>JANXJC010000088.1:40692491-40748272 GCA_027564655.1 Leptodon cayanensis | reverse complement strand
GTCGGGGTCTGAGGTGGCGGTCGGGGTCTGAGGTGGCGGTCGGGGTCTGAGGTGGCGGTCGGGGTCTGAGGTGGCGGTCGGGGTCTGAGGTGGCGGGTCGGGGTCTGAGGTGGCCGCCTGAAGAAGCGCTTCGAGGTTCTTGTCGCCCTGGAGGACGCGTGTCTGTGCGGGGTTAATGGCCGGGGTGGTTCACAGCCGTGCTCTTCTCGTCACCTGAAACGAAACGACCGTGCGCAGCGTCCTCTAAAACTATGTAGGGGTTTAAATTGTTGCCAACGATTTTTTTTATATACCAGAGTCTTGTCTCTTACTCCCCTCTTCAGCAATGCTTGTAATTTTTACTGTCTCGTAGCGCAGGGAAGAACTTAATCATCGTTTCATAGCGACATCGACTCAGATGAAATCTTCACCCCCATTGCTTTGAGTTTCTTGATTTTGTTTTTTTCTTCAGGTTCTTAAAAAGTGGGCAGGTGCTGGATGTTCTAGCTTCTCTGGGCTTATTTGGGTTTTTTTGCTGTAGACTGTTTCTGAGCTCCTGTTGTTGATGCATACACTAAAGGGAACACCAGGTATTCCTGCATTAAAACTTTGCAAACCTGTGTGTGGGATCAGTAAAGGCAAACTCTGTCTCCTTGTACTGATTTCCAGAGTGGATGCTGATGCTTTAGCTCAGCAAACATGTTTTTTGGTTTCTATACCATGAGCACAATGGCAGTGCTTGGGGTAGAGCATGTCTATGTACTGAACTCTGAAATCGGTTTGTTTCCTGTGGGAATCTTTTTTTTGCCCCTGGAACCTAAAAGTAAGTAGAGTGTCACGCAAATGCCCTCCTAGAGTGCTGGGATAGCCAAAACTGCTTAAGTATCTAGTCTGGCCCCAATTTATGTCTTTTGTCAGAGACTAATCTGTAGCAGGTAAGAATGGGATCAGAGAACTCAGAGGAGCCTGAATGATTTTAGTTCTTCTAAAGACGAGGTACCTGCTATGTGAAGCTTCATTACAAGCAAAGATAAGGGATAATGCTGGTGGGTGGACGAGGAAGGGTAGGTAACACATGAGGCCTTGTGATGTGGGTTTGTTGACTGTATCTCCTAGTTACAGGATATTCTAGCTGAGGTTGCATTCGTACCTCTTAAAGGAGAATCCACTGCTTAGCCTCAGAAGCACGCTCCTAGCGCTGGGACAGTTTCTAGAGCTGTGCAAGATGGATTACTACACTTGGTTTCTAGGAATGTGCGCACTATTGTAACAACTGATCGGTTATATGCAGGATACGCTGTGCAGAAAACTTCACTATGCAACTCCTCTGCATGAAATTAAAATAATAATGGAAATTAAGTCTTGTTTGTAGTAATTTGTAGTGTGCTTTCGAAATGCCAGTTGCTTTCCTCTTATTTACTCATTTTATTTATCCATTTTTATTGTAACCACTGATGCAGTTTAAAATTGTAGAGGAAAAAAAGATTGCAGAAGATAGAGAAAGGGAATGTGTGTGAAAGAGATGAGAGAGAGACTGATATTGAGATTTATTTTCTTGGCACTGTCCTTGTAAATCTCTTTTGCATATAGTTAAGGAAATGAGCTTATTACTTCAGATAAGATTAGCTTCCAAAATAGTGTAATAATAGGCTTCTGTTGCCTCACAAGGAGAGATTTTGACTGCTGAACTGGAAATAGTGCCTGGGTTAAAAGAAGTATCTCCATCTGTGAGCAGCTGTCCTGGGGAAGCACCAGTCAGTCAGCCAGCCAAAGTGCTGCCCAGGCCCAGCTGAGTTTCATCTCTCATAGCCTGGACAGGTGCAGAGGCTGCATCTCCTCTGCCAAGTGCAGTTGGCCTCTGTTTTTAATTCACCAGTACACAGCTTTTGTTTTATTGTTCCAGGTGTTATTGCCAGTGTGATTCTGCAATTTCAGGCTTACATAACTTCCTAAGTAAAAGAAGTGTATATCATACAGTTTTTAAAAATAATAAACAGAATGTATTGTTCTAGGATATGATTTTCAACTGACCAAAACCATACACTGAAATAAGAAGTAACATTGTACTTTTACTATGATACCCTGAAAGGTTTCAGCTGAACACTGAGCCTTAAACTTTGGAGCTTAAGCCTGAATCACACAAGAACTAACCAAGTGAGATGCATCTTAGTGAAAATCTTCGCTTGCATATGTGTTAGCAGCATCAGCCTTTTTAATGTCTCTTTCTCCATACAGTAGACATACTTGTTTAAGACTAACAGTCTCAGGCTGAACATTTTTGTTCACTTTATTGATCCCTGCAAACACCTGAATGTCAGACGAAGGTCAAATTAGCTACTTGCTAAGCAAAATTTTGTTACTGCAGAATAGTGGATGGACAAGTGTATAAATAAATTGTTTGTCTCCATTCAGGACTTAATCTTGAAGATAACTTAATGGTGCTTAACATGTGAAGGGCACAAATTCTGTGTGCAGAACCCTTATAGAGCCCCCTTTCTTTTTCCTCATCACTTTTATGCTATAATAGTGCAAAGTGTGCAAAAATCATGTCTGTCTCATCAAAAGTATCTTTTTTCCTTCCTGAGAAAGGTCAGATTTTAAGTCAGATGTGATCAATGGTAATTAAACTAGAGTGTTCTACACCTGCTGCCATCCTATAAAATCTGTGATTTGAACAAAGAACTTAAGATCTTGCATCCTCTACTGGAGAGACTTTGACTTGGTTTTTGAGAGAGAGAGAGAGAGAGAGGCTGACATGCTCCTTCTGTAGCTATGGTTTGAGTTTCAGTCATCAGAGCCAACGAGGTAGATTTAATTCCTTGGAAGCCTTGTCTTCGGACAGATTCTCTGTTGACTTTCCATTGTTTTTGCCCTACTCGGAGCATACCAAAATTGTATACTGAGGCTTGACAACACTAAATCTTTTTATGAATGGCTCCCTAAAATGTCCCTAGGGAATTAGGAGACTTCACTTTTTTTCCTAAATCTGTCACTCCACAGTATATATCTTGCTTCCCTGTCTCCAATAGTGAGAAGCTGTATTTCTAAACTGTTTCATAGACCTTTCATTTTTTTTAAAAACTTCAACAAAACCCCACAGTTTTAGATGCAGGCATAAGTGTATCAGATAGATGTAGTGGAGGGTGAATGGCCAAGAGAAGTTGCCAAAGAAAATGAAATAAGGCAAAAAGGACACTTTCACAAGGTATGAAGCATTATTTTATGTCAGGTGAGATGTATTACAGCATGTTATGCGCACTAAATTCAACCCATTTTTCTTAGCTACATTAGATCTATGGAATCTTGTTTTGCTTAAGATGTGTTGTAGGTAACTTATTTTATGAGTGTCCTACTTCTTTTGAACTGGAAGGGACCGGGGAGAAATTTTGTTACGCATAAGTTACTGATGGAATACAATTCATATTTGTGTTTTGATAACCAAACCTATCTGAAGTTTGTGGTGTCAAAATAGATTTGATGGAAGTATGCATATACCGGGGTAGTGCTTGTGTGCTTCCCTCATCTTGGCTTGTGCAGTGCCTTTTTCCATCTGTTCTTCATCCTGTGAGAAGTGAGGGGACACTAGCTGTGTGCGAGCTGCTTATCACATTAGGACTGAAGTGAAAGCTAGCAGTCATGTGAGTGGGGTAGATTAGGGTCTGCTTAATGATAGTGGTAAAACTACTTCTAAACTGTAAAGCTCTCTTTGCACTGGAATGAGTTAAGTCTGTGCATAGCTTAAAGGGATATTGTTGTGTTAAAAAATCTTGTTTGAAAATTAATCCAGCATTATGTTTGTAACCTTATTTCTTTTTCACTTAAAAGGAAAAAAAAAAATTAAATGCAACTTTGGCACAAGAAGAGAGTACAAAGCGAAGAGATCAAAGTGGCCACGTGGTGTGGAAACTAGTTTTCATGAGACTGGAGATAAGCGGTGGGGAGAATAGAAAAGCTGTTCAGGAAACTTTCAAGAGGTGATTGGGTATGGAAGAAGTCAGAGGAACAACCTGAAGCTTTTCTTCATGGATGCATGAGATGTCACGGGAAAGGTTGCGATGTCCTGGAGAGAATGAGGGTGTGATGTGTCTGGGGAGTGCCAGGAAATTGATAGCAAGGAAGATGAGGTGCTATTAAGTTGAAGTAAACATACCTGGGAAATGACTGTTAATGTTAATAAAGTGGCTTTCAGTGGAATAGCAAAGGGGAAAATTAGACAGGAGATGAAGGGTGGAAATGAAACATGTTTTTTGTATGAAGTAATAATTTGTAGCCTTGGACCACAGGCAACAGTACTGATCATATATTGTGCTTCTGACAAAATCATATTTTGCTCCTCTTTTGGCCTCAGAAATATTTAGTTCTTGTCCAAATTGGAGAATGCAAAGAATTAAGTAAGTAGTAATGGAGAGCAACTTGAGCAATGTTTTACTTGCTAGTCAAGCTTCGGGGTTACTGGTGGGGTTCTGTCGGCTTTTGGAAATAGAGGCTGAGTGTTCAGAAAGAGGGGAGAAAAGGGAGAAAACTAATGGGAAAGCAAAAAAGCAGCAAGAATTTTTCTTCCTAAGCAGAGAAACGGGATGCGAGAACACAATTTGTGGAGGGGAAGGAAAGGGAAGGCAAAGATACAATAGTGGGTGACTAAAGTAAAGGAGATGGAGCTGGCTTGAATTTAGATGATAGTATACATTTTTAGAGCATGTGGATCAAGGAGGATGAAAAGTAGAATGGGAGCGGCCAGCAAAATAAATCTGAGGGCTGTGGGGGGGAAATCTAGTGGGACATGATGAGTTCAGTGAGTAGTACCATGCTAAGCTTTGGAAGATGAGAGTGAAAAAAGGAGAGAAAACAAACAAATAAATAAATAAATATTTTAATATCAGGGGCTGGAGGTAGAAGCAGTGATAAATATAGGTCAGTTTTATAGTTCCTGGCAGATAGGAAACATAGGCTAGAGTAAAAGATGGCTGCAAAGGATGGAATATTTTTTGAAAAGATGAGGAAAGAGAAAAAGCAATATGGACACCCAGCAGCATAGGAGAGCTGAGAAGACAAAAGAACTAAAACACGCAACCAACTTGAGAGATGGAAAGAAAAGTGAAAGAAGTGAGAGTTTGTGAAGAACAGCTGATTGCCCAGTTGGGCCCTATTAAAATAAAGAATTTGAATAAGGAACCATATGGAATGATTTAAAAAATTGAGTTTTAAAAATTTTAGAGCCATTTTACATAGCGTGGAATAAAACCCAATGACTTTCTATGCAAAATGCCTCATTTTCAGTGATCCTTTTGCTGCACACCATGAATATATGCGGCAGATGATGAGAAGCTTTCCTGATCCTTTTGGACGAGATCCATTTCTCAGTATAACAGATGGTGGGGAGAGAACAGTAGATCGAAGAGCACGCCAGGACTCTCAGGTTGCTCTAAGAGGAAATCACAGAGTAAGTATTTTCTTAATCTCTAAGGGTTGCTACATGGAATTTACATTTACTGGTAATATAGTTGGCTTCACATTTCCATTTCTGTTAAATTTGGTCTGGTGGAAACGGGAGGCCTGGCTCAGCTATTGCAACCTTGGTCAGATTGTTTCATCGCTGAGTAAAATGTGAATAATACCTCTCTTGGTTCCTTAATGGCCTATTACCTAGCACTGACAAACTTCTCTTAGGACTAATAACAAGTCTGTGTGTTACTGAACATTGAATATACAATATTTAATGAAATAAACTAAACATATTTATCAAACATTTGGCTTAGAAACATTTAATGCATAGTATTTATTATTGCAGAAGAGCATTAAAAGTGTCCAGTGGCAGAGCCTTCTCTGAACACTTACTACTTCCTTTTTATGCTAACTTTACTTAAAAAGGTACTTTGAAATATTTATTACTTCACTCTGCACTTTAGTATCTTGTGTCTAGTTATTTATGTTATTTTGATTTAACACAAAGCTGTGTTTCAGCCACCTAAATAGTATCTACACAGATATTTTTATTCCCTGTTTCAACTTTGCAGCTGTGAATAAAGGCTTCATATTCTGTATTTGGTCTGATTCTTAATGTTTCCTCTAAACATAAGACTGGGAGAATTAAAGATCAGGGAAATTGATATGAAACCTAGAATTTCTGTAAATTACCACCTAAAACTGAGAAGCTGGCCATGATCTATTCTTTACATAAATTATCTTGTCCTGCATGCCCAGAGAGTTGAAAACTAACAACTTATGCTTCTGTAGCTAAACCTTATCTAATTGCTGCATTTAGAAAGGATATATGTTTGAAGTTGGTTCCTTTCCCTCCACCAGGCTAAATATTTTGCAGCTGAATGGTCTCTTACTTTAATGAATCACATTTGATTTTAAAAAACAGTTGGAAGACAAGACAGATTACAAGGGCTTGTGGAACTCAGCCAGATTTGGTGGTGGTTGTTTAAACCTAGATAGTTAGAGCTTAATAAACATAGCTGAAACACAGACTATCACCTACAAGTCAAAAGGGTAACTGTCAGATTCTTTCCTCTGTGCTCATACATTGCCAGTTAGTTTCAAATATAGATGCTGCTGAATCTAATTAGGGCGTGATCTTTCCTCTACTGATGCAGATTCTTAGGCCTTGGTTCAGTAGGTGCCTAAAACCAGATGAGACTTCTTTTTCCTTTAGAAAAAGAATATGTCAAACCTTACCCTAATAGCTTAGGAGTTGTGTCCCTTGTTCTTGGCAGTGAGGAATAAATGTGAGGCATAGAAAACCTTTATCTGTGGTTACAGAAAGAAGTTAAAGGTACAAGAGCACTGTGTTATTTTGATAAGCACAAAAGAATTCCACACCTGCTAAAATCTTGCCAGTGTCTTTTGATGTTCCTCATGTTTCACCTAAGAGTTGTCAGATGTCAAAGACTCAGCACTGATTACTTGGGCCTTGTAATACTCTCAAACTGCTTTTACTGGTTTCCCTCCAGAAATGATTCAAACACTTAAAAAGAATTAGATTTTTATGTAGGAAAAGATGGATATCTTTACTACCGTGTAAAATACACTTTGTTAAAATTACCCATACTGATTACTGATACTGTAATTCTATGTTTAAGTAAACTGTAGCATGCCTAAAACTGCTTTACAAGGAACAGAATTTGTTGTAACAACTTAATGTGTGTCAATATAGCATTCACATTTGAAAATGCTTTTCCTTTCTCAAGCAGGTTTGCAGTGTCAGTTTTTAGCCTCTTGGAGGGAGCGAAGGAGGAGGAAAAAAAAAGTTTATAAACTTTATGACTAACAACTTGTATTTCTGAGGATATCCTTCTGCACTTGATATATATATAAAAAAAAAGTATTATTCTTTTCTGTCACTACATATCAGACAGAACTGCAGTTTGAAAGAGTTCATAAAGGTATTCAAGAATCAGATAATTCCTTCTCTTTGTACTTAGTTATTGTAAAATGTTTGGTGCTTCCATCTGACCAGCCTCTCTTTAGGTAGGCTTCTATATAACTCTCCAATCTGTTTCCTGGAAACATCAATGTGTCTTCCAGCATCTCATTGCCCTGTCATATAGGGATATTCAATATCAGTTGGTCAAACAGGAACTGTATTTGCCGGTGTTTATAGCTACATCTATTTATACAACTGCAGAAGAATATAATTTGCTCATGGGGGGATTTGTCTTTGGTTGATTCTGTATATGATGATAGATTTACATAAAACTTCTTTGCAGTGACCTTTGAAACTGCTGACAAGTTAGACTTAATTTTGTTTATCGCAAAGGATGTATGGATATTTTAGAGAAATATCTTTTATATTTACATTAATCTCTTGTTCACAAGCACTCTATGTACTAGAAGTCAGATGCATCACTTAATTTTTTTAAGCTCTAAAATTGTATGCCAGCCTTCTGAAATTTAATTACATAAATTTACATTAAAGGGACTATTGATTTGTTGATTTTAATCAACTTTCAGCGATGGGGTTCTGTTGCATGAGTAGAATGAAGTGTTTTCAGAGAAGGCGGTGATCTCTGAAGCACTGTGCCATGTTTTAAATAATTTTGGTACTAAGGTTGCTATGGTATACAAATGTTTCTCAACTTCTGGCTTTAACTGCTTCTAGTACATATATATGAACATGACTTATTAAATGTGGTGACAGCTATTGCTTTCCAATATCGTTAGTATAAATATATTACTTCTATATACCCAGAGACTACTTTGTATTATGTTGTTGTAGCACACTATAAATTACCAAGGTCCTCTTGAGTGACTGTTTTTATTCGATCGGAAATGTTTAATATCACCTGCTGTGTATGAAAGTGCTATATATGAAAGTTACTTCTGCTGTGTCTGGTAACAGGTATAATAACTAAAAGACACTGGTCCTTTTTCTTCCAGGCAACAAGCTGCTCCCTCATGCCCTTTGCAGGCTTTGGTAGAGTGGTTAGTATCCCAGGAGCAATAATCCTTGTAGCTCTTGCTAGTACGTGCATACTGTCTGCATAACTAAAGCATGGACAAAGGCCAGTCTCAGTGTGCTTGTGAACTGCTTTCATTGGTGTTTAGATAGATGGAACAATGTAATTCAAGAAAGATTTTTTTTCTTTTTTTTTTTTTTTCCCTCTTATTAAATGAAAATGCTGGGGTAGACTAAATGCACTGATATCAAGACTGGAAAAGTTTCTACTTAGCAGCTGGCTTTTCTATGTGGTGATGTATCCCTTGGTGCTTGATCTCTGATGGATATGAATTAAATAATCTGTGGAGAGAGACTCCAAACTGATTGCTGCCTGTAGACAGATGCTAGTGGCTTGGAGTGTGTGTGTGTGTGTGTGTGTGTCTGTGATACCCACAAGACCTGTAACACTGGTCACAGCTAAGACAAGCCAGCTTCTGGAGACAGAATTTCCACTGGAAGTGGGCTTGCAGTGGTTTTCAGCTTTAGTTTGTTGGGGGTCTGGAATATCTTGTAAAAGATCTGTTAAAAGTACCTAAGGAAAAAGAAGTTTGTTGTTATGACCCTCACGGAGCTTTTTGCTGCCTTTGAAAGGCTTTAAAGAGTCCTCAGATTGAAAACCAGTAGCTTAGAGAGTGGCTCTCACTTGCAGAGCAGATAAAAATAACCACAGGTCTTTGAATTTTCAGATCTAAAAGTATAACTTGTTTAATTATCTCTTCCAGAGGCACAAATTGGCAACTTGCTGTATGCAAAAAGTGTATTAGCTAATCAAAGGTCTTTTGCTATTAACTGCACAGGCTATGGTTTTACTCCCCCTGCCACAATCTATGGCATGTAATTCCATAGGTACAGCTGATTACTATGTAATGTCATTAGTCAATGTCTAGATTTCTACCTGTAGAAAGCAGGGTTTTTTGGAGTTACTGACACTTGCAATTATTTGATACCCTAAATTGTCTATAATTATTGTCCAGAGGTTTTGATAGCCCTTAAGGATTCACATTTCTTGCTACTCAAGAAAAAACCTGAAGATTTTCTATACTTGAATTTTACGTAGTTTTGTTCTTGAGCTGCAGATTTTATTTTTAAACTTTTAAATACATAGCTAATTCTGATGTTCCCAGTAGCTGGAGGAATATGGGATGTTCGCTATTCTAATTAGCATTCTGGTGTTTCATAGCACCTTAGTAGTGCAAAGGGCTGCTATGTGCAACCCAGCAGCCTGCCTCTTGCCAAAGCTGCTGCGTTTCACAGAGCCCCTGGGAGCTCTTTTCCCCGCTATTCTCCCAGCCTTGTATCTGTGGACCAGAGCGCGGTGGTGGCATAGTAGCTTTCCTGGGAAGCTGCTAGGCATGCGCATGTCTAGAAGCTCACCAACCACCACCAGCACATGGTGTTTGCTCTTAACTAGCGTACTCCTAGACCTGCTCATGTCAGAAACCAGGCAGCCTGGTAGGGAGTTTGAATGGGTCCTGAGGAAAAGCTCCTAGTAGGAGAGGAAAGGCATGGTGAAAATCATCTTTATCATCACCACCTGCTGCACTGGAGAGGAGCCCAGAGGATGATGCTCATTTGGGACAGCATTGCTGTCTTCCCAGATGGTCATTTAGGAGGGCTCACCCTTTCCCTACTTTCTGTCTCCCTGACTCTCTATTTCTTTGTTTTGTTTTATTCCAAAGGTAGCTTTCATCAGTATGGTCAGTATATGCCATCAGCTACAGATCCTATTAATAAAATTCCGTGCATGTAAACCTGTCTTAGTATCTACCCTCTGTGCAACACTGCATCTTCTGCTTTCATGTAAAAATAACAAATGAATGTTTTGTTGAATACATCTATAGCATCAAGTAATTAAGCTGCCATTAAAATACCAAGTTATGGTTCTCTGATTTTTCCATGCTGCCCTTTTACAAGTAATGTATGCTACTTTTGCAAAGGAACAGCTATGTCTGCTGGGATGCATTTTCAGTGTGATTCCATATGCATTAAAGGATTTGCATAATAGAGATAATTTGATCTTCAATAGATTATGAGGCATGGGGCGTCATCTGGTACTTTTTACAGCAGAAGCTAGTTAGGTTAGATGGTATATGAAAATAGTTCTTGTAAATGGGCCACAATGTGAGCTTATTTTGACATTTGAGTGTCAAATCTTTCAATTCTGTCTTTCCAGTATCTCCAACCTAATAATCAAGCTCCCCATGATATAGCTTTCAGTTTTTCATTTGAAAAGATGCATTTTTGGCTTGTCTATGTCTATGAATTGCAGTCTGTGGAAATGTTTTTGATGGTCTGATTTGCGTTAAATAGTGCATGTAAAAGAACAGCTTCAGAACTCGAAGAGTCAGAAGACTTTTAATTTTAATGTCTTTTCTTTTAGCAGGATGCAGATTTTGGGGAGCGTTTTTTTGCAATGGACAGGATGATGTCAAATATGAGAAACAGTATGCTGGAAATGCAAAGAAAATTTGTAAGTTTTAAAAAATGTGTTCTAAAATTGATTATATTGGAGAATGACAGTTGTTTAAAATATTACTCAGAAAGTCCTGCCAAGAAACAGGTTACTAGTCTCAAGCAGATAGTAAGAACTCCCCCTCCCCCCCGACTATATCATGGTTGTAATTCTCTATGCTGTCACTGATTATTTGTGAACAACAGTACTTTAAACATATGCTTGATTCTCTGGGGGTTAGAACTGCTGCAAGTTATCTGGTCTCTGGCTGTTGCCAGAGCTGGCACCTTAAGTGGAGGAGCAGTTTAAAGTGTTACTGTACACTTAAAAGCAACAAACCCACAAACACCTAAATGCCATCCTCCATATAACTTCCTTCTGGTTTTATTTTCAGTGCTGCTTCTTTCTTCTTTCTTCACAGCCTTTGAAGATAATGCTAGTATCTATTAAGTGTTGCTGAGTATATGTATGTACTGTGTTTTACTGGCCTTGTAAAATGGCTTGTAACCATTGTTGCTCAAGTCCTATTTCACCTGAACTCTTTACACACCTTATTATATACTGTATGTGGCAAGACTGATGTTACAGGTTCATCTTCATTACTAAACTATGCCAGGGCAAAAAACTGCTGCCCATGCTTTTTACTTGTTGTGTTTCCTGGCACGGGGAGACCTGTGGCCGGACAAGGCTAGGACAAGAGTGAGGGCATATCAAATGCCAAGGTCTCTTCCCAACAGGCCATATCTATGGTGCCAGGACTGAGGGTTAATTTGTCAGAGGGGTATTCTTTTTCATAATGGTAAGATAGTCTCATAATGTAAGTAGTACCTTTTATCTGCAAGTTGTAACTTTTATTAATAAAAGAAGTCTACATTGCTTGTAGGATGACCTGTCCATCCATCCAGATGCACACACATTCAGCTCCTCCTCTGTGATGACATACTCCAAAATAGGGGATGAACCACCAAAAGTTTTCCAAGCTTCAGCTCAGACACGCACAGCTCCAGGAGGTGTAAGTAGTCCTGAGATGCAGCAAAAAGGTGGTATGTAATTATTGCAATTTTATATTCATCTATACCAAACCACAGCTTCCTTCAGGTTCTTTTTACTGGAGACAGTTACTCTTATAATTTAGAAAAATATATGCCTGTTTAAATATTGCTCTATATTAAAGGCTTCTTAAGCTAAAGTGCTGTTTTCTTCCTTGTAATTTGTATGCTTCTAAGTATACATCTAAATAAATTGTATGCCTATCAAAGACTGGAAAAATGGAGTGCCAGAACAGCTGATTCAAGATGGTTTCCAATGTCTTTCTCTTTGCTATAATTAATCCTCTTCTTGTACATTTAAAATTGTCTAAAATATAAGATAGCAAGAGGCAGTCTGTTTATGTAAAACATGGCTTCAAATCATCCCCTTTACTCAAGCACTTGTAAATGCTTACGTAACGCTTCAGATGAAGATGCCCTTTCATTGACTTCCTTGCAGCTGTTGCATCTAATTCTGCTAAGAAATTTGAATTTGAATTTGAACCCTGAAGCAAGGTTCATGAAAGACTATATGCAAGCAGTAAAGGCCGTTGAGCATGATTGGCTGTGGGATATGTTCAAGCTCAAGCAGACACTTAGTTATCAAAAAGGTTCTAATAATATACCTATGAACACAGTGTTAAGTGGTTGCCTGGGTTTCAAGCTAGTCAACATGACAACCTAATAATTAGTTGTCCCTTCATGCTGAGAATATTGGCATCGGCTGTTACTCGTTCTGTTGTCAAGGAGAATGTCGAAGAGTTGTCTGCATGTAGTATATTTAGACTAGGCTTTTTTTTTTCCCCAACAATAAATATCCAGTATGTACGTTAGTTAAGGAGCTTTAGGTCTTCTTGTTTAACCCTCCTGTCTGTTGGCAGAAAGAAAACAGACTTGATCTGTGCTTTGTTGGTGTATTTTCACCCAACACAGTAAATGAGACAACTGGAAAAGCCTGTAAAACTTAACTTTTTCAAAAGAAAGATACAAAACCTTTGGGGAAGAAAATTGGACTTTTTTTAATTTCTTTTTTTTTTTAACTTTTCTTAACTTCTTTTTTTGGTTGGAGGGACATTTACTTACCGTTTTTGTATAGGTTAAGGAGACAAGAAAAGCACTTAAGGATTCTGAAAGTGGACTGGAAAAAATGGCTATTGGTCATCATATTCACGATCGTGCCCATGTCATTAAAAAATCAAAGAACAGCAAGACTGGTGATGAAGAAATGAACCAAGAATTCATCAACTTGGATGAAAGTATGTCTTTTTGTTCAGTTTTCTAATGGGCTTTACATTGTTGTTTCACATACCAATTTTGAAGTTCCACCTTGAGACATCTTAAAAGGGACTGTTTTTCAGTCTGAAAGTCTACAAATCAAGTTTCCTTAGTTGATATAAATTTGGACAACCTAAGTTAAAGTAACCAGTTAGATGTGAAAATGTTGTGTTATAATGCAGTTGGTACTGTTTGCTTGTACAACAGCTGCTCATATTTGAAAATACTTTTAATTATACTTTATGGTTTCAAACAAACTCTTAACAGAGTTTTACTATTTGCTGTGTGTTTGTTTGTGGCTAATATATAAAATACATACGTAAGAGATCTGTGGTTAAAACCTTTGTATACATTAACAACACAGTGACTTTCAGGGTTTTTTATTTTTATCTTCCGAACATAAGCCTACTGGCAGTAAGCTTTTAGCTGTCTTACAGATCCCCTGTAAAAAAAACTACAGAAATAGTTTGCAGGCCATGTGGAGAATCATGGACCAAAAGTTTAAAAAATACTGTTCAAAAACCCCAGTTTTCATTACATGTTTTTTCCTATCTCGTTTGCACTTATTAAAAAGTAAATTTAAACTGTTTTTCAGCTGAGGCCCAGACCTTTGATGAAGAGTGGCAGAAAGAGATTATGAAGTTCAAGCCATCTAGAACTAGAGGTACTTTAGAAGCTCCAAAATACAGAAGTATTCATCACATACCCAAGGAAGTAAGGAGGTAAAAATAGTTTCCTACCAGAATAAAGAAATACGAGCAGCAGAATGAAAATTCAATTCTGAAGCAATCTGTTCATGAACAAACAATGCTTACTGGCAATCTGAGAAGAAATTGCATGTTTTATTCTTTTCCTCATGATGCTACAGTGTAAGGCAGCATTTTTGTTAGACTAAATTTCTTCAAAATTTAGGTTTTTTACTTTGAAAATTAATCAATAGGCTAAAATGGTGAGTGTTTTTTCTAGAGAAATATGCCAATGCTTTTAGCTCAACTATGTACAAATGTTGTAGCTGCTCCCATACCCATTAAACTGGGTTAGTTGCATTAAGGTATAATCCTTCATGAAGAGTAGGTTGATCTGTTCTCTTGGGTAAAAGAAAGGCACCTTCCATATAGTTGGAGATGGACACACCCCTCTTTTCAGGATTAGATTTCAAATGAGACCTCTTCCAATCTTAAAATCAGGAAGTCTGTGTAGGAATGAGGACTTTATCTGTAAACACAGGAGCTCTCCTGCACAGACTGCCATCTGCCAAGCTTCAGGTTTTTTCCTCTCCCGTTGACATAGTTTCAGTGGAAGTTGTGACACCTTTATCAGTGGCATGTTTGGTAGAGAATGCTACAGAAGGGAAAAATACTCCTCTTCTGTAAACCACGCAGTGCACTTTCCCTCCAGCACCTCTTCAGTTCTAGAGGTTTATTACAGAGGCTACTTTACCTTCAATTTCAGTTTTCAAACTAAGCTGTTTCTTTCTCCTCATCTAGTGTGCAAGATAAGGAAACAGCCCAACTCTATGGTGGTAACAATGGAAGTAGTTTTGGAGGGAGAGTCTCATCTGTCTTACAACTAAAATAACTATACCTCCACATATGCAATTAACAAAATGTATATTCCCCCACCCCCATATCATATGGTGGTTGTGATTTTTGTTCTTGTTTGTTTCAGAGAGAAACCACTTGCGATTGCAGGTTCCAGGGAGCCCAGAGTTTCTTTGGAGAATCTCAATGTGAAAGGAACACATGTCCCCATCAAAAGCAGCAAAAAATAAATTGCTTCCATTCTCCATTTGACTGGAGTTTCTTCAGAGAACATAATGGTGCTGCATTGCTTATGTTATAAGTATACACGTATATATGACCAATTTCTGTTCTTTGTTTTAGTAAGTATTAGCGTGGCTTGCTACTCCGATCTTTTGACAACTGAATGTTCTTTAAAACTTCAGATCCTTGGTTAAACCATCTGGTTTCAGTAAATTAAAAAAACAGCAACTTTCCAACTTTCCACTTAAAAGCACTTTAATGGATTATCACTAATTCTGTTTAAAAAAAAAAAAGCAAGCTTTCATTTGCAAGATTTTTCTGCTACAACTGCACCAGTCTCAGTTACAAGACTTTTTATTAAGCCTTGTGATGCAACTACTTTTTCCCACACTCTGTAACTTGCGCAGAAAGTAAATTATCTTTTTATTTTGTGTGGCTGAAATAATTATTAATTTTCTAGGTGCTACTGCAATTAATAGAAATTAAATAGCCATTATATATAATCTATCTTTAAAATCATACTGTAAATTGTTATACAATCCTGAGATTCACCTTGCTTTAACATGACAAAAAGTGAGAGGAAATACTAAAATGGCAAATACTTCAAATAAATTTTAGCTTATTAGCGTTGTTATGTTCATAAACTGTGCTTGCATCTCTTATTTTTCTGTGCCTAGACTGTCAATTTTGTATTTTTTGATCCTTTGGATATTTCCTTTGGAGGTGGCCCATTATTTTTCATTCTTGAAGATTCTCTGTAGTAGCTTTTAATTATTCTGTAATAATGCCACTGTGTCCTCAAACTCAGCTGTAACTATTAATCAGAAAAATATGTGGGAGAAACTGGTTGAGTAGGCAGTAGTTTAACTGGATAACGAATGATTACACCATTCTTCTGCTCTAAAAAGCTAGAAGAGCCCTGCATACAGGAAACCATTTTCCCTCCTTAGCTGAGATGAGATGTGTTTGTATTCTTTTGTGTCCTGTTTTTAGTGGATGTAGAATGATCAGAAATCCAACACTTGATATCCCTTGTGGTTGTTGTTGTTTGGTTAAAGAGTCTGGTGTTCTACAGAAAAGCCAATTGTGTGACTGAGAACAGGAAAGGTCTTTGTTTTAGAAGCGTTAAGTTTGTATGCTGTTTTGTTATGCAGAATTGATCCCCATGTCATAGTATAAGTGACTTCTGTAGACGATAACACTAGCATTAGCACTATAGCATATATTTCAAGGCTAAAACATAATAGTGCAGCCTTAAAAAAAAAAAAAGGCACTATTTATAAAAGAAAATAGGTTTGGTAAGTTAAGATTAATACTTGTTCGGCTAAAAAGGCAATGGCCTTTAAATCACTTCTTTCTGCAGATGTCCCAGATTATTTAATTCTATGTTTATAAATGTGCAAAAGTAATCAAAAAGTACTTTTTGTTGAACTCTGACAAGGGAAAGACAATTGTTTCTTTGCTCGTTTAATGCAATGGTCTCTTCCTATTACTGGAGCAAATACTAGTGGCAATAAGTTTGTGCTATTGAACCATTCTACGAGCAGCCAAGGTAAGAGATGGTTTACTTTAATAGGCAGGGTATGTTCTAGAGCAGACGTGTGCACACATCCCTTCTGCCTCCCCTGATACGGGGGTAGCAATCTCCGACAGAAGGACAAGCTGAAACAGCGTGATATCAGTCAAGCCTGCCGGAGGATGTCTGCCAGAACCCTGAGTCTAAAGGATGCTTTTACTCTCCTTAAAAAGTAAGAGTACAACTCTAGGGCCTGATCTTCTGTACCCTGAAGGCAATATCAATTTTGCAATAAATGTAATTGAGAATATAAGGCCATGGAGGCATTTTCCAGGTATGGCACTTAAACCTCCCAGTCATTAACAGCAGGGAAGTTTTTCTAACTTCAGAAATCCTTGATTTGAGAAACACTGCTATTTAACAGAAAATAGCATTCATCTGATGACTTAGATTTTTGTCTATGCTTTACTGAGATAAAAAACCATGATACATACATGTAATCAATGAAACAAGTACATACTATGGTTTTAAAATTATAGTGGAAAGAGGCTAATATTCACTACAGACTACTTTGTTATGCAAAACAATGTTCTAAAATGTAATGCAAAAGAACTTGTTCTATGTAGAAGCATCTGAAACTGTAAATCCTTAATAAAGTTATTTATTATTTATGGTTATTGTTTGGCTTACTCTACACCACAAAATGACTCGCGTGTTACTTATTTTCGGCTGCTTTGAAACATTCTTATGTGTGACACCACTAGCAACACAATGGGGGAAAGTATGCCCCTCCATTTCCAGAAGGAAAACATGCATTTGCTACAAAAAAAAGTTTGCTAGGGACTTGACTATGGTGATGGCCAGGCCCCTTCTCTGCTGCAGACCTGCTCTTGGAGTCTCCTCTGGAACTGTTCCTGCTGCGATCCTAGTAGCAGAGGATTTTTTTTTTTTTTCCCTATAGTTGAGCTATAGGTACACACTGTAGCTTCCCTGAGCTGTGACATGAACCACTGTATGCCATCTCTTTTAACGGCCATGGTATGGATGCTCTTACCTGACTCTAAATGTGAGACTCTCCTCTTTGACGGTGTTTACTAGAGGGAAGTCACGCAGAGCTGACTTCACCTCCTGGCCTAAGCTGGGCTGCTCCGTTCAGGTATCCGCAACGCCGACTTGACTGAACCTTCCTTGCTGCTGCAACCCAACATTCACAGCCTTATCCATTGCTGCCTCTGCTCCACGCATCCTCCTCCTATGTACCATGAGATTTTTATTTTTCCCTTCCTTTTTCACGCAGCGCTGCCGTACGGTTGCTCTTTTGACACGGAACCCAGCTCTGCAGTTGTTGCTAATTAGGGTGCGTATGCCTGCGAGTGGTACCCCTGCGCTCGAGGCCAGTTGTTTGGGGCTTTTTTTTTTTTTTGTGTAAAAAAAAATCTAAAAGAGCTAATCTTGCTCTGCAGTTGCAGTATTGCTCTGATGACTGCGTCTTCAAGCACTGCCAGCAGTAGCACAAATCCTCATCGCTGCGTCAAGGCGGCTAATTACAAATGCTCAGGGGGGCTCCGTCCCAACAGACCCTGAGGACCTAGCCCGGCAGGCACCCTCCTCCTCGTCCCGCTTTCTCTGAGGGTCTCGCCTCCTGACGGAGAACCACCATGGCGGCCCCGCGGCGGGCTGACCCCGGGGAGGGCGGCCCGCTCCCCCGCTCCGCATGCGCGGTGCCCCGGAAACCGGCGGCGGCGGGGCCGGCGGCAGGGAGCCATGCTGCGGGTACTGCGGACCGGCCTGGCGCCGAGGCGCCTGCAGCAACAACAGCAACAACAGCAGCGGCGGCGGCAGGTATCGTCCGCCCGCCCCCCCGCCGCCATTTCGTGAGGGACGGCGGCTGCCGCGGAGCGGGCAGGGATAAGCGCGGGCGCCTCTGTGGGGGAGGCGCGGGGATGCGGCCTCTCAGGGCCCGGCGAAGCCCTTGCGAGGGCTGAGCTGACCGCGGGGGGGTCGGACGCAAGATGTCGGGTGTCCAGGCGGGAGGTGCGGCCTCCCCCCCCCCCGCCGCCTCCCCCGTTACCGAGGCGGTGACGGGAGGCAGGGGAGCTGTGGAGAAGAGGATGGTGGCGGGGGGAGGACAGGCCCGCCCGAAAGCAGCCTCGTCAGCTGCAGGAAAAGGTGCAGCCGCTCGGTCAAAGGAATAGGGGGAGAAAGAGAGTGGAGTGGGAACATAACGGCGGGGTTTGAAAAGCGGGACTGGCAAAGCTGGACTTAGCCTGGAGGGGTTGCTGGCTTTCTTCGAAAGCTTTGAGGTGACCCTGTGGGTGCGTGGAAAAGGGCGTTTTGCTATAAACAACCCATTTGCCACACAGAAAGGCTGACTGACTGGAAATTTTTCAGCACGGTGAGCCGCGTTTGATCTGCTCCTAACTAAAAACAGCGATCTTCTCTTGCCTTTCAGTTTCTCCTGAACTGCAGGCATTGTTCTTCAGGAGTCCTTCCCAATGAGAGGATCCGCAACATTGGGATCTCGGCCCACATCGACTCGGGGAAGACGACGTTAACGGAGCGAATCCTCTTCTATACGGGCAGGATAGCACAAATGCACGAGGTCGGGTTTTCAGAGGGTGCCAGGGCAGAGCTGCTCTTTGTGGGCTGAGCATGCTGGGTGCCATTGCAACATTGCTGGGACTTGTTCATCTGCACGATGTAATGTGTGGGGTGAGGGAGCTGCGCTTGGTGGGCCCAGCACAGCTCTTCTGGTCAAGCTGGAGAAGGAATCCTAAAAATCTGCTGGTTTCCCAGATACCCCTTAAAAATAAGTGGAGGGCAGGGGGATAGAAAGTAATCCCTCCTTTACTGCAGTGTTATCCCTCTTTCAGAACACTTCAAATCTTATTTGAAGAATTACTGCTCTCTTACCGTCTACATGGTAAATATACAATGGAAGATACATGTTTCTTTTGATGTACTCAAAGATGACTGTGAGAAACAGAACACGGGGATGTAATTTTTAGCTTCGGGTATGTTATCTTGTTAAATTCACAGTGAAGCATAATTTCCAGCAGATTTCTGATAACCTCTTTCAGGAATGATCCTCAGGAGAGCGAAATACATTAAACTTGCAGGTGCAGCTGCAAAAAAAAATCAAACTTGCTTGTAGTCCAAAAATTAGAAGCGATTCTGCTATGTCTGCTTTTCTTCACTGCATAAAAGATGATGCTCCGTACATAAAGCATCACTCCTGCACATGCAAAATTCTTAGTAAACTCCCTTGGACTGAATTTTTTTCTTTTTATTTTTTCCTAAGGTGAGAGGTAAGGATGGAGTTGGAGCTGTCATGGATTCAATGGAGCTAGAACGACAGCGTGGAATCACAATTCAGTCTGCAGCAACATACACCATGTGGAAAGACACCAACATCAACATCATAGACACGCCAGGTAATAACAGCTCTGAACGCATTACAGTTGCTGTTCCTTCGTGTATACAAAGAACACGGTGCCATCTTCGTGTTTGTTAATCACTTAAGTTGAGCTAATGTGGCTCTTTCTGTATAGCTGGAGACTGATTCTGTTGGCTTTTGCTCTTTTCTGCATGTATGAGAAAGCAATTTCTCATTACCTTTTGTCATCTGTGAATAATGGGGGGTCGTTTGTTATTCAGGACATGTGGACTTCACAATTGAAGTGGAGAGATCTTTGAGAGTTCTTGATGGAGCTATCCTGGTTCTCTGTGCTGTTGGAGGAGTTCAGTGCCAGACAATAACTGTGAACAGGCAAATGAAACGTTACAGTGTGCCGTTTTTAACATTCATCAATAAACTGGACAGACTGGGCTCTAGTCCAGCCAGAGCAGTACAACAATTGAGGTATTTATCATTTTAAATTATTTGTGAAATAATTCTGAACTATTCACATAGGTTAATACTAAGAATATTGAAAAGCATTCTCTCATGGGGTCTGTAGTTGCAGTTTTGGAGGATAATACCTGACTTGAGGTTAAATCTTCATCTGACCTATAACAAGTGTCCATTTTATCAAGAAAAACAAACGTTAATGTCAGCCCAGGCTTGCAGTGACCGAGAATTGGGATTTTGCTATTTATTTTGTTGATGGAACTATATTTGGAGCCACTTTGAGAACAGTGTTTTAATTTTTCCTAGATCCTGGTAGGAAACGTGCTGTAGCTTACAGCAGGGAGATGACATAGGGTTGGACAGTTTCTAGTTTGGATGCCAGAAGTCCTGCTTGCTCCTTACCTGCAGTCTTTCTGTGCCTGATTTGATCTGTGAGATACATGCATTAATACGCATTAAGGGAGAAGCAACTCCCATAATCAAGTAATTAATCTGAAGCCAGTTTGCACTGCCTTCTTTCCCATGAAAGTTGCTCACTGTAGCGGTTGGGATATAGAGGGCTGGCAGTCACTCAGGTTAAAATGCAACTAGGCGTTTTTCATCAGTATTGATAGATTTTTGGCACTGTCCAGAGAACAAAAGATAGTGATTTTGTAGGAGTGGGATGTTGTTCAAAGACCATCTGGAGCACATATATAGAAACGACTCTTTTCTTGAACTAATTTATATTTGCTCCCTTTTTTCAGATCCAAGTTAAAACACAATGCAGCTTTTGTTCAGATTCCAATTGGGCTGGAGGGAAACTTTAAAGGAGTTATAGATCTTATTGAAGAAAAAGCTATATATTTTGATGGTGCACTTGGGTAAGTTTTGAAACTTGTGTATTTCTTAGCTGGAGCTAGTCTTTGTATGAGGAGCTACCTATAGTTTCTCTTCAGGGATGAAAAAGCCTGCTATTTGGAAAGTTAGGGATGTGGCTTGTGCTAGGGCTGAGGTATCACCCTTCAGCTCTCCAAGTTACAGCAGAGTGATTCTGCAGGATCAGGTTTAGTGATGGGTAGCTGCAGCATGAATTGTTTGCTAACTGCAGTAGTGTGGAGGGGTGGTGGCCACGCTTGCCACCCTGAGAAATAGGAGACTTGCTTCATAACGGGAACTGATAGTGTATGTTTGGCGTGAGCTTACTGGGGTGAAGATAAGATGTGGGTGAGGTTGCTGAACAGGTTATCCTGCATCCTTGCAAACTCCTACCATTGGTAGGAGGTAGAGTGGGAAGAAACCCTCTCCTGCTCAAGCATGTTGATGTTCTCATGTGATTTTTTTATTTTATTTTAGTTTTTTTCCTGCCCAATATCCATGTCAACGGTGAATTTTTCTTGGTCAGGCTTGTCACAACAATGATTCGTGATTGAAAGGTTGATTCATGTGGTATTCCTTTAGAGTGGTTAAGTTATTTATGTATGTGTAGCCAGACTCTTCGGTATGATGAAATTCCAGCTGAGTTTAGAGCTGAGGCTGCAGAGAGACGTCGGGAATTGATCGAATGTGTTGCTAACTCGGATGATCAACTTGGGGAGCTGTTTTTGGAAGAAAAGATTCCTACAGCAGCTGAGTTAAAGGTAACTTTATTGCAGTGGTTCTTCCTGTAGCACTGTTATCTCACTCTTTTGTGTCCCTATCCTCCCCCTCCCCCAATAAAAAATTTCTTGAAGTCTTGAAGAAATTTTGTTTGCTTGAGTTCTCTGGTATCAGTGTCACCTCCCACAGGTGGACTCCCACTTCACTCCCTGTTGAGGGCCCATTCCAAATTTGTTTTTTGATTTGCATTGGAAAGACTGAGCTTGTGTGTGCCTTTTAGGGATGAGCAAATGGCTGAAAGGTTCACCTAGTCATTTTTGTCATTCTGTTGCCTTGCCCACGTTACAGCTTGATGGCTATGACTTGCTTTATAGTCCCACAGCAAGTCAGTTGTTGACATGCTGTAAGTCGTCTTTGTGCCTAGGAAATCCTGCCTTGTTTTTTATTTGCACTGATTATATTCGAAGTGAAAAGAGCAGTACACTAGAAGGGAACTGCAATGACTTTACTTGGAGACTCCAGAGGAAAAGAATCCAGATCAAAATACAGTTTTCAAAAAGAGAATTGCCTTTCTTGAAAGAGGGGAAAAAATTGATACATTATTTATTTTATGAAATACTTCAGATATCAAATGGCAAACATGCCAACATAAAAGGATGTTCACAGAAGTAATCAGATGGCCATGGACTGAAAATTATTTGTTTTCATGACAGTTTGGTACCACTGTTTCTTCAAGCACATATCTACATAATAAAAGGTGGTAGGGAGGCCTAGGAAGATCAGCTGCAGTTGTACAGTCTTTATGCAAGTACTGCCACTGTTCACTCCAGGGTGAGATCTGCTTGTGCAGTTCCGTGGAAGCTGGACAGCAGACTAACATGTATTCCTTCTTTTAGACTGTTTTATGTCAGATTTGGCAATCGACACGTACTGTAGTGGATTGTTACGTGGGATGGCAGTCCCTTTAAGGTTTGTAGTTGACTAATGATGCCTCTTGAGTTACTGTGATATTAGCTTTAGTCAGGACAGGTGCAAAAGCTTGGTTATCCTGGCATGAGCATAAGAGAGCCTGTGCCGCACGTGGACCTGCTTCTGCTGTGCCGTGAGTGTAAAGGTAATCTGAGGACATGTACCCTTAGAGAAGTGCTAAGCTGGTTTGCATTTACCACGCAGCCCCATGGGGTAGGTGTGTAACTCAAGACAACGATATGTAGCTGTTGACACACAGCAGTCTGTGAGGCTTTGTGTCTTGGCAGACGGTAGCGTAAGGGAACAGTACTGAGGGCTGTATGGTTTGCAGGCCTGATCTCAGCATGGTTGGTTTTTGCCCTTAATGCATGCTCGGTGCAAGGATTTGTGTGATGCATCTTGCTGTCAGCCACCACCTCTTGCTAGTGTTGGAAGTTAACTTGAGCAGTAATCTTCTAGTGCCTGCTGTTAACAGTTATTAATGAGTCAAAAATTGAAACTGCTACAGGAGACCAGTTGCTTAATGTGATTAAATAAAAAAGTGAGGTCTGAAGAGCCCATTGCAGTGGGAGAAGCCTTGCAGGCAGACCGCTTTTTCGAAGAGAGCTGCTGTTGGAGCTAGAACAACTTGTCTTTGAGCAGTGGTGTTGCACGGAGTCTCCCTGGGGCCTGGAGCCTACCTGACATGGCACTTGCTACCTCCTTTTGCTTTTCTTTGCCTGCAGCTGTGTGCTTCAGTTGGTAGCTGAAGAAGACAAGCCGAATTGAGACATATATGTTATAAGCAGGAGTTGTTACTCTGAGTGGAGCCTGCTAGGCCAGCTGAGTTCGAATCAGATGTGACCAGTGAGGTTGCTACTTTAAACATAACTTTGATATTTGAGTCCTGTTCTAAGTATTTGGCCCGTTAGCAGTGCCTGGTTGCCTCTGTGCAGTAGCCCTTTCCCTGTTATGGTTTTCAGGGCTTGCTTTCCTGGAAGTTGTCCACTCTATCTCCTGGAATATAGAGGACTGGCAGACCCTCAGAACTGATGAGTGTTGCAAGTCCCCTTAAGGTTTATTTATTTGAATTTTCCTGACCCCTAAATTTTGCTTGCTTTTAACTTTGCTCCAAACCTTTGGTTTGGAGGTGGTTTTGGGGTTTTTTTTCAAATTGGTTTGGCTGTATAGGTGACTTACTGGTGATTAATGTGCCTAGGAAGAATATGCAAGAATCTGTATATCCCAACTTGGCTTGAGACAAAAGCACAAGGGTTTTTTTGAAAGTACCATGCAAATATATATCTTATTGATAACCAGGCATTTAGTTATTCCAGTAATTAAATACTATTTTACAAAGCCTGAGTTATTCCTGTTACAGAGCAGCCCTTCTCACTTTGATAAAGACAGAAATGTAATAGCAGTTTTAGAGACCTGTAAGGATCTGTCCTTCACCTGGTAGAGGGAGTGGTACTGATGTGAATACACTGTGTTGCTGTAAGAGGTGAGAGATTTTTAGCAGGAAGCTATTTTTGATAGCTCCTGCTGGGAGGGAAATCTGTTATCAAGATAAATTTGTTCAGCATGCCTCTGCTTCCCACTTCTGAAAGCCAATTAATTACAGCTCTAATGGCTATAGTATTGCAGATGCAGGTTAATTTGTACTAATATGTCCCTGAAGATGGATTTTCTTTCAGTGGCCAGCAGCCAAGTTTCCACTGAAAATAATCTTTTTGTGGAAATGATGCTAAGTATCACTCGTGGGTGCCAAAGTCATAGCATATGATGTTTGCTGAAGATCAGCTGCTTAAACATCACCTAATTTGCTACTATCCCTAATGCTACATTCAACTGATGTGCGCCAGGTACTCAGTGGGGCGCTCAGTGACAATAATCTTTATGGGAAAATAAAATTACTTTTTTCCCCAAGGTAGTTGTTGATGAGGATAAATTGCAGTCATGTTGCTTCATGTGAAAACATGTGGCCGAATAAAAACACCGGGCATCAGTACAGCCATATTGCCAGTGCTCTGGTATATGAGAACAGACATGGGCTAGATGAGCAGAATTGTTGATGTAGGATTTTTTCCTTGCATTATTTTTGTGAAGTCATTACATCAACAAATTTAAGGAACTACTGTTCTCTCTGTTAATTATGAAGATATCTTAACCGTCTGTCTTTGGGTACTCCAGATAACTCCCAGATTAGATGATGTGGTTAACTATCTTGGTCTGTCAAGGAGAATTCATTTCTTCTAGTTTATCAAAGACGACAGGAGCTGCTTTCAGTTGCAGTGAGGACCTGGAAGCGTAGGGAGATGGCATCCTCTAGTGGCAGGGAGAGGTGGGACCAAGGTGGCAATCTCCGCTTCAGTAATTAATTGCAGGATGGGAGGGGGGCAGATGGCTTCTGTCCACCTTTATGGAAGATGGCTATGATCACTGTTACGGAAGTTGTTGGTGCTTAGTTATGCTTTGCAACGTTGTGTGATGCTTGAGTGAAAGGCACTGAATAAGCATGAGATTACTGTGCAGTTAGTTTATCTTTCTTAGTTTACCAGGACATCCTGGAAAGATTCCCAGGACAGTTCGTGCAACTTCAGCAGGTCTGTAGATGAATGTAAATAGGTTCTTCTGTTGCACTTTTAAACCATTCTTCAAAAAATGATGATTCATTGAGCATGGCACTTAGCCGAATATCCCTTCCCTACCTAACTTCCTCTTTCAGTAGAGTTTTCCATAGTTTAAAGATACTGAAGCATCTCATCTTGCTTCCAAAAATTTAAATGTGTATTGTTTCCCAACATAACTAAATAGGCGGAACAAGATATCTAAATGAGAAATGAAGAGTCCTGACTTTACCAGCAGAGAAATCAAGAGACTTTCTGAGTATTTTGGGGTTATCATTATATTTATCTTGGGCATTTTAATTTTTAAGTTGAATTTAAGATAAGGGGGGAAAAACCCCCTCACGCTTCTGTAGAATTCTGGTGAGTAAGTTTTATGTGCAGGGGGTTGTATAGGAGGCTGTGGCTACTTTACTCCAGTAGAGATGACCAGCAGAGAGAGAGAGAGAGGGAATCTAGGCTGCTGCTTCATTGGTACTGTGTCAGACTTCTGAAGTTGTTGCAGGAGGAGAGTAATGCACAGATATTTTTCAGCTTGCAATCAGAAGAGCAACACTGAAGAAGTCCTTTACCCCAGTACTTGTGGGAAGTGCTTTAAAGAACAAAGGAGTACAGCCATTGCTGGATGCCGTCCTGGAATACCTCCCCAATCCTTCAGAGGTTGAGAACTATGCTATTATTAACCAGGGGTAAGCATATTCATGAGCATAAGGAGTGGTCTTGGAATTGGGTTTCAAAGCGGTGTAATATGTAGCAGGAAATATTACTAACAAAATACATGATCATTTACCATTCATATTAAATAATGCCACCATAATTTTGCACAAACTTGTAAAACTAAGAAAGCTCATCTCTCATTTGAGGGTTACTCTTTATACTGGTATTTTTAACACACATTAAATGTTAGATTTGAAAAATTACTATCTGATGAGATAATTCCTTAGAAATTAACAGCAACCCTTAAAACCATGCCTATAGTAGAGGAGAGAGCACATCTGAAATGTGTAAACAACATTTTATTCTTTGGATGTGTTTGTTGATGTGCCTTCACAGTTAAGAAGCATGAAAGCCAACATTAGAGCCAGTAAATAGCCTTTAACATTCCAGTCATGGTGTAGGGGTGGTCATCACACACTTAATGTGTTTGAGTTGTTCAGACAATATAATGATAGCTAAATAGAAATGATGCTAATAAATAGAGTTTATGACTTTTTCTCCCAGTGGTTACCTGACTCTTTGAGTCTCTGTGCCTCTCCTTGCCTCAGATCTGCCTACTAGGATGGACTAAAACTGCTCACATGGCTCATGAGCATTGTCAGAGCATTGTGCAATGTTTCTTTCTTCGCTCTAAAACTGGGCTTGCTCATGAGTTGTGTCTGAGTGTATGATTAATTGCTTTCATGGCAAAATAGTTGGATGATATGAAGGACTAGTGATATTTGTCATAAGTTTCGACCTTCTGGGGATCTGCTGCAGTTTCTCTGAGGTACTTTCTGAGCACATGGGAGTTACATATGTGCGCATCTTTAAGTCTCAGTTACAAACGTGAAACTGAAGGCCCTTGGGACTTTCTAAGGTTCGGCTTATGTTTAGAGGAGGCTGCCATGTTTGATTCATAACATAAACACCCTCTCCATCCCTGTTTTTAAGGGATTCTGAGGACAAAACCAAGTTCCTATTGAACTCTGCTCGAGACGATTCCCAGCCTTTTGTAGGCCTTGCTTTTAAACTGGAGGTAAGCCGTTACTGTTTTCCTTTCTGATGCAGCAAAGCCAGTAGAGAAGCAGGGTGTTTTCTGCAAGAGTTATTGGTGTACGCAAGTCCTCCTTGCACTGAGCTATTGGTGGCTTGTCATTAATGCCTGGGAAGTGCCTTTTGTTTGAGGGGGGGAAAGCATATATTTAAAGCTCTGTATTTTCAGTGTATCTCTTTGTGCATGTGATGGCTTTTTTACTTGGTCGCTGCGTATATGGTAAAGCTAAACAGAAAGTTTCCAGAGAATGGATGCCCAGGACATTATCTAGCTGACTTTTATTCAATTGCTTGCAAGTTTCCCATGCTACTAGTATCTGACCTCTGTGGAGCAAAAGTTGTACTCGCGTTGTGTTAACCCTGAAGATGAAAGGAAGGTTTCCAGATTTGAGACAAAACAGAGGGAGTCCAAATAGATGGTACTGCTAAAACTTATGTAGAACAAATTTTAAAATAAGTTTATGTTTAAATTCAATTTAAATTTAACTTCTTTTAAAAAACTGGTTTCCACCATAAAATCCACAAATGTATCAAACACTGCCAATTTGGAAGTTTTAAAATGGGTTATGTGCCTCAAATACTTCATTATTTTCTTAGTTTAAACTTGAACACTTGGGGGGGGTTATGGGCTTATTTCAAATGCTTTCAGAGAAAAATCCTGGTTTCATTTGAAGTTGAAAACAATGGATCACGAGAGAGTTGGAGAGGAAAAGGTACAAAGTCTTAACCAAACAAGTTTTTTGCTACCTAGAGAGTAGCAGTTCAGATTTCATATGGAAAGTGGCTGGCCAAATTGCTAGTTAACGTATGCCTCTGTTGGGAAAGTTTAGGAGTGGTAAAATTGGTGAAGTAAAGAAAATTGCGAGGAGATGCCAGGTTCTATTCCAGAGCTAAGTGAAAGCTGAGAGTACGTTAATAAAAATTTCATTTACGTGTCTAGTGTGTAAAATCAAAACAGAAACATTTAGTCAGTTAGTGCAAATGATGCTTTGAATAGTAGTGGTCTTGACTCCCAGAATGATTATATCTGATTTCTAATGAATTTTGATTCCAGGCTGGCCGTTTTGGGCAATTAACCTATATTCGAGTTTATCAGGGGATGCTGAAGAAATCTGATTATATATATAACACTAGGACTGGGAAGAGAGTGCGTGTGCAAAGACTTGTCCGTATGCATTCAGACAACATGGAGGTGAGTGTGAGAGGTACAATCCACACAGACTGCCTTTTAAGCCACTCCTACTAAACAAGCTTCTCGCTTTTCAACTATCTCTGAACGACTCAATATGTCAAATTTCTGCTTTTGTTGTTAATTGATACTTGTCTGTAGCACTTACTAGAGCTCTACAAGAAACTGGAACTGATCTCTAATGTATTGTTTCCACTGAAGCAGAAGAATCTTTGCCCAAGAAGCATTATAAAATGGCTTTGAGGTGATAGCTAAAGAAAGCGAGCTGTGGTATTATCCCCATATTCCATGCTTCTGGGAGAGGGGAAATGTGACTGGCAAAATATACAAGTTTTCTTCCATGTGATCACTGAATACAGTTCTTGAACTAAAAATTGATTCTCAAGCTGCTGCAAATCCTACCCTTTCCTGTTTAAAATTCCTGAACTCTATAGCTGGGTCAGGATTGCCTAAAACATAGTGTGTTCGCATCCTTAAACTAGAACAAATTAGCATCCAAGCTCAGGTCTCCTTTTTGTGCTTTCGATAAAGAGAGAGAAGATTTACAGAGCATTTTATCAAAGCTGGAATTTTCAAAGGAGCTTAACTTCAAGCTTTTAAACACAGTATTTATATATCTTCTTAAAACCAGGTGTAGTTTGTAATATATCTTTCAGTGTTATCTAAATAGTAAACTTTTCTTTCTTGAGGATGTAAATGAAGTTTATGCGGGAGACATATGTGCACTGTTTGGAATTGATTGTGCTAGTGGGGACACGTTCACTGATAAAACCAGTACTGACATTTCCATGGTGAGTACACCTTTTCATCTGTATGCCTCATGCATTGGAATTCACCAGGATTTTGTTGTAAAAGTTTGTAATCATTTGTTCAATTTAAATGTTTTTTGATGTATATGCAACCACAAATATTTTTTGTGGTTATTTCTTATACCTTAAGGAGCCTGAATATATAGAAGTATGCTGTGTGCAAAAGAGATACATACCTGTTTACTATGCTTGACATCAAATACTACTTCAGCGTTAGCAAACTGTTCTGGGCTGTTTGAAGTGGATGCTGTGACTCAAAACTATTAAGCTTTGTATTTGTAAATGTATTTAAATGCATCATTTTTATTTATATTTTTTTATATATATATACACACATTTACAAAATCTGATAGGAAGCAGAGTCTTCTAACTAGTGTGAAATCCAGCTTATCTTAAATCTAGGAAACGCTGTTAGAAATACTGTGGTTGGCAGTACGGCATGCATTGCGCTACAGCCTTGTAGTAATCCTCAGGAGAGTTACATAATTTTGTTATGCTATGATACGAGCTAGATAATTAAAACAGTCATCCCTGTTTGTAACCCCGAGTTCTTGTGACCAAACTTTTCTGGAGAAATTACATCACCAGCTGTAGTGGAACTCGACTGGATGATCTCTTCCTTTATGGTCGTTGCAGGAATCAATTCACATTCCTGATGCTGTCATTTCAGTAGCTATGAAGCCTTCCAACAAGGTAGGAGCCTATGAATCAACATTTTCTGACTGAGTTATCTTTCCTCTGCTGCTTTTATAATTTTTATGCAGGTTAGCCGTTAAATATGGAACCACAGACTAAAATGAGCAGTGTAATAAAATCTTCAAAGTACCTAAGAAGATATCATTCAGATAACTCAGCATGTGAATTGCGTTAGACGGTATCACTTAGCCATAAAGAAGATGCATGTCTTTGACCTAGGTTAACATGGACTTGAAGTAACTGGAGGGATAAATACAGTTATAAATGTATGGCTGTGTTTCAGAAAATAACCTCGTGAGAGTAGAAGTGCTAAGCAGTTGATAGAAAAATTCAAGGCCTTTTTGTTGTGTGACTTCTGGATGTTCATGTTTTCTTGTGTGTGTAATTGTTTTTCAGAATGACTTCGACAAATTTTCTAAAGGCCTGAACCGCTTTACAAGGGAAGATCCCACCTTTAGAATCCATTTTGATGATGAGAGCAAAGAGACCATTGTTTCTGGAATGGGGGAACTGCACTTGGAAATCTATGCCCAGGTAATTTGGAAAGCACATTCCACGGACTCCAGTTTTGGCTGTTTTCCCAACCAAGAATTCTTCCTTTCTGGCTAAGACATTGCATTGCTGTACCAAAATCTATCTGCAGAGGGGCTAACTGATGCCAGCCTTAAGGCCTGATTTTGTAATTGGGTGCCTAAGCTGATGTCACGTTTACAGGATGTTTGGAGGTGCACAATTCCACTTGCTTTAGTGTAAATCAGGGTTATCATGTGACAACTATTTTGAGACCTTCCCCACAGAAAGCATTGTGGCATTAATGTGAACAATACTAGTTGCTTAGGGAAGAGTTTAACTTCTTAGTCAACTTTTGAAGAATCTTTCTCTCCAGTGGTTCTATTTTGAGGGTTGTAAACTATTTAAATGACATTTCTGCCTGGACTATTTTTACTTTTTGGTTCAAATCCATAAAAAATGCTGTATTAAGCACTATGCTTTGCTTTAGCAGCCTTTGCTTATAAAGAATTTTACCATTGGTGATTTCCTACAGGAGACAGAAATATTCTATAATAAGAGATGATGCAGGCAGAAGGGAATAGTTACTTAGTGATTTATTTGTCTCTTTCAAGTTGATGTCTATACTTTATTTGAGTCCAACACAATAGATGTATCTGAATTGTTGACAGAATGAAGAAAAGATGGCTTTTGTCTTGGAAAACTTAAATTTGAGTAAAATAATTAATGTTGTTCCCTTTTCCTGTATCTAAAGCTATAGCCCCTGAACAAGGATGACTGCAGAACGACAGTGAATAATTTGTAACATTGAAAAAAACACCCCACCCAGACCCCAAAAATCAGTCCAACCCCAGACCAAAAAACTGGTTAACCTTGATTAAATTTCTCATTTCAGAAAGATCTGTAAATAAAATAACTTCCAATGTATTGTTCCAATGGAACAACTCTGTATTTCATTCTGCTTTTTTTTCTGCAGCGAATGGAAAGAGAATATGGTTGCCCTTGCACCATGGGAAAGCCAAAAGTTGCCTTCAGGGAGAACATCTCCGCACCTGTGTCGTAAGTATTCTTTCTGGCAACAGAGGTTTTTTAGTTTATTTTGATGCAGAATTTGATTACGTAGCAGAGAAAGTGCCTTTTGGATTATCAGATCAAAGCACAATGTACAGGAAAAGTTTAACTGAGGAAGGACTTTTTTTTTCTTCGTACCTTGATTGCATATCCACCTTCATCAACTTATCTGCCCTCCCTTCAAATGCTTATTGTAGCATTTGAGCTTCTTCCCCTGCAGTATGAGGTGGTCTGTTATTCCGATGCATGTTTTAGCTGACGGCTGTCCTGTGTTACTTGAACGCCATGCTGTGGGTGCCAGAGAACTGTCATTTGCCAGGGAATGATCTCCTGTAGAAAGTGAGAAGGTATGTTCTTTGAACAATACTGAACAGGAATTGGCTGCTGTAACACAGCCATACCTGGGCTGATTATAAGTAGGTTGATCAAGCACCAGTAACAGTGCAGGATAAGCACTGTAATGTGCAGTCCTGTGACCTGTCCAAATATCTGAAGTTCTACTGCAAGCTTTTTTCAGCCTGTGTTGTGCTCCATGCTGCTGCAACTACGTTTTTCTTTCATCTAGGCAGGTTTTGCAGCTCAAGCATGTCTGTATTGGATCACCCCTCTTACTGTTAGTGCTATTGATATTTTGGGATACCTGCCCTTCACCAAACCAAGCACAATGAAGAACCTATGCTTTTGTTCTGCAATTAGTTAGCTACTACTTCTCATGAATTTTTCTTCATAGAAAACTTAGGAACTAAAAACACTACAGATGCCCCAACTTACCTGAGAGTGCAGTGGGGTAGAAGCTAGAAGTGGGAGTGAGATCTTGTGATTGTTATCAGTGGATGATTTATTACAGGAGGTTGCACAATTGATAACTTCTCTTTCAAATTTTCTGCATTTTCCTTATGAAAACACTTGCTCAGATCGCAAAATTAGGATGGAGAATAACATAGAATGTAAATACTGTTCTGGGAACCAAAGTTTCTGCTGCCTTCTGAGAGCTACTGGGGTAAACGATGCCTCTGTGTACTGGTCCACCACTGCTGTCTTCTAGCATAGAAGCACTCTGCAGCTGCAGCTGGAATGCAGCTAAGCAGTCCAGGATGCTGGCAGCTGCTTCTTCTCTTTATCCCTGGCCCATTTAACAATAGTATCTCCCAAGAGGAGAAAGCTGTGTGAATGACCAGTACATTAAACCTCTGCCGTTCCCAAGAACGGCCCAGAAATAGCTGAAAATTACTGTCTGCTGACACAAGTTGGAGACCTGTTGTCTCCTGCCTGCATAGGGGGCAGAAGCCGATAACGCTGAGACCGACAGTGATCATTGCCCTAATCTCACCCTGTTTGCTAACTGACCTGCAGGCATCAGATCTGCAACCGCCCCACCATCTGCATGTCTGAGTTGGAGGTTACACAGTTAGCAGTCTTAAAACAAAAAAAGGCTTTTTAGAAATAAAGACTTTACCTGGGACACCATTTCGTGAAGTAGAATCATGTAGTCAAATTCAAGATATTCATCACTTCTCTTCTGGAAAGACAAGATGAAAAGGTTTGAATTTGGGGCTTCCCCCCACCTTGAAAGTAGTGAATCAGTTTTCTTTAGTTAGCATAAAAACTCTCTGATATATTTCAGATAAAACTGGCAGCACCTGTTAACAAATAAAGCCGATGGAGCTTAGTCACTATAACAAAACGATACTGTTTTGTATTTCTGTGAACTCCAAAATTATATTTGAGAGACTGTGAAACTTAAAACCATGCTAATTCCTCCCTTAGAGAAGCTAGATATATCTCTACTTCAGGAACTCATTTGGGAAGGGAACACCTGATTCTATAAAGTGTCAGTTTAGCCCAAATGATCCTAAATAAAATTGTCAGTAGGATAAGACTTGGAGGGAACTCCAGAGGCCTTACAGTGGATAAGAAGTTATCAGTAATTGTGTGAGTGACAGAATACCCACTGGCCTTTGGAGCATACTCTTTACATACCTATTCTTCAGGGAAAAGGATCAAAATTACTAGAGAGAGCTGACAGCTGGTTTTAGTTTAATAGTCTTCTGTCTGCCTTGTCCTTAAATTTATCTGGTTTGTTAAAGAGGGTTTTAAAATCTTGCTTGTGCACAGCCCTGCAGCGTCTGTGAACTGCTTTCAGATAGCCATCAGAGGGAGCAAAACGTTAACAAATCACACTCCCAGAATGAGTTTCTGTTTTTCCTTCATACCCAGAACTTCATGGGAATTCATTGGCTGTTCTGAGTGGCAAAACATTCAGCCTCTGAAAGCCTGTTCTGAAGACCCCTAATATATTGGGTTTTCTAAACACAAAGTCCTGCTTCTTTATCCTAGTTTACACACTAAATTTCCTTGAATTTAAAGTTGACCATCCCTTTAGGAGTTATTCCTAACTCACAGGATATTTTCTCCAAATAGAACAGAGAAGAACTGGGAGAATCTATAGATTTCTATTAATTTAAAAGCAAAATCAAAAATTTTGCTCTGATAAAAACTTTTCTGAAAGCAAGCTGCTTTATCAGTTAAGCCTGTTCCAGGCAAGAAGTCTGCAAGGCCTGTTGATGGTGGTAGCTAATGACTCAATTAATTTGAATGGCTGTAGTGAGATTTGCCAGTCATTTTTATTTCTTAGCTTAGGGCAGATCCAGATCTGCTCAAGATAAACACATCACTTGTAACCACTCAGAAATAAGTGAAAATAGAAAATATTTTGTCCTGAAGTATTCCATTCCGTTTCTGTCTTGTGACGCATCTTCCTGAATTCAATTTTCTTATCATAAACTTAATTGATGCTCATCATGCTAATGTAAGTCTAAAAGCTCAACTAAAAATTAATTTTAGGTGTGTCCTCCCCCCCCAAAAAAAAAAAAAATTAGTAAAAGTAAGTTTGGAAAGAACAAAGTATAAAAGCTAATAATGAGAGTGGAATTAGATCAATATTTTCTTTCTTGATTAGTATTTTGAGGTGAACTAGCAAATGGATGGAGACCACAATACTGCGAACAAAAGCAATGTAGATGGTGTTTTACTGAATTTGAGGTGCAGCCCATTGCTGTTTGCCTAGACATGGCTGTCGCAGAGATGTCAAGCAGTATTACTGTGACTGATTGCTAGATCATGGTGTAGATCAAGAGATGAAGGACAGTATTCCAATGCATGTTATACAGATGCAAGAATACTGTCAGCTGGGCCTACATTACACATGAAAGGCAGGAAAGTAATATAAAACTGTAATCAACATGATGACCTCCAGGTGGAAGAGTCCATTTTCTTAACTGAATAAGGGGAGAATACTGCTCTTGCCAAGAAGACACAGCTTCTCTAAACAAAATTTATGAAGAGAAGGAGTGATCTAAATAAACGCTCAAGCCATCTGTGAAAGCCTTCATGATTTGCTAGAGGAAGGGGGTAGGTGGAACAAAACCAAACACTGGCTTAAAAACAAACTGGATCAAGAAGTTCAGACACAGTTGAGGTTTCTTAAGAACTTAGCTTCAGCTGTAGTCTAGTACATGCCACAACTGCATAGCTCTTAAATGTTATTTTTCTTGCAAGGCATTGATGGTAACTTACCACTTGCTTCACATGTTTAATTTGGGCAAATTGGAACTTAGTGTTTTCAGTCGAGTTCTGCCACATCACATAGCCAGAGGCAGCCCACGCTAGCAGGCGGATGGGCTCCATTTCTGGGGACACGTGGCCGTGGCTGTCTGGCAAACAAAATGAACAATATACATTAAGCTAAGATTCATGGAGCTGTAGCCGTTAACAGAACCTTATCACCTAATAGTAGGGTTTGGAGCTAAAGTCACTTCCTTACGTTCCTTGCTGTGTCACAGATCTTCCATATAATCTTGGCAGAGCTGCTATGTCACCACTGTGTTTTCTTCCCAATTCTTTCTCTTAACATACATTCTGTAATGTCTTCAAGGCAGGGGTTGCCCTAAAGTAAGAGCAGACCCTAGTACTACAGCCGGGTGTCTGATGTACTGTGCCAAGGACAGCCACCAACAGTGAGCTGGACACTCATAAAGGGAGAGGTAACAGTAGCAGGTGGTTTTCAAGAACAGTCACATGCAAATCACATATCAGTTCTGGATTTCAGAAATGATGCATAAATTTAGTAGTGTTGTGATTGACACACCACCCTGAATAAGAGAAAATGAAGCAGCATGTGTTCAGAGTAGGGTTAATGGCCTGATCCCCCTTGCTCCTGGCTTCTATAGTAGGGGCTCCCATATGGATCATGGACCACCACCAGTTGAGCTCAGGTTTACTTCTGGCCATGGAGGACATTGTCTCAAAAACCTCCTCGCCCAAACCCCTTCTTTGTACCTGGTATGTTTTCTGCCACAAGCTCTTTTTCCAGGCTCTTGATTTGACTGAAGAATATGTTATCTGCTTCATCTGTGTTCTTAAGTTCTCCTTCAATTGTAAATTGCACATCTGGAGCAATGTTTTTGTTGCCCAGATGATAAAGAACCTCAGCAGTGCAGTTAACAGTACTGTCCTGTTACAGAGTAAATTATGTGTATTAATATTTCATTAAATACATGTATAATACTGGTAATTTGCACTTCTAAAATGTAGGGATTTTTCTTTATGTAGTTGCTGTTTTCTCTGAGTCTGGCCCACAGAGATCTGTGATTATTTAAGAGAAGGTTAAATTCATAGTATTTCCATGACTATACTATAAGGGCAGATTTCTTTCTGCAGTGATAGAAAGGGGAGTGTTTGTGATGCAGAATGTCATTTGTGCTATTCAGTTGGAGTAATGGGTTCAAGTAACTTCAATTTGAAATTGAATGACACTGAAGTGTCCTTGTCATCCCTCAAGCATCTTCTTGTGTCATAGTAGTAGGTACCAGATGTTTGGGGTTTTTACGGTGTAAAAAATGGGGGTTCCCTTTTGGTAAAGTTAAGGATTTTTTTCCTTTTTTTTTCCCCCTGATTTGCAGTAGAGAAAAATCTGAAACAAGATACCAAGTATTATTAACTGGTGTGTCTGCTGGCCTCAGCTAGGATCATCAGCATAAGGCATTAGCTTTTCATTACATGTCAGTAGTGCCAATTTCTGCCCACAGAACGTATTAATTAAATAAATCTGAACTCACTTTGTCAAGGATGTCTTCTAACACCAGTTCCAGATGGTACTTAGGCCCAACACCATTGATGTCCTAAATAAGGAAAACATTAAGAACATTTATTTTGTTGAATGAATTACTTTGCATTGTGGAAAAGAGTCTAGTTGTAGCGAAACACGCTGCAGCACTGCCATTCTCCGCAGGGCCCATATGGAGCTAGGGTATTCTTTTATTTCCTCCTGCTGTGTTAAGCTTGCTCATTTAACATGCAGCTGATGTAGCGTCCGATTAGTACCTCCTCGTCCCTCTCTAGTCTCGTGTACTACTTAATTGCCGTATTTGGGCTCCCTGTATGATTATGTGCAATGACATGCTGCTTGGTTAAACGCTGAGGCAAGAGTCTTAATTGGGTTCCTTGTATTAAGTCCGTTTTGCACTTCATTATGACCTGTACCATGTCATATATTTGGGGGATACCTACAATAATGACTTAAGCAAGCAGGTTAGTTTTGCTATAACCCCTGTTCTAGCAGGTTCACCAGCAAACCCACAACGGGTCAGCGGTGGGAGTCTGGTCTGCCCTCGTAGTGACGAAAAGAGCATCCTCCTCCGGGCTGAGTTCGCTGGGGAGGTTCGGTAGGGACGAAACGCCCCGGGCACGGTCGCGGCCGCCGCCTTGTCGCGACAGGCGAGAACAGACAGCGCGGTCAGCGCTGCGGTGCCCCTCTGCCCGAGGGCGACCGTCCCAAAGCGGGGCTGGTTCCCGTGTCCCACGCGGGCCGCGGAGAGGACCGGCTGGGCGAACGGAGCCAGTTTTTTTGGTTTGGTTTTTTTTTTTTTTTTTCACCCGTGGCGAAGAGCCCGGCAGGCGGCAAAGGCCGTTTCGCAGGGTGGGCCGCCGCCGGCTTGAGCCGGCCTCGCCCGTGCTGGCCGCCCGCCATTTTGTCTCGGCCGGCCCTCACCTGCCAGCGGGCGCGGCGGACGCTCCGCAGCCGCAGGCCGCGGCCGGGGCTCCCCCGGCGGTAGCAGACGTAGCCGGCGGCCAGCGCTGCCGCCCGGTCGGCGCGGTGGTGGCTCGGCGGCAGCTCCATGGCGGAGGGGAAGCCGGCTTCCTCCTCCCGCAGGAAGCCAGCGCCACCGGGGCCGCCCTCTCCCGCCCCGGCCCGGCCCGGCCCGCGGGGAGCAGCCGTGACGGGGCGGGCGTTCTCCCGGGAGAGACCGCGGATCCCGCCGGTTTATGCTTTAAAAATATTTCAGCTGTTCGCGTTGGCACGTTTTCTTCCCGGTTAAGCCCACCCCCCCTTGTTCGGTGTCTGCGCTTCAGGTCCAAGTGCTTTGTGGGTGGGAACTGCAGGTACGCGCAGAAAGAACAAAACCTTGTCATCCTAAAGGTAAGCAGGCTTTATTAGCGTTGCTTGCCACACACAGAAGCAGCTTGTTTTTTGCGGTGTTTTTTTTTTTATTATTTTTTTATTGAGAGTTGACTCATCATGATCTCACAGCTTCGCGCTGGCAGGATGAACCACCGTGGTGCTCCCTCTTTGGGCATTAAATATCCTCAGCTGCTATTTCAGCCGCTGTCGTGGCGTTTAGCCGTTTTGTTTAAATGGAACCAAATGGAATAAAGTAAAACGCAGACTGGGAACTTTCTCCTTAGAAAACTGTGGTTCGAGCGTGGTTTGCGTAATGAGTAATGTGGTGTTCTGCGGGGATGTGTTTGTTCTTAGGTTTGAGTATACACACAAGAAACAGACGGGTGGAGCCGGCCAGTATGGCAAAGTTATAGGCGTTCTGGAGCCCCTGGATCCGGAGGACTACACGAAATTAGAGTTTGAAGACAGAACCATTGGCACAAATATTCCAAAACAATTCGTGCCTGCTGTTGAAAAGGTACAAAGCGTTTTGTGTGTGTGTATATAATATAAGAAATATTGACTCCTGTTGTTTTCCTGCTATACCGTGCACTTTTACTGTGACTGTCTTGCCCCAGGCAAGGAGGCTTTTCTCATTACTTCAGTGGAAGCAGAATCAAATTTGTGTGGCTTTGCTTAATATCTTACATTCCTAGGTTTTCCACTTAATTTAAGAAGCTGCTGTTTGTTTTCTTTGGTGGTGTGCGCTTGCTCTATTTCCATAGCAGTGCTGCAGAGCAGAAGGTAGGCTTTCCTTTCTTGCAGTCAAACAAGCCTCCTTCTGTTGAATCTGCTTTTTAATGTCCCTCTTCTACTTTTGATTGTGGCCTTGTGATTCTCATCTCCAGCCCTGAAATATGTAACTTTTTTTGTGACTTCTCTGAGGTCCGTTATGTAGGAAACTGTAATTAAGCTAGATTTCCTGCATGAATTACCAAATATTCTTTCTTTTTCATCTCTTCTGCGGACTTCCTGTGTGTCTGTCTCTCTATAACTGTATAATTTATCACGTACTACTTTTAAGTAGTACCTACTGTGATCTTTGAATTCCTACAACAACGGATCAACGTAAGATGATTCCTTCATTATTCCACGATGCAGTGTTTAAAGGTTTTTGCCAAATCCTGGAAAAAGCATGCAGTCTTAAAAGAATCTTGTTCTTCAGTCAAGTGGTTAGAGTAGTTCTTTCCACATAGGGCATTCTTTTGGCTTTTGATCATACAGTCCCTTAACAAAGCAAAATCCTGAGTACGTTTCTTCTTCTTGTCCTTAGCCTGTTACGTGATTTCTATTTTTAAAAAGTATCAGTATCAAACTGAGGTGCCAAAGAATGATACTGCAAAGTTTTCAGACGCTTGGGAATGAAAAGTTTTCCCTGCTGTTACGTTCTTCCATTATCTTATCAAGCAAGAGGGTCCATTGGGTAGATAACAGGATTGCTGTTAAAAATTGTGAAAGGTTGGGTTTTGTTGTTACCGTTGTTTTGGTTTTTAGGCTTAATGTCTTTTATAGGCTGCTGTTAACGCTACTCTTTTTTAAGATTCATTTTGGTCTACAAACTGCTAACTTTGAGATGTTGTTTGACAGGGATTCCGAGAAGCATGTGAAAAAGGTCTAGTGTCAGGGCACAGGATATCTGGAGTCCGGTTTGTCCTAGAGGATGGTGCACATCACATGGTGGACTCCAATGAAATCTCTTTCATCAGAGCAGGAGAAGGAGCCCTAAAGCAAGGTATAAAGCCAGTCATTTGAGTGTGTAGTCCTGCTGGCTTCTTTATTGTAGGAGCTAAATTTAACAACCTCCTCTCTATAGGTTTGTTTTTTGCCTGGTGTATCCCTACATACGTTTAAAGTTTGGCCCATTGTGTAGAGCGGAATAAGTGCGAGAGTTTATAGAAATTCTGAGGGAGGCCCAATAATTCCTTTAGTTGTAGGAAGGAAATCCTGTTTTCCTAGAATACAGTAAAGAAACACGAACAGCTTCATCCTTACACAGGTATGAAAAGAACTTTTTATCAAACTGTGTGCCTCCCAGCATTATGGTCTCAGTAATAAAAGGCAGGGGAGCTGGCATTCCCCATTGTTGATTATTGTTTTCCCCCACTGCTGTAAGAAATGCTTAGTATCAACCATAAAACACTTCCTTGCTATACGTAGGGGTATATTGAATTATGCCAGGCTTGCTCTTTGATGTTTGATTATTTAGTCAAGTTTTTTTCTCCAGCTATGGAAAATGCTGCTGTGCGTATACTCGAACCCATTATGGCAGTGGAGGTGATGGCACCCACCGAATTCCAAGGAGCAGTGATAGCTGGAATTAATCGCCGTCACGGAGTGATCACAGGACAAGACGGCATAGAGGGTTACTTTACTCTCTATGCTGAGGTTTGTGTTCGCTCGTTCCTGACCTTTTCCTGCCTTGCCTTTCGACTCCATTACTGTTTCACTTACTGGCTAGTACGTGTAAACTCATAGCCGGGTTTTTCAGTGGATAAGCATAATGTTAGTTTTTCAGTGGCTAAGCGTTAATTTTCAACTTGTGGCAGTGTATTGTGCAGTATTAGCGAACCTACTATAAATCTGTCTTGCTCCAGAGAAGCCAACTGACTAACCTAAAATCATACGGTGGCAGAGAAAGGAACAGAACTTGGGTTTCTTGAGATGGGCAGACTGTGCTACCTCAGAGTGAAGGGAACCTGTGCAGCCATACAGGTGCACAGAGTTCAGAGGGAAGATCTTTTTGTCAGCTGTCTTCCTTCAGCTGTTACCTGCATTAACTGTAATAATTGCAGATAAATGCAAATGACCTGCCTTCAATGTTCCTTCTTTTATGTCCCTTCTAAAAACATACATGTTCTCACGTTAGGTCATATGGAAGTGTACATCTAACAGTGGTGGTAGGGTAAATCATCTCAGCAAAGCCTTGGCTACTGACAAACCACATGCTGCATCACTCCCGCATCGTAAATTGTGTCTGGAGCTGCAGTCTTGAGATATTTCAAACATTATGATCTCTTGCTGGGTGACACAGATTATTGAATTTGGGATATTCCAGTACCTGGTACATTCAACCTCTGAGATTATTGGGGTTTCCTGCTGAAAACATTGTGAATATAAATTGGTTGAAATAAGAAGCACTTTACAATTAGATCAGTACTGTTTACAAACAGCACCAGACTTTACTGACTCTTTATATCATAATTGAGATTAATTGAATGATAATCCACAGTTGATGGAAAAATATCTTGCTTTTACAAGAACAGTATGCTTGCATTTTAGGTGCCACTGAATGATATGTTTGGATATGCCACTGAGCTGAGGTCTTCCACAGAGGTAAGTACTCTTGGTGCTTTTTGCTAGAATGTATTTATTTCTGTAAACCAAGTGTGCTAATTTGCATTACCATATACATAGCATATGCAGCAGTAAAAGCAATAAAAATCTAAACAAATGCAGAGTAAGAAAATAACCTTAAGAGTTGTTACTGTTACTTTAACTGCTTTTTAATTAACATCACTATCATTAGCTGTGTCATTTCTGGCCAAAAAGTTCTTTCATACTTTGAAGAGGGAATATTCCTTTCATACCGTGACCATTTTCAGTTTTTAAGCAGAATTGTCACACTGCTGAGATGGGTACCACAGGCAGTCTTACAGTCTTGTGTCAAAGAGACAATGTTCAGATACTGTTTGTATGGTTTTGTATCTCACACGTACAGTACACGGTGTTTGTATACTTCATTGTAAATGGTCATTGCATGTTACTGCACAGATTAGGGTGTGGCCTGCTGCTAAATAGGATTACCCATTTAGCATCCTCACTCTGACTATTCTTTTTCCAACTCTGCAGGGAAAGGGTGAATATACAATGGAATACTGTAAATATCAACCATGTTTGCCCAGCAGTCAGGAAGAAATAATTAACAAATACCTTGAAGCAACAGGGCGACTTCCTGCAAAAAAGGGCAAAGCCAAGAGCTGACTTTTTTCCTCCTGAGTACATGGAACACTTTTTCACAATCTTGTCTAAAAGCTCATTTGCCCAAGCCATAGAAGCAATCAAGGCTGGCTGGACAAGCGCAGGCTGCAGCAGGACTTGGACTTGTAATTTCAGCATAATATCCTTCCTTTGTGGTATTCTCGGGAACCACCAGGAAATTACAATGGAATTGTTCGCATGTAAATGCTACTCATTAACAAAATATATAAATGTTAAAACACTGATGATAATTTGTCTTGAAATTTATCGTAATCCCATTTGTATTAAAATAATTTTATTTTTTTACTTGCTACATCATTCTTTTGTAATTAGACTGGTTAATGTTTCTCTGTTTTTGAAAGTTTAAAAATTTTGATTTCAGAGACTCCACTTGCTGGACAGGCATGGGGGAGGAATCGGCATCCAATACTGAGCAGTTTTCACATAGGTGCTCCAGGCACAGATCCGTTACCTCTTGCACTTACAGCATCCAGCCCAGAGAACTAATGTCCGTTTTCCCTCTGCATCCTTCAGAAAGAACACAAGCAGCCTCCAAAGCCCTAACGAACTGTCGCTGTTCAGTGCGGCTCGCTCGTCACCACATCCGCTTATCGCTGATGGTACCAGGCATTTGAAAAGAGTTGGTAATAATATACGCAGAAGTCAACTCTTTCCAAAACTACGAACAACGTGGATTTATTTTACGAGCTTGCTTTCTGGGCTCTTTGTTAGAAAACCAAACAAAAGATGCCTTTTCCCAGAATGTCACAATCAAGAGGGCATGTTGCTGATGATGCTTGGCTTGAGAATCTGTTGAATAGAGCTTGCTCGCTCATAGAAGAGAGATCAAACAAGGGTGTTGGTGTTAGGTGAGAAAGAGAAGATATTATCATCTTTTTTGTTGTGTTTTTGTTTTTTTTTTTTTTAATTACTATCAGAAGATCCACGCTGAATTTTCTTTGTGTGCTCTCTCTTCCCGACCTACTCAGCTTAACGGCATATTTGCAGACTTCCAGTAAACAGAGAATGCAATTCCAGTTCAAAACCAGCTACATTCCTGGCACAGGATTGTGGTTGATGTCTACCAGACGCAAACAGAACTGTAATGTCCGGGCAGCTTTTTCTTAGCCTTCACAGAAAGACAGTGAAAATTATTTATGTTAACCTTGAAAAAAGTACAGTGTCAGGGGCATGTAAATGCTAACTGAACACAGGCATGATGTTGTGTGTGAGTATGGTGTTGTTTTGGGCCAAATCCTTCTTGATTCCCTTACATTTGTAGCTTTGTTTTTGTGAAAATACTCAGCTGGAACTCGTTTCAAGAAAAGCCCTGCAGGTTCTCTGATGCGTGGAGATTTTCTTAAGCAAATACAGCACATTCACCAAGATCCAAAGATGTCTTATAAAAGCAGTATGAATGCAAGAAAGAAATGGGGTGGTTATTATTTTATTTATATTTTTGGCTTTTATATTATGCTTAGTAGAGGCCCGTCATGATGTGAATTCCTGGCTAACAGATTCTGCCAGATGTGTGCTGGTTCTCCACAAATGGAGCGCGGCCTCGGGTAGCACAGTGCGGGGACGGCTGAGGCGCAGCTCCGGGATGGCTGAACTTCAACGCGAGGGGGAAAATCTGCAGGTAGGGAGGAAAGCTAATGGATAGTGGGGGGCAGTGGAAGAAGGACGGAAGCACTAGCAAGAACCTAATTTTGGGGCACCCTGGATTTTTTCTTTGTGTGTGATGTGTTGGTTTTTTTTTTTTCTTTAATCAAATTTACATAGCACTCATAGTATATCTGATGTAGTTGAACTCTTCCTAGCAGCAAAGGTGGAAGAGAGCTATTCCTCTTCTCTTGTCTATACCTCTTACAGGTGGGCTCTGCATGGGTTTTTTTAGCGTGAAGAATTCACTGTGAACCCATCCGAGCCTCGACTCACATTGTGTTTACATTGATGTAACCAAGAATTTTGCTTGAGTAAAAACTGTATGATTTTAGGTTCTGATCAACCGACTGACATCTTGGCCCTAAAGAAGCTGGTGGAAATTTTGCCTTTGAATCCCAACAGGTTTGCTACTTGTCCAGAAGTTACTGTGCAGTTTCTTAACTGATGTTAAGTTTGTGTTGCTGAGTAGTATTCAAGTTACACCCATCTGGCAAGTCGGAAGCGCCTGGTCCTCTGTTCCAAGTCTGGAGAGCAGTGGTAAAAACAAGGTAAGGAAACTAAACTTATGGTTAAGAGCATTGCTAAAGTAGAGCCCCAAAGTGCAAAATCCATACTACTTTCTTGTTTTAATTCTAAAACATATTTTCATCACCGATTTCTTTAAGAAACGTTGCCATTATAAGCTCTGATTTCATGGTTTTGATGATGGGAAATGTTTTACCAGCACAAAAGAAAACCAAGAGTATGTGAAATGCTGCTTCCCTGAATTTATTGTAATGCCTGTTATGTGCTGATACTAAAAGCTTCAGTCAGTAAAAGTGTATCAGACTCTAATACGTTTGTGTAAAATGCCTGGATTTGGGGAGTTAACAGATCACCCAGCCTAAATACCCCCCAGTTAAAGCTTTCACGTTAAATACCTTAATCATTGTTATCGATTACAGATCAATAATAGCACAATATACCATGAGTTATAACGAACATGACCTTCCCAGAAGGCAGAGACCATAGCCTGTTTTCCTAAGGCAGGTGTACTTACTGATACGGAGTTAATTTAACCTGGCAGAAATCTTGCTAATTGGGTTAAAAACCGGTGAACTCGAGACAGTTTGGCACAGTCTCGGCGAACAAAAGGCAGGACAGCGGGTCTGCTGTAAACCCAAATGGAGAATTTGGTGTGAAAGGACAGGAATGCATTCTTGCGATAGGGCTTTGTTGTATTTAGGATGGGGACATGACATGGCAGTCACTAATGTAAGAGCTGTTTGACGGGGTATTCTAGCAGCGGGCTGTTCCCCCAGCAAACAAACCCAAGTGGGGAAATTCGTCTGTTCAGAGCCCTCCTGTCTTTGCAGTTCTGTTTTCATTCAAAGTAATAGCAAGAACTGCAAATAGACAAAGAAAATGTCCTCAGTTTCCGTCTGAGAAACGCTGCTGTGCAGTGTTCTGGACTGGTGACAGATGTGGGGAGACAACAAACCATTTTTTCCTTCTATCAATATTTTCTGAGTTGCCTTCACAAGTATAAGAAACTTTCTTTTTATGTCAGCTCACGCTGCAGGGAACAGTGGTGCGTTGGTGGGACTAGGGCCACGCAGGTGCTGGTCACAGGCTTCTGCAGGGCCTTGCGGGGAGACGTTCCGCTGTCTGCGCTTGTCCACATTCTTTTAAAGGCCAGACGCCAGGAGAAGATGGAAAGTTGGGGTCGAACAGTGTTGTAAAAGAAAACCCAACCTTGACCCTGCGTAATAGTATTTGTTTTATTGGAGATGCAAGTTACAAATCAGCACATATCTAACCCCCAAAAAATGAAAAAAAAGAGTAGACAAATATTTCTTAGTGACAGATTAATACTTTTCTCAAGATTTTTATCCAAATATATTAACTTTGTTTACAAACTATGTTACTCTGAGTAACAGTAAGTTAGTGACATAAAATCAACTTGTGTATGTTTATCTGTGTATATATAATATAGTAGCAAAGTTTTTAGGTAGAACTCTAGAACATGAGTCTTGCAGTTTAAGAAATTACAGGAATTAATTTTGGAACAAAACAGACTAGTGAAAGCATTCAAATTCACTGTTGTGCGACTGGTATAGAAAAATTATCACAACTTCAGGTCTATTAACACAAGGATTTTCTCATTTAACACATATACATAAAACTGACAATCTCTCTCAAAAATTTGCTCCCCTTTCATGTAAAATCCCAGCAGCTGATCCAGATTCCATTCCGGATCCATCTTCGAGCCCCTGATTCTCTGAAGCACAGAAGTATTTCACTTTCAGAGGGTGACCAGGAAGCCAAGTGAGGCGCATGTGACACGAAATAATTTCCTGGAGAACAGATTTTAAAATACACATCTTTTATGATCTTTACACTGTTCCTCTGTTGATGAAAGAAGGCGTTCTACACATAGGCTTTCTTACCTGTGTTGGAATTTCATGGAGTAGAACAGTGTAGTCAAATTCAGTAAAATCATCTTTCCTTATCTGGGCATGTATCAAAGAGGGAAAAAAAAAAAGATCAAGAACACAAGTTACATTGTTGAAGTTTAGAGTCTACTCTGATTGACTTGCCTGCTTTTAGCTTGCTTAGGGAGCGAGATGAATAGGGCTCGAGATGGCTGTGGTCGTTGGCTGGAGTGGGACAGGTTTTGTATGTGGAGAGACAGGGAATTAGGAGCGCTTCCTCCATAAAAGCTTTGAAGGCACTATGCAGCATGGCTCTGCAGTCTTGACTGCTCTCTGGCATGAAACTAGGCTGACTCAGATGCTAATTAATTGAGATAAACCCTCAAATAAATTTGAGAATCTTACCTGACTATTAATCTCTCCTTCAGAGAAATCTCATTCTAAATAACTAGGGAGTAAAAACCGAACACTGTCTATCGATCACAGATGACTGAGGGAAACAAAGCTCTGGGAACTCCGATACGCTACAGGTGTAAGGTAAGTTCCCCAGAGAACATATGCCAGGTACTAGACTGGTGCTACCTTTGAGCTTGGCTAGGACGGCAAAGAGTACGAGGAGCGACTTAGTGTGGGGCAGATGAACTGCAGGACCCTATGTTCAAATCTCGTCATTAAACCTGCAGAAGCCAACAGATCCACTCACGCAGAGAAGGAAGATCAAATTTTGTCCAAATGAGTAGAATTTTTCCACCAAAGCCTGGACAAAATACTTGTCCAGAGGTGGAGATACTTGTATGGTAGAAGCCCCTGGGATTTTGGGAGAATCGTGCCCATCACAGAGAGCATGAGCTGTTGACAGCCATTTTATTCTCTGCTGCTTGGTAGGCTCTGTTAGCTTCTGTAACACAGACGTGTCATTTCCACTTCGCTTACCCACTGGTTCACAGACTTGACTTGTGCCATGAAGTAACCCAAGTTCTCTGTTGACTTTTCCCACATTATGTAACTGCTGCCAGCAACAGCCAAAGCCCACACTGGCTCCAGGGCAGGTTCAATATTGCCATAGCTGTCTGCAGGGGAGAAAGAGAGCAATATAAAAATGATTAATTCTGGCTGTTCGGCAGCAAAATGATAAACCACAGAACATTTATTCCTGGGAAGCGACTCTTCCCTCCGATGTGTTAAAATCTTGAACAGGGAGAAGCAGGAAGCGAAACCTGTGGTCATAGTAAAAGTATGAAAGCGTGGCAGAACTGAAATTGCCAAGAGGCACTATTTGCAGGGTCCCCACTCTGGAGGTGAGAAACCCAATATCCTTGATAACGGACGTCCTTACCTAGCCAGGAGGAAAAGAGGGACCGGGGTGCTCTGCTTCCAGTATGGAAAAATTCTGTTAGTCATCCCGTGTGAATTTCTACCCACAGCCGGGAAAGGTGTGTGGATTAAGGCAGTTGTTGAGGACAGTTTGCATTTACTTGAATATAAAATTGCGTAAGCTTGCTTTTAAATCCAAAACACCTTCACAATGTTGTGCTGACTACCATTGTTGTGAAACACAGCAGGGTTTTTTTCTCCCCAAGGCTTGCTGGCAAGGTGGAATTGTTGATGGTTAGCTCTATGGTTTTAGAGTGTTACTGTAAATACATGTGTCTCCTTTTTAAAATGCGTATGTGTTTGCTTGTGTTCTTGCAAGTTCCCAGGCTCTTTAAGATAAAATTAAATACAGTTGATTATTTAGAGGAGTATACCTGGAATATTGTTTCCAGTTATTGGTTTGGTTTGGTGCCTAATTTTTTGGTAAAGTCTGTTGTCCTCTTCTTGGATTTGCTTCTGGTCTTTGGTAGGCATGCACTTGATATTGACAACAGGCGGAGACTTTGACTTCCGATACAGCACTGTAGCAAGGCAGCTCCCGGCATTTTCCTGTAAAGGTAGAATTTAAAACTGTTCTCTTTAATCAAGATCTTATTTACCAGCAACACACTCTTTAAAAAGCTCTTGGTATTAACAAGTGAGGTATACATATGGAGTACGTATATGTCTTTGTGAGACGCTTTGTATGAAGCTGTACAGGGGTCAAGAAAGTCTTTAGAAGAATGTAATTTTTTTTCCAAAAAAGTAAATAGGTTAAAACCACAGGGCTAAAGTGATTTAACAGAAGTTTTTAATTTAAAAGTGTAGCAAAAATGCACTCAGTCATCTTGGAAATATGTTTGAGAGTTCTCAAGAAATAACTTTAATTGCTAACAGGGACTTTCATTGTATGATACTTCAGCCTTGAAACAAAAATAATCTAAGGCTTCATATTAAATTCTGAAAATAATTTGAATTTCATAAAATGTGTGTGTAATGGAAAAGCAGATGCTTACAGTAAAATTGCTGATGACAACTGACAGAATGAAGGTGGGGGGGCTATAATTAAGAAGAGCACACGACTGTCAACTCTTTATTCTCATTTTGGTGTGTGGACACAGCAGGAGCTACAACTGGATAATGAGGACCATACTGCGGCACTGAGTTTGGACCATTGTAAAGTTTCACTCAGGCACTGGGTTGCCTGATGTGACTCGAAACAAGACAGTCGCTTCAGGCACTGAGCAAAGCAGGTAGCTACGGTGCTCTGACCACTTGGACCCCGGCAGAGGCAGAGGACTGATTGGATTTGATGCTCGGGTGATCCTAAGAGCAAACCGTGCCCCATGCTGGACAGGCAGGTAGAAGCATAAAGGTAAGTCTTTCCATTGTGAAAGATCCATTTACAACAGCACTTAAATGTACCCTGTTCTGGAGATGTTGAAGTTCATTTAACGCACAGTGTCAGAAGAAACGTGGAGGACCATAAACTCACCCCGCTTCTGTAGTCTTCAGTAGTGAACTGCAGGTAATACTTGTGACCAGAGTCTGGGATGCTCTGGAAGAGAGAAGGATTTGGCCATCAGTCTAACTATAGCCTTACGTACTGCAGCTTGCTGAGGTGCTGCCATGAGCGCTGAGGAGGGAAAACGAGGGCGCCGTGGCTGCCTCACGGCCTTGTAGCATCAGGGAGTTGGTCAGATGAGATGCGCTGAGTTGATCCTAGCAGCAAACACGAAGGGTCTTAACAACAACAATAAATAACCCTTATATTAAGGGATGTTTTAAAGCCTTTCCCTCACAGAAATATGCAAGAAGAAAAATGCACCTCAAAGTCCTTCACAGGGCAGATTGATACTGAGTAACTTTAATAAAATTACAATCATTGTTCAGCTTCTGAGGAGGCATTTTCTGCACAGACTATCAGAGTGCCCTGGAATATATAAATGAATCAAATCTTGTGGACTGATTCACAGCTGAACAGGAATGACAAAAGCTAATTTAATCTTAGGGATGCTAACCTTTCTAGTTTTTTCTGCTGTGACTGGAAAGAGACTAATTTCACTACACAGCACGTCAGAGCAGGATTCTGATCTGTCTGCTCTGTTTTGCCCTGAAAATACCAGTCATTAAGTTGCCCAATCAACTATCCGAGATTCCACTTATTAAGGAAAAATAAAAGAATACTCCTTGCTGATGGGAAGCAGCCAGTAACACCTTTTGTAGCACAAAGCATCAGAAAAGCCTTAGAAATGTACATCTTTGAAATATGTAATTTTCTTGGATTTGTTTTTTGGTTGGTTGGTTGGTTTGGTTTTTTTTTCCTGTTGCTGACAGAAGTGGTTCAGTTAACAAATTGTATTTTTGGTGTGGGATATCACAGACTGTCCTGGCCCCAAGCATGCTGAAAAAGAAACTAGCTTTTAATGCTGGCAATAAAAAATATTATTTACCCTGAAACAGGATCAATGCCTCATTCAGTAGTGTCAGAGCAGAGCCTCATTAAAAGTATTTGCATTATCTGCTCTTTACTTAATTAGTCAGTCTCTAATTTTCCTAACAATTTGTATATTCACTTTTGAAATTTCTATATTTATTTTTGAATGGGGAGTTCCACAAACAGTGTGGAAAACTTTATATTTATTCAACTAATTCCTTGTAAAATGACATTATGTGTCGTTTCACTGTTTGGTACATTTCCAAGCGTTTCTGTAGATTAAATCAGCCAGAAATAAATGAAAGAAAATAAGTCGGTTTGGATGCTATACTGTGATTTATTAGACAAGCTTTTTGATATACAAGCCAGGTCACTTCTGTGTCTGAAAGTTTATTCCTTTTGCATATACTACCTGGTTTATTCTTGCTTCTGTTTGCTACTGGTGTAGGATATATTGTTACACAGGCTTTCCTTTGTGCAGCATGTGTGAGGTAGTATGCAGAAAACATGTTTTACTGGAGAATGTGAGCTGCCTTCTAAAGTGTACATTTAAGTCAAATTACTGTATTTCAGCAACAGCACTGATTTGTTAAGTTTTTGAAATACAGTACTCTTCAGATAAAACAGGAGGGGAATTCTGGCTGTTTGTGTCATTTTGAAGATTAGAACCCAAAGCAAACGTGTGTATTTTATCTAAACTTGGGCCTTTGTGTTCCCATCATACTTTCTTCCAGGAAGCCACTAGTAGCGTAATGTTAGCAAAGTTTCATTCCCAGGGCAAGGCCATCAGGCCAGCCACCTGCCTTTAGTACATACATGGAGTTATACACTGCAGATAAAGAGGACAGCTTGGTTTCGTCACTTGCTCTGCTTTTATAAAATCCCCTCTTGAAGCTTTATGATGAAGCAAGTGTGGAGCTGGACCCAGGTCACACCGTGAAGGGAATGGAGGAAATGGAGAGAGGATGTGTTCAGACTTTCATATCCTCGTTCTCCCCTTCTCCTGCCCCTGTTTTGTGTATTGGCTAAAATGTTGTCCTCAAAATGACAGAGAACATGACATGACGAGGCACTCTTAGCATAGCAAAATTGTAAAAACTAGCTTTCTGAAATGCAGGTTTACAAAAAAATCAGTAATTTGTGGTGCTGAAAGAAGGGTCTAATTTCTCATGATAATCACTGCAGCTAAGTCTGAGTTTCTAGTTATTGTAAAGCTACCCAAGAGCTGTTACCGCTATTGCTTCTAACATTCTTCGTTTGATCCAAGTATGGGTATTTTTTAAGCACAGTGACCTAGGCTTATTCCTTTTCTTGTCATCAGTAGTGCAGATGAGAGAACCTGAAATAGTCAGTTGGACTACAACACTTCTGAAGCAGGAGAAACTTAGCTCTGATTTAACTGATGATAGTAGAGGGGGTTTCCTGCTGAACCTTTTCCTCAAGGGGCACAGTACAGCAGCCTGACTGCACGCTCCCAGTTACAACATCAGGGTCTTAAAGTCTGTAATGGAAGCTCTTTTATAGTTAGGCTGGATCTTTTCTGTCCAGCATATTCAGTCCCTTAAAGTATGTTCGACTATTCTTGCAATGTTATTTGTTCTTGCATGGGTGTCACCTGTTCTCTCTGCTAAAGAAAAAAATCATTTTTATAGCTGTGATAACTTCGAGAATAGTAATCGGATTCTGACAAAATATCTGAGCAGTTTCATTGCATTTGCTTGATATCGAGCACTAGTGAAGAAAATAAAATCAGTTGGGACTTCATTATTTTCATTATTCGGCCTCTGATTCTTCTCAGTAGAAGGCTGTAGAAAAGCTTCCTGACTAATGACTTAGTAAATACTCTCTTTAAAAAGAATACATAATTCTGTGCTTATGCAGTTTTTGAAGTAGGTATTCTCTCTTCGTTTGCAACAACTCCACCACAGCAGTACTACTCGCCTGGAAAGCTTTCAAATGGCACTACACAGCTAAAATACATAGTCAACCTGGGTATGCATGCCAGAGGGCTGCTTTGATCTTACCAGGGAGAGCAAGAAGGTACATCTGGCATGAAATAATTTTAACTTTTATAAAAGTATTTCTGGTTTTGAAGAAAAACATCACTGTTATTTCCACTATTATTTTCCACTATCATCCCAAAATGCATCACTGTAAACCATCATGTAGTGTGAGTTAAATCAGAGCTGAAGAATATTTGACATCACACAGTGATGGCTGGCTGAAAGCAGCCAAAGATAAAAGTGTCCAGAAGAGAAGAAAACAAGTGAGTAATTCATTTTTCCACTGAATATCTGGGTCATGGGATTGTTTTATTTCCGGGCTCAAAATTAATGCAACTTTCATGGCAGATTTTTAGTACTGTGAAGGCCAGAATAGCAGTTTTAAGACCAGTTTCATTCCAGGTCCCGAAGAAGGTGGTTTTACAATTGGTTTACGCTGCTCCAACTCCCCACTGGCATGGAAAGGGGCAATCCCTCTCTCACCCCTTGCTGCAGGTTTCCATCTCTTCTCCTGTGTATTTCCCCACCAGTAATTCTTCCCCAGGACCAGTTTTAGGTCGCTGGATCAGAGGGCGGACCTGATCACTAAGCACGGAGAAGCTGGCACTGCTGAGAGCGGAGCGAGAGAGGTGTCCTTTGGGGGCTTGCCCAGGGGGATTCCCACCTCGCAGCCCTGCCCCTGTCCCTGCAAGCCAGCTCAGGTGGCCTGTGGCTTCTAGAGGTGCTGGAGATGTCCGATCCACAAGCAGCCGGGTGAGCTCTTGGGCTGCCCCAGGCAGGAGGGAAAAGCCAGCAGAGATGGTTATTTTCTTGACCTCTCTGTATCTGGCTTTCCCGAGACAATTTACCTACTCTGCCACTGATTTTACCTTTCCCACCCTAACGTGGGGTCCTGACTGTCAGAAATAAGTAGAAATCTTTTAATTGACTTCTAATATTAGGAGCATGGTTCTGGTATTACACTGTTTTGTGTCACGGTGAGCTTGTGAAGAGAAATACCCATCTGTAAAATTGTATTTTGTAGTCCAATTTAAGCAAACGTTGCAGTTTAGCTAAGAGACTATCTAGCTTTACCTTTATACCTCATCTCCTGGTTCACCTACCTATTGCTCAGTTATGACTTCCAGGACAGTTTGGTATGGGAGACTGCTACGTCAGTGTTTTGAAAGTTTCTGTCTTGAATTCTAGGATCTTCAGCTGGCACACACTACTGCTTCTCTTCTCAAAAATGTATTTTAAAGTGCAAGCTGTCAGCAATTCCATGAGATGCACGCTGCTGTTTCCTAGAAGATACTCACTTAAGAAAAAACCTGCATCAATGAGAAGGGACAACAAAAAGAAAACTGCAGCCAGTGGTAAGGTAGGAATTATTGTATGTTTGGCATATCTCTACTCTTCACTGCTAGGAGAGAAAAGCACTGAAGTGTTATTTTACCTGAACTTGAAAAATCCTTCACATCTAATGGAGTTACTATACTGGTGACAGTCTCCAGTCCTGTTTCTAATTACCAGTTTCACTGGTTAGTGGGCTAATAATGTTAGTTTTAAAATACAGTGCTCATGATTAAATTCCATTATAAAATTATCCTATTTTTAATAGATCCAGTAATATACTAACCAATAGGAAACAAGCGTTCTTAAAAAAACCTAGAAGAACAAAAACCAACCAAGGAAGCACCCCACCCCCCCAAAAACCCCAACATTATTGTCTCTTGCATTCACATAATATAGCACGCTCCTTCCAGGAAATTCTTTTCATTTTTTTACAGTGGAGGACAGGAAAGAAGGAAGTGACCATGTCTAGTACAGTTCTCCTCTTGTTTTCACAGAGTGTGCAAAGAAAAAGGGGAAATGAACTGCAGAAAGTGGTTACAGCGAGCTCCTACGGCATTGAGTACTGTGAGGAAATAATGAAGCATTTCACTTCTCTGTAATGAACCAATTTTTTTTTTTCCTATATTAAAAGGCAGGTGGCTGATAGTGGGTAGAAAAGATCCCTTCCCTCCCCACAACCAAAACTACCTTGCAAATATTCACTTACACTGGGGTTGGAAAGAGGATGTGCACCAACCCCTTTCGATATGTCTCTCTACTAGATAAGTGCATTGCTTCCAGCAGCACAGGTGGCTGCCAGAGGCCACATTGTTGCTCTTAGAAGAGGCACAAGCATTTGTATATGTAAATATATACATACGCACACTACCCAGTAAAGTGCTCTGTAGATACAGAAGGAGCACTTGTATGTTTCGAGAAAAGTATCAAATATCATAGTAAATTTCTGTCATAGGTGTCTGCAGCAATTTCATAGGAAGAAGCAAATGTCACACTAGCACATCCATCCTCAGCGCCTATTAAACTGTGTGTTCACTGATGTGTTTGGGAATGATGATGAGACCGGTGTTACCTAAAGGGCATGGTCTCAGATAAATCTATAGCAGGACATCGTGTTTGCATTCCCACAGAGGTAGCACGACCAATGCTATCTTTCAGCCTTGCGTTACACAAAGTAATACACAAATTCTGAGTCATTACGCAGTAGTTTGTGTTTTGTGAAATTTAATTGGAAATTATTCTGGTCTGTTAAATATTGTGTGCAACTCAAACCAGCTTCAAATTGTTTTGGAACCAGAGTCAACTGGGATATATGTGAAAGATTGAGGCTCACGTTCAGTGTTGTAAGGACTGCAATAGTACATCCCAAATGTTTTAGGCTGGCTTGGAACTTCTTTCTTGAAAGGGAAGATTTTACACTACACCATCTTATTCTCAATTTTTGGAGTGAGGGCCTGAATTGAACAAGCCGTGCAGATGCTGAAGGACAAATATTGTAAGATCTCCTTTTCAGATGCCAGAGCCATGAAAAGGATCCAGTGGAATCCAGTGCCGCATTTGGCACCTCAGACTGGGAATCCGAAACGACCAGCCCTTGCTTTAGGGAACTGCCCAGCCGTAGCCTGGAGAAGAAGATTAGATGAGAGGGCCGGTTTTAAATCCCATCCGCTGCTATAGCTTAGACTCTCCTCAGCTCTCCAGGAAGGTAGTGCTTTCCTTCCAGGATCTACAGCCTTGGCCAAATGTTCCCCAACAGTTTTTGCCTGTTCTCTTACTTTCAGAAACTAAGTAAGCTGTAAAAAAAAAAAACCAAAACCCGTGGCCAGAGGAAGAGAAAGGCTGCGTGGCACAGTCCTTGCAGGCAGCAGCCCTGCATTTGAGGGTGTGGGGCGCCGGTACACGGCGCATGCCCCGGGCACCACCTCGAGCGTCCCTGAGAAGCTCTCGGTGATGTGAAAGCTCTGCCCCTGTAGCTGCTCCTGTCTAGGACTCCCGCCGCCTTCTGTCACCTCAGTTTGACATGGGTTTTGGAAGATAAAGGCATGTTTTCCGACGGGAACTGCATCGCCTTTAGTTGAAGCTCTCGGTCTCCAGAGACAGAAAGCAAAGTCCTTTCCATCCCTACTCACACAAAGTAGATGGTCGCTCCAGAAGCAATTCTGCTGAAAATGTTTCCTCGTCAAACTGTTTTCTTCCCGTTATGTGCCCGCCGCGTGCCTGGGTTTCCTCTTTTCCCTCATCTGCGCTACGCTGCTTTGGATTCCAGGACAGGGCCCTCTGAGACAACCTCAACCAACTGCCTGGGCTTGGATTTGGGGGATATTTAAACCATGAACCCGTTAACGACCTTTCGAGGTGGATCCCCGCAGAGGAGACCCCCGAGCCCCCTGAGGGAAGGCGCGGCGCGGGACAGCCCCCCCCGCCCCCCCGCGGGAGGCGGGAAAGCGCCCGGCGCTGGTCCGCGCCACCCTCAGGGCGGCTCATCTCCGCACCGCTGCCCCGCTCTTTTATTATAGTAATTATTATTAATTGTGCTCTCCCCAGCGTCACTTTAAAGCCCGCCTGGGGAGGTCACCGCGTTCCGCCGCAGCCACCCCCTCCCCGCCGGTTCCCC
>JANXJC010000088.1:40660585-40692053 GCA_027564655.1 Leptodon cayanensis | reverse complement strand
CCCGGCTCCCCTCAGACGACCCCCAGCCCCAGGTGCCTGTGTGAGGTGAGAGACTGCCGCTCAGAGACAGATGTGCAATTATAACAGCGCGTATCAGAACAAATACAGGTAATTATGTGGAAAAAAAACCCGATTATCTCCCCCTCAGCGTTACGACAGCGCAACGCTTCCCAAAACTAAACAAACTCCCTTAGAGAGAGACAGGCTTTCCCTAGGACGCAGTTGAAATAGTCTGAAATTTGTGCAGGAGAAAGCAGAAGGAAGCGTTCCTCCCCGAAATAAATCTCACAGAGTGAAGTTTTTTGGAAGCAGCGTGGTCGTGTCTCTTGTAGCGTGAAGAAAATGAACTGAGACAGCAGCCCAGCAGACAGATTCCCTTAAGGTGATTTTTTAGGACACAAGTGGGCTTGCTGCCTTGCTACTCCTGGAAGCATCTCTTTCAGAGAGACTGAATGTGGTATAACGTAAAAAACTGCAATACTTCCTGGGTTAAAAATGCTGGGGTTTTAATAACCTAGTCTGTTACCATTTGAGCAGATGGGTATTAGTATGCACAGCTGGGAATTTATTTTTATGCTTCTGCCATGTGTATTGGGGCATGCTTCTGGGCTGGGATGTCAAAGTAGTAAATCAGAACTCTGGTTAAAGACTCAGACTGTCTCTCATGGAGCATCAAGTTGCCTTTATTACTGTAATGCTTTTTCACAGAACTTGAAATTGAGTGTTTTTGAGGCTTACCTAAGTGAGGGAAAGAACTATTACAATAAAGGCATAATAACATTCTTTATTACACTGTTTTCTCTGCCACCCAACTCATTTAATTGCCCTGACTTTGTTGGTGATTATGATTTTCCTTCCTGAGATATTTTCAATAAATAATAGTTTGTATCTTCACATTCTCTGGCATGCTGTTTTCTTTCTTTCCACTGGGTAGCAGATGCAAATGTAGTTCCACTCTTTTTTTCCTTTTGTTCCCAGAAACCCTGTGCTGTTTCTGTTTCATCCCTTCTGCAGCTTGCTTGATTCCTTTTTTTTGCTTGTTAACAAATTCTTTGTTACAAATTCTGAAGTTCCTCAACAGAAATGGGCTGTGTTTTGAGTGAAAATGTAAGACGGAGACAGCCATATCGGGTCAAGCCAGGAGCTCATCTAACCGGGTATCCTTTGACAGTGCCTTTGCTTTGCAAAGACTGTAAGAACAAGGCAAGAATAGGTAATGCTTCCCAGGAATACTCTCCCAGGTTCCCACCACTTGCAGGTCCATGGTTTCCTGAGACAGCAGAGGTATTTTCTGGGTGGTTAGTAACTTTCAGTAGATTTCTCTTCTGCAAACTAGTCCAGTTTCCCCATGAGCCCATGTCAGGCGCAGGCAGGCAAGGCTCTGAACACTACTTACTTTCATCTATTTTTTTGCTGACTGTACTCCTGCCCTGGTCTTATGATTGTTTTTTTGGTAATACGCTACGATTAGTTCCAGACAGAAGTAGAAACATGTTCTTTTCCCATCCCTTTCTTTGACGTTATTTAGCTTTCTGTCTTCATACTTGCAGACTCTGTGTAACCTGTGTGGCAGTTTCCTCCAGGACTTGTATTAGGAAAATAAAAAAAATAAATAAATTTTCTCTGATACCAATCATACTAGAAGACGTTAAAGTTTTAGTAAATTCAATTTCCGTAAGTTCAGCATCCAAGAGAAAGTGTGCAGCTATACAGTTTGGGGGGTTTTGCCTTCAGTCTTAATTGACGCTGTCAATAACTTATGCAGAAAATTAAGTTTCTTTTATCTAATTTAGGGGCCACACTTTCATCTGAACTTGAGTTATATCCCATATAGAAAGGTTAACTTTGATTAATTTGACATCTCTCCCAGTTTTGCAATGCACTGCTTTACTTGACATCATATCTGGAGTCACACAGCTGCTGCTTAGAGAGTAATGGCATTTTTTATATATTTTGGGAGGGAAGTGTTCATAAAATTTTGCAGAGGGAGCAGGCTGACTTTTTCCTTATTGGAACACTTGCCATGTTTGTCTCCAACATTTTCTGTTTAGCTGGAAGAAACCAAGATCCAGTCTTTTCTCATTTATCCTCGCTGTGATGGCAGCTCCAATGTTACTTTTAAAATGAAACACAAAGCATGATTCTCCTTAGCTGACACTGGAGGTCTGAGCAACACCAATTGTTACCTGACGCTACCAGTTCGCTTCACGCACTTCGTTTCTCACAGCAGCACTCTGGAGGTAGGACGAGCGGCTGAGGACGTCATGGGAGCGGAGGAAACGCAGGCCATGGAAGGGCAAGCAGCGAGGTGAAGCAGGGATCGCTGGTGAGAAAAGCTTTGGTGCAGGATATGTAACAGAGGGTGGGAAGGGAGGAGGGGAGTACTGCAAGGGACCAGCTTCTCCCATTCACGACATCAGTGTATTCGTGTACTGCCGCTGTCCCTGTTCAAGGAACGAAGTGAAAACCACCCTGCACCACGGTTTCACGCTCATGGTTTTGATGCCTTAGGTTTTGTGGGAGTTCAGAGGCTTAAATGAGAGGTGAGAGCTTGTAAATCTGGCTCTTTGTCACTCATGCTGGAAAAGCCTGCAAACCCCTGATGTCTGAGCTGTGAGGCTTTGACCCCATCCATGACTTTCTATGTACTTCCTTTTCCCTCCTATGTTCTCCTCCTTTTCCTGCTTTCTCGGTCAGCATCGTGGTCAGTGATATGGTTGTTTCCTTCCTCCTGAGTGCAACAAAGAAGTTGTGAGTAACCAAGACCCCGAGGGTCACTATGACAAGGACAGAGAACCTGCATCACAAAGCAGGGACAACTCCATGGCAATTTCCTAAACTGCTGCCGAGATTATGTTGCTATAATTTGCAGTTGATCAGACGTGACTCTGAATTTACAAAGCATTTTGACTTGGGAAAGTAAAAGCTCAAATGCTGAACAGGTCCAGCTCAGGGCTGGGGGGATGTTCCTAAATATGTACAAACACAGGTATTTGCTGATTCCACAACATTCAGAAAATGTATTTGCTTTAAGCCCTGATTTTATGGGACCCTTAAAAGCTGAAAGTGCATCCTCTGACAGCCAGGCCTTAAGCTAGGCTCCGCTCATTTGCTTCAGACTTTTTGGTGACGGTAAAAATGAAGCTCTACAGCATGTAACACCTGAACAAAAGAAACCAAAGTGAGTGATCTAACTTGAAGTGACATATATATTCTAGTTAGCTAGAATGCGGTGCATGTAGGTTTTGTCCTCCTATAATATCTTTTTACCTCTCATCCCAGTTAACTTGGTCCAGACTCAAAGAGGACGGTAGTAGTGTAAGTTACATGTTAATAAGCCTCCCTCACTCTTCCCTTCTCTGTTCTTCTTTAACAAACTGTACATGATGGCAAATTTTCCAACGTTAAGATTGTGTGGCGGTGTGCATTGCGCTTATGTCACAGCTGACTTGGACTCTTTAGAAATGGAAATGAGGGTTGTTTCGGGCAGCTGGTCTAAAAAGCATTCTGAGGTTTTCATTTTCTTGCCATCTTTTTTCATACATCAAATGCTTGTTTAGAGGCCAGTTATTCCTAATTTGTTTCATATTTGAAGACTATTTCCATATCCTTTGTAAGCATTTTAAAACAGACCTCAGTGGCTCATAATCACTAACAGATGACTGTAATATAACACAATGAATTTGGACAAACTTCAGTTTATTTTGTTTTGCAACTTTTCCAGTTCTAACTTCAGCATCTTGCTATAGTAAAAAACAAGCTCTGTTACTTGATTTTAAGTGAATTGTTTATGGCTCCCCCCTCCTTGCCCCTTAATAATTATGGCTTGATTTTATTCCCAGTAATTAATCACACGAGCTTATTTTCTGTGTAATTAGTCTCCAGATTTTTTGCTGGATAAATCAAGCTTTGAATAGGTGATCTAATGCATTGCTGGGCTGACCTTACCTATGGTTAAGCATAGGCATAAAAATATGTATGTTGATTTAGTGTGGCTCATTTTTTCCAGGGAAATTTGGTTTTGAAGGCTTCTGACTCTTTTTAAATCTTTCTGGTTATGGGTAGGATTTCTTTTAAAAGACAAACTTATATGTTCAGTGCCAGCAGCAAAAGATGCCGTTCTTGCACACCCAGGTAACAGAATTTTCCCAATGGATCATACATATGTGGCTCAACACAGACTGTGTTTCTGGCAGGTGTTAGTGCTCAAAACGTATGCTATGTTGCATTTTTACAAAAGGGCAGGCTGCATTAAAGCCAAAATGAAATCTCTTACATTTCGAGTGAGTGTACAGTAGACAAGTTTTCTAAAAACCTGTGTATCATACGTGTCAATTGACCTATGGGGAAGTTTGCTGTGTAGCTGTAATAGTTCCATAAGGAACTAACAGAAAAATAAACAAGAAGAGAGAAAGCAGTTGAAGCCAATAAATACTCACTGTGACATGAATTACCTTCAAGGCCTTTGACTTAGTCTCCTGTTAAACTTACAGGATTGTTTTTGACCAGAATTGATAAAGCCAGGAAATGAAGAAAAGTGAAAGGACTTGAAAGCCATCACTTAAATGCAAGTTATTTGGGTCAGTACAGGAATACCCCTTGACATGTAAGGGACTGCGATATCTATGTCAGTCAAGAAGGTCCAGTAAGCCCTTCTGGCCAACAAACTGCAAATTGATTGATGCTATCTGTTTCCATTATTTTGCGTACTTTTATATTGCTTTTAAAATGCATGCCAACGTCCTGTAAAAGTGAAACAGTCACCAGTAAGGTTCGGAGTTCTCTTTTAACTGCTCCTGTGCTGTTGGCAAACTTTTCCAGTGAACTATCCATCAGGACTTCTGGTCTTGTTTCTTGGAGGCTCCTCCAGTTCAGAAGTGATGTTTGATGGTGTCAATCACCTTTAATTTCCCATTGTACTCTCTTTCCCTTAGGTGGTTGAAGCCAAGTGTCATCTCATTCAATCTACTGTAGCTTTAGTGTATCAAATCAATGCCTTTTACAGTGTCAAACATTTAAGTGCAGAAAAATCTTTGTGAAACAGAGAAGTAGCACAGCACAGAAATTCTCAAGGACATGAGCATTTACAGGATCCTCTTTCATTGTACTTCCCCAAATATTAACAGTGGTTGCAGTATAAATGCACTAGCATGATTTCTAGTAACACAAAGCACGTGCAATTTGGATCCTCTCTCTTTAATGGTGGTATCGTATCTACCTGGGGAATTCAGCATGAAACTGTGTCACTGGGCTGCATCTTCAACTGTTTCGAGCAACTAATGCAATACACACCACTGATTCTTTGGGGTTTTCTTGAGAGTGTATTTCATAATAGGACTACATTTGAAGTCATCTACCTTGGGGAATAGTCACAGAGCTAAGATTTACTGCATTTACAGCTATTTTTAGCTTCTCAACCTTTACCAGGTTAAAAGACCGGTGCCGCATGTGTTACGCTGCCAGCATCTCTGGAGTCTGTCTGGCAGAAAAGCAAGCTGCTCAGCATGTCAGTATGAAAGGTTTGGAAGGTATTCCTTGGGATGGACTTTGCTTGGGGGTTGCTGGGCTTGAGAAATGAGACAGGCTTATAGCAGATTTCTAAATTTAAGAAATAAATAATGAAATCAGAAATGATATTTTGCTAGAAAATTGGAATATATATGAAATGACCTAAACCCAAGAAAAGTGAAAGGCCATATTTTATAACCAGGGGGAGTAAATCATTGCAGATTATCTTCACTGTTATTCTAACATTAAAAGGAGACACAGAACGTTTTGCTAACCTGTTTGGATAATTTTCTTTTGATTATGGAACAGGTATGAAACAGAGAAATCTTAGTATATAGACTGGCCCCAGAAAACAAATCCCTTACAAGGCCGAGTGAGATACAATCACACAGAGCCAAGAATAAACACAAGCAATAAATAATACCTATTGATAAACTGAAATCACAATTCTGCCTTGTAAAACTGTGACAAATGGATCTTGGATACATACTCAGGCCGGTTTAAAAATAAACATAAATAAAAGCAGCCATTTAAAGATGAAATGCTGATGGGAACACACACCTATCTGAGTATTTTGTACCACTGATGGCTGTCATAGAGGAACTCACCTGAAAGGTTAGGGAGAGCTGTGATGTTTGGTTAGAGTCTCTCCTGCCTTTGTACTGCTCTTGCAGCCGTACTGCCTCTCCACAGATGTTTGGACAGTGCTCCAGATCTCTAAAAGATGGGGTCTAAAATGAAACCTCTAAAGTACTGTTTATATTAAATTTCTCCTGGCATATCCAGATGGATGCTAAGTCATGACCCCTCAAACTATTTTAATTTGTTTGAAGCTAACATTTACTCATAGCTGATAGCAATAAAAATCCCCTTGAAATACTGGCTTTTTTTGACACTGGTTTTATAAAGATTCAATGTATGTCACTATTAAATAACTATTGCAACAGAACAATAATTTTGAAGTGTTTAGTTGCACAATGTTTAAACAAGGCATTAAATATTTGCACAATAAGGGAATGACGGCTCAGTTAGTGTTTTAAATAAGGTGGGGACAAATAAGTGAATTCTTACATGAAATTCCACAGCATTGTATCACAAACCGTCTTTCTCACAAGGTGTCATGTTTGAAAGGATCCAGCGGAAGTAACAATTGAGAGGAAACACATTTTCCATGTCTTGCTCACTATACCTTCCCATTTGTCCTCTCTTTTGTGACCGCTGTTCTCTCTGTCCTTTGCAGCGACCAGGTCCAGGGGTCTGCTCTCCCCAGGAGCCGTGGATGCTGAGCTGTAAGGTCGCTGTAAGGTCCCTGGCTCGTATAATCAAAAGCCAAAATGGGCAAAACACTGGTAGAAGCACAGTTGGGGACAGTCCTATGCTGTCACTCCTGAACAGACCATTCTGGGCAGACAGACCTAAAAGGTGATCCTAATTTTTTTTTTTTTTCATAACTTCTGTTATCTCTCAGACAAAGCTGAAGCACTCACAAAAAAAAGAAAATTATTCCTTATTGAAGGTTTCCCTTGTTTAGCTAGGGATGTTACTTAGGCAGGAAAATAGGTAGAATTTATTGTTAATTCTCTGGTAAGAAGTTTTGTTGCAGGGAGACATTTCAGAGATTGATTTATGTGTGGTATTTTATCTTCACATACTGAATTTTGTACTTACTTCTTTTTTAAGATTTGCTCAAAGTTAAATACTGTAATCTGTATTTATGTTAGTAGATATCTTACCCAGTTTTCCGCTCACACCTATAAAATGGTGTGATGACAATTTGCAGGTCTCTACTTTTAGTCTTCTGCAGGGTTTCCTATAGCACCAGATGATACAGTCCTGAAGCAGATTGACCACCTTGACAGCAATAAAGGCAGGTTACTCTTCAGGAGCTTCTAAAACCATCTCACAGAACAAATCAAAATCCATATTATGATTTCTTTTCATTTTGAGGTTCATATTTGGTTATTGTAGATACTACTTATGTTACTTAAAAATAAACTGGAACTATATTTTTACTCTGAGCATTAGATGAATATGGAATAAAATTGTTAGAGTAATTCATATATATATATATATATATATATGTTATCCCCTTTACATACTAATGAATGGTTTGTTTTCCCAGCATGTCTCTCATTGGTCAATGACAATTTTCTTATCATTGCTCCATCTCATGATAATCTCATTTTTCTCAGTTCTGATTAGGAATAATTCCTTCTTTGTCCTTTTCTGCATCACCATTTGTTCCCAGAACTTCTGAGAAAATGGTCTTTTTTTCTTGATTAGTCACACTGTTTGACAAATACGTACTTGTTGCCTTATGTAAACGTTCAAGAACTATTGTGTTTATATCGTGGTTTAACCCCAGCCAGCGACTAGCATCAGCTAATTTAATTTCTCCGCATTGCATAGTTGGGCTTAATCAGCAGGATGATGGTGGAGTCAAAATGAAAATCTCTGTTAGGTTTAAGAATTAAAGAAAATACGGAGAAATAACATCGCTTACAAAGCGCAGACTTCAGCGTGGCTGGTGTGGTACTTTTTCATGAGCATTCTAGTCACTGAAACACTGTTTATACTGAAAAAAATCCAAGTGACAACCGAAAGCTATGATCTCAGTGGCAGCTTTGATCCTGTAATAAGACAGACTAAAAGACTTCCAGCCATTTAAAGCTCAAGGAAAAAACAGTTTGTGAAGAACAGTAGAGAAGCACTAAACAGTAATTTTCAGTGACATTAATTCCAGTTGGAGAGACTACAAGGAGAAAGTTCTTCAGCTTTCATTGCCATTAAATTTAAGTGCACTTGTGTAATCTGGCAAAGCTGCACTGCCACGAGCTGAACACTGCACAACTGCATCACGCTACAACAGAGAGTGAGCTGACCACTTGTGCAGTCACCTCTCACTACGTGCTGTTGTAAAAATCGGTTTTATGCGTTTGGTCAAAAATACTGAAATGGGCATTAATGTTTAGTATTTTTCCTTTATATGAAGAGTTTCTATGAGAAATAGAGCAAATGAAAATGGGAAATGTTTAATGTCATGTATAGTCTAAATGGTAGTTCTGGTCTGGGAAGATAAGCCTTTGGTATATTCAAATGTGCAATATATTTTATCAGATTTTTTTTTTTTTTTAATCTACAGCCTGGTCTTTAATTTTACACATCAGCAGATTGGTAGTCAAGATCTAAGAATTTTATGGATTTTTACTGCTATTTTACTGATGGGGAATGTGATATTAAATTAGTTTCCCTGGAAATGATTGGCGTATTGGTATAGATCAGGAGATGTTTATGCCTAGTTCCAGCAACAAACCACAGACCTGTTTTTTGGGTTTGGGTTTTGGGGTTTTTTTTGCATATCTAGATCTAGACATAATGGCATTGAGCAGTCAGCAGCTTTCTCCTGCAATTTGTAGAACGCATTATTTTTCACCTGGCGACCAGCGTTTCCAGCACTGTGTGTGCTACCACCAGCAAAATGCACCTAACTCATTAGCTAAGCTGCTTCTGACAGGGAATACAATGTGATCTGCAAAATTATTCTACTGTTTCACTAAATCAAACAGAAATGTCAGGGATTTGGGTTTGATACCCTCCCAAGTCTTTAAGTAAATGCAATTTATGGCAGAAACCAGATTAATATTTTATATTTTATGGATGCAAATTTGACATTTTCTGTTGGAAGATCTCTGGTTCTCCTGCTGACACTAATACATTAGCAATGAAAGCCTGGGATAGGGCAAGTTCTGCTCAGAAGTTGTATGCGATGCATCAAACAAAACTCTATGCCATTCTCCTCATTTGGGGGAATTGCTTTTTAATGTCAGACTGACTGTACTGAATCAATGTTAGCATGAGACGTGGGGTTTGGGTTACAACGTAAAACTATGTTCAGGATGGTTTCGCTAACTTAAAAAAGCATTCACAGTTGTGGAATTTTATTCTTCCTGATACCATTGTTATTAGGTGTTATTATTATGTGCTGAAGTATTTGTATTGACATCTCAGGTGAAATGGTTTGCTGCCAGTTTAAGAGCTTGATGCTATAATCTTCTGTTTGGTAGGACTGGGCTTCGAGTCTGTAATATGTTCACAAACAAAACATACTGCCACAAGTATAGGAAGCAAATATATATATATATTGACAGAGGTGTAACACACATCATTGAAGTATTGCTGTGAATATTGTGGTTAAGATTTCCTTCCTGAATCCCTGATAGCATCCGCCCTTTCCTTTTGGAAGAATTTTTAATTGAAGGTAGTATTCCATTCTTGGTCTTATCCAAACAAATCTGGAAGATTTAAGGGAAATTATTGTGTAAAAGGGGGAGAACTTTTACTTTTTTCTCTGCAAGGCATGATGATTATTGCAGTTTTCTCCATGCAGATAGCTCAAACCCATACTGACATCTTGATTTGACTTTTTTTAAATAGTCCTGGCTGACCTTGCTTCCAAAGGTGAATGTGAAAAACAATAGCATGGGAGTGAATGCTGAGCATATTTAAAGCACAATAATGGGAAATGCTGATGACCTCCCATTACCACTGAGTCCTTTTCCTTCTCCTGGCAAAACCTATGGCTTGTCCCCACCACTGCGCTACTGGGCCCTGTTTCCGTGAGCCTCTTCAATAAAGTAATTGTTATCAACATTAAAAATATATATATTCTAGTGGTAATATTTTAAGGGTACAATAAAATCTCACCACAACAGGCCCAAGATAAACTTTTTAAAATTATGCATAATTTGCTGCTTATGATAGAAACAGGTTAATTTTTAATAGCAGATTTCTCTCAGTAGCATCTTCCAGTTCAATTTCTAATGAATGCTTAGTTAAGTACTATTAATGCTCATTTTGAATAGAAACATTGCTGATTGTATATTTCTTGGATTTTTCCTCTTTACATTTTTGGGAAGCAGGAGATTAGGTTCAAGAAATCTGCTATATATTGGCTTCTATACAATAATAGATCAATTTTAATTTTAATAACTGGGCTTTTTTACTGCTCTAAGTTAAAGTGTTTTCCAAAGTAACTTGATGTAGCAGAGCCGTGATTTAAGTTGAGAAGTTGAATACAAGTTCCTTTATTGCTCTTGGTTCTGTATATTCCACTATGCCATAGTCTAGAAGCTTTCTTCAGAAGGTTAAACATGTATTTTTAACTGTTGTAACTTTGCCATAATGCACAAACTGCAGACAGAGGTGGAGAAGAATAAAGTACTTCCATAGCAGCTGAGTATTTTCGGCAGTCAGCGCTTGACCCTGTGCAGATTGCAATTGCAAGGTTGCACGGTTAAAGCACAGGCAAGGCAAAATGTGTTAATGGACAGAGAGGAGAAGGCCGGGGATTTTATAAAGCACTTGTGAGAGCAATGTGGTTTTGCCGAGTGATACATCACTGGAGACAGCAAAAGCAGGGAGGATGGCACTTTTAGCCCGCATTTCCCCAGGGGCATAAATGCAATCCTCGTTTTGTGCTCTGAACATTTGTCAGTGCAGAAGACTACAGATTTAACCTCGTAGTACTCATGCAGAGCTTTCATTCAGCCTTCTAGGTGAGGTCAGGGTAATTATGTGGTTTTGTAGTATTAAATCGGGGAAGTGTGACCTTGTTAAAAAAAAGAAGTCTCAGTCGTGCCAGTGCCTCATTGTGAACGCTGGCACTGCTCAGGGGTCTGGTTGTAGTGGCGAATTTTCAAATCTGCATGCATTTTACTGTAACTGAGGAATTTGGAATAAAAAGGCACAGAGAAATAGGATTGCATACAAAGGTAGAAGGAAACGCCACTAGCTGGGTTTCACAAGTGATGTTACAAACTAGGCACCCTTACGAACTTCTGGTGTAGACATTTTACTGTATGCAACCTTGCAACTATAAAGAGAACCAAAATCTACTTGAATAGATTAGTTTTTGCTGAGATTATGCAGCTGTTATGATTTAGGTATTTATTTTTAATGATTTTTTTCTAGCCTTCTGGATTCTAATAAACAGCTTTGTGTATTTGTAGTGAATGCAGTATTTTAGGAGCTGAGCAAATTTGTTTTAGGCATAAAAACTTGTTTCTTAACAAGACACTTAAAATGGAGGGGGGGGTGATATTAATGTTGCACTTAACGAAGGCAGCCTATTGATCCAAAGAGGAAATGCCTGGCAATCCCAGTGGACGAGTCACAAGCACCTGCTCTTAACTCAAACAGATTTTTGGCAGGAATGACCTAACTCCTCATGGTAAGTGTGGTAGAAAACATTTTCTTATGCAAATAATGAAGGTACCTGAAAATAGAAGACCGTATCATGACATCACTGAAATGTAAGAAAGTTTTAAATGAGCTAGAGAAGGTAACAGAAATCTGCTGTTCTGTTAAGAAAACTATTGGGTGGTGGAAGACCAACACCAAAAATCACAGACAGTGGGATGGGAGTGGACCTGGGGAAGTCACGTAGCCCGTCTCTCACTGATTGACTCTCCTGAGAATAAAGTTTATTGCTTATCACAGGAAAAACCCTGGTTTTGTCAGGGTAAAAGTTATAAAAACCTTAACTCATGATATAGCACCTGATCTTGGCTCACAGTTTGTGTGACTCTGCTGCGGGCTGCGTATGTGTGTTTGCATTTTTGTAGACCTATATATACGTATATATCGGATACTACAGATATTGTCAAGTCTGTAGATAGCTATATCTGTTTATATTCTTTATTAGACACTGTATAATTATACATGCCAATACAATTCCTCTCTGTTTTGTTCATGAGGTTTGTGCTGTGAGGATTTAGTGTGACAATGTTGTTTTCTAAAAGCTCACTTTCAATCATAAGGTCATCAAAGAGCTTGAGAAGGGAACAAAATTTTAGATATGAAAGCAAAGGTATGATCTAACCTACTGAGATATTTATAATCCATCTTGAATATTAGCATATAATACTTTCCACTAGTTCTGTGAAGTGTTAAGAAAATGAATTTTTTTTTCCCTTCAGTAACTTTTGCTGTGTTTCCATCTGTCAGCAAGGTAAAGAGGGAGCATGGGGTTAGGACAGGTCTTGCTGACACTTGAAGAAATTCAGGTTTCCCCAATCAATCTGTCTGATTAAATAAAAACATAGAATTGAAAAATATGTTGGATATTTTTACGTTTTTCTGAAGTAGGCTGTGGTAGACTTTTCTCAGACTAAAACAAAGATGACCTGTTTATGAAGCAGCTTTGCAGCTGTTGATCAGAAAAGGAATTGCAGACATTAACTCCTCAGTTTTACCCCTGTTTTTTCTTGCTCAGCTGAGAAGCAATGAGAAAAACCAGCAGACCCTCAGGTGGGAGCACATGAGCATCTGTCAAGCCTTAGGAGTGAGTTGCTGTTTGGGAGCTGGATTTTTGATGAACCGTTGTTGGGCTCTACGGCTTCTCCTAAGACAACAGCATCAACAGTAAATTGTCACTTTGGGGCCAACATTTAGTGCTGACTCGGAGAAACTGCAGGATTGCTGCAGCAGATATTAATAGTAAGCATAGGAAATAAATCTTGAAGGAGGAACATATCTTAGTTTAACAATGCCTCGTTGCTAAATCTATTTGCTGAGTACCTGGTGCACACGTAAATGAGACAAGCATTGCAACAGCACAAAGATATTCTTACAGATTCAACATATCGTGCTGCGTCAGCAAGACCATTTACTATCGGACGCTGTTTCTTTTCTTACAGACCCCGCTGCCCAAACTCTGACTAAGCCAGTTGATGTGTACATCAAGATCAGGGTGGTACAGTTGTAGGCAGAAACATGGTTGTAGGCTTCAGCAAAGGGTCCCCCTTGGCCCCCAGGGAGCCAATTATGACATTTGGAGCTCGTTTATTTTTCTGACTTCCTTGAAGACATGTGTTGTGAGCAGTGATTCATCCACCAGTTCTTCCCAGTCCCGTGGGACCTGTGAAAGGGCTGTTAAAATCACTGTGTTTCTTCTCCATTTCCTGGAAGCGCTCGCTGTTTGGGGCAGGTTGCTGGGCTACACGGCGCTGCTGGACACCTTCCATGGCCACGCTGGGGCCAGGGCTGGCTGTCGAAACGTTATCTCCTGGGCGTAATGGCCGCAACATTATCTCCCTGAAAATCTCAGCCCTTCAGTTTTGTAGGAAAAGGACTTTTCCTATGGGGGACACAGAGTGTGAGGCCATCTGTGGGAAATATTCCCAGGGAATAAAGGCTGGGAATATGCTGAGAGCAGCATTGCTCTTTCAGGTGCCAGTATAAGAAACTTATAAAAAAAACCTTCGTCCTTGCTTGTTGAGCAGAAAGTGCAGTAAAATGGCAGCCAGGGCTAGGAAAAACCTAACTAGAAACTGAAACATTGTTGGGACAGCTAGGGATGGAGGCAGGAGGGTCCTTTATGGAAGATCCCTATAAAGAGTCACACTTGAGTGAAAGCTTATATTGAGGTGTTTTGTTTTGCTATTATTTACATTCATGAAAAAACAAAGTCTGGAAAGCATGGAAGCCTGAACCTGGAGGCTGTGTTTTCTGCTAAAGCCTCTTTTGCAGACTCCTCATGGGGTTATTATTAGGAATGCAAGGTTCCTGGCTTTGCTTTCTTTTTCTGTGGGACAAAGTAATTTTCAGGAGCAAGTAAGTAACATTCACTTCACCTGTGCCCAGGCTGTACACAGGTGCTGTCTGTCATGCACGTCTTGACTAAAGCATCCCTGCTGTCCGGGGACCAATACTCCATCCCACCCCTTACCCCAGGGGATTTTTGATGTTGCAGCTCTGCCTGGGCTGATGCACTTCCTAGTAATTACCAAATTACCGATCTGGTAGTGGAAATAACCACCAACGTAATTTTATTTGGGGCCAATTCTTCACAAGGCTTACAGCAGATAGGAATCTCGGGGTGCTGGAAATGTTTTACACTTTGTCAGTCAAAATATTTTGGCATGTGTAATAGTTTTAATAACCATAACGACATCGAGCATACTAATATACCAAGAAGAATTTGATCAATGCTCAGCAAGAACAGCAGAGCTGGGCATTGTAACAGGCAACCTTTAAAGGAAGAGAAAACTTGAAAATATAGATTCTAGGCAAAAATTTATACAAAAATGAAGAATTATGCTTAGTTTGCAGTGTGACTTCGATACATGTGAACCAACTTTGGAAAATGAGATTTTTGACTCCTGAGCGGTGCAGATTTTGAAAACCTGTCTATCAAAGCTATATTTTTGCCCAGTGTGAACAGTTGTGACATTTGTTCACTAAATCACCTAAATCTAAACAGTACAACATCTAAATCTTGTATTCAGACGTACAGGTCTAGATCCTCAGTCACACTGAGGTGCCTTTCAGGATCCAGGACTAAATCATTGGAGAAAAATGTTATCTTCGGGAAGTATATAAATGCTACTCTGGGCTGAGGAATGACCCAGGACAATGCCACTTTTTATGACATCTAATGACATTAAAAATGTCATTGCAAAATGTTCCTTTTTTAAAAAAACCCATATGATCCTGCCTCCTTTGTGAGGTTAGCCCTGTGTCTGCAGCTTGGCTGCAAGAGGAGAAGAAAGCACCGACGCTTTGTGCTTGCTGGTGCCACCCCTCCTCCACAGCATGTACCACAGCAGGGTTTAGATGTGAGTGCCTTGTTCCACCCCTCTCACCTCCAATGAATCTCCTGACTCTCTAATTCCCTGGAACAATCAGATTTTAAGAACTTATAAAAGCACTAATTGTTTGTTTCTTCTCTTTTTGTAGTGATGTAAACACTCCCGTGGAGCACAGAAAGCCATCCAAAATAACACAGTTGTTACCAGTGCTTGGAAAGACTCCGAGGAACGCATTCCCCAAAGAAATTAAGAGTCAGTTCTTGTTCACCAGCGGGTTATATGTAAATTGGATAGGAGGGCATTTAATTGGAGATCTTGGAGCCTAAGTCTGCCCCAAAGAACTTATTGTTTAGAGTGTAACTATAGGCTGGGAGAAGTGTGATTTTATACAGTTTGCCAAGGGAAGCAAACACTCCAGATCTTGCGCAGGGGCCAGGATGGGATGTTATTACTTGGTGTCATTCTCAAAGGCAGGATTTTTATCTGTTCCCTTCCCTGAGTTCAGTTTTCTCTTTCCATTTTACATTCTCTGTAATTTTACAAAGCAGTATGCTTGGCATTTGTTGTTAGATGTTAGATACTTGAAAGTGTCACAGCAGTTCACTGCCTTGTTGTATTTCATTTGAATGCTTTGTGGTTGCAGCCTCACTGTAGAAACGTCACATGAACTGACTGCTCAAGTTTCCAGAAAAAACTTTGCATTTGCTTTCCAGATAAGAGAAAAGAAGAAAACTTCCTATTTTTTTCTCTTCAATTTCTTCTGAACTAAGACTTCATCTGTTAGTTACCATGTAGACCCTGGGCTAGATCTGCGTGAGCAAAGCATTGGATGTGCAAGGGAACTCTGAACAGAGCGCTGGTGTTCACCCGAGATCTGTGCAGGGTGCAGAGCATACAGGCAGGGCAGAAAAGGAAGCTGAAGCTGTTACTCGTGGAGCATGCAGTCATTTACATGTGGAGCACCTGATACGGAAGGAATTCCAGCAGCTTAGGACAGATGAAGCCAGTACAAGCCCTTTCCAAGCTTTCCCCTCCTAGGCCAATGGGGAACACCAGGGATGTTCGAGGGACAAAGAGAAGTGCTCAGAAGTTTCCCACACAAGCGACTGCATGGTGTCAGCTCTCCTCTGAAGGTTAGCTTTCTCTTCAGTCTTGGCCTCTGCTTAAAAAAAGCAAACAACTTATTGCAGCTTGGAAGGGTACCTGCACGTCTGAATGATGTGTAATCAAAACAGAGTCTACAGACGTCCGAAGCCAGTTCAACGTAGTGTGATTTCCCTTGCTCATCCAAGTGAGATCATGGTTTATATGTCCAGTTACGGTAATTTAAATCATAAGGTTATTGGGAATTTCATTCCTGGTGGAAGCAGGAAGAGGTAAGGGCGCAGCCTTCCCGTGTCACTGGGATCGGTTTCTTGTTGTGTTGCCCTACTGCTGGTGTTAAGAAGTGGATGTAATTTAGGATTTGCCTAAATAGAAGAAGTTAATATGTAAATAAAACAAGTTGTAAGAGAAAGGTTATACAAGCAAAGCATAATTTCTGATAAGAACTGTCTCAGAACTTTTGCTTCACCCATTTGCTTATGCTCAAATAAGGTTATTTTCAAAGAAGTCTTTGGTCTTTTTCTCCTTTCCGAAAGGAACCACCCAGAGCCCAGGAACAAATGTGCTTTGCTGCGGGTAGGTCTGACTCAGGTTGCAAACTGGTGATGTGCACAGCATGATTTTCCCTACCTACATGAGTCAAGGAAGGAACACCTTGCTTGGCAGGAGCATGCGCCCTCTCTGCTCGGCCCTGACCCCGGACGGTGCCCGGGCAGTTCCCCAGCTCTGGCCACGTCTTTCTGCCAGCTGGCATACAGGGCCCTTGGGGCTATGGCGTTTGTTTCTCCAGGCACTCTTGCATATGAACTCATGTCTCCAATATAGAACAAGAGTATTTAAAAACTTCAGGCAGAAATATATGCAATATACACATTTTACATGCCATCTGTGGGCATACACATAACAATATATTCTATCTATACAAAGCATACAGTATATACAACAAAAGGATGCATGCATGCCACTAAATCATCCTCTCCACCTGTCCCTACGTTGTAGAAAGAAGGTGAGTCCTGTAGGTCTAATAAGAAACAAAGTCTTAACATAAGGTAAAATTTTCCATGCTAACAAAGCTAGAATGACCCTTCATTGAAACTCTGGCCTAGGGATAATGTTAAATTTAACACGCATTTACTCAGTATTGATTACCTCCATGTAGAGCAATCGTGATATGCCTATAGTGCCGGGAAATGTTAGTGTAATATTTCAGTTAGTCACTCATATAACTTGTATTTATTCACTTGTCATTTATGTGGAAGAACATGAACCTACTCGATTTTTTTTCTAATGCTATGAATAATATTTATGAAGTTGTTTGTACTTCAAAACCACAAGGTGGTGAACTCAGAGATATAAAAATGCAAAGAATTATAATCTCTAAGGAATGAAAATATGAAATCAAGTGTTGAGCAAGATGCTTCCAAAGGAAACAATATATTTTTTGAATTATATTACAAGTGATTTTCTTGCTGTGCAGAATAATTTTTCATTCACTCCTTGAAGGAAAGTAAAAAAGAAAACTGTGCATTTCATCCCGCTGTCCAGCCCCTTACTTTAACAAATGCTTAGGCAGAATATCTTGTTCTCATTTTATTTTTGAGTATCAGTTTGTGAAATTTTTTCCTCCCCTCTCAAGGTAGATAAACTGCTAGTTTCCAATTCTTTGCCAATGAGGAAAGGATTATGCTCTCCCCTCCCTTCTCTTTTTTCCTTCTAAATGAGAGCTTTTTGTGATTTTTTTTTTTTCCCATGGTATCACTTTCTTGGGGACATGAAACAGCAAAGCCTCATACTCTCAGAGATAAAGCTGGATATGTGGAGACGGCTCAGAATTATTGGAATGATACTGATTTTGCATTTCTTGGTCTATTTTGAAAGATCTCAATCCAGTAAGAATATTTAACATAACCATGTTAACTACAGGTATAGAATTTTTTTTGTTGTTTTTTTTTTTTTTTTAGAAACTAATAGGTAAAACTACATCACACTTGTCTTGATTATTTGCTGCGCTTTGTGGATGATCATGTAAGACCACTGAATTTTGAAAATTCCTGCAGTGGATGAAATATCTACTTGTGCTGTGCTACCTGCTAAAGGTGTTGCAGCTAGAATAAGAATTTATGTAAATGCTGGAGCAATGGAGCAAAGGGGAGGTGACCATAAATCAGGAAACTAAAAATTGGTGGCAGGGTGTCTCCTGGAATAACAATTGCTGGATAAGAGTGTGTGTAAAGTGGAGCAATAGTTATCAGGGCATTGTCAGGAAAGACCTTGTACTCTGAAGCAAGTTGTACCTAGATAAATAGGACCCCAAGTAGAAGGTTGCACAGTGGAAGAGGTGTTTCAAACACACACTTGCAGGTCAAAAGTGGAAAGCAGTTCCTCAGATTTGGGGCCTAAGATGGTGAGAAACACTGCACAAAGGTGAGAGGATTCAATTGCAAGCAAAGGAATAATCACAAAAGTCAGGAAACAACGGTGCCACTGAATAAAGCTCCTTGGAAAGTTCTGCTCAACTCTGGGCTGCAGCCTAGAGAGAGAAGGAAAGAAAAACAACCCACCTTACCCATGTCTTGGAACCTCTCCAGAAAAGTTCAATAACTTGAGGGTGGAGGAAATGCCTGATGAGGAACTGCTTGATGTGCATAAAATACTCAGCCTTGGGGGGAAAAAAAGAAAAGGAGTTTGATAGGAGATCTGCTTTTGGAACACAAGTAACTAAGGGAGATAAATACAGAGCCAGGTGGGGACACCATGAGGCTTTATGCTGCAGTTAGAAAGGAGAGGTTCTTGTTGGATACTCAGAATGTGTGACAGCCTGCTAGCCAAATTACTAGGTGGTAGTAATATGCATCAGTTTAAGAACAGAATGATATCTGTGCGGTGACCTATGGACATTATGTATTTACAGGGCTATTAAGGGTAGACTGCAAGGTCTGCAATGGAGTCAGCGGGAAACAGTTTCTTTCTCCCGTCCATTTCTGCGTTTCTACATGCTTTCATTTCAAAAGAATGAAAACTCTAGCCCTGGTGACAAAGAGCGCTTTTGCACCGCTTTCACTTGGTCTTCAGCCAGAGGGAGGGAAACAAAGCCCTTGTCAAGGGTGTGAACTTCCTTCATTCCCAGGGCAGCCGGGCCAGCGAGCGGTGGTGGTGTGTCGCACCAACCGTTGAGCATTTTATTCAAAATCAAGGCTTCCTTCCGAAATTGCTGGGATTAGTTATAAAATACTTTATGTCCATCCTGCTGAAAGAAACAACAGGCTTTTAAAAATGTTTAAACGTTATGAGAATGCCTATTTTCACTGATGGAGTATCCAGGAAATGCTTCGGTCATTTTGGACACTTTATTATTTGGCTCTAGACTCATACCTGTGTGCTAAGCAGCTTCTGATACGTTTTTTCCTTAGAAAGCTTGTTAGACGTTATAGCTATTTCCAAAGTGAAAAACACTTTGAAATTCTCTAGGTTACACTTAGGAAACCAACAAGATGAGAGAGCTGAATTAAGCTCTGGAGTACACACGCAGTGCCCTGCTCACAGTTCTGCTCGCTCCTGTCTCTGCCGGAACGCACAGAGAAAGTGGGAAGCGATCTCTCAGCGATGCAATAAAACAACCAAACCCAGCAGCTGGGAAAGGGGCCAGCTTCAAAATTATACCTGTATGGACGAGCCTGTGCAAAACAGCAGAAAAACTATGCAGAAATGATGATTTCTGAGGAAAGGTGATAGATCCAGAAGCCTTTTATAGGGAGAAGTCATTATGTCTGTGCGCTGTGGCCACCATGCTTAGAGTTACACCACTCTGCTATGCTTTGGCCCGTGTGTCCCCCCTGGAAGCCAGGCAGCAGCATCTGCCCGTGTTTCTGCCTGCCCCTGGGGCTCAGGCAGCGAGACAGCCCTGCGGCCAGTGCCCCTTGCTTCGGTCTGCGTGGGTACATTAACGCCTGCGGACGCGCAGGCACCGAGCACCCACCTTTTTATGAAGGGTCAGCGTTGGCAACAAGAGCGAACGGGTTCCCAGGGGCCGAAAGCGGGTGCTTAGGGCAATGCAGTCCAGAAAGGAAACGGCAGGTAAAGGTTTAGAGGTCTCCTGTGTCGCGTCATTTCAAGCGATAGCCTGTTCACAGGAAGTTAAATACAGTTAATTAGCAGGGATTTTAGCAGTCTGCTCTGATTCTCTTTTTTACATCCTGCTAGGTCAAAGTACCCAGGTAGTAATACTAAAAAAAAGCCTCCTGAAAGCACTGGTTTGGCTGAGAAGCTACACATCATTAATGATGCTCTTATACTCTCACTGCAGATAAAACATCTGCATTTATAACATTTATACGTTACCTGAGCAGGTTTAGCTGTTAGAGATAGAGCCTGGTACCCACTGGCCTTAGGGAACAGCTAGGGGCTTTAAGGAATTTTGGGAAATACGAAGAGCAATCTTTCTGCATGAGTGTACTTAGAAAAACGAGCAATAAACCCACGACACTCAGTGCTGTGGTCTGTTGTCTGACTCAGCTGAGAGGGGAGGAGGTGTTTGCTTTGGCAGAGTATCCTTTCGAACCTCAGGAGGTTCCTTAGGCCAAGATCTTTGGTCTCAGACAGATTTATGGTGCAGAAATGCTTCCTCAGTCTTTTTCCAGCTGTTTACAGAAATTAGACATGTCTTAAGGAGATTGTACACAAGTCCAATAATATTTGAGTGAGACAGGAAGAGTACAGGACACGGAGAGCCTTATAATAACACATTCCTTACCACATGAAGTGATTAAAAAAATGTTTGCATGCCTATGTGTGACATCTTTCATAATAGGTTCCTAATTCATGTTGGAGGCAAAGCACAAGATTCTTCTTTCAGAGAATGGATAATAGTCTAACGATGGTGAAGTAAATTTAATCATGTTAAATGCAGTTCCTGCTTCTTTGCAAGTTTGTCATATTTTGAAGCATCTTCACTGAAGACAGTAATAACTTAGAAGAACTAAACTCTGAAAGCTAATCGTGGTTTCACATGAGTATTTACTGTCCAGAGTGTTCAGTGGACTTGATTGATCTGGGCAATGCAAAAAGGTGAGGCCACCAGCACAAGAATTTTATAGCACCTATAAAGTACTGTATACAGTTTTTGCTCAATTTTATGCAGTTAAACTAAGCATTTGGTATCATATGGCACTTTAAGTACTTTGATTTATGTTAAGACAGAAATTGCATCTGTAATAAACATTCTAAAGTATGAGTTTAGGAGCAATCTACTGTATTTATTTGTGACATAAACACTCACCTGCAATGCATTCGAGAATCATCTTGGACTTAACTCACAGTGCACATTACAGCCATTAAGCTTCGGGCACAGCAAGGTCATGTCCAAGGTGAAGACGGAAGTGACTGGGAAGAAAGGGGTGGCATGGCAAATATTTTGAAATAGCAAATAGAAAAATATTCTTTTTCTCCTGTTAAATATTCTGGATACATGACTGTAATTTCTTACTCTACTGTAAAGAGTCCTATATTATACTGAACAAGATAAAGTACAAATCCAGTCTTGTTTAATATGAAATATTTAAGCACACAGCCATGAAAAGAACATGAAAAACTCACTGACATCTTTTAAAACAAATATAATAAAACTGCATGTGTTTCAGGTTTATGGAAACTCCCTCAAGGATGAATGAAAGCACAGAAACCCTTTGTTGTACCAGAACCTACCACGGCTGTGCTCCATGGGAAGAATCCTCCCACCATTACATTTGCTATTTTGGTATTGAATTAATTATGCTCAGTGGAACCTGCTTAAGTGTAACATAAAGTACTAATTTTTAAATTATTTAGGTAGCTTTTTAAATAGCTTAAATAGCTTAATCCTTCCATCTTTGCGTATATTTATTATGATAGTAATAGAGTGTGGGAGACTTGCAATAATGTAATTGATGTTATTAGGAATGAATGACAAGGCTTCAGTGGCAGAGTGGGACGTTAACACTCACACATTTATTTCTTAGGAAATCACAGAATAAGTGAATTCAGATGGATCTCTGGTCTCCCAAGAGCAGGCAGAAGAGAGGTCAAGAAAAAGCAACACACATTATGAAATCATGACGTTTTCAGGGTAACACAGCTCATTTGGGTAATGACGTAAATAAAAAAGACAAATCCAGGATTCTTTAGTTTAAATAATAAAATTAGAGAGAGATTATGAAACAGTATTCAACCTTTGAGGTTGTGTGTGCTGACCTAGCCTTGTCTCACTGTTTTTACATGAAAAGCAACGAGACTCAGTAGTTTTATGTTTGTTACATATTGATGCAACAGTGGCACACTGAATTTCTTATAGTAAGGAAGACTTGACCTGTAATGCTACAGAGATTTACATAAACTAAAATGGGACAAGAAGATGGGAAACCAGTGCTTCAAATCCTACCGCTAAGTTTTCACTGAGTCAGGATGATATTCTTTGCCGAGTATTTATTTTTCCAGAAATCCTTTGTCATCATACTTGGCAGAGACAATCTGCCATGGTTGTCAGAAGCTCTCAAAAACACTTTTGCAGAGTGCATTTTTTTTGTCTTTAGTATACAAAACACTGCAACAAATGTACCAGGGTGAAATCCTGATCCACAAGTCAGCTTGAAAGATTGCAGAAATTTTTGTGGTAGTTAATTGATTAATTGAAGTCAACCAAACAAGAACTTTGGTGAGGATATCCCTAGAGCCTCTGAAAGCTGTTCACTTCCATTCTTCCCACTGGCATACACAGCTGAATCCAGGCCATAATATTATCATCCTACATCAGAAATTTCAGTTTAATATGTTTACTCACCATGTGTTTTCACCTATTACTTTGATTATGGGGCTAGAAAGCCTTTCTGAGACTTAGGAGATAAAATCTGTTTTTCTAGATCTTCCTTTAAATATCCTTGATGATAAAAAATGATCAAAAGTTAAATGAGGCATTTTCTGTGGGATCCTTTTGTCAAAGTGCTGGCATCATGTCACTGCTCATATGCATTACACGTTAGGCTGATTTGAAACTGATATAAGAGTATTATAGTTTAAAGAATAAAATTGAAATTTTACTGCTTAAGACAATGATAAAACATTAAAACGGTACCTCTGAGTGTGTGCCGGTTAGCTCTCTTTCAGCTTTAACTACCACTTCTCTATATTTACCTGTGCCTTCTGAACCAACATTTAAAGATAGTTACAGGGACATCTTTTTGATGATAACGTTCTGGTACTCTACAGATTTGTTAAGTTTAACTTTGCTGGGTACAACAGCCTGGAATTGGTACTTACCATTTTAAGGAGTAGGCTGTGCAGTTCATTTCTTGTTGATGAGGGTTATCTTCCTTGACCCACAATATAATGTCTCTGAAATTGCTGTAGTTAAGATTATGCTTGAAATGGAGGCGGAAGGTCTTGGGGAAGGAGCTGTGAGCCATAGAGAAGTCAGTTCTGTTCACTCTGGCTCTGTACTTCATGGTCAGAGTGGGCTGGGGCTCCCTTCACTCTTACCAGCGATGGAGCCAGCTGCGTCCTGAGGTTTCTCAGCATCTTCTTTCCGAGAATGATGGTGGGAGGGTAGTCTGGGGACTCTGGCCTTTTGCAACAGCCCTATCTGTGTCCTGGAGGGAAACTAGAGTGCGTGCATGAACAAAAAACCATTTTCTGTGGATCAGAGAGACCTAGAAAAGTACTGGGTGGTATGACAATGGTCTCACAGAATAATTGGGCTAGTTAGCTAGGAAAAAGACAACATTTTTCTTCCGTACACAAGCTTTCGCTAGATATTACCTCTGCTTTCCAAAGTTATGCCTTTTGTCTGTACGTATAAACTCTCTCCCTTTAAGTATGCCCCCTGTGAAACTCAAGGTGATCTGCATGGCCACCACAAAATTACCTTTGAGCTCCCTCAAGCGGCGATGAAACCCACAGGTTTATTGCCACGGGTGCTTTTGCAAGGAAGCCTTGCGATTTAAGACCATGTTTTTAAGAGCAACTATAGTAAACTGGAAGAGCCGCTCTGATTTCAAGGAATCTTGACTAGTTCAGGGCCGTTGAAAATGTGACCCCATAATTTCATGACACAGTTCTCTTTTGACAGATCTGTTAAAAGACACGTAGTGAGGGAAAAGCAAGCATTTTATGTGCAATGGTGTTTTTCCAGCGAATGAGTAGCTGGAGTAGTTTCTAGGTTGCAGTTGCTTACGAGAGGTTTGTTCGTCTCAAATGTCTCAAGCAAACTACTAATATAAAAAAACCCGAAGCCTAGCCAGGCAAGGAGAAAGCCTGGTGAAGCTGTGGAGGAGGCAGGGACCCGTCAGGGCCGAAATGCTGGCTGCCATTGCTCCTTGGCACCTCCAGCTCCAGGCAGGGAGCACCTGGACTGGGCAAACCTGCAGGAAAACCAAAAGTAAAACCTCCCGGGTTTTATGTTTTAAATCGACCAGAGGCAAGAGAGGCACCCTTCCTCTGGGGAGCTGTTTGGCCACAACAGGCCTGCCTTTAGAATCCCTTTATGTATGAAAGGAGGCTCTAGGCGCTAAAATGTGAAGTAAGGTCCCGCCAGCTGTGTGCCTACGATGCAGTTTTGCCATTGCTGCCATGCTGGGCACGTTTTACGCCGGCAATGCCCTCACCAGACCACGAGGTCGGTTTAGGGGTACCTTTCGGGGGGATTTTAAGGCGTTTTTTCGCCACTGTTATCCGTTCCTGTTTTAACCCAGCAAGCCTCATTAGTTGTAGTACGTAACGCTGGGGATTTTACACTTCTCGTTTTAGTGACTTTCTCATTTCCCACAGACGCGGCGGCTTTGAGGCCCGCTGCCATGGCAGCCAGGCCGCCCGGCTGCCATAGCAACGAGCCGCGGCGCATTGTGGGGCGGGCCAGCTCACGTGACGCGCGGCGAGAAGACCACGTGAGGGCCGCTCACGTGACAGGCGGCAGCGATGGCGGAGGAGGAGCGGGCGCTGCTGGGCTCCGCCGGCGGCGAGGATGATGTCGGCGGTTCTCCGGGGTCTCTCGGTGCCCTGCCCGCCATCTGCGATCCGCGGCGTTTGCCGCACCGCCTGCTTGTCCTGGCGCTCATGTGCTTCCTGGGCTTCGGTGGGTGGCGGCGGCGGCGGCGGCGGGGGTGTGGGGTGCTGGGGGCAGAGCTCTGAGGCGTCCCCTTCTCCTTGCAGGCAGCTACTTCTGCTACGATAACCCGGCGGCTCTCCAAACGCAGGTCCAGAGGGTGAGTAGGTGCCGGGAGCGGGAAGGGGGTTGCGGAGACCGGGGAAGTGCGGGCAGTGGCCGGGTCAGACAGTTCTTTGTTTCAGAGTGGTTCTGCTTGGGTGCTTATGCCGTGTCTCTGTAATTACCTCAGGAGCAATTACTTTTTTTTCCCTTTTTAATTCTCCCTCTCCTTTATGTAGGATATGAAGGTGAACACAGCTCAGTTCATGGCACTCTATGCGTGGTATTCCTGGCCCAACGTGGTTCTTTGCTTCTTCGGAGGTTTTCTGATAGACAGAGTGTTTGGAATACGGTAAGCGTGATGTTAGCGTCACTCCTGTTCAACGGATGGTAGACTTAAACTGCATGTGAAATATAGGCTTTATAATACAAAGTTTTTTCAAGTTATAATAAGCTTTTTCAATTTTTTTTTTTCAGGGGATTTAGGAATTTCCACTGGTATAAATGAGCTTCTTTCCCTTTATGGCTTAAGTAAAGTGGCTTCAGAAATGCCAGTCTGTACTGCCTTTTTTAAAGGAAGCTGTTGCATTTGTTACAGAGATCTTCTATTCCATATCAGCCTCCCCTTGTTTCCTTGCTGTAGGTCTAATACAGTTTTTTTTAAAGGAAGAAAGAGGCTACCTGTGTATTAAGTATTTTTTTTGTCTTGCAGGTTGGGCACTATAATATTTAGTATCTTTGTTTGTGTTGGGCAGGTAAGTGCAAATGAGAGGGTGAAGGATGATATGTGTCTGAAGGTTCTCTGCTGGGGTTGGGTGGGGAAAAAAGTCCAAATGGCTTCTTGTGTACTAGAGAAGTGTGTATTTCCGATGGGAGTAGACAGGTGATGAGAACTGAAATGGGAGAACCATGAATTTTATTGGGGTAATTGGGAACTGAGGACCTCAAAGGATGAGTGAAATAAGAATGCGAAGGAACCAAATGTTCTATCTGTTTGATGTGAAACTAGTATGTAGGTGTATTTGGCTAGGGTTTGATGGTAAAGGTGAAGTGTCACTTAAGCCTCTAGAGGTGTTTTCTGAGTGCAGTTTCAGGGTGGGCCAGGTTGGATATTGTGTAGCCAGCAGGATGATACCTAAGGGATGCAGAGGGAGAAAAGGCAAAAAGTTAGGAGTAGGAAGTGGGTGTGAAATATTTCTGCAGGTCTGGGAAGGGAAAAAGGCATTTTTGTTTCTGTTTTGAGATGATTCCAGTTTGTTTCATACTTCAAATATAAAATTATATTTTTCCTTAAATGTTCATTTGGCAGGTGATCTTTGCTTTGGGAGCACTTCTTAATACTTTCTGGCTGATGAACATGGGCAGATTCATATTTGGGTAAGTCTAGAAGAGTATAGTATGTGCTGTCTGAGGTAAGGACCTGCTTTCTGTGTCCTAGAAAACTGCTACCATGTTTACACTGAGAGATAAAATTGTTGAATTTTGAGGCAGCTATAAAGTTGAGGCATGGAAGATCTTAAGTCGCATTCCCGGTCTAACTTAAAGTTAGAAAACAAAAACCAGGACTTTGCAGGTCTTACTGAATTCAGAAATTATGAAACTACCCAAATAAAGATATTCAGTAAACTGATAAAACTGTATTAGTCCTCATTTTCTCTTAATTCTTACTTTCCTGAGTAAAAAGGATTCTTAGCAACAACAAATACAACAGAACTGCTAGGGTGGCAAAAAATAAGAGCAAATGTCAGAAGAAATACCTCCAAGTTGTGAATGTGCCACAGCATAAAAATGTTAGAAAATCTGACTAACTGTATTGGGAGGTGGGCAGAAGACTCCCTTAAATTCTGATTCCAGGTAAGATGTCTGCTTTTTGGTTTCATTTGGGTCAGGATCTGCAGCACTTGGTTCTTTAATGCAGAAGAGAAGTGAGAAGCTGCTGCCTGTTGCTTTAATTTCTGTAAATGACCAAAGGCAATTATAATTGCTCCTAGACTACTTAAGATACTTGGTACTCTTAAATATTCTTAAGACCTGGCAATTCCCTTTTGAATTGTCTTTAAGACTTCTGTTGCCTTGCATATATGCATTAGATCTACCTGTACATAGATAAATTTCTCTGAAATACTGTCATCTTGGTATTGCCAGCAATTGATGGACTGCTTCCTTGTTGCTTTGCATGTTGCAATTAACGTGTTTTCTTTTGTGCCTGCCTTCTTTTTTAGAATAGGTGGAGAGTCCTTAGCGGTGGCACAAAACACGTATGCAGTCAGTTGGTTTAAAGGCAAGGAGTTAAATCTTGTGTTTGGATTACAACTAAGCATGGCCAGAATTGTAAGTGTAAAACTGTATAGCTTTAATTCATAGACTTTAAGGTATGTAGCTTCTCTTGGCAGTGAGACAGGTGGTAAACAGCATTTCTTATGCTCCTGAGGGAGTTTTAGTAAAAAATGGATGGGAAATTTAAAATGTTAAAAATCTGTAGTAAGTAGGCAAAGGATAGACAAGGAAATGGGTTAATAGGATTTCTTAGAACTTGTCAAACTTCTAAAGAAGCCTGGTGGTGTTATTAGTGTCGATTACTGGGTGGGACAGTCACAGTGCTGCATTCCATCGGACTTATTGATTCTTGGCATATCGTAAAATGTTGGCTTAACTGAGTGTATCTTGGGGACTAACTGCAGTCTCTGATAAATGAGTGGAGATGGCTGCTTTAGGAGACTCCCATCCTTATCTGCTATTGTAAGATGTTTTTGTTGCTGCTTCTGATAAGAACTGTGTGACTGCATCTCAGCTGTGGTGCTTTGGTTTGATATAATCACTTAAACTGCTGCTAGAGGTGGGTTTATGCTAATATACCAGGCTGTGAATGAAGAGTGGAGACATGCCTCTCCTGTTAGGGGTCCTCTTCAGCAGCCTGTGGTATCTTAAACTGCTGCAGGTGTTTACCTCGGTAAAAGAGAGTTAACTGGTCACAGCTGGGTCTGAGCTGGTGTTCAGGCTGTTGCTAATTAGCACTTGCCTCATCTCAGCTGAACTGCAGTTAAACTGTCTCTTGTTAGCCTTGGGATTGCAGCCATGGATCCCTTCTCTAGGGGGAGAAGGGAAGGGAAAAAAAGTACTTCTTCCTGATGCCTCTCAGGTGGGAATCCTGTTTGCTTTAACATGTGGTATTGAATTCAACTCAGTTTATGAGCTAATGCAGTGTGTGATGTAGACTTTATGGCACTGCTAATGTCTCTGTCGGAACACTGTTAGACTTGTATACAATTTCAGTTTGTGATGGTATATTATTGTTGCAATTGTTGATTTATTACAAATGCTGACCAAACCAGCAGGGAATAATTTTATCGTTGTTGCTGGTGGTTTATATTCCCTCAGATGATGTTTAATCTTACTTGTTTGTTTTAAACACTGTTCAGTAAGCAGTCTGCCTTATGTTCCTTTTGAATTCATGTAATTGTGAAATATGTTATTCTTCATGTGAGTCTGTTCTGCCTAGGGGAGCACAGTGAACATGAATATCATGGGATGGATATATTCTAGAGTTCAAGATCTTCTGGGGTATACTGGTGCCAGTACTCTTGGGTTAACTCTCATGATAGGTCAGTAATATTTTGAATTGATGTCACCTGTTATTTTAGGCTTCTGAATTTGAACAGCATGCATATGTGTTAATGATTTCTTACTAACTTGAAAGTAGGACAAATATATTTGAGACTAGGAAGAGCAATTTAAATACTGTTTGTATCAATGGCTAATATTCATGTGCAGAGTGTATGATTACTGCATCTGATAAAATGCTGTGTGATTTTTGTGGTTGCCAAATTCAAGTTTTTATCTTATGGAGATGAAACATTTAACATACTTTGAGTAAAGGACAGACTTGAAAAATTTTTTGAAGGGTATCGTGTCAAAGCTTGTGTGTAGTTGTCTGGTGTATAAAAGTGAAATTTCAACTGCTTTTGGATCGGTGTTCCTTTCCTTCAGAGCCATGGGTATTAAGGCCCTGGTGTTGGTAACAAGGCCCAGGCTTTGTTTCTGTTATTGCGGGCTACAGATAAGAAGCTTGGCTGTGCTGAGTGGGAGTGGTGGTAATGTTTTAAATAAGATAAAAGTAGCTACATGTTTGTACTCCAGTTCAAGGCAGATGTCTCGTGTGGCAGGCTTCAGTATTTACTCTGAGTTGTACAGCTATTGAGCCTTACACATACGACAAGCTGGTGTTAAACTTAGTTTGTATTAGATATGTAAAGGTACATGACACTAGTTGTGCTTAAAAGCCAAATTACTGCTTGAGTCAACAACTAAACATGTCGCATTGCCTTCTTGCAGGTGGCATAACATGTCTCTTTTCACTGACCTGCGCATTAATCCTTGCTTATCTGGACAAGAGAGCAGAGAAGCTCCTTTGTAAAGAGCAAGGGAAAACGGGTGAGTGGTGTGGGAGCTTGAGCTTCGTTCTTCCATTGGGGAGCAGACTCTTCCAGTTACTCTGTGTGCTGTGCAGGTTTGCATCTTGGGTAATTCAGTAGCTGCTGCCTAAGATATTTTTCACAGTTACAGCTTTAGTCATAATTTTTAGTTCATTTTTGTATCGGTAGGAAGTTTTACAGTTTTAAACACCAGTTTACAGGCAGATGCACTGTCATCTGCTTTATCTATAAAGCATGTGGAGAGCCTCCCAGTTCATACCAATTTGATCTGTGTCATTGCCCCTGGTACTTCATTTTGTTGGAGTTGGTCTTATTTCCTTTAATAGGTGTGCAAAACCATGCAGCTCTTCTCCATCGATGTGTGGTGTTTTGAGTTTTCCATGTGGGAGAATTTAGACCAATTAAAAATAAACTAAATTTGAGAACCAAATAAGAGCATATAACATGAGGCTTCAGCCATGAATTTTGCTAGCTGATTAAACGTTTCCTGGAAAAAGTGGTTTGTATTTAATTCTGTATAAGATTTTCAAAGGCTTTAGAGAACTCGTGCATCCAGCTTAATGTGGGAGAGACAATTTGTTCTTGACTTTGGCACTGTTGATTTAGCACTTGTATATTCTTAACCAACTCTCACTGTTTAAACTTTTAAACAACAGAGTAGACAGTGGCAGAAATATATGCTTTAGTTGTGAATTGTGATCACCTTAATGGTTATTCAGTGTGGATGAATTTTAGATACGCTTGTGTTGACTGAAACAATATTGTCTCTTGCCCTATTCCAGGTGAAGTGATTAAGCTAACCGATGTGAAGGACTTCTCTTTCTCCTTGTGGCTTATATTTGTAATCTGTGTCTGTTACTATGCAGCAGTTTTTCCTTTCATTGGACTTGGAAAGTAAGTGTGTCTCGCGTAGCTATTCCCCTTGAATTTGGCTAGGGTTTTAACTAGCTGCTTACGAAGGGAGAGGTGCGGGGTAATATTTAAGAATCTCAGATGGCTACAGAACCACTGGTCTCCCAGCAAGTCTGTGCTGTGGTTTGTCATTTCTTCTATGGCATTGTTTGCTATGCTTGCGGTACAAATAAACACAACTCTTATAGTTTCCTTATCAGCTGAGCTTTGTGGGAAATACCGTTGCTTAACATAGGCCGAGTTGTCAGAACTCGAAAGCATAATGCATGCTCCATTTCCCGATTAAAACTTGATACAGATTTAAAGCATGGCATGAGTTTTGGTGTGGAAAGCTGTGGACAGCTGTCATGTAGAATTCCTTCCATACTCGTAAGCTATTGACTGAGCGTGAGGTGGGGCCTTAAATGTGTTTACAACTTTGGACTGAAGTTCTCTTACTGTGCTGGCTTTAGTATATATCAAGTTGAAACTTGAGGCATTCATATGTAGGTTTCCCTTTGGAACCACATGACTTGATCGAATAGCTCAATCAAATGGGTTTTGAATATACTTGGAATTAGAAACAGATCTCTTGAGCTCAATGAGTGTTTTATGTTGAGTGGGATGGAAAAGTCTGAGATGACTTGGAGAGACCTTGCAGTCGGCAATGTAAGAAGGACACGGACCTGTTGGAGTGAGCCCAGAGGAGGCCACGAAGATGATGAGAGGGCTGGAGCACCTCTGCTGTGAGGACAGGCTGAGAGAGTTGGGGT
>JANXJC010000088.1:40636015-40660485 GCA_027564655.1 Leptodon cayanensis | reverse complement strand
GTAGTGACAGGACAAGGAGCAACAGTTTAAAACTGAAAGAGGGTAAATTTAGATTGGACATAAGGAAGAAGTTCTTCCCTGTGAGGGTGGTGAGACACTGGGACAGGTTGCCCAGAGGAGTTGTGGATGCCCCATCCCTGGAAGTGTTCCAGGCCAGGTTGGACGGGGCTTTGAGCCACCTGGTCTGGTGGAAGGTGTCCCTGCCCATGGCAGGGGGGGTGGAACTAGATGACCTTCCAATGCAAGCCATTCTATGATGCCTTTTTTTTGCTTGTGCATGTATTCTGAAAACTCTCACTTTGGTCTCTTACAGTCTGCTCATTGCTAATGTCTCATTATTGGGTTGCATGTTAGTTATGTACTTTGGATGTTTTCCCCAAAGTGTAATTTGAATAGTCCTTAGACAAAAATTTGTAGAGTCTGATAATGAGCTTGTAAATGCATTATAACTGAGGATCTGTGATGGGATGTTTATGTCAAAGCTATATAGATATATTTAAGAGCTTCCTGTAAACTGGGTTCTTGTGTCTTTATTTTGTCTAGCTTTATTTTTATTTCATGTCATAAAAGTATGCATTTTTCTAAATCTGTTTTTTCTTTAGGGTTTTCTTTATTGAGAAATTCAGATTCTCATCTCAAGAAGCAAGTGCAATTAACAGGTATATTGTGGTCGATTTAATAAGTAAATGTGCTACTGCTGTGTTCTAGGGGTGTATGTATCTTTGGGCTCTGACCAGGTGGGAGGAGGTTTGGGATCTACTGTTGCAGGTGGTGACTTGCATTTAAGTGGCTAGATAGATTTCACATGGCTGAAGGAATAACTGGGCGGTGTGGGGTTTTTTGGTTGTTTTTTTTTGTTTGTTTGTGGTTTTTTTTTTTTTTAATAAAAATGTCTTAGTTGTTCACAGTGAGGAATTGCAAAGAAAAAGCTCTGTCTGAGGGTATTATTTTGGTATTCGGTGATTCTCTTCTGAGTGATGGAAGAAGTTTAATAGCAATGCTAAATGAACTAAATTTTCCTAGTTTGAAGATGAATTTGTGATGTGGCAAAAAAACAGAAAAATAAAAACCAACAACAAAACACTTGCTAGTTTATGATTCCAAGAGCTCTAAGTATGTCACTGTTTCCTTGGATGTTGAGTGTTTTTGTGTCCTCAGACCATTTGGGAATTTTGAGTTTTGGTGTCTGTTGTTCAGGGTGGGGTTTTTTTGTGTGGTTTTGGGTATGGCCTCACAGGTAACAAGGGAATATGGTATTTTATCTGGAGACACTTGTACTGTGCAACACCTAAAGCTGTCCATGGCTAGATAGTGTTCAGTTCTCTTATTTTTATTCTTTTATAGTATTGTGTATATCATATCGGCACCCATGTCCCCAGTCTTTGGACTCCTGGTGGATAAACTTGGAAAGAATATTATCTGGGTTTTATGTGCTGTAATAACTACACTTGCTTCTCATATTATGTTGGCTTTTACCTTCTGGAACCCCTGGATAGCAATGGTAACTAATTCTCCGAGACTTATAGCTAAATATGATAAAATAAGAAATGAAGTTGATGCTGAATTATTCTGCATAAGTTGCCACTGTCTTCTGACTGTTTAGGTAGTCCTCAAAACCTGTTTTTATATCCCTGACTTTAAGAAAGATACGCTATGTGAAACTGAGCTTAAAACTAAAGATGGTGAAAAAGCAAAGAATGCATAATACAGGCAAAACTAACATGAGCTATCTGTGGCCTAAAGATAACACTTCAAGTTTTTGTGTTTTGTGGAGGGAGGCAGTAGTGATGCATGTGTGTTTTGAGGTGGAAAAGACTGGCTGCTGCTGTCTGTAGTGGTAATTCTATAGTTGTTTAGTGCAAGAGGGTGTTCAACTTCTTGGGAAGAAGGAGATTAGTCCAGAGGGCTGTATGGAGTGACAATTCTTTGTCCCTTCAGAGAAGGACTCAATTCATCACAGTACCTGCAGCTCGGTGGTGCTCTGTTGCAGAGTTCTGCTCTCACGCTTCATGGATGCTCGTTACGCTAGCTGTTATTAGATTACTTGTGCTAGGTGCTTGCTTTTCTCCTAAAATGTGTTCTTTTGGTGCAGTTCTGAAGCTTATGACTATTACTTAAACTGTCTCTAATGTGCTGTATTGGATAGTGGTAAAGCTCAATAAAAAATTTTGTTACTGATTTTTCCCTTCCTAGGGCAGATTCCCTGAGAAATTGCTTTTGAACTAAGGCTTACAGGCTTAAATACAGTGCTCACCAGGGTATTGGGGTTTGAAAATAGGGTCCTTGTTTTTCAGATGTTTTTCTAGTGAGTTGCAGCATTGATCTTTTCCTCTGGGTATTCAAGTCAGGCTCTTTATTTAATGCTAATTAGATAGGGTTTAGTTCATGGGTTACTCCTGGAAGAAGTTCTCCTTCTAGATGTGTGTATTTATTTAGAATGATATTGCAAAAAGTGTTACTTCAGCTGTTGGTTTTTTTTCTCTCTTGGGAGAAGAGGAAAACCGGTATGTTCATTTATTAGAACTTTACAGCAAAAAAGCATCTCATCTAACATCTGTTTACTTGTTCTTATTTCACCAGTGCTTGCTAGGACTGGCCTACTCGCTGCTTGCCTGTGCCCTGTGGCCCATGGTGGCCTTTGTTGTTCCAGAACACCAGCTGGGAACTGCTTATGGCTTGTAAGTACTTAAATCCGGCTGTCTGCTGCTCTACAATGGCCATGTCCTGATGCTATTGAACCACTGAATATCAAGCGGTTCTAACACGTTAATGGTTCCTAATTCCTCCAAGTCCAGCAGGAAGTCTCGTGTAGTTTCAGGATGTATATGTGTGGTAGAGCATGTGGTTGTGGTAGATGCACAGAAACTTCTGCAAAAATGCGGACTTGCAGCTGTCACGTGCCATCACAAGTGGGGAGAAGTTAAACTCATTGTTTGTTCAGTGTCACTAATGATGTTTTCTTTAAAAATAAACTTCTACACAGTGGTAATCCTTTGTTTCTGTGTTAGTATGCAGTCTATCCAGAATCTTGGTCTGGCAATTATTGCTATAGCAGCTGGGATGATTCTGGACACAAGAGGATACTTGTTTCTTGAAGTCTTCTTCAGTGCTTGTGTTTGCCGTAAGTATTACAGACATTGAAAATGGATTCTGTACGTTCAGGAAGCTTTATTAGGCTTTTTTCTTAATATTTCCTGTAAAACAGTAATACCTCCTTTCTTACGGTTAGATGGGGGGTTTCAACTGGGACAATATTGCAAGTAATTCAAACCTAATGAAGTGTTCTGTGGTTTTCTTGAAGTAATTTAGTGTAAGTAGTTTCAGTGTTTTGAAAAAAATGAAGAGTTAGTAAAAGGATGGGTGAATGATACTCTTAAAGGCTATGTTTGAGGGCTGTTATTAATATAACTAAAACTAGAATAACTTTTTTTGAGTTACCATGCTACTTATGAGCATAGTGGAATTTTCAAAAGCAGTTAAGAGATGCTGTTGGCAAAAATCTCCCCTGAGTTACAAGTATTGTGAAAAATCTTAGTTGTTGCTTGGTTGTATGTTAAAGCTGTTCTTCTGTCATTGTTTTAAATTTATTGTCAGCTAAAACTTTTTTTTTTTTAGTGTCACTAATTGCTGTTGTCATGCTGTATTTTGTCAATCACCTCACAGGTAAGCAAGTGTTTTCAGCTTCTCTTGATAATTTGTTTTTATCGTAATTCTTGAAGTTATCAAGCTGAACTGTTTACAGGTGGTGTTGTATGGTCTTGTGTTGGGTGCTGTAGCTCATGGCTTTGGTACCAGGAGCATCTCTTGGTGAGGCCTGTCCTTGTAACATCGTCTTTGTAGATGCTGCAGTGTGTAATTCCCTGAACCTTGCTGTGATGTTAAATCTCATCAGCAGGGCAGTGGTACCTGTCCCTTCAGCTGAGTTGAACAAATGCGTAGGATACTCTGCAGCTTTTTCTAAACTGCCTATCAAACTTGACTGGATATGTATCTGCAAATTTAAAAACTTAATTCTGTAGACTTTCCTTTAAATAGCAGTGTTCTTTCTCAACTGTTTTTTGAAGCAGTAACTACTGAAAGACCTGGAAGGGATATTAATTTGTTTCTTTTAAAGTTGCTTCCACTTTAGTTTTATGGGATGTTATGGTGAGTTGTAGAGAAACTTAATTGTTACTCCACATAGAACTGGATCAGGCTTGAGAGCTTAGTTTGAGTCCTGATTTTGCTTGCTCGGATGATTATGAACACATTGCTTGTTCTTTACCTCAGTTTCTACTTTAGTAGAATTACTCCACTGATTTCTTTTGTTGAGATATAATACAAAAAGACCAATTTTAAAAGTTTCAAAGTGTATATTACTTCTGTTGCAGGTGGTGATCTTAACTGGTCTGCAAAGAAAAGGGAAAAACTGCAAAAAGTAGCTGCAACTGAGTAAGTATGAAGAACAATAAAGAACAGTGTCCTTATGAAATGTTTAACCTGAAGTGATTAAGTAGATTACTGTCTGAAGTCAATCTCTTTTGCAGGTCTGCCATTTGTATTGAATGTTATTTTCTTTCTTACTTTTTACTAGTAGGAGTTCCTATTCCTGCCTCCTGTGAATGAATAATTAGAGGAATTAGCAATTAACCACATGTCCTTTCCTGGCACTCTTTCTTGCTATTTTTCTTTATTTCAGTGGCCTTAAAAAATGTTGTATCGCTTATTTAAAAATGTGCTTGACTTGTATGGTGCGTACCTGACACAGTCAGCAGCAAATGTTACCTGGGTTTAATGTCACGTGATGCATGGACCAATTTTTTTTAAGTGTCATTAAAAGTAGATCTGTCTTCAGAAGAAACTACACTCCAGTCCCTTCCCCTTTAGTTTCAGCTTGCTCCTCTTGCTATTTTATTTAGAAGTCTTAATTCATCTTGTCTCTGAAAACTGAGGCTTGAGCCTAAATTGCAGTGCTAATATGAAACTCGATTTGTGGTCAGATCTGTGTCATAGATGTTATTGATTACAATGAAAAGTTTCCATTTTCGGAAAGAAAAGGGGGCAGGGGTATTTCAAGAAAGTGGAATCCACTTTTTCCTTTAAAAGGAAACGGAGCAGTTGAGGTGGGCTTAGGGCAGAAATTGTTGAAATAAGCAAATTTTGACAGTTCATCCAATTAAGCAAACTTCATTCTGTGGGAGACTTGCATGTCCTGCTTTCCTCTCTACAGAAAATAAGGACAGTGACGCTCTTCAGAATAGTAACTTAAAAAAAGTCTCTTGGTCTTGACAAAACATTGGTGACATGTTAAGGGTCCATCGCTGTGCATAGCCTAACAGCTGGAATCAGGTACTCTTGTGCTTTAAGAGTGTTGTTTGATCAAACATGAAGGTATGTTACCTGCTATTGGGATATTCCCTGAGTTCTAGGGCACTGGCTTTATCCTCTCTGCACAGCAGAAAGTTTATTGTTTGCTGTCCAAGAATGCTAAATGAGGGGTAAAGCTCTCAATGGATATGGAATGCTGTACAAGGGAGTCAAACATTGTGTTAGTCTTAACTTTCAAAAGACTTGCCTTGTATTGAGGGAAGAGGAGAGAAAAAGCGTTGTATGGCAAAGTCCGTTAAGAGCTGTCACCTTAAAGGCAAAACAAAAGACACTTCCACTCCAGCTTCTTGATTATCTACTTAACTGTCTAGAAAAATTGGGTTTTTTTTTTTTAAGTAGACATAATGTAAAGTCTGTCCATCAGACTGAGTTTGGGTAGCTTAGTTTGTCCTGATGATCTTGTTGAAGATGCTTCTTCTAATAATGTCTCAGCACCCAGAAACTGTGTTAACTTTTCCTAGTTCTAATTAGTGCTGTGAGGATTAAAAATATGTGCATTGGAGAATGTCATGTCAATGGGGATGAAGTCTTGGCTAATTTATTGATTTTTATTTTTCTAATATATTTAAAGCAAATGTTTAATTTGCTTAAGGGTAGAACAAGTTTAAGAAACTTAAGGTTCTGTTCTTCCAATCTGAATTTGTTTTGGTGAGATTGTGATTGAGAACTGTTGGACAGGGCACAGTATATGCGTTTCATGACTCTAGTCATAGTTTAACCTTTGTCATGTGAAAGAGTAAGTCAATATGCAGCAAGTCACACGTTTCAAAACAACATTGGTAGAATTCAAGCTGCTTGTGTGTGAACACAGAATTTTTCTTTTGAAATGCTTTCTGTTCTGACCTAATTCAGCTCAGCGAGTCTCTTCAGATCTCGAAGTTCATTTGCCTGTTCGTTTACTTTTTAATAGGTAACTACACTTCACCTGCAGATATTATACATCTCACAGCTTATAAGTTTGTTCCAGATAAATACTTGACTGTAACAAGACATCTCTTATAAATGGACTTCATGGACTTCTCTAAAACAGGACTGTGTAACTGTCCGTATGATGATACTGAAGTTAGTCTTGAAAAAAACAAAACACTTGTCAACAAGGTCCAGCCAGGTGACTTGTGGGGTTTAACATGGTTTTGTTTCTTGTGTAGAAAGCCCACAAATTAGGACATCAGTCTTGAGGAAAGCTCAGGGAAAGTAAAACCTTACCAAACCTGGTGAGCTGGCTAGCTTAGTTGTAATGAGAATCGTCCTCGAGCCGCAAGGTCACAACCAGTTTTTAATAGAAATGCAACAAAACCCCCCAAAGCTTGTACCCAGGAGCAAAGGAATTCTGTGTCCAAATAGAGTTGCGTTTCAATCTGCCTGGCCCATGTGGGATGTGTGTAACACTTCCAGTACTTACTGTGAAAGGTGGCTTTGTATTAGTGTATGCTGTGGGATATAGTGCCTTAGAACAATTATTTTCAGTAATTTTTATTACAATGTTTTTTTCAGAAAAGAAATTTGAATAGCAAATATCATCCAGAAGTGGGGAGCATTTGATCAGCATCATGTCAACTTGAAGAATTATAGTGGTGTTTAGTTTGGTCGCTCTGCACAGTAGTTCTTTGGAAAAGAAACTAACATGCTGGGGATTTTACAGTAAATGGCTAAATTTTATGCTTTGTAACCGGTTTGAACTAATGGCAAATCATCTCTTAATTTGAACAGAATGAGTTTTATAGCATTTTGCACTGTGTTTAAGCTCTGTCATTGGAGAGGGTACTCTGCAACCTGAGACAAACATGTTCATCATAAGATAAAGACTAGTTAGTATAACGTGTCTTTTATGTGCAGTGCTACCATCTTGGTGGGGGTGGAGATTTCTTTACGTAACGGCACTTTATGTTCTGTAATAAGGCTCATTGCCTTACAGAGCTTAGAAGCGGGTCACTGTTACTGCCTTTGTCACTGTCTTAATGCAAACCACTGTCTTAAGCTAAGTGTATTTAGAGCTTTGTTTGGTTCTGTTTCTCTTTTAAGACTTATATGGAAAAAGAGCGACAATGCTCTGGTCAAATATTGACTCTCTTGTAGGAGACTGCTATTAATTCTGAAGACTGCTGAGCAGTCTTTTATTTGCATTTTTGACAACTGATTCCTTTTGTATTGTAATCTTTATTTTAAGGAGTGAAAGCTTGTTTAATAAAGAGATAGTAAAACTTGTTACAAAAGCTCACTGAGCATGTTGTAATCTGTGAAAACCAAAAGGTTTCTCTTTCTATCGAAGTCTTGCAATCTAAATAAAAGGAAACTGCAGAAAACAGCCTCTCTCTTTCTTTACACTGAATTAGAGTAATCCGTACACATCTCTTAGTCTCTTTTAATCTGATATCCAGTATTCATCTAGAAAATGCTTGTAATGTTTATAGTTATTAAAAATAAAACTGCGTACACAAGATAAAGTTGCTTAGGTTTGCACTCCTCAGTGCAAATATCTTAAACCAATTTTCTTTTCCAGAGCGGAAGAACAAGAGAGACTCAGACGTCAAAATGAAGATGACTTGGCTAAATTACGGCCAAAAGCTGATGAATTTAGTTTAAGGAATAAGTACCTCTCCAAACTAGGCGCTCAGGTATTAGTAACAAAGTAGGGGGTTTAATAACTAAGAATAGAACAATGAGATATTTATTTTAAGAACTTGGGCTTATTGTTTCAAATAGCCAACAAATCAACCTCTGATTAAAATGCTAAATGTATGCTTGTTCTCAAAAATGAAGTCTCACCAATGGTAATTAAAAATCTAATGAAGAAAATGAGAATGAATCAATGGCTGGTGAACCAAGTAAGTTGAGGAGCAGGCTTATTATGATGCATGATTTTTTTTTTTAAATTATTTTTTTGCAGCTACCAGATAATTACTCTTCCTATTTATCGACAATGGTACACAGAAGCGTCTTGAAATAGCATCTTGCCCCACTTGCAAAAGCAGAAATACAGTGAAGTTCCTGGTACACAAAACTTTGTTTCCAGTCCTGACAACTACCCCAGCAAAAGCAGAATGATGCACCATACTTTTCTGCAAGCGTTGATACTATTTTTAAAGTACTTGGCTTAAGCTCCCCCTCCGCACTGTGGGTAAATAACACAGATACTGATGAAGAACCATCTGGCTGTTTATTTGAACCCATGAGCTATGTACTACACCCTCCTGTCTAAAATACTCAGTGAGTAGCTCAGGTCAATAGCTAAGACTTGATCTTTTCTCACTACACAATGATGTTTGAAATGGGAAAGCTTTGTTTCAGTAACAAAATTGCTGTGAAATGAGCCTTGATGTCGGTATAGGTTATATAGCCTCTCAAGTTGGACAACTCTGTTTCCATGTTGGAAGTGGTCTGTTTCGTTTTTCTTATAGAAAAAGTGTGAGGAAAGAGTACCTTTCTATTTTGATCCAAGGGAGTATTTCAGGAGAAACTAAACTATACAATTTCAGTGTTAGCTCAAAAAGTGCTAGCTCTGGAACTTGATACTAAATCACAGGCTTAGCAATAAACCTCATGTAAGTCCTGATTAATGTGAAAATTTGTGTATTTTTAAGATGTTGTGACTAAAAACGATGAAGAGAGTTAAATGCAAGAACTGAAGTTTGGTGTTCAGTGCAAAAATGTTCAATTTCATAATGAAACTTAACGCTTTCCCATAATTTCAGTGACAGGTCTGTTGCTGAATAGCTGGTTACTAGCAACTCCTGCAGAGCGCATTATTCTTTGTGTTGTATTAATGATAGAGGCTCGCTTACATAATTGGACAAACTATTCCTAAACTAAGCTAATCTTACTTTAAAAGGCAAGAGCATCTGGCTTTCGGGAGCACTAAGTGCACCAAACAAAAAGCTGCCGTGGAGGCAGAGGATGAGGTAAGGTGCACAGGGGTGGGTGAGCTTTCCTTGGCTGACTTCAGGGAGTCCTTGTGTGCCACGAAACGCTTCAGAGCCTGTGGCGAACTGCTTGACTGCAGAGAAAGTAGCTTGTTTTAATAAAAATGTTATGTTATACCTGTAATAATTTCTTTTGCCTACAGTAATTTAAGCAGACCTTCTGGAACTCATGGTCTTAAGGGTTTTTTAAAGCTACTTTTCAGTGAAGATTTCTTTCTTTTTCCTGAAGCACTAAGATCATCTTCCTGAAAGACTAAGTCAGGACTATTTTGGTCAATAGTTTTGTGTTCTGGAGAACAATCTGGGAAGACAAAGTATCAGGTTGTGAACTATGCTGAGCTTACTGCTGAAGGGGAGTAGTACACTGACCTGTGATCATTTTTATTGGCGTTTTCTGTGCTCCCTTTGAGAACCAAACGCTATCGACTCTGAGACTGGTTGATGCAAGTTAGTTTTTATGTTTCCTTGTTGACTTGTGAATTCTCGGTCTTTTTAATAAAAGCTTTAAATGGATCCTGGCACCTGTGTTTTTCTTCCTGACTGTTTAGTGATGTGTTGTTGCCCTTGGTGGTTGTTGAGACTTACATATGTATTTTTTTTTTTAAACAAGCATGACTTCTGCTTTCCCCTGAGAAATATGTGGAGTTTCTGGGGAAGTGTATCTTTGAGGATCCAAAGGCAAAGTTTCCCCCAGTTCTCCGCCTGATGGGTTGATGCTTCTTTTTCTTTCTTGGGGAGGGAGGGAGGGAATTAGATTATTGTTCTTCTGTTGCTCTTCATCTACTTCAACTACCTGCTTCTCCTCTAATTCTGACATGTTATGGTTGTAGATAACTACTGCTGTTACCCATAGGTTGGCATTTCGTGTGTGACATGACAGACAATAACTGTGAATTTAATGTCTTTTTGAAACTTTATTTTCAGTTCCTAAACTCTCTCTACCCTTGAGCATCTTGCTGAAGTACTGTGGTGGACTTCTGCAAATGGTGTAACCTCACGTGTCAGCTCAACTCCAACCACCCTAGCTTTTCCTTTCTGAGGGTTTTCAGCCCAGCGATTTTACCTTGCTTTTTCATTTGTGGATATGGAGCGTGGGAGCCATCTGGCTTTTGTTCCCCTAACCCCCCTTCCTCTAATAAATTTCTGGTCAGATGGAGCCTTCTGCTTACTATTGCCAGCCCTTTTGCTTCCAGCCCTGTGTTAGAAAGTCTCCTGCTGTGTTCGTGCTTCAGACCTTCCATGCATACTTCATAGGCTGGGGTGGGTCATCAAGAGGAAAATGGGAAAAGGGATTTTTGAATTCTGAAATGCAATTTATTTTTGATAGAGGAAATCTGGTTGTGATCATTGTGGGAGGAATAAGGCCAGCAGCTACAGCGCCCAGCGGGCTGCCTGCCTTGGCCAGGGAGGGACTGTTTGAGCATGGGCTGCTGGAGTGTTATTTGGCAGTGTCTGCACAAGTCCTGTTTGCAATGAATTTGGAATGGCTTGAGCCGAAAGCTGCTTATCTTTATAAGACTGCCTATTTTTCCCCTGCAAAGCTTCCCTTAATGGCTTCTACCCCCACCAGCTTGAGAAGCTGATGGTACGGTATGGCTTTCCTGACTTTTTTATTTTTAAATACAGAGTTTATGGGTTGGGCTCTGCTTTTGGACTGCAGTGGTCTGACTGAATTCTGCTAGTGGATATGCACACTTGTCTGGAGATGTTTATAGAAGAGTTAGTAAATATGGTAGTAAACAGTAGTAAACAGAGTATTTTATTAAAATTATCTGGGGAAATTTCAGAGGGAGGTGTAACTTAGGAAGCATATAAATGGTGTTACCCATCTCTGCTATCACTTCAGCTGCTCACGTGGGCTACCCCCAAGGCACGGGGGACTCCCAGAGCTGCTCTGCCTTTTGGGTGGTTCTGTTCCTTTCCGTTGGGGTGTGTGTGTTTTGTTTTGTTTCTTTTTTTTTTTTTTTTTTTTCCTTCTCCTTTGACGTGTCTTTTCTTCAGGGGCTATCGCTGGGTGTTTCAATAGGCATTCTCATTTCAAAAATTGGTTAATATTCCATTGCATATCTTACCACTGTAGATGCTGTGCTCTCTTACCTATTCTCCTGTTGTGCAGATTGTCAAGCAGAGAGGCAAAGCAGAGCTGTTCAAATGAGCTGCATCCCCGAATAATGTGAAAATCTTTATTCCTGATATGTTCACACTGTGTTCTGTTGGATGGGACAGATGTGCATTGGCGTGAATGGGAAGCCAGAAGGCCCTAGACTTAAGTACACACAGTGTACTGTTTCATGCAGACCTCTTCAAAAGGAAATGTTTAAAGCATAGAAATACTCTGTAAATATTTAAACTTCCCATGCATATGAATCATGAAATATCTCTTCCAGACATTCAGTAATGCAGTAGCTGCGTGAGTGACGCTGCGGTGCTTCAGGTCTTGCAGCGTTCTCCAAGCACGCAAATGTTTTTGCACATTTGAGATTTTTTTCATAAACTGGTCACTAAGAACAACAAAAACATTTGTGCCATAAAGGTAGTATGTATGACCAAGCTTCTTCTCATCCCGGACCTTGGGAGTCTTATAACAGCAACAGTAGTGAACTCTTCTTCATCCCGAACCTCCCAAGAAGGCTGTTTTTGAGGTGGCCTCAGAGCAAGACAGCAGGAGTGGTTTTGTTTGTCATTACCTGCGAGGAACTGTGCTGAAACCAGCTTGCGTGGCCTTCTGAACAGCTGTCCGAAGGGGTGGGTTTCAGTTGTTACCAACCTCGGCTGAATTTGAATCAACAGATTGGAAATTCAAGCTGCTCTGTCTCATCGCCAGGCCCCCGTCTGCTGAACGTTGGAGAAAGAAATAGAAGCAGCCTTGGCTGCCTGGGTGGCTTAATCTGGATTCCCTGGTTGAGTTTGCCCGTGTTACTGTGGTTACACCAACCGTGCTCGGGTGGGGAGAAAGCAAATGCACTTCTGCCCAGAGTTGGATGGAGGTGATCTGGAACACCTGAAGTAAAGGGTTTGGATTTTGTTTTATTTAAATAAGGAAAAAATCTTCATAAAATAAGACAAAGTAGTTCTGTCTGTTTAGTCTGGGCTCTGGCTTGTGTCAGCATATGTAAAATTGGATAGCTGAAGCACTTACCATGTCCTGGCCATCTGGTCTGCCCTTCTGAGAGAAGCTGCCACTGCTGTTGCAGAGATGACTTGAAAAACATTACTTTTTTTTTAATTGTGGTTTTTTTTGTTTGGTTGGGTTTTTTTTTGCTTTTTTTTTTTTTTTTTTTTTGCCAAGTTCCTTAAAGTTGAGTATTATGAAAAGGTTATGAACAAACAAGACCCAGTTTCTTGGCTTTTCCTAAGCTTGCTTTCTGCTACCAAGTCTCTGCTGCTTCTCAGGCATATACCGTGAGTGCTTTTCTGCTGTTTTTTGATTCTGATGCTTGTGTGGGTGCGGTCAGGCAGCGTCCCAGCTCGATCATTTGTTGTCAGCCTCTGAGACAATTCCTCGTACTCTTGTAATGTTTTCTAGGTCTCCTGTGGCTGGTAGCTCCTGTTGTCTTACCTTGCTTCCCCGCTGAATAATTGCTGCTCCCAGCTGGCTTGAACGAAGGGATGTGACTCAAATATCGTGGGCAGCAATGGGTCTACAGTTGCCTGTAGCTCAAATATAGGTTTGGAAGCAATTAGCACTTTCGAAGAACAACAACTCAAATTATATTTCTGTTACGGTACTTGCCGAGGTCCTTATCAGGTTCTTGCGTGTTAAGTTTTGTACAGGTAGTCAAAGCTTGCTCCTATCTCGTTGTGCCCGTGGCATTTAAACAGCACGTAATGGGGTTGGACGTTGTGGGAGGGAGGAAATTGGAAATTCCCCATTCCTCCGAGCGCCGGCTTGGCTGTTTCATTGAGCTGCCTTTGCAGAGAGAACAGGTTTCCGAGCCAGACCGTTACTGCAGTGACAGCGAATGTGCCGTAGATGTGACCATACGAACGGCGTGTTCACATTTCTAATTGCCTTATGGTAGGTAAACCCCCGCTTCTTGGCTAGTGAACCCCCCAAAGCCTTTGGCTCCTGCTGGTGTTATCATCTGCAGGACAGCTAAGCATCATCTGATGATGCTGTGGAGAATAATTCTGTTACCTTTTCTGAAATACACTATATGTAAGGTAAAAGCCTCTCTTCATAGCGCATTTATTCACACAATAAATTCACACTATTCACACAATCGTCCTGGCTAGCAACAGAAGGGGTTGCTACCCTTTAGCGAAGGTGCTGATGTGGTGGACCCTGCCAAGAAAATAGTAGCTAGGTGGTAATCATCCTTGAAGTAGCTTTTTGAAATATGCTCGTAGCTTTTTAAGAATTTGTTACCGAACTAATGGCTGGAGATGACTGCTTACCTCTGCTCTGGTGTCTTCCTCAGTTATTCGCTATCATTTTTCTTTACAGCCCTCTTTACAACTAGAAGCAGTAGATGTGCCTTTTGGAAAGGGTTTTTTTCAGCTTTATTTAGTCACAGCTGGCCCAGGTAATGATAACAACTTGCCTCTTGGTCCTTTATAAAAATACCTCCTGTGTTCTTCACCCAAATTTGTCCTCACTACAGTTTGCCCTCGCTCTGGGGGAATTGTAATTATACTTTTTTTTTTTTTTTTAATTGTGCAGGTGAGTTTTATGGCTCTTCTCCAAGCCTCAGACCCAGCGAAGTGGAACAAACCTGCAGCGCTACGCAGGGGCAGCAGGGATGTGCTGCCTCAGCAAGGGGCAAGTCTTGTTGGGGCTTCTGTCCCCTCTGCGTTCGTGGCAGGCCTGGCAAGAGGACCTGCCTTGGGCAGCCTCAGCTCCAAAGCCAGCCTGGCTCTGTTAGTTTGACCAGAAAGAAAGTAGAGGAGGGGGTTGATGCAGCTGTTGAGGCTCACCAGTGGCCTCCAGATCTTGTAAAGCAAACTCCAGCGCTGCAGGAGTTGGCAGTCGGCTACCCGGTACACACGAACGAAGAGGTAAATGCTGCGGGTGACGTGGAACGGCAGTAAACAGACGGCGAAAAGCCCACAGACGAGGAGAATGGTTCGGATCGACTTGGCTCGGGCGGCGCTGCTGGTGGGGTTGGCGTCTCCGGTGTGTCGCGCGAGGCTTCTGATCATCAGGCAATAGCAGACTAAAATGACGAGGAAAGGAAAGAGGAAACCAGAGGTGGTTAGAGCCATGCCGTAGGGGAAATAGCTGCGGAAGTTCTCGGGGCTCGTCATGTCGTAGCAGACGGTGTGGTTATTGATAACGCCGGTGCGAGCGTAGATGAAGGTGGGCAGGAGCTGCAGGAACACCAGTGCCCAGCACGTAGCCGTGCCGGCAGCAGCCAGGCGCCGGGTCCGGTAGGGTAGGGAGCGGATGGGATAGCAAATGCCTAAAAAGCGATGGATGCTGATGCAAGTCAGCAGCAGGATGCTGCCGTACAGGTTGGCGTAAAAGGAGAAACGTACCAGTTTGCAGAGCGGCTCTCCGAAAGGCCACGTGTCCTGCAGGATGTAGTTGACGATGAGCAAGGGCAAAGAGAAGAGGTAGAGCAGGTCGGCCACGGCCAGGTTGACCAGGTAGATGGTGGTGCAGGTCCAGTCCTTGGGGCGGCAGCAGCTGAGCCGCAGCATGGCTCCGTTGAGGAGCAGCCCCAGCACGAAGACGGAGCTGTAAGTAAGGGGCAACAAGATGTATTTATAGCTTTCTGCGAGAGGGCACAGAGCCTTCCCGGAGGTGCTGTTCTCCGTCGCCTTCAGCCCCTCCATTGCTGGGTGCAGCTTTAGGCACCGTGCACCGCTTTTCTGTTGCTTTAAAGCTCTCCCTGCCAGAAATAGAAACGCGGACACCCGACAGTCAGTCGTCGCTCTTGGCCCTTGCCTCTCGGCACCTCAAAGAAACGCGTGAAATCCTAATTAAAGCACGCGCAGTCCTCTGAAGAGATGAAACCGCAATGGAAATGGTGCGTCACTGTTACCGCTTGAGTTCCACCGAAGCAGCGACTGCTGCAAACACTTGGTGGTATGCCCTTGGGCACCGGCACTGTATTGCGAGGGCGGTTAAATGAAGTTCATTGCAAATGCGGGCTCTCCCGCGGGCCGAAATTCCTCTGCGCTTCAGTTGCTTTAGGGGGGCAGTGGAGGGGAGGGCTTTGCAAGAGGCAGTGCCTGGAACTGCTGCTAGTTTGGCACGGCACGCAGGTTGGTTGAGAAGAGGTGAATTTACAGCTTGTCCATAGCAGCAACAAGAAAAACAAACTTGATGGATGGCCGCAGGCGGCCTCGCTTGCTGGGGCGGAGGCAGAGCCAGGCTGGGAAGGGGTTTGCTCAAAATGTGTGTTTGCTGCAATCCGAGAAAATATGGATGTAATTTCCCTCTTCCCGAAGGAGTGGAGAAGAGATGTTTTCTGCTTTCTGGTGTCCTCTTAGACCCATTTAGGAAATATTAATATAATTTGTATAGACTAAAGTTGTTTTTTGTTTTTTGTTTTTTTTTTAAGTTTGTACCCAATATATCTCCCAAATCTCCCAGAAAAGCAAGGCGACCAAGAGGGGTTTGTTAGCAGTCATCCTGTTCCAGAGCAGGCAAGGATCAAACCAAACCGAGAAATGACTGACTGCCTTTTTGTTCTTCATTTAGGGAAAAGCTTGGTAACTTCTGTGTGTGGTCACCTCAGCCGCGACTGTTGAAGAGTTTTCTCCTGGCAGGAACGATGACATGCGTGTTCTGGTGAGCCTCCCTGATTTTATCTGCCTGGGATGCTCGTTTCACGCTCTCACGTCAGGCCCTGTTTGGGTTTGTCTCCTGTTGTAAATCAACAACGTGACCCCCTCAGAGCATCTCTGTCTGAGCTGCGGGCTCCTGTGTCCTTACGTGGCTCCCGAGACCCTCCCTTGCCGCGGTCCTGCCGTGAATCGGGCGCTGGAGGGTCCTGGCTGGCTCCTCTCTGCCCAGCTTCTGCCTGGTCATCCTCCTTACTGCAGAACCCCTCCAGGCATGCACTGGCCCCTCAGTATGGAAAAGGGTTTTAACCCACACTAGGTCATGATGCAAATAACTTACTGATTTTAAGATATTTAACTTAAGTAACTTACTGCTTGGCTTTTGAGTTATTGTACCGATTTCTTCGTAATCTGCTTTAGGCAGCTTGAGCAGCAAACCTTCAGTCGTGTGTGTCTTTAATATTTTGATCCTTTGAAAAACTGTTCTGTGTGATAAGAATGCGATGTTGGCGGTGTTATCCGGGAATGAGTGCCCGGGGTGTCTGGGGGTGCTCACCCTCTGAAGGTAGGGGACGAGGGTCTGGGCTGGTGGAGGAGGTCAGGAGGGAAGAGATGAGAAGTGAGGTTTATCCCAACAAATGCTCCTGTTTTCTGGGTTATCTGTCACTAGAGGTCAGCACTGCAACGTTAATAGACAAGAAATGTTTTCTGTATTAGGATGAAAAGTCTTATTTCGAGGCTGCAACTGCTGTCATTCATTTCTGTCACTTACATGACTTTGGAGGTTGGTTTCCAAAGACAAATATTAATACCAAGTCTTCAGCAGGAAGAGGTCGCTTTTATTTCTTCTCATGCAACTAAAACAGGGTAGTGTAATAAAGTGACCAAACTTGCCTTTTTTTAAAGCTGAATCACAGAATGGTTGAGGTTGGAAGGGACCTCTGGAGATGACCTAGTCCTCCTTGAGCGATCGTAAATGTGTGCGGCTAACTTTCTGAAATACTAGCCCATCTGTGTCCCCTGCCAGCTGCCCGAGGCTGCCGTGGTTTGGCTGCTCAGACGCTGCTACAATTGCCTTCGGTCCAATTTTTGGAAAAAGCACCCGTTCCCCACAGCTCTGTTGGATAATCTGGTGGAGATGCTGCTTAACTCCGATCCAGCCCGGGGCAGAATTAACCGAAGCTGTTGCCATCCCACCTGATAGGAATGCAGCAACGGCTGCGGCTGCTGTCTCGTCTCTTTGGTGGACGTGCAGCAAACTGTGGCCCCTGGTTCACGGGACGGGACGGGTCCCACCGCAGCCCCCTCCCAAAACCGGAGCTGTCGACTGGCAGCGTTGGCATCCTCGGCAAAAATCCTTTTGAGCCCCAATCGGATGTGTTTTGTGAAGCCTGAAGTTGCATAAAATGATGTAGGTTTAAATTCTAGCTGGAGCTATCCCTGTTGTCATCCATTACGTATACGAAGCGAAGGTATTTAAAACAACCCTCAGAAAAATCCAGCCGTCTGGATTAGATGGAAAAGGAAGGAGTGGTCAAAAAAGTCCTCAGATTTTGCAGTCTAAGACCTAAATCATGTCCTCCGTAGAGAAGTATTATGTGTGCTCAGTGGTTCCTTATATAGCTGTGTGCTGCTGAGCCCTTTCACGATCAGGCCTTGGTGTTCCCATCACAAAACCCTCTTGTTCTCTGTAACTTCCCTTCTGCCAAGAGCTCATTCTGTTCGTACAGCCTTGGAGGTTGCAGCAGGATAGAGAAGCTTCTGCCGCATGGAGTCTTGGTCCAACCAGGTAGTTGCGTCCCCCGAACCCCTCAGTTCTCTTGAATTGGTTTTCAAGCTGGGTGAATTCCTGGTTTTCTCCGTTTCCTTGGGAGTGATTCAGTCCGTGTCGCTCAGGCTGCTGGCCTGGGAATAGTTTGTGTTGGAGACCGGCCCGTTCTTCAGTGTGTTACTGAGCGGTTTTGTCTGGTCTGGCTGGGAAGGTGCCACTGGAGAGGTTTCGGCTGGGTCCTGTAGCTGGACCTGACCTTTGGAGGAAGACCTATGTATCTGTGGATTTAGGGCTGAAACCTCTTTGTTCTGCAAGAAAAAAGGTGGGGCCTTCCATCAAACAGAAGGAAGGAAATAGTTCCTGTTCTGTTTCTTCTGAACAAGCAATTTCTGCTTTTTCTGGTATTTTTATATAGCATCTGCGGATCTGTGAACATCAGGCTGTTCCTCAAATTATTAAAATCTGTGTTACTATAGTATCTTAATTGACTTGTTTACAAAGCTCTGTCTGTAGATATAAAACAGCTGTTAATGTCAGTAATTCAGAAATAGTGGAGTTGGTGTCCTGAATTTCTCTTGTCAGCTGCAATGATGATTGAATGTAACTGGCCACTTCAAATTAAGGTAAGTGAAGTAACTGCCTTATAGCAGCTGGGGTGAAATGGCTCACTTATGGCTATTGCGAATGGACGAAAAAATCTCAGATGTCACTTAAATACTTGTGGGAAATTGGTTAACCTACTTAATACTAAAGACTTGTAGAATTTGAAAAAAAAATCCTATTTATTCACAGAGCCAGTGAATGTCTACAGGTGATAATTACTTTTTTTTAAAAATATTATTTTATATTTTTAGATACGTATATTTTGGTGTTTATTTTATAGCGTAGCAGGGAACAAATCAGCTTAGATCTGTCGGTCAAGATGAGGTCTGTTGGGGAACTGTCTCTTAAAATGCCTTCACGGTATTTCCCCATTGGCCTCTTCCACGCTGGATGGTTTTGCATGGGTGTTGGGCAATCTCTTACAGTCAGTATTTCTGGGTAAATCAACCTGCTAGCCCGTGTTTAAAACCATCTTGTTTGGGTTTGCCATTACTTTAATGTGAGTGGGCTGATTTGGGGTGACCCTCGTTTACTGTCCTGCGTTTCAGACCTACCTTGAATATGAGGTTAAGAGTAAAACTTCACTTGTGATGCTTAGGCTATCAGAAACTATATTGCTTATAAGAAGAGCTCCCCAAAGCAGATTTTTCCAGTCTTTGTGTATAAAATTCACTTAAAATAGTTTTTAGTGAGACTAGAGGTGATATCCCAGTGTATGAAATCTGTCAGAAATGATTGATACACATATGAGGAGCTGAGTGAAAATTGAAGGAAAGACGTGGCATTGCTAGGCTTCATTTAAATACAAGAGCTATGCATTTAGATTGATTTATTTTTATGCCAATAGATTCTGACATAAATATAGTGATATATAATGTATTGACTATAATGTCAACATTATTTTAAAGCTGACTCGAGGAAAAATATCTCATTGTTAGTCCTGAAATATAATGCTTTGTTCTGCTGAAGGGGAAAGCCTACGATCAAATAACCTCTTTCTTAAGACCTCTTTTTGTAATGGCTTTTAAAATGAGTGAGTAACAGCAGAGGTGACCTGTCTCAGGGCGCTCTGTGTCCTGAAATTGTTTGGGGACTTTCAGGGCAATAGCAGACTGAACAGGAGAAGCACGTCCTATGGTGCCGAGGCTCTGGCTGTGCCTTTGCTCTCTGTTTTCAAGTATCCTGAACTTGCATCCACACTACACAGTAGGCTGGCCCTTAGGCTGGCCCTTAGTTTTCAATGATAATCACAGTTTTATAGTGTGCATTCTGCATGTTGTACTATATTAAACGAATGAGTTACGAGTCTGTTGGCGATGTGCTATTGCCCTGAGCCCATGCTAAGATGTCAAATGACCTCATTTGAATTTTGCTTTGATGTCTTTTATTTTTTTTTTGACTTGTTCTGGAGCTAAACTTGCTAGAGGTGGAGGAACTACTAGATGTTTGGGGGTGAAAGGATAGCTATTCATTGACTGAACAGTCCAGTGCAGATGGGCTTCACTCTTTTTCTTTACTGCCTCTTCTCTTTACCTTCTGTTCTGAATTTTCCAGGTCAAATCTCTGGATGTTCAGTGAAACAACAGGACCAGGTTAACTGGTGTTGGCTGTAGCCATTGGAAGTCAGTGGAAACTGCGGGCTCACAGTGGGTCTACTTTTCTCAGTCCACGCTCCTGTTGGTCCCCAGGAGGAATCTTCCAGCCCACTTCTGACTTAGATCCACTTCTTCTGAATCCTTCTGTATTTGCTTTACTTGCTTTGTTTAAAAAAACAAAAACAACCAACCAATACAAAACAAACCAAAACAAACCCACAAGCAAAAAAAACCCCAAACAACCCTGAAAAGTTTCTTTTCCGTTAAAAAGATTTTGCAGCATTCAGCTGATGGACGCCTTTGCATTCACTCAGTGTGGGTTCGAGAGCTTGGCTGTGCAAATCGTGGTGATGCCGGCACGAGGGTGGCTGCTGCGCGCTGCCCTTGTGGTGTGGTCCTCCTGCTGCAGCCCCTGAACCGTAACGGCAGAGATTGGGTTAACTGAATGCTTTTCTTCTATTGCGTGTGTTGTACCCGCAGGGCACCTAGATACGTATATTTTGGTGTTTATTTTATAGCGTAGCTGCCCTTAGGTGCCCTGCGGGTACAGGTGTGCTGAGCACCTGCAGGTCCAGGAGCGGTCGGTAGAAGCTCCACCTGATTATCACCTCTGCAAGTCACCACTACGTAACTTCATCCCGGCCCCCCAGCTCATGTCGTGGTTTTAGGCTGGTCACTTCCATAATGCAATACCTATATGTTTTGGGGCATCAGGTACTGTGACATTTCTATTCGCATACGAATGGTTTTAAAAGTGTCAGATGGAGAGTGCTATACATAGGTGCAAGTTTTTCCCTTTGCATGAAATTATTTTTTTTTCTTTCTCATTTTCTCCTGCAATTTTTACTTCCACTTTGTACAGGCTGCTGATATAAAGGGTTTATTCATGAGGTTAACCTAATTACTGTCTTCAGAAACAAAGCCTGTTTCTACAGTGAATATCCTTTTGATATCCATCATCTGAATATTGCCTAATAAAGTTAGCAAATGGCCTCCAAATGAACCAAAATGATTCAGTATCTCATCTAGCAAAGAATGTATTATGGTTTTACTGATACTGACAGAAATGTTTAAAATTCTCAATGCATTGCTCTGCTGGTGGATTAATATGCATTTTTCTGTCTTGAGATGGAAAACACCGTCTGGATTTAATGCAACACTTACAAAATTGCTGATGTGAGTCTCTGTTAAAGCTATTTTGTATACACACTGGAGAGTTTACTGGAGACAACTGGAGAGTTCACTTTGAGTAGCTCCAATACTTGTAATCAGTAACTAAAATGTATTCATGGAGCTGCAAGACTAAAAGGCATGAATTTAAGTGCCTTCATATATTTTCCTTGCTTGGAACAAAGGTGATACCTTTTTTTATGTAAGCAAAGCTCCTTGGAGTTGAATGTGCTCCGGGGAGATAATTAAGAAAGATCAATATGTACCGATTGATTGAGTTTTGACCTGAGCGTATGCTCGCTGTCCACCTGTGGTGATGGCCAAGCTTTAGCGTGTGCGGCTGGTGGCTGGGTCCCTGGGCTGGCTTAGCTGCTGCTGGAGTCGTCTCCTAAGATCTCGGCGTTGGGTTGACGTGGGGAACGGTTAGTGTTTGGTCAAACTTCTCTGGCTTTCTTGCGAGTGTTGGTTTAAAAACCTGACATAAAAGGCAATTTCAGGCCTTTCTGGTACTTGTCTCAAGACAAATATTGCTTGCTCTCCTCTTTCATTTGTCTTTTTTGGGGGTGGGGGGAGAAACAGAAGTGGTAAGTGAAGACAAAAATGACCTTTTTTCCCCCTAAAGATCATTGTTCTATTAAGTGAATTCCTGGACAACAAGATTTAGATTTAGCTTGCCTTCTCTGAAGCAGAAACCCAGCTAATCCTGTTAAAAAGAGTGTAACCAGCAGATTTCAATGTTCTCGCTGCTGCCTACCTGCTTGATTCTTGCAGGTCTTCTTCACAAATACTGAGGCAGTCTTTACGTTCTTAATTTTCCGTCTTTACTTGGACTGCAACTTTTATAAATAATTGAACTTAATTGTAATATATCTTTATTGGAAAGTATTAATTTACAGGGAACATTTCAGAAAGCATACTGATGAACTGCCTTGTTCCACTGAGTGCAAAAATCCAGCATTAAGCGATGATGATGTTCGATGCGTCCAAAGGAAAAATCATTATTTCAGTTACTTCTTAAATAGCTCTCTGGATTGGAAAGAGTATCTGAATTAATGGTAGTTTGGCATCATTATATATTAATGGGCTCCATCTGATTTATTTTTTCTGGCAGTTATCCACTTGCACGATGTATTACGCCTGACCATTCCATTTCCCCTGCTATTGAGTGGTAGATGGTGGATTAGTACCTCGAGCCTACGAGAGAGGCTGCATGGAAACATAATGGGATCTCGCATCATTTTTAATGGTGAGTTATGGACTGTCACGCAGAATATCTGGACACACTTAATAACTTTCTGATGACAACTGTAACAGACATAAAGGTACGTGTTGTCACTGAGCTGCTAGAGAGGCAGGCTCCTGCTCGCCAGATGCTGTTGCGCTGCACTGAGTTGCCTTTGTAGATATTTTTGTAATTACAAACTTTTTCCTAGCTCCAGTAGTGCTTAAATAAAAAAATTGATCCCATGGAATTATATTGCTGAATATTAAAGTCGGTATTTATTTGCAAGAGTCACTTTGGGGTGCCTAATTTGTCTGCAAGAGCAAGGTTTTCTGCTCAGGCTGCAAAATGGTGCAATAAAAATCAGTGATTGATGTTTATTATCAGATTAAATGGTTTAGCTGTGGGGATCAAAGTTATAAATTACAGCCCTCCCCAAGCTGTGATTGGCCACCAGAGATCTTTCTAAGTGCCAGCGTTTTTTAGTGAGATCGTATATTTTCAAGCCTCTAACGGTATCAACTTTTGTAGTTTATTGAAACTGTGCTTAAAATAACAGCTTACCGGGTGTCAGAAATATTGGATATGTTTTGTATTTGCTTGGCCAAACATCCCAGAGGGAAAAAGCATGCGTTAAAAGCAGAGATTTTGATTCCCAAGCGAAGTCTGAGGACTTAAAGAGCATGAGGGATGCCATCCTCTGGCTCTACACTGATGTAATTTTTGCTGCTTCTGGTTTTTGGTCATTTCACTGTAAACGTGGGGCCTCAACGTGCAGCAAAGGCAAATGCTCTTGGGCTCTCCCTTGGGCTGCCTCCCTGGCACGCTGCAAAGAGGAACCATAACCTGGTTATTCATGAAAATTAAATGCTTCCGTTCCCCAGTGTCCCGGAGTGACTACAACGTTAGTGTAGTATTGGTTGGATCAAAGTTTAATGGTCAGCTTTTCCCCTGGTGGGAGACTGGCCCCGGTGACACCAGCATTTCCCCCCACTGCTCATCAGAGTAGAGGAAATGGAGATTTCTCTAAATGGCAGAAAAATGCAGATACCCTCATATTATTTGCTTATAGCTGATAGGGCATGCCCTAAATATCAAACGCGTAATATTCAAATAATAGACATTTGATGAAAGGAATACTGAAATAATTTTGTTAGATTGCTCTTAAGCTCTGTATCTGCAAACTAGCTAAACTTTAGTCTGCCATTAGAGAAGACTAAATTATATTTTGTTACTTGCTATGGGAGATTTGTAATTGGGGTAAAATCTTCACTGTGAAAGCGTTAATCTCAAGTACAGTATTGTAGCATCAAATGCACGACGCTGTCTTCCTGTCCCCAGGACATTCTTTGTTAGAAACTCCTTTGAGTAAAACAAATGATGTCTTTTTTCTTTTTATATTAAAAAGTTGGGTCTTTTTTTCCTTGTGGCTGTGTTTACTCTCAGGAGATTCTGATTAAGGAGCTCAGTTCAAAAGAGTTTGCACTGTACAGTCATTTTTGGGGGGGGGGAGAAATCATTAGGCGTGCTGTGGGTATTGCAGCCGCTCAGCTGGGGGGGGAGTTTCAAAGCAGGCTCTCTTTTTCCATTCCTCCTGCATCAGCACATCGGATGCTCTTCCCTGGGTGTCAGGATGAACGAGGGGCTTTTTCAAAGGTGAGAAAACACTATTTAAAGTGATGTACAAGTATCGCTTGATTTGCAGCCAGTCGTGCAGGTGTTATTTCCCTTGTTTCCCTGATGTGGGAGTGACTTGCCCAAAGCCCACCTCGGGCGCGGGGGAACCCCGTTTCTGTACCCTGCTTGCTGCACGCTGGCTTTAGCGTCGCTGGAAGGACACCACAGAATGAAGTAACGCTTGCTTTAATTACAAGTTCATTCGTGGAGTGCTTTGGTCCAGTGTCGAGTCAAATTGGTCTGTTTTGTATTTTTAATTATTTTTAAAGGCTGAAATGAGCAAAAGCAATCTGTGACTACTACAGCGGAGGCAAAGCCTGATGTGTAGCAGAGATCTAGGATGAGAGGAAATGGCCTCAAGTTGCGGCAAGGGAGATTTAGGTTGGATATTAGGAAAAATTTCTTTACTGAGA
>JANXJC010000088.1:40623362-40635915 GCA_027564655.1 Leptodon cayanensis | reverse complement strand
ACGGGGTACTTCATAACATGGTTTAGTGGGCGTGGATGATGGTTGGACTTGATGATCTTGAAGGTCTTTTCCAACCTGAATGATTCTGTGATCTGGGCTCAGCGCTTGTGCGCTGGCAAGGGGCTGTCAAGGAAGCTGACCCTCCCTTGGTGCAAGTAGCAGCCCTTGCTGCTGTAATTGCACCTTTACCTTGCAAGCCCTGGTGGAAAATAATTAAATTTCATAAAAGCCTGTCTCGTTTTGAGCCCCTGAGGGTATCAATTAAATGTAATAATGGTAACTGCAGCTTTTAAGCAAATATGTAGGGGTTTTTTTTTTTAAAGAAATGAGGTGAAGTCTTTTGCACAGCATGAAGCTGAAGACTTTATTTTCACGTTCCCACCCCCTCGCTGTAAGTACCACTCCTGTAACGTCTCAGGAGGAGCCATTTATGCCCAAGAAACAGAGGCAGGAAGATCTTGAGGGGTTTTTTTGGTGGCCAAAGGCAGGTCCTGGAGGTACCAAGCAGTGCCCGTTGTTTTACATTGCTTAGCTGGGATATGCCGTACGCGGTCACCTTACACTGCCCGAGCCAGCTATTGCAATCCATCTTCGAGCATCTTTAGGAGTAAGCCACCATAGATTTTTTTTTTTTTTTCCTAGTGTCTTGCCACAAATGAATACACCCCCCACCCCATGCTCAGACGTGATGCAAAGATTTCTATACTTCGGGATATATCTGCTTTAGAAATAAATTAGTGTGGACTACAGGCCCGATCTGGAGGTTGGCCCCTTCGGAGAAGGGGATGCTTGTCACTGGGCTGCAGCTCCGCTAGCAGCAGCACGAGTTGCTTTATGGGAGCATTCGAGAAGCGGCATACACCTTCTGCAAGGTTGCATCAGAGGGAAATAAACCACCGAAATTATCCTAATAAATTATAATAATTGCGCCTGGCAGCATGCGGTAATTTAAAATAGATTAATCTAACAAGCCTTAAATATGAATAAATAATAAACATCTTCATGCATTGGGAATCTTATTCTGCTTAATTCTGAATTAATATTAATTACTCCTCATAAACTCAATGCAAAAATCGATCCGCGTGGAGAAGGCATGAGGTATTAAGTATACCAAATTGGACAGAGCCCAGATGAATATTCTCATCGTCAATTAAAGTCCGATTACACTGCTGCTCGACTCTGTCACCGGCTGCCTGGTGACGCGAAGCAGGCTTTACAAGGGGGTCTGTGCTGTCGCGGCTTATATTTAATTTTGTACCCCTTGTTTTCTGGCAGGGTTGGCTGGCTGGTTGAGTGGGATGGGTCAGGAATTATCTAGTGTCCCTGGGAGAAAGAAGGAACCCACAGGTGATGCTTGGCCATCGGAGTGGCGGCTGGTGCCGGCAGCCAGCATCCCCCCCCCGTGCCACGGCACCTCCGTGGAGCCGAGAATGGAGAGTCTCGCCTCCTGATTTCTGCAGGGATAAATACCGGAGAAAAATTTTCTCGCCTGGCAAAATGGCCCCTCGGGCCACGGTGACCTACTGGGTAGGGCGAGCCGCTGTCGCAGGCGGAGGCGGGATGCGCTGGTGCCTGTCGCGCCGTACCTCGCGTGTGCGGAGAGCGGGGATTTCAACCGCAGCAGAACTGAAGACCTGCTCGGTGTTGAGTAGGAACATATGGAAGATGGATGAGAGGGAACATCTGCACCATCTGCTGTAGGGGAGCTCTATCCTTCATCCTCGCACCTCGCCGCGTTGCTGTTGCGTTTGGATGATATCCTTCATTCCCTCCCATTATCGCCGTTCTCCGAAGGCCAAGTCTTTCCTCGGTAAAATGCTTTGCTTAGCAGAGGACTGCCTTGGGAGCTCCGAAATGGAAATTCCCTCTGCCGCCTTTATCTGTGCATGGCTTGGGCAAATATATTTTGCCCGTACGCTTTGCCTGTGCGAGCGGGCATCAGGATCTTGGTTTTGGTGAACGTATGCTGCGTGCCAGAGCGTAGAACGAGCTGGAAAGGATAATCGGGGTGTTTGGAGATGCGACATCGCGCCGGGGCTGAGGTGGGGAGCCGGCAGGGGATGCTGGTTGCGGTGCGGGGCTTGGTACGGCAGGAGTGATGCTGCTGCGGGGAATTGCTGGATAAAACGGGGTTTGTGTACGGGAGGGGAGAGCCCAAGGCAGGCACGTCGCAACCGGCGTGCCCCTGGGGATGCAGGGGACGGTGTTTTGCATCTTGGTTTGAATCGTAAAGCCTGGCAGAGTTAAACGAAGGTCACCGGCTGTAAAAAGTGACGGGGACGTTTTAAGATGTATCGTAAAATAAGCTGTAGCCTAGAAGAAGCTTGCAATGGTATCTGCTGTGGGCTTTGGCCTCCATTTTAAAGCTGCCTTGGTCTTTTAACATGGAAGCGGTTTGCTGCTGTTGTATCACGCCTGAGATCTGCAGATACTGTATGTAAAAGTGTTTGGAGGCTGCTGGTATCCTCGGGGTTTAAAGATAAGGGGAAGGGGAAAGGAGAAACATATCCTTGTGTCTTCCCGAGGCAGGCCAGGGGCTTCTTTCAGGGGTAGGTTGAGCAGCTGCTCGTGGACTGAATTGTGCAAGTAAAGGGCATCCAGGAGGGCACGCGGGTAGGGGACGGATGAAGAGCAGCGGGAGGATGTTGTTCGCCTCCCCGGAGTCTGTTCCCCTGCAGGTTTTTCTGGGAGCTGGGAGTCCAGAATGCCGCTGGTTCGGTCCAATCCCCGAAATTCCGTGGCCGTCTGATGCTGCAGGGAGAGGGAGTGACACCGCGTATGTGTGTGGTGGTGTTCAGGGTAAAAATGTATTGGCTGGGAATTGCACAGAAATCTTTATGCTTTTCCTCTGCCCGTGTTGTCGCTCTTTGGTAAGTAGAAAGGTCTTCGCCATTTACTGCACATAAGAAGTGTTATGAGCTAATTAAAAAAGCCCATCAGCCCCCAAATCTAAATAGTTCCCATTTCCCCAGAAACCAGCAATTAGCAGATGTCTGTCTTGCTTTCACCTACAGCTTAAATACCAAAGAAATATCTTCCCTACTTGCAGAAAAATTTGAGAAGCCTTAGCAATCAGCTTTCCATGCTGCCTTGAATGTTAGAGATGGATGGACAAATACAGCAATATTTTCTCTGGTTTAGGAACAAGGTCTGCACATGCATCTTTTTTGAATGCTTAATAAGTTTTCAGAGACTCTTTACATGAGAAAAGAATTTTTAAATGGAAATGTGAGACCCGAACTTCAGCATGAAGTGAGAACCACCATAGTATCAAGCAGGCCAGGAATTAGACTTGAAATAAGATTAGAATAACAGATATTTTGAGAACTTGAAAATATAGTGATTGCTTTAATGTTTGTATGAATTTGATGGCTTTTTGTATTTCTACTTATGGATATTTTCTGAATTTCCTGACAGGTCTTACTGAGATGACAGATTCTTTGGGTTAGTGCCTTTTGCAAGGGCTGTGAAGAGCACAGGAAAATGCCCTTTTGGTACACAAATGGGCTTGCTAAGTAAAAGCACTGCATTAAAAGATGACAAAAGGAGCAGATGATCTACGGGCCAGTTTTCCTTCTGCTTAGAGCATGCAACAGTTTTGTTTACCATTCATCAGCCTAAGGACAAATTCTAGCAGTGACAGGTACACATTTTTGCCAAACCTGACTTTTTTTTCCACTTCATTTAATACATTTCCCCAACCAGCAGATATTGCATTTGCGGGGAAGGAGGGAAAAAAAAAAAAAAATCAGTTACAACATCTGCGGAGTCCAGGCACGGACAAAGGTTCATCGAGCTTTGGACCGAGGCGAGCAGATGCTGTCTCTGCAGATCTCCTCGCCAGGGGAAGGTTTCCCAGCCCCGGCCCTGGGAAGCGGATAGATGGGGACTGGGGAGAGGAGAGGGCGATGGCTTACAGAGCATCCCGAAAGGCACTCGGCTGGGATAGTTAATCGATGTCTAATATCGCCATGGCATTTCCTTGGCGAATCCAAGTACGCTTTAACATCCAGAACACCCGTGGGCAGCGGAATTGCCGGCTGGTTGCTGCTTTCCAGCTGGTTCGTTTCTATTGCTCTGGTTGCAAGGTTTGGCGTGTCTTTTGAAGCGCCCGTGGCACAGGAGGCGATGGTGGTGCCAGCCCTCGCACCCTTGCGGCGGCTCCGCAGCAACCGTGTGCTCCCAAAAACCGCTGCTGGCGATAGCCAGCGATGAAAAAACAAGGAGGAATTGGGGAGAGTACGCAAAAAGGGGGTTGTAGGACTGGAAGCTTGTAGGTTTACAAGCATCTTTAGAGGATGCTTCTTTGTAGCTTAAAGCATTAATTGAATGTATGGGTGTTTTTTTTTTTTTAAGATGGGGAGTGCTGGAGCAAGGGCTGAGTTGCAGCAGCTCGTGTGGATGTCACAGCATCTGCACTGCTTGGGGACGTGAAGCAAACCAGCCTAGGCATGTACAAAACACAGTGGATTTTAAACATAATTATAGCATAGCTTGTTTTCATCCAGGGTTTTCTGGAAATACCTTAAATCTGACAGGTCCAATTAAAAAAAAAAAAAATTCCTTGTCCTCCATGCTAATGTGGAGACCACTGGCCCTTTTTTACGGTGCAGGGACACCAGCTTGATGTCATGGGGACAGAAAGCACTTGTGGGCTTTTTCTTTTTTTTTTTTTTTTTTTTTTTTCTCCCAGTGCCTGGTGGTGTGAGTGATGGCTGCCCGCTGCCTTGGCCCCTGCGAGAGTCAAACCGCTGCGGCTGAGCCACGCTTGCTGCAGTGCGATGGGCTGAGCTCTTGGGGTTTTTCCTGGGAGAAAGCTGTCGAGCACAATCGGCGGCAGATGAACCTGGCATTTACAGGGCATCATCCTGAAAAGCTCCGTGTAACCTGTGCTATGGTACTGGGAAGAATTTAAGTAGCAGCAATATAGTCTAGCTGGGGACTTTAAAAAGCATTTTTATATAGATCCATTACGAAGGACTTCAAAGAGATTGTGCTTCAGTCTTTGCTGCAAAGGGAACAAAGTGTTATGAGTTTGACCTGTCTGGAGAAGCTGTTCTTTGCCTTGCTGCTAGGCAAGATTTAAATCCTGCTGCTGTATTGCATTGATCCCAAATAATTGCTTTAATAGCAGTCCCAGTGTAAACAGTGAGTAGGTTTCTGTTGCTCACGTAATGAAATTACATATATTTTTGCTGCGAAAGAATTTATCCCGCAGCTCAGTGTCGTTTCCCCAGGATGAGGAAGGTCCTTGCTCTGAGCTGGGGCAGTACGAGCCCCCATCTCCCAGGAAAAATGAATTAGGGGGAAAGATGGGGAGAGGGCAGAGGTTTGGGGAAATAAATTCTTTAGGGTATCAGAGCAGTTACTTCTGTTAGACGAGAAAATAACCGGTTATTGCTTGTATTGTAAGCTGTAATTCCAACAAAATGTCTCATGGTTTCTCTTTGTCTAGGCTCCTTTAGTAACACCCAGCGTGATTTCCCCTTTTACCGAGTAGCTGTTCTCCAGCTTAGGGCGATGCTCTTCAGTGGATCCTATGTAAATTATATGGGTTTTGATTAGAAAAAGTCAGCAGCATCTTTCTCTTCCCTGCCCATCCCAGTCTATTTTTTGACCAAATACAGACCACTTCTTGCTCCTTCTATTTATTTACATTGGTTTACATTTCTCAATTTCCAGCAGTGGGTGAGAAGCTTACAGAATTTGTGAGGTGGGAAAAGAATAGTTTAAGAACCAAAGGTCCAAGTTCAAGAATAACCAGCACATCATCCCAGTTCAGCAACATGAACCTTTGCTCTACCAGAGCTTTGGGACCTTAGTTTCATTTTTCTTTCCTTATATTTTTAAATACACACGAAGCACTTCGAACAGCCTGGCACACAGCCCAGGCTTCAGCCCTGTCTTTGTGCAAGTGTATTGCTCCTGGTGAGAAACGAATTGGTGACACCTGCAAGTTTGTCCAAGAGTTTTGTAGAGATATTTACCGTTTGGCAAGAAGCAAGTGAAGAAGATTCTAGCACAGAAGTAGGGCTCATAAACAGCCCAAAAGGGAAACCATTGCAAAACCACAGCAGTCACAGCGTCTCCGCATGTGAGGAATGCCTTTTACTTGAAAGAGTGATTTGCAATATAGCATTAACTGGCAAAATGTGTACACTTGGGTCATAAATTCTCAGTAATGTGGAGCTCTAAACAGTTAGCAAAATTCACCACATCTTTATAAAGTGTGGAAAGTATACTTAAAGTATATATATATGTATTTTCTACAGCGCAGTGGTTTCATATGGTTCGATCTACTGCATACAGGCAATTTGCATGTGATTTAGTGCAATATTTATGCCAGGCATTTCACGTTGGTCTAAGTAAATGAAGTAGTGCTGGCAATCCTTTTCATTATTAATACCGCTAGAAGTAATGATTTTGTATACCAAGTTGCAGGTTTTCAGCGTGCAGATCCCTAGTTAATGTAATGTATTTGACCTTCATGCTTAGCAGGGTGAGCTCTGATAGTCTATCTGTTGTGTAATTGCCTTTTGATTATTATTCACCAACCCCGGTGTTGTTTAATGGGCAGATTAGTATCTTGCTTGTGAGCTTTGGTTCATAACCACAGCTCTACTAAACATCGTGCTATTTTGTCCTTAGTGAAATCACCATAGTAACATTGCAGGGAAAATAGTGTGCCTTATATTTTTATCCTATGCTGAAATATCAGAGCTGGCTAATATTTTTTTTTTTTTAATTTTTTTTTTTTTTACTTTTGCCTGTCTCTCATCTTTAACACTTGTGGAGGCCAGAGGAAGTTGTACCTATGGCTTCAAGATGATTGCAGTTTCTCCCGTGGATTTGGATACAGCTGGTCTGTGCAAGACCCCGTGATGCTCGTGGAGCACAGGCGCCTGTTGTGCAGCCGGTCCCTGTACCACGCTGCTCTTATCCCTGGGGCTGTCTGCTACAAGCAAGATGAAAGATAGTCCTCGCTTCAAACAACTGGTAATCGAACGGCACAAACCCAAACCCTGTTTTGTGCATGGGTAATTGAGAAACTGAAGAGTGTTGTTATTTCAGGGTATAGTGTAGAGCACTGGGGTTGCGTTGTGCCGTCCTGGGGGTTTGCTTCCCGCAGAAGGTCTCTGGTCTTTGGGTCCTGTGTCTTTCTCGTTAATTAATCTCTGTGTTCAAGAAGCGCTTGTCTGTTTAGATGGGTGTCTTCGAAGGTAAACTTACCTTCCCCCATTCTTTCAAGAAGACTGAGGGATTTAGTTCCCCAGCAGATCTGTGCATTTTGGGGGGAATATGACCGTGATTTTGTTGGCAACGGTTGCTGAACCCTGTTACATTCAGGTTCAAAAGCGTAAGCGGCACAAACTACGCTCTTGCACCCGATGTGGCACAGGGTGACCCAGAGCGTCCTTGGCCCGGAGAGGAGCGGGGTCCGGGATCAGTCGGCGCCTCCCGGTGCTGCGGTGGCTGGTGCCCGTAGGTGCTGCCTGCCTTTTCCCCGTCACCCCGCTGCGGGGCTTCGGCGTGGGTTTCCCCGCTTGTTAAAGCACGATCAGCCGTGTGGCGTGAAACGAGAGAAAGCTTTTGTTCAATAATACGTTGATAAGTTAAACTCTGTGATTCTGAAAATAATAATCGGGTTGCCAAGTATGTGTTTAAACAAGGGATAAATTATACGTGGATTTTGGCATGCAATTTCACCCCTACTGGTCCAGAAACTCATTACAAACATAGGAGTGATTGCTAGCCAAGATTTCCAGCTTCCATTCTCTTTCCAATAAGACTTTATACTATCACATTATAATCTTCAGCTGATATCAGCATGTATCATGCCCTAACTGCCACGGGTGATAAAACGTTTGACAGTTTTCCGCATCCCCGTTAAATAAAACCCAGTAACGGTGAATCATCTGGAGCAACGTCCCTTGGCTGGGTACAGAGCACATTGGTTTTCAGCCTAAACCTCTCGGAGATGCACGAGGTGATAACGTGTGTTTTCCAGCCCTGTGCAGCATTGCCCCCTTCATCAGAAACACCGGGGATGGTTTTGGAAGCCCTTATGATTGCTGTTACGGCTCCTAAGTGAGGGGGATCCTCCTGCAGTGATTTTTCCAGGGAACTCCCGCTGTGCGGGCAACCAGCCCAGCGTGGCCAAGCTGCGGTGGGAGGCTCCTCCGCTAGCCTTAATTCCTTCCCTCCCCCCCCCGGCAAATAGAAATCATCTGCTCTACTTGAGTTATTTTGCTTTGATATGGAGAAGAATACATCAAATGTGTTCCTTGGACTATGGCTGAATAGTGGGTCAAAAATGTAATGATATTTTTGTTTCTGATCTCAAAAAAAAGAATTACTCTCTGGGGTGTATGCTGAGAGGTCTCATACATACAGCTTCCACAAACAGAGCAGAGCTTTGGCAGGGGTTAGAAATCCCTCTTTGGTGTGATGATTTGTGACCGTGTTGCTGTGTTATTGGGTTGTCAACTTGAAAGAAAAAATACCCCTCTGCTTTCATTTATTATGCTTGGAAAAAGGGCCTCCGTTGCTCGGCTTGCTCTTGTCTTGATTCATCACGATGTGTAACCCCGAAGCATGTGGGGAAGGCTGGCTGTGTGCTGGGTTCTCTGCTCCCCTCCTAAATACTTCTGTAAGTTGTGGTTTCACTTACGGCAAAAAGGAAGGCGAAACCTGGCCTCTTCCAGCTGCTCGTGTGCCATTTTTGAGGTATTTATGGGAGAAAATGGAACCCATATCTTTGAGGAAGAAGGCTAGGATATCAGCTGGGGTATTCCTTGTAGAAATTCAGAGAGGGGAAAAAACAGGCCACTCTGGGCTACCTTTGGCTTGAATTTTTCCTGTCCTGTGTAGAAAAATGCTATTGGAAGACATGGGCCCAAAATCATTAACAAAACCATCTGCAGACCGTACGTTGGCACAGATGGGCGTTTTGCTTCAGTTCTTGATTAATCGAAGACAAAAATATGTGTTTCCTTGCTCGTTATGAAGAGAAACTGTTCTGCGGAGAGCAGAAAAGCTTGTTTTGGTGCTTAGTTGCTGGCTGGGGTTAAACCCCGACAGAAACAAAACCTCTTTTCCTCCTGGGGCAGCTTGCTTGGTGGTGTGACCACGGTCAGGACCGCAAGCGTGGGATGGGGCCGGAGCGGGGCTGGATGCCACAACTTGGGGAAACAGGGGAGATGCAGGTCCTGTCAAAGCAAATATCTGTGCGGGGAGTTTGTAGTTTGGGTTGAAGTAGTTTGATACATAGGTGAATAATGCATTTGTAATAAGCTGCTTCAGCAAACAGGTGTCAATTTACAAAAGCTCCACTATATGCCTATGTATAGTATAGTAAAATACATATAGTAAAGTATACATACTTTTCATTAGTTCCTCTTTTAAGCCCGGGTGCTTTGGTTTGCTTGCACAACTCAACATTAGTGAAATCTATCCAGGCAACACACTGAAAGAGATTCCCTTAGCGTAATGTATTCAAAATGGGGTTTAAACATCCTGCAGAAAAAAATGTACCATGTGCAATTTCATTCCCAGGTCACGTTAAGTGCAATTACATTTATGTGGCTCCGAATCAGTTCCTTTAAATATCTGGGCTATGTATTTAACTTCCCAATGAAATGGCTTATGCTGTAAATACTGAGGCCATCCAGGGTGATTAAATATTAAAAATGACATTTAAAGAAAGCCCCAGTTGCTGTGTGAGCTGAGCTTTCCTGGCTTTTGGCAAAGTGCAAGCTGACAGCCAAGCTTTGCGTCTGGCCACTGATGCTTGTTTCTGTGGAAAAAAGTGGGAAATCCCTCAGGAAATCCCAGCCGGGGGTTATGGGTAGGTGTCAGAGCCCTCCGGGTCCCCAGGCAACGAGTCCTGAGCTTTAATGTCTTCTTGCTTCTCCCTTGCTCAACCAGCACCTGGCCAAAAACTTCCAGCATCACAGAGAAGGAATAAAAAGAATCCCAGGTCTTGAGGGCAGTCCTGGTGATGGGGATGGCTTTGGTGAGCTCCAGGAGTGGGGGAATGACGCTATTTTACTGTCAACTTGCAAGGGTTTTCTCCTGCCTGTGAGCCTTGACGTGGGCATACCGTCAGGCAGTAGATGTTCTAGGTGAGTTTCCAAAGAGCAAACCAGAACCAAAGCACCCCAAACCCTTTCCCCTGACATGTGCGCTAGCGCCTCGGGGGGAAAGGTGTCTGGTGTCTGTCCCAAATCTCCTCTATCAAAAGGTTATGGCATCGCGGAGGGCACCGATGGAGGCACCGCTCTAGCGTTGAGAGTTGTAACAAGTCAGGCAGTGGGATCACTGTGTTATAAAGCACTTGGTAAATTCAGTCTTATTTCGCGTAGCGTGTCTCCGACAACTGGCATGAAAGTCCTGAAGAAAATATATATAGAACAATTACAATGGTTGGTTCAAACGCTGCAGAAAATGAAGCAGATTTAAGGAGAATCCTTAAAACAGCCTACTTGCTTCAGGTATCACAAGGTAATTCATTCCCCTACAAGGAGCATAGTAATAAAGACTAAAGCTCTCCTGCCCAGGGTTTGACTTCTAGAGGTCAGGACTTTCACGAGGAGAGAAGTTGCAGAGTAATAACTCAGGGAGGAGACACCTTACCCGAATACAAAGTCTTTCTATACGTAATAAAAATCCAGTACATGTGCAGCCCTTGGCTCCATTGTAATCAGAATTAAATAGCCTGACGGATAGTGTTGATTTTTCAAAATTACATTTGTACCGTACTATTAAATTCCACCGGTGACCTAAATGCGAGGAGGAGGATGAGGAGGGCGGGCGAGTCTGTGCGCAGGGTGGTACGCGGACGAGGGGGTCTCGTGCAGGGGCAGCTGCGGGAGGTGGGAAGGGGGGGGGTGATGGTCCAGCTCAGCTTCATCTCCGCCGTGGCCATACGGTTACATCCCAAATCCAGCCCGGGCTTCCTTGGAGATCGTGCCTGGCAGAGATGTGGGCAGAGGCACCAACCAGGAAAGCACTTTTCTGCACCGTCCGGTGACACCGTAACTTTCTTCATTACCCTCTCTGACAAGGCTTACTGGTTGTCAGTCTTGAAATAAAGTAGTATTAAAAGTCAGAAATTTACGGGATCGGCGCGCCTGTGGGAAGGCTGTGATTTCAGGCCAGTGATTTAAAGGGATATAAATCAGGAGGGAAAAATAAATAGAGTAGCTGTCAACTTTAAGATTGCAGGTGACGTGCGTTTTACTTGGTTGGTTTTTTTTCTTTTTTTTGAAGAGCGTATAGCCATCGTTCGCTTTAAGTGGAAATGCTACAAATGGGTTGCACGCTGATCTCTGTCCGACTGGGAATGAGCTCCTGACCACATCTCATTCGTTATCCTGCAAAACCCAAAGGGTGTCTGGGAGGCTCGTCAGTCTGAAGATAAGTTGCTGCCTCTGCCATCTCTCATGACTCCGAGGTACTTGTAGTTCACTTTGTTCAGCAAGATAAACCTGTTGTAAGTGAAGCGAAGGAGGCAGTGCATAAAAAGACCCAGGATATCTTTGCACACTGGTCCTGTAACTGTTGTGTTCACCAAAGCAGAGTGTGTGGAGAGGACAGAGAAATCTGTGGCTTCCCAAAAAAACCCCACCGACTCCAACTAAAAAACCCCTAAACGTACAAATGACAGCCTTTATGCTATCGTAGAAGCCATGTACCGAATCTGAAAATACCCAACACAGCTAAATTCTGAAATAAATTTTACAAACCATGGGAGAGAATAAAAATGTTGATTTCCTTCCAAGTAGGTGGTGAAATTCAATACAACTGTGCTCATATTAGTGACTCCGGTGACATACGGTGAATGCATGCTAATTTTAACTTTCCATCTGGAAACATCACTAGTTAAATGGTGAAGTGTCCTCCTCGTACTTTATTTAAATAGGAAGGTACTTGAGGCTTTTGGAAACTTCAGATTTGAAAAGACTTTTGCAGAGTGGCTGAAAAACCATTTACTAAACTGGTATTAATGTGCACATTAGACTTATGGGTTTACCTCTGGAGCTGGAGGTCTGCAAAGCCAGGTGCGGAGGAATGCTCCTCTGCGTGTCTGCTGAACCACTTGTATTATTCGTGACAAGCTGGTATGTCCCCAGAGGTCGAGAAACATGAGTGTGTGTCCCCTTCAATGGATTCCCATCAAGGACCGTCATGAAGGACTTTTCTCAAGTCAACAAATGTTTTTTCAAAACCCTTGACATGTTTTGTCTCAGCAGGTGAGTTGTCACTGAAGTTTATCCACCAGTGGTCTTGGGAGAGACTTTTGTAATAAAAGTCAGTATCTCAGATTAGTGAGAGGTTTTGTTTAGGTTCCTGTTGGGTGCCGGATTGCTTTCCAGCTGAGAGCAGATATTCAGTTTTGGCCTGGATCTTGCACTAGAATATAGGGCTGCCTTTAGCTCCTGGTGTTTTCTTTCATTTATTTTTTTTCCCCCAGTATTTTTATAAATTCATTTAGCCATTCATGAATATTGTGAACAAAATTTTTCGTATGTTTTTATGCCAAATGATCTTT
>JANXJC010000088.1:40562479-40623325 GCA_027564655.1 Leptodon cayanensis | reverse complement strand
CGAGGTTGCACTGAACCCTACTCAATCTGCATCTCCAGTAACACTTCCCAAAGCTGCAGATAATATTTCAAAAGCCTGCTCCAAAGTTAACCCTTTCTTTTGGTTGCTCTAGCAGATCAGTCAGGTCTGTTTACAACCACAAGCTGGGAACCATGGTAATGCAAGATAAATTAGAGATGATTAAACACTTCCCTGCTTCCCAGGGCGAAGGGCAAGTTGGGACACCACAGCTAACTATTTGGTCCCAGGGTATATAGGAAATTTGTAGTATAGTAGGTACTTGAACCCACGTACGAGGCAAGTGTCCTGTAATTGTCTCTTCGGCAGGCTGTGGATAAATCTATTGCTCAGCATGCAGTGGGATAATGGACTTGCTTGTTCCCTGCCCTCCTCAGAGAGCAGGAGTCAATGTGTGTGTTACTGTGACCACAAGAGCAGTGGAAAATAGTCATTCTTCTTGCCTCCCTCCATTGCACCTACCACGGTTTGAAGGTGGAAGCAGCCTACTGCACGTCCTCCAAACTGGTAATAACGTGCAGTAGAGTTGATGGACTGACTGTGGGTGTGGGGAGCCCTGGTGCATAACCTGCTTTTAATGAGAAAGCATCAGCAGAAGAATCATTAATTTGTCAGTACTGAGAGGCTCTGCCACTCCTGTTGGCAATGTGGTGCATGTGGTTCCCCCTGCACAAGGACTGGAAGTTGATGCAGGCTTGTCATGTCTGTGCTTTTAGGAAGACCGTAATGGAAAAGGGAACAGATGTTGTGATTAATTGTATTTTTTTTTTTGTTCATTTAAGCTTCTTGTCTCAAATGTCAAAGTATTAAAATCTCAGTCCAGGAAGTTACAGTAAGAGAATTGAGCTTGTAAGCAAAATTTTTGCCTTGACTGCTGCTACGTGTATTTCTCTGCAACTGATTTTTCTTTCTTACGGAACTTAAATTCTACTTCTTAACTCTGTTAGAAGAATATCCAAATGCAATGTGCCCTTGAACTAACAGACACCATCACGTCCCCCCCAAAGCATGTAAGTAGATTGCAACGTACTGCAAGCTTGCAGCAGGGGGTCGGGCTCAGGTGAGGGGCTTACTTTTGAGTTTTCCTGAGCAACAAATGAGCTGAGCGCACTTGTCTGCAAATCTCCCACCCCTGAAGATCCCCTCTGCACCGCGTCCGCACAGCTCATCAAACAGATTATCTGAGCCTCTTTACTGAGCTGCTGGGTCCTTTCTGCGGTTGGCTGGAGACATCGTTTTGCAGTTTGTCCCGGAGACACAGGAGGGATGGTACCAACCTGCTTCTCTTGCCCCCGCTGCCCCGTTTTCCTCATCACTGTTAGCGAGGGGACAGCCGCTTTTTGGGGATAACTCTCTTCTATTTGCGCGTGTTGATTTGAAAACTCGGTAAAAAGTTATGCTAACAAGTCTGAACTTTCTAGGATCGCAGTACAAGAAAAAACCCGTTGGTTACGAATACGTAGGGAAGGGACGTGAAACATTCAAGGCGAATTCCACAAAAAGCCCCTGAAACCTTGGAGCTGGGGAACACAGTGGAGCCCGTGAGTCCTCCTCTCCCAACTAGAAAGCGCCTGCAAGCTGGTTTTTGTTTACTCGGCCTTTCTTTCTGAGGTACGTGTGGTTTTCTGCTCTCTTTGGCCCCCTGCTCCCCTCTGAAGCAGCCCATAAAGTAGAGCACACGTGAGCCAGCCTCGTGCCCGGCTCTGCTAGCTGCAAAGGGCCCTGACGTGTCTCGTTGAAAACTACCGGTGTGGCCTAATTAGCCACAACCTAATAAAGCGACATTTTGACACGCTGGGAAGCAAGCATCGTTTTTGTGCGGCGGGAAACGTTTGTAGTAGAAAACCTGTTCTTTTGCTCGGTCTGCACGCTTGGTAGAAGTAAATCTGATTGTCGGTTTTAACAGGGTCTTACTTAATGGCAGACTTTCTTCTGCTATTCAGTCCCCTTCCACTCCTTGGTACCATTAAAGAAGAGGCTAAATAACATCCATCTCTCCCCAAATCTGTGGATGTCACCTCTGCCCCAATGCCACCCACCCTATCAGCCCGCCTGGCTCCTGCCTGTCTCTTGCCTGATTAACTTGCTGCCATTAACTAAGGATATGCAGGATGGAAACTGCTAGCTTTATTTTAATAAATGCATTTGAGTAAGTGCTTTTGGTAACACTAAGGTATTATTTATTTTTTTTTCTTATAAGGGTCTGTGATACTGCAGAATCTCCTGGGGTTGTTAATACAGTTAAAAAACAAAACTGAGCTGGGTAATAGTATTTAAAATAAACCAAACACTGCTATTTTACGTGTGAAGTTGCCTCTGGCTTTGTTCCAGTATAAATCTACCTGGCTATTAAATCTGCCGTGACTGATGTGGTCCTTATTTTTCAAGGATGCATTAAGGGAACTGTGATTGAAAGATGACATAAAAATTATGTGGTGTTACTGCTGAGATATCTCTGATTATAGCTGCCTTTTGCATCTTCTGTAAATTCCTATGTTTGCTGTGTTATTTCCCTGCAAGGGTTTGTAAGTATTAAATTAATTTGGCAGCGTGAGGTTCTAAGAAACAGAAGATATTCGCGTGCCAAGACAAACTGTAAACACAACCTTATCGGAACTTCATCTCTTCCTCAGAAGCCTTGTTCCTGCGGTAGGTGAGGAGCTCAAGGATAGGACCTAGTTCAGGATGCAGTTGTGGGACTGTTGACTGATGGCAAGAGCAGGTGCTACAGCAGGAGTGGATTTGCTTTAGTTAAAGTTAATTTTTCCTTCCGTGGTTTCCCTGAAAATCTAGGGTTTATGCATAGGGCATTGCAGAATATACTCCTATGTGTGTGTATATGCACACGTGCCATGTGTATTGGCTACTTCTGTGGGATCTGTCTTTCCCCTGATGGTTAGGACGTAGAACAGCACCAGGAGGATTTTAGTTTCTTTAAGATGTAAATGATGGCGGTCACTCAGGTGTTTACAAGCGGCTTTCTGACTAACTCCAGGACTGTTTCAGAAGGGCGACGTCGAGGAAGAAGTGAAGGTCAGAACTGTGTAATTGGAAAATAAGGTGAACACAGCATCTGGTTTGCTTTCTGCTGCAGCACGGGACTTCACCTCTACCTTGCTAAATAGCTCTTAAGAGAGATTATCATTAAAATCTGGCAGTGACTCAACTGGAGTACATCTGTGCGGTGTGAAATCAAATCTTTATTTGAGTGCAGAACACTTTGATCAGCTGACTGCCCGGTTCATGAGTTCAAAAAAAGGAGGAAAAAAAACCCAGAAAAAGGAAATCTATAGAAACAATGTTAAATAAGCCCCCTTTTCAGTGCAAAGCTGAAATGATGGTCCCTGCAGCAATTCCTCCTTTGGTGAGTGACCAGAAAGGAGCAGTGGCTGCGTCCCCAGCGCTGCCTCCTGCCACGGCTCCTGTTCACCCTCTCACCCCTGGGAACCAGCTCAGGAAGGGCAGAGTTGTTGTAATCCAGTTTTTCCTGTTGCTAGTGCATGTAGAAATACACCCCTGCTACAGAAAGCCCTCCCCAGGGCTGTGCCTCTTCCCGGGGCTGGATGTCCGCAGCCGCGAGAGCGGGGCTCTGGCTGGAGCGGGTTGACCGAACCCCAGCGATTAACAAATGAATATAGCAAACAGGATACTTTTAATGAGATATAGGACATAGAAACAATGGATTATTAGCTAGTCTGTGTTTGAAAAACATGCATTTTATTGCCTTTGCCTGTTTTATTTAACAGAAATTCTTCTTACACTTGGGAAGTTAACCGATGTATTGACTGTGACTATTCTTACGTTGTTGGATCCAGCATCCGTACTTAAAACAATTCAATGAATTATTATTTTGAGTGAAGAATTATTGTCTGATGAAGAACGTAAGTGATTTTTTTTTTTTTTTTTGCTGATCATAATGCCAGAATTTGGGTATTTGTCCTGGATATGTGTTCCTTTTAAAATGTGAAAGCTGCCAGCTTCCGAATTGTGTGCCTACAGGAACGGGAATGTCCTTGGTGTGAAAGGCTTCCTAGAGTGATGCTTGGTATGGTTGTGCCTCGTAGGGTTAGACACCAAAATCACACCTTGGGGTTCTTCTGGCCTGTCAGAGCTAATTGGCAAGTGCAAATGGAAAACAGTGACTGCTGGCAAAGAGCTCTCCGTTATAATCTGTGCGGTGATCTCTTCTTGGGGTCTATCTCGTGTCATTGCCTTTCTCCTATTCTTCATGTTTGGTGATAAAATGGAGAAAAAGAAGGAAAAGCAGTAAATAGTTGAACAGAAAACAGTGGAATACAATTTTTCTGTATACACATTCACTAAATATTTAAATGAAAAAATCCTCTTTTTAGATACTGCAGATTTTTTTTCTGTAATATTTTTTCCAGTCATCTCAATTCAAGTGTATTAAATACAGTCCAAGTAGTTACAGTTCTTCTGCATAATAACAGTCTGAATAAGCTAACATGCGTACAACTATTTTTTCCAGCAGAAATAAACCCGAATTTTGTGGATACTGAAAGTTATGAACTTGATGCATGCAATGAGGCAGAATGCTATCTTTTTTTAGGTACTTACTCATTTAGTAGTTCAAAACAAGAAATGATAGATGAACAGTACTGGTTTTGAATAAATATTATTCCATTTCCCTCCCTAATTCTTGACCTACTGCAAAATTTCTTGTTACAAAGATTAGGTCGTTAATTATATTAAAAAAAAAAAAATCCTATTACATGTCCTGTCTTTAAAGAAGCAACTTGTGGAAATGTAGAAGCTTGGAAGTAATGGTTTTAATTTTCACCGCAGCTGTAATGCTTCACAAAAGGCTCGCTTTTTGTCACCTTAAGGCAGACCATGCCCTTCGCTTTAGAGGAGTGCAGCCAACTGTGGCCTCTAGTTAAGGGAGTTAACTAGAGTTAGTTAGTTAACTAGTTAAGTTAGGAGTTGCTGCTGTTAAACAGCTCTTTTAACGTGGTCCCTGCTTTGCACAGATGTGTCCCTGATATCTTCTTTATCCTGTTGCTTAGGAAAGATGCAGGCGCCTGAGTTGGCGAGAGGCACGTCTGCGGTGTCCGCGGGTTCTGCCAGGGGTGCTGGGCTCCTGGGAAGTCACTGGAAAAGCTGGTGGTTCATCCAAAGCATCGGCTTCAGCAAGACCACGCTCGTGCGCGTGGGGAAGGCTCGTGGGCGTGCAAGGAACGAGCCGGTGCGTGGTTGAAGCGCGCCAGCTGCGCTCTTTGCAGCGAGCAATGCCCCTCCGTGTGCTCAGCCCCGTCTCGGAACCCAGCGCTCGTTGAGGTGAGAAGTAGACCACGGTTCGCCTGCCATCAGTAGTGAAAAAGACATGTTCAAAGGCGTGTCTCGGTGCCGTGAAGCCGTAAATGTCACACGGACCGTAGTGCTGGTTGACGTGATGTTCTTCTGAAGAACTGTGCGTGTGTTTTGGAATCAGTTTCAGGAGTTCCGTCGCTGTGCAAAGACAGTCTCTGGCATTTTCTCCGTCACTAGTAAGGACATAAGTTTCCTTTTGAGGCTCCCTAGTACTCGGAAAGCTGTAACGTGCATTAAAAATGCACACTTTTTAGATTCCTGCTTCATCACCTTGTCAGCTGCTATTGAGCTGCCATGGGGAAGGGGAGGGATGGTTTTGCCGCGTGTCAAGCAGTCGGCTAAAAATGCCTCGGCTCTACGGGGGGTGCTCTGAATGAAGGCTTTGCAGTGCAGCGCTAATCGCTTTGGGGGAAAGATTGAATACTCTTCAGCTGGGAGGGAAAATTATAAATACAGATATCAGTGCAAACACATTTTTGGTGACAGAGGCTTTAAGACCCCTGAGAGGCGAGAGATCCAAGTCACGATAGGTGCACCTCTTCTCTGAAATTAATTGAAGGGCAAATGAGAGGGAAGGCTAATGTCTGTGGAGTCCTTGGCGTGACATATTGTTGCTGAATTCCTGGGAAATGTGTAACACTGTCTTAATAGCGAGCTTCCAAAAAAGCCGAAAGGATTGTATTCGGGGAGGAAGAAGAGATAAGAATGATTAGGTGGCTGTGAAGCCCAGTGGAGGGGTAATTGCTCACTATAGTTGATGAGGAAGATCAAAAGAACTTGACACGAATGCTTGACTTAAAACAGTGGAAGGAATTATGAAGACACTTCAGAAAAAGTAATTAATAAAGGAAAAATTTCTGTCTGTTTTGTAGCTGGAAGAAGTCGCTTAAACATTTAGCTGCTCCCAAGACCTTCTTCTCTTTATCCTATAGAAAGGTCATTCATCATCCTTCCAGTTATATGTGAAAACTTGGCATAGCACGCTCTGGCTGCTTGTTCTTTGGCAGAGGAGCAAGCCACACTTCATGGTGCATCAGCTTATGGAAGACCATATCAACCTACATGTAAACTACTAAATTATTATTTATACCCTAAAATCCAATGGACAAAAATTGTAGATTTGGGTAGTTTTGAAGGTTGAAAAACAGTGGTATAAAAAAGATGGGGGAGAGAAAGTTCAGGAAGAGACGTACAGGGGAATAAAACCTCTCATTGACATTTTCAAGTTGTGGAACTGCCCCATGAGAATAGCATATGCTAAATTAAAGGCTAGAGGCTGACGTGGCTTGCTTATGTTGAGTAAGCGCTTTGATCCTGTTAATTTTAGTGTACTGATGCATGCTCATGGTATTTTACTCCTTGAGGTACGTAAAATCCCTGGTTTCAGTGAATCACTTGAGGAGTAATCCTGCTTAACATGAGGAGGGGTATCAGAAAACAGTAAGGCTGTTTATGTAGATTCAGGTGGTCTCAAAGTATTGGGTTTCTGTCCTTTACCAGTGACTTCAGCGTTACTTATAACTCTGAAGAGGTTTAAGCATTCATTTTCACTTGGGCAAAATTTATCACTGACTCCCTTATAAGAAAAATGGATGTTAGTTCAGAAGCTTGCAAAGTAACGGTTTCACACTAGCTGTCCAAACGTTGTAAAAGCCCTGTGACTGGTACGGAGTGTGTGACGGGCAGGAAGATTTAAGGCTTTTCCTTATGACCGGAGGGACGCAGACCTGATCTGAAATAAACGCTGCGTGTAAAGGACTTTTAGAAAGCATACAAGGCAATTGAAAACCAAAGATGAGTGATGATTTGTGTGACGTCCCTCGTGCAGGTATGATTTAGTTGCATCCAGAGGTGCCCTGAGGTGGGAAATGATCCCGTCCTTCCCTTTCAAGTCAGGAGCCAAACTAGCAAGAGGGTCCCATGAGCCCCCTTCAGACATGTCACAGAGCAAGCGTGCTGCTCCACAGGGACAGGAAGGTTTTGCCTAAAAGGGAAAACATGCCATCGCCAAGGATAATAAAAACATCAATTCAGTGTCATATAGGTTAGCCCAGGCATCTTCCTTCAGCATGCCTGCAGCTTTTGAAGTCTTAATTTTTGTTGCAAGTCCCAAATAGCTAAGATCGGCACATGGGCAAGAATGCAAAGATGTTCCCGTTAGCAGCATTGTTTAACAACCTCATTTATAAGATACTTTGAGATGGTCCAGTGGGATAGCCCATGTGCATGTACCTGAGAACAGGCAGCCTGAGCTGCCCCCCAAAACTCAGCAAGACTATTCCACAGCGCTCCCCTGCCCCAAACACAGTCCGTCCCAATAACTGTGTTTTCTTTGGATGTTACCAAGAAATTGGCCAAAAAATCCAAGTGTTTTTGAGAGACTCTGATAATTGTAGGTGGCTAAAGAAGTTAAAAGTGCGTTTAGCTACTGCCCTCTGTCAGAGCTATTCCTTTTCCTTTACTGGGTGTTGCATTGTAACTCGGGGGGGACTCCGATCATGTCATGACATGTGTGTGAAGAGTTCCTAGTCTCGGGGGGACTCTTCAGAAGGAAATATTTCTTATTAAGGGGGAGATTGAAAGTCTTTTTTGGATATTACACATTGAACACTCAATGTGTAATGCACTTTGTACTCGCCAATTCAAAGACTGTTTGTAATCTTCCAAAAAGAAAATTGTAGTCTCTCTGCTGCTTCTCTGCTTGGGTATTTCCTAATTTTATTCATTTTCTGGATTATCAGTTCAGCACTTGAGAGTTTTACAACCTCTAAAAGTCTCCTGCAGAGCAGGGATGCAGCGTTTAATCACTGTGGCGCTCCCCTTCCCCCTTTCCCCAAAAAGTGTTCAGATCCTGCCACTGAAGCATTACTTGGGAGCTTCCCTCGGTGCCATCAGCTTTTCCCCCAAATGAAGCGAATTACGAAGATCTTCCAGTGCTCGTTGTCTTTTTCTGGGAAGGTCTTGTTTGAAGGTAGCTCTCTTTAGGTATTTCTCCTCTGCGATGCAGAACTTGCTGCCTTTGAATTCTTTGTCTTCGCCATGTCTTCCCGACCGATGGCAGGTCTGCACCTCCGTCGGTTTGGACCGCGTGGGCTGCACTCGTATTTCTGTGCGCTGAGGAGCGGGCGTAGCATCGGGGCAGCACCCGGCCTTCTGCCGTTGTCTCCTCCCAGCTCTGAACAGAGGGTTTCCTAAACAGTTTTCCGACAGCAGTGAGTGAGAAAGTCAGCGAGATGCGCCCTGCATCCCATATATGTGCATGCATGTATATAGACACAGGAATCAAGATAAAGACCTTGTACGTATGCATATGTGTGTATATGCCTATATATGTCTCTATATACACAAATATAAAACAGAAGTCGTCCTAGAAAGTGACTTGTGTTCCCTCTTGGCAGAGATTCTGTTTCCTCTTTTTCTCTGTTCAGTCTTTTTTTCCACAGCAGCCGCCACGCTGTAAGTGCTTTCAAAGATGAGCGTTGCACTTCGGGCTGGATGGGAGGGTAATGAGGGACTTGTGTAGGACTGCTTCTGGAGGGGAAAATCAAAGGAATATGCAGCTTTTTATTTCTCCAGGAAAAATTTATGCATGTTGTTCGGAAGACAAAGGCGGATCAGTAGATTGGCTACGATGGTGGTATTTGAGATCATAGCTTGACTTTGGGTGCTTATTTTCATTTTTTTTTAGCATTATAACAGAAGCACTGCTTGTCTGCAGTGCTGATGCAGAGAGGGGGTCATGGCTACATCTGCACCCCCTCTCTTCTCCTGGAGATAAAGCACAAGATAACTAATAAAAAGCTGTAACACCCACTTTTCGGGGCTCCAGCACACACCTTCTCAAAGAGCCTGCAGAGCTTAATAACTTATCGCATGTTTTTACAGATCTCACCTGCATTTCCTCTGCTGCGGCGGAATGGACAAGCTGGTGCTCAACCCCCGAGTGACGGGGGCTTGGGGCACCCAACAGCGGCCACTTCCCAAATTGGCGCCCCAAGGGTCCCCTCTCCTGGTGGTTTGGGTGAAGAGCTGCCGTAGCTGTCCTGGCACACCTCGATGTGCGCAGGGCACTGTGCGACCCTGCCTTCCTCTGTCCCTTTGGATTTAATTCCTGCACAGCAGCAAGACCCAGGGCTGCATTACAAGCATTTAAAATGGAGAAAAATTTTGTCACGTGCGTATGTGTTTTTAACGGGGCTACGAGTTCATTTTTGGGGGTCAAAATGGGTTTCCTACCCAATGTTTCAGCGCTGTGCTTGACTCAAGCTGGCCTGGGAGCCCCGACTGGCGTTTGCAGTTCCAGCATCTTCAGCTGACAGCAGGAGACCGTTTGCATGTTTTGCTCTCATTCCTTGTATCTTCGTGTCTGGAAAGCGGATCATTTTCTGGGAAATGGTAAGTGGCACTAAGAACAGAATAAGGAGGCTGGGGGCAGGTCGTCTCTGTTCGCAGGAAAAAGTTAATAAATGAAGTGACAGGATGGAGTAGTATGAACATAAGTCTCTTTTGATCTTCACTGCTGGCTTACAAATCATGTGAATTTAAACAAATTTGATTATACCTCAAGTTATCAGTGATACATGCTGTCATTACAGGTCTTTCACACTTCTGTTTATAAAGCCCTATTTAACATACAACAGTCAAACTGTCATCAGTCAGCCAGAGATCTATTGTTCAAACCACAGTTCATCATGTATCTTATTTTTTCCTAGACACTTCTAGGTTTGTATATGAATCTTTATTGTTCACTAATGAGAGTTGTGGGGTTTTGCAAAAGTGAGATCTAGTTCACCTTGGTATTGATGAAATGTCAGTAGCAATAAATATAGCACTTGCTTTGCAGTGAAGGAGCGGTTGTTTCCTTAATGAGTTAAGATATAAAGGTAATAAAGAAGCTATCACAATTTTCTTTGATACATGAATTAACTTGTGATTTAATATTGCTTCTGCGCATTATCATCCATGGCAATTTCTGTTCGGAAGCATCGACAAGCATTTTAATGCAACTCAATCCCCAGCTACCTCTTTCTACAGAACAAAGTGTCTGTTTTTAAAATAGTCTTTCATTTAAATTGTATCAATATCTGGTATAACTACAGATTGTCCCTTATTTGGTATATAATCTTCAGTCTGTTGTCTGTGGTCTTTGAATCATGTAGTAAATTTTGAAAACAATTAAGTACAGCCATAGCTGTTAGACGACGTTGGTCTTCTGTGCTTGACTTGGAGAGACTTTGTCGCATTGTCTGTGGCTCTCATCCAAACCCTTACGACAGATGATTTAATCTATAATTTTGTGAGGGATTGTTCAACAACACAGGCACAGCAGGCTAGTCTGATGGTGAAACGATAAAACAGTCCTTAGAATGAAAATAATAATAATAAAAAAATACTACAGGACTCTAAAGAAGAAGTGGTTGTTCAGAGAAAGGGCAGATTCTTCACTATAAATATTGGAGCTGGTAGAAAGTTGAGAATATAGTGGATAATATGGCAATTGTTGATTTTAAATCGGGCTTGAACTACTTGGTGCTCTGTGCTGGTTGCTGCTTGGTGCCTGGGGGTTGGTGGAGGTTGAAGGAGACGCTGAGGAGCGCGGCTGGGAGCAGGTCCCTGGCACGCCAGGGGCAGGGGGCCAAGCCAGACAGCCCCGGAGGTTCCCATCTGCTCAGAAATTAACTTTCGGGGTAGTCACAGGGGAGCATGAAGTCACAAGTTAGCGTGTTAGAATAAGCTCGTAGTTTGGAAGCTGAGCTGGCTGCATAGTCCATGCCATGCCGCAATAATGTGCGATATCTGCAGCAGAGCCACGCTTGCGTTTTGGACTGCTGCTGCTAAGTGCTGGTAGAGATTTATTACCATTTAAAATAGCAACAGGATGAATTAAGAGTTTATCTGGGGGTTCATTATTATGTGCTACCGGGGATGGAGAAGTATCTTGGTGCAGTGCAGCAGCAGGACTGCACAACAGATTTTGTCCCGGGATGTTTCATGGTACGTTACGAGGCGCAACCCAGCTGTCCTGGTTTTGGCTGGAGTAAAGTTCATTTTCTTCCTAGTAGCTGGTGTAGTGCTGTGGGTTGGATTTAGGATGAGAATACTGCTGATAACACACTGATGTCTTAGTTGTTGCTAAGCAGTGTTCAGACTAAGTCAAGGGCTTTTCTGCTTCTCGCACTGCCCTGCCAGCGGAGGCTGGGGGGGCACAAGAAGCTGGGAGGGGACACAGCCAGGACAGCTGACCCAGACGAGTATTCCATCCCATATTACGTCATGCCCAGTACATAAACTGGGGGGAGCTGGCCGGAGGACACCATGGCTCAGGCATTGGCTGGGCATCGGTCAGCAGGTGGTAAGCAATTGTATTGTGCATCACTTGTTTTCTATATTCTATTATTATTATTTATTATTATTATTATTATTATTTCCCTTTCCTTTTCTGTCCTATTAAACTGTCTTTATCTCAACCCACTAGTTTTACTGGTTTTTCTTTTTTTCTGGTTCTCTTCCCCCATCCCACTGCAGGGGGGAACGAATGAGCGGCTGCGTGGCGCTTAACCATCGGCTAGAGTTAAACCACGACGCCAACGCATGTCCTCCCCAGCGTGCGACTTACTGAAATTCGTTTGACAAAGGGAGAAAAGGAGCAATTTCAGTGAAGGTGGACAGGAAACACAATTAGAGAGAGTGGATCTGAACTCTCAGTAATTTGTGGGCGTGTATTAATGTCTACGTTTACTGCAGCGGCGTATCCTACTTCGTTTTCCCCATCACGCCAAGGAGCAAGTGTTGAGCGCGATTCCCTGCCTGCCCGATGCTGGGCAGCGAAGGCACCGTGTCTCAGCCCGGGGGGTGCGAGGGCAGCAGCAGCGAGCCTTCCCCGGGAACTTGCTTACTGGGGGACCCTTGGCACGGTCACTGGTCGTACCGTGTGTGGGGCTAGCGTCCCGCTGACCTCTGCCGAGGTGGCACATCTCCATAAAACGCGGTGGGTTTCAGCAGCGTGGCATCGGACCCCGCAGGAGCGCCTGCGTTTTGCAGCCCGCTGCTCTGCTCGGTGGAAGCTGCTTAGCGGCAGGTTACAGCTCGGGATTTGAATTTTAATTCAAGAAATCAAAAGAGGCTCGGGGGGATGTCCTAATGTGAGATGATTGCATGTTGTTGAACATCGAGCAAGACTTGAGTTAGAAAAGATGTTACAACAGCTCAAAAAATGGTTTATCCGTATTTTTCTAAATTAGAGAAGAAATTGCAAATTTTCCCCAGGTGACATTTAATTTACATACAAGATAATAAATTCAAAGTTTACTCATCTATTAGTCCGTAAACCAAGGTGCAATGCGTTGCTCACGTTTGGCTATGCTCTAATTGTATTAACGAACTTGTTGCCAGTGTAATGTAAACACATTCATGGGCGGCCAGAAATCTTCCTGCCCCACATGGAGGTGCTGCAGCCCTGGGGCAGGAGACTTTGCTTGGAAGGGGAATTCAAAGTGAGACATTTGTGGCTAAAAGATTGAACCCCTATATAGAGGTGCTATGTTATCTATAGGTTTATATGTAAATCAAAATACCCTATTTTCACCCAGGTGAAATGATGATTTTTTTTTTTTTTTTTCAGCCCTTCATGTAGTATGTAGTAGCAGATTGCCTCTAGGAAAAACTATCAGTGTTGTGATGTGGAAGCAGTCTCTCACATTAATCCAGACTGATCTATATGGATTAATGTATTGATTTTAGCCTTAGATAACGTGAGAGCTTCTTGCAGAGGTGGTGAGTATGAAGAGACATACAGAAGCTGGTGATGCAGAGGTCTTATGTTCAGTTTGTTAAAATTCATTATGGTCTTTCTTGCATAATCTGCCATTATGCAATTTCATTAAAAAGAAAAGTTGTGTATATTTAAGGGTGGTTCCTATAATTACCGAATTTCTTTGAAAACTCAGTTAAGAAGCCATCTGGCCTAGGAATTTTATTGACCTGTCACTGGCTAATTATGTTGAAAATTTAATCTTTTATGATTATCATTAGTAACTGCCCAGTGCTTTGAAAAAACCTTTTTGTCTCCAAGTGTTGCCATCTTTAAATTTCAGAAAGTAATGAGGGGAATATTTTTATAGCACTAGAGGAAATGTTCTCTTAAGAGTGAAATCCAATATATTATAAATACAATTGAAATGCACAGCAGTCAGGAAATGTGAAAGCTTGTTTTTAGAGCCCTAATTCAGAAAACACATGGAAGAGCTTGAATATTCATGTCCTTTCCCATAAAAATATCTTGAGATCACAGGATTTGGGGTCGGTACTTTCTGTGCTCGGGCGGAAAGGGATGTCCCGTGTCCTTCCATGCGCTTCACCTCTTGGTGTCCCTTCTTCACACCAAGCGTGTCCAAGGTTGTGCAGGTGTCTGCAGGCTAGAAATGAAGCCACACCTGCAGACCAGTATTTTTGGGAAGAATACTGTTGGATTGTGGTTGTCATCTTGGTTTTGTTTCATGTCCGCACGCTGCTGGTGCTTCCCCGTAGCGGCCAGCCCCCGGCCCGATGAGTGGCACTGGCTATGTGAGCATCGGCAGATCAGCTTGAAGAAGCCTTGCTTGGGAATAATGAATCTATGTGTGAAGTATGAATCAAAATTCATGGTATTCTGAATTTTAGGTGGTGGCTAGGAGATGCCCAGCCTCCCAGTTCTGCTGGAGCAGCAGCTGGGGATGCTGGAGGGACGTGCCACCGCCCTTCTCCCGCTCCCTGATCTGGGTTATGTCTCTGTGAGCTTCAAACGCCCCTTTGGGTTGTAGCCCAAACACGTGTATTAAATCCTGCCCAAGGCGGGGTGAAACCCCACTCGTGTCCCGGAGCTGGAGAACCCAGGCGTGAACCTCCCTGCCCACCCCAGGCATCCCACCTCGGCAGTGTCGCTGGGTCAGTACAGAGGATTTTGGCTTCAGGCAGGCTGAGTCACGAGGAGATGGCGTCTCCTTGCTGGGACACCCTCCGGAAAGCTCCATTCTCCCTTTTTCTTCTTTGGCTCTGATGATTTTTCCATCCTGCCCTCGCATCCTGCAAAGAGTTCCTCCATCATCTTGCTTTTAATTATGGATGGTATGCCAATGGTCTTGAGTGTAAACCAATTAAAATAAATTACATTCCAGTGGGCATTAGGGCATATCACTTTCGTTTCCCTGAAGCATCTCACAACACTTGCCAGCGGGCGACAGCTCCTTCCTCCCCGAGGATTTTCTCTGCCTGTCTTGCACAGAGAGCTTCCCATGGCATCGTTTTAAATGGGATATTTCCACTATTGGTTATTTCTTAGCACACACCTTCTCCCTGCTGCCATCGTTTTGGAGGCATATTGATATGAGGCAGCTGATAACCATCACTGCAGACCCTGGGACGAGCTGGGTGATGGGAGGGTTTTATGTCAGGTCCTCCACAAACAGGTGGATTGAGGCAAACTATTAAGTACTGTAAAGATTTGAGGAAAAAAGTTTTCCATCCCACTTACCCTTATCAGGACAGACGCTTCTTCTGTATAAGCAATAATTTATCAAAGGAAGGTACTGTGCTAATCTAGTATCATTTGGTAAACCTGTGTTGCCTTATGTCCTATTTTCTGGCCTTTCTTGCTTTTTAAAACCTCTTTTGAAGTCTCAGGTATGTTTGAGATCAGACTAACAGGTCCCAGTTTCTTTCCCTTCATGGCTTAGATATAAATGATGCATTTGGAATTCTTTAATGAAATGTGTAAAACCTCAGTTTACCAGATAACAGTATGAAGTGCTGAGTTCTGGGCTCGTTTTAGGATATACTGGATTAAAAAAATGTTTACCTAGTAATGACTTATTGTCCACTGGAGTCCTTTAATATGAATTGCTATTACCAAAGAAGTACTATTTTATCTGGGTTTACAGTTAGCCTTCCTCCATTGGCTCCTTAGTGCAGCTAATTTAGCAAAATTGCATTTAAATGAGTCCCTGATGAGAGACCCAGAGTTCACATTTTTCTTTTAATAGACATGTTAGTCTTCCTGCATGCTAAAATTCCATAAATGGCTCTTTACTCTTCACATGTGAGACAGCTATTATATATCAGCCGGTGCATTATATTCCCAGCCTCACCTTGGGGAATTACAGAGTAGTCATGGCGCTTCTTTGAGCTGGAAGACAGGCTTTTTAAATTGGATAATTTATATTTATATAGTGGTTGGTGCCCTTTATCAGAGAAGTCTTGGAAAAAAAGCTGCTTTCAACAAAGTTAATTTCAAAAAGTAAATTCATTCAATACAAATAAGATTATGTTTTTCTTCAGGCTGAAGCCTTTGAAAGTTAAATTGTTTTAATTTTGGGCTTGCTGTTGGCAGCCTGCTACATAGTCCTGTGAAATCCCCCAGCTGATGTGTGAAATACTTTAGCTGGTGAAAATACTGGGATGAGGCAGCGATTCTCTCCTCCTCAACCTCCGTTTGACTTCTGCGAAAGTCCCTTTCTGGCTAGAGATGAAAAAACACGTGAGCGTAGTGCGTAAATGTGTCCTTTCTCTTCAGGCAGGGTAGCTGTAGGTGGAAAAGCCAGCTAGAATAAAAGGAATGAAGCCACAAAGTCCTCCGTAGGGTTTTGCACCGTTTCGTGTGGAAGAGGAGCGTCGGCTCTGCAGGCGTGCTGGGCTGTGGCAGCTCCGCTGCTGGTTTAGTAGCAAAAGTTGTAAGTCCAATGGAATTATTCCTCTTATTCCTGCCTGACCAGTGGGAGCCTGCAGCCGCGGTTTGGTGCTGGGAGGAAAACAACCTTGCTTTTCTCTACCCATGGCAGTTTAAGCTGGATTCTGTGCTTTGCAGGGTGCAATATTTTCTGTGAGTTTAGTGCGATGGTCACAGCGTGAACCCAAAGTCGATCCCTGAACCAGACCCACGTGTGCAGCAAGAACCAGCCTTTACTGCAATATTCTTGACTCTGCCTTCTTAGGATGAGCAAGGAGAACATGTTTTGGTCCTAATTACTCAGGTGCAGGCCCTGCGTTGCACTCAGGTGCAGCTGTCTACAGGAACGTGGGGAGGAATTTGCCTTTTATACATGAAGAAAAAAATAGTAGGGCAGTTGCCATCCTGTTTGCAAGAGAAGAGGGGCTTTGCATCCTCACAGGACTTGCTTTTTTCAGATGGTCCTTGGCAGGGACAAAACGATCTAAAAGTGGTAGATATTTTTTTTTTAAATTTTCTATCTGAAGTAGATTACATTGAATTTAGTTAAGAAAAAAAATATTCATGTTGATGAAGTGTCATTTTCTTACTTGTGACAACATCTGTGCTATTGATTTTGCAAGCCTGTCTGCAAAGTTCTCGTTTAAGGCAAGGCTCTCTCTGTCCTGTAACACTTGCAACTTGAAGGGTTTTTCTTGCCCCAGAAGCTGTGTTTCTGATGCACGTGAGAAGGGTCACTAGGGGAGGAAGGACGAGAGATGCTGGTAAGTAATGGTGGTGTGGGGTGCTTGGGGCTGGGCAGGAGACAAGCCTGTCCCTCTTCTTCACACCACGGACGTGCTTCCCACAAAATCCGAGCCTTGAAATGGGAGTCTCGCATCAGCGCATCACTTGTGGGAAGCGGCGCCCCAGTCCTTCATTATTTGAAGAATGCATGCGAAGGCACAGTGTGGGTACAAATGGTATGTTTCTGTTTAAATTAATTTTATTCCTGATATGAATGCTGTATTTCATATAGGTCAGTAGTGTCAGGTCTCCCTGTACCTCGGTGTCACCTGAGCAATCTCCTGAGGAGAAAATGGTTAAATTGTCCCTGTAACGTCAAAACCTGTCGGGCAGCTGGTAGAACTGCAGCAAATGTTTTGGCTGCCGTTCCTTGGCCAGAAAAAAGGGAGGTGTGGATCAAGGGAAGTATTTTATGAATTCCTATGAATTTTGGTTAAATGCTTCTGGTTGGGAAAAATTCTACGCAAAAGGTTTCATTTTGATATTTCAAAGGAAAACATTGGCTTATTTTATTTTTCCTATTCCAAATTGTTTTATTTCTAGTGTAACCATCCCATATGTTAAGTGCTGGTATTGATCACAGAGTTCTTGTGAACCGTGTTAAATTGGCTTTGGCAGATGCTGATGTCTATATAAAAAAAAAATAAAAAAAAGAAAATACAGCAACATCCTGCTGCAAAGAGGGACATTGCTGGCATTGCCTTTCCCGCCCAGTGGATTTCTGTGACAACCTCCAGCGGTCCTTTATGGTTTACTTACACGTTGCCATCAGGACAATTTGTTTGCAAAGCTGGTGCCTGCTGCTATGCCGGCGTTGAGACCTTTGCTGGACCGCGGAACTGCCGCCGATTCCCGCAGTGCACGGGGGCCCATTTGCAGGGTACGAGCTCTGCTACTTGCTCCAGGGCATGCAGATAAATCTCTCCCCGCTCCTTACTTTTGGGGAGTTTCCTAGGTGTCTTGGATACCATGCTGGCAGCGGAGCTCCTTGTTGTGGTGTGCCTTTTGGAGGAGGCTCCCCGTCGGTGCCATCCAGGCTCCTGCAGCAGCGCGTCAGTCGGGTCCAGGCGCAATTAGTGATAATCCAAGGTTTTACTTTGTTTAGACTGATGCAATCTTTTAAATTTTATAAATCAGAAGAGACCATTTATCTTATTCCCCAGGCACCACTAATGACTAATTAAAAACCGTAATTAACTGGAGCAAAACCATGAGAAACTGCAAGGCAGCAGAAAAGCAGCTCCCAGTCCCCTGGAAGAGCGTCTCCCCCCACACTTGCACCCTGAGGGCTGGCCTGAGAAGGGGGCTGACATGGGCAACGTAATGACGTTTTTTACTGTTTGCTCTCCAACAGAAAGGTTTAGTATTTAAATGAGATGATTAATTTTTCTAGGTGAATTTTGGCTCAAAATTCAGAAAGGACGATGGACTTCAGTTGGTATTATGAAAGCAATAGAGCCAATGAGCAGACCTGCCCTAAACAGCAATGGACACCTACACATGTATACAGGGATGTATATACTCAGTTATTCCAGGGCTTTGTCCCTCAACAGCAGCCAAACCCCCAAAGCTTTTCATTAATGCAACACTAGCGTTTACCCACACATAAGATGTCGTGGTCCCTCGCAAAGCTCTGGTGTTTCAGCTGGCTGTAATCCCAGCGCTCCTGAAGGTACGGGCTAGAAGGGGCATTTTAAAGAACTGAAATCGTGTCGGTAGGAAACAGGACGGTATTTTGAGTTTTTTCCATTCGTTCCTACTTCAGACTGGCATGCGATGTCTGGATTTCATCTAAGCTCTATGGGAGTCAGTCGGGATTGCGTTTTCAACGAGCAAGGGCATCTCGCCGAGCAGCCTATGGAAAGACAAATGTCACACTTTCCAAGTGCTTCCACTCGTCTTGCACAGTGCAAGGACATTCAAAATAAACATTTTTGAGATAAATCAGCTTCTAAAATATATCATTCACTCAAAGTACTGTTGATTGTTGCTCTGGGAAGCATCTTGAATGAAAAAAAATACGCACTGTGAAGCTTTAAATAGAGCCGCATTCACAATAAAATCAGAAAGGGGAAGTATAGCTGAAATAGGTCTTGGGCAGGCTAGTTAATTACAAGTGACAGCTAATAAAAGGGATAGGAATGACAGCACTGAGTTTAAGGAGAAATTAATGTGAATCTGCATTATTTCTGCTTTTTTTCCTAGGCAGGCTGGGCTTTGCACCATACGGCTCTGCTCTGGGATTGTGAGGGGGGAGGGGGGTTGTGCTACAAATTTGTTGGTTTTAGAATGAAGCAGCTGAAAATGTACCATTACTTCAAAAAATGTGGAGACTATAGTTGGACCAATAAATACATAGCAGACGGAACCAGGAACAGTATCAGGGGAAATGACTTCTAAATTAGCCATGGTATTAGAAGAATAATTAAGCAGTATTTACTTACAATTATATCCAATAACTTTTTTATGCTGTGATTAATTAAATTCTAAGATTTCCTCATAGTGTCTGCATATATTAAACATGGAAATTAATTTTCTCCAACAACTCATTAAGGTCCTGAAATGCTGTGGATTCCACTTTAATCAGTTATTCTTTACTTTGCATTGTAAATCTTTACATGCACATCAATCAGTCTGAGCTCCCAAACAGAGCCAGTGGGGAGCTGCAAATTATGGCCGAAGCCACTTACCTCTGCTTTTATACAGTAAATTCTAGCTCCGGGTCTTTGGAGAAAATAAAACCAGTTCCCACTTAAGCCATTAATTTTTTTTTTTTGAACATTGGGTTTTAGTAATCTACCAGGTAGGACTGAAGGGGGAATTTCACACCACCAAAATGCAGGCACCGAAGTTACTTGCTGATACAGATGGGAGCAGGCAAAGCCATCTCCAGGTGCTTTCATGTCTAAATCCGGTATTTGCTGGACATTTCTATATAGAATGGTTTTATTTTAAAATAATTGTTTAATCATGAAATCTTGTTCAGATACACAAATGCTTCCATCTCATGCATGAAATAGGTAAATTCTCTGTTTTCATCCAGACAGGGACATCTGAAGCAAGATCTAAGGTCTGAAAGTGGTGAGTCCTGGGGCAGCTGGGTTGGGGCTCTGCAGCCTGGGCACATCGCATCCCATCAGAAAAGGTGGGGTCTCCTAGGTACCGCTCGGTCCCCTCCATCCCCTTCCCCGGCAAAACGGGAGATGATACCGGCCTCTTCATGGGTGCTAGGAAATTGCATTTTCCAGGCTTAAAATGAAACCAGCCTTTTTGAAAGGAGTTAGAGATTCGTACAGATACCCCCGTGTGATAACGCCGCAGCGAACAGCATCCAGGATTCGTTTTCTGTTGGATAAATATGTCTGGAAGCAACTGAGTGCAGGCAGGATGAGACAACTTCTGCTTAGTACAATATTTGAATTAGACAGTTCAATAATTGCATTCTTAAATATATTAAAGTCTGTTTCTTGAAATTTGGCAAAGGCTGTTAGAGCCGTCCAGTAGCTTTTGTTTGGCTGTAGTATCTAAGAGTTGAAATCCCAAACAGATACAGTACTAAGAGATTGCTGAAAATTTCCAGCAAGTGTTTCCACGCTAATTAGCTCCCCAGAGGTATGAGATTTGAGCAGAGGGAGCCAGCTTTGCTCTTCTTTTCCATTGGCATTCAGGGAGTGTAGAGCTTAAAATCTCAAGCCATAGCTGATTGCCATAAATGATTAATATGCTATTTATAGGATACAATTTCTTCAGTATACAGTAAGCGCATTTTAGCCAGCCTTTCAAGGCTCTTAAAACCAGATTACAGCGAAAGACTGCTTCTTAGGTCCAGTGCTGGTCAAAAGCCTAAAACAATTCAACACATAGCCTCACAGGCTTGTGAAGATGTATTGACACAGCATATACGGCGTGTGTCCTGTCTGATGATGGCAAGGACAGACCTTCCAAATCCTTTTCCTGTGATAGGTGACAGATTGCCCTGGCTGTGGCTGGGGAGGAGTTGCCTGTACTGCAGATACACCCTGGAGAAGAGGCGTGAGATGTGCCCGGATCTTGCCCCGAGAGCTGGGGATGTCGAGGAGCATCCTGCTCCAGCTGGACCATCCTGCTCCAGCTGGACCACCCTGCTCCAGCCCTGCCCGGGCAGCGAGGGCCAAAGCACCACGGCTTGTAAAACGCAGCACAAATGCAGTTCGCTTCAGCAGATGGGAACTGCTTCTTTGGAAAAAGCTGGTTAAACCATATTGTTTCTAGTTAAATTATGTGTATATACATGTATGGCTGGATATATATTTAGCGCTAGCTCTCTAGACCACATTGCGTATCTCTTATCCGACTAATTAGTTGGGTGAGAAAAATACTCCTTTAGCTTTGTTGATTTAATTCCTGGGTTTAAGGCTATTTACAAGAGGGTTCACGGGGAGTTTTGGGTGAGACACAGGAATGCCGGAGCTCCTGGGCTTTGGCTGACTGGCTGTCTTAAAATCTGCTAGCTGGGCAGAGAGCCCTTATTATTTAAAGAAGCAAATAGGAATTAAGCAGATCGGATAGCAGCAACTCGCAGAGACCCTCGCTTTCACAGCTACGGCTGTTTGCATCCTTCCCGCTCTACCAGGCAGCAAGCAGGAACCAGCTCTTCTCCCTTTCCCTCTGCGGTCCCACGGCCATCCCTCAGACTCTTGCCGTGGCCGTGCTGCTGGGCCATCAGCTCCTGGCCATGTGGGAAAGGGCAACCGTGGCTCCTGGGGGGAGCGGAGAGGGTTTTCCTGCGTGGAGAGGTGAGGAAGAGGGGCTGAAGCACAGGAGACCAAGGAACTTCATGGACAGTTGGGTTTCGGAGGCCTGAAGAAGGACCAAGGGTTGATTTTTCTCCTCTTGGCACCCGACTTGGGAATGAACCGAGGAACATACTGCCCAATGCCGGAACCGTCAATCTTTCTGGCTTTATTTTTTTGCTCAAAAATCAGGGTTTCTGGCTGAGAACAGACACGCGTGTACCTTTTGTGTGGCATGGTGGGAGGCAATCGTGCAGCCTGCTGGGGAGTCTTTCACGGTGCCTTGCTGTGGCTTGCAAACTTTCTTGAAAAAGACAGAGAGGTAATGTTTGAGCTGGATTTTCTTTTTTTTTTTCTTTTTTTTTTTTTTTACTCAGGGTATAATGTGGCAAGCTTAACTCTTGCAAGGCATCATCTGCAGCATCTGGACAATGTCTTACCCCCATGGTGACTGCAGGGCAGAGAAAATCCATCAGCTTTCTCCGTGATTCTGTTCATTCCTCCTTTAAACAAACCGGGTGTAAAAAAATCATCATCTTTGCAGCAGCTGTCAAACAGCAGTGCTCAGGCTTCGTTTGCAGGAATAGGTGAATGTTTATTTCCTAATTCACACAGTTGATTGTGAAATCAAAAATGCTCTTAAAACCTAGATTCGCTGTAGATAGAAAGGAGAACTATGGCTGCCCTGCACGGATGGTGGTCACCTTACCTCCGAGGGGCTCAGAGTGTGGGAAAGCCCCTGGGGCCCCCAGGCAGGGCTGGAGGGAGGGCACGGGGAGGGCAGGCAGTTCGTCCTGCATCTGATGGAGCTGATACGTTCCTAGAAGATAGATTCTCCTTGCCTGAGCTATAATTAGCCGATTTTGAATTATATTAAACCGCAGTTAATTTTAATTTCTGATAAAAATTGGATAATAAAAATCGGATCTTTTTCTAATGGTGCCTTATTATCTTACAGATAGAGTAATTCAGCTTATTAATTATTCCAAGATACCCAGGGCTTCCTTTCTTTAAGTAGAAAATCCACATTTCTTTTCTTCCATAATCTTGTCTAGGACAGATTAGTACAAGTTGCCACCGTAGGTCTTGCGTAACTGTATTTTGCTGCAAAGTCTGATTGGGGATCCCTCTCTCTGGTCTTGCGGCCACGGGGTGTGCAAGGTCTGCCAGGAGGATGTGGGTGCCGCAATGGGGTCACGAGGACAGTGAACCCATCAGTCCCCAACCCGCGGACAGGGAGGACCCATCAGTCCCACTGGTCCCAGCCTCAGGCAGGTGCCAATGCACCCACTTCAGGTCCTGCATCTGGAGGAAGAAGCAACAAGCATCATCATCTGCCTGAAATTTTGGGGCTGATGTCCAGGCAAAAACTCCCATCCATGACGAGCCACCCAGTTTTATTATGGCGGGGCCAGAGGAAAGTCCTTTTCCCTCTCTGCACGTGGATTTGTGCACAACCTGGCTCATCCGCGGTAGGCAGATGGTTGCAAGATTGCTGTTTACTTTGCTATTTCTTTCTTCTTCTGAATTGTTTTTATTTTAGTATGTGAAAAAGTGATTATGAACAAAATTTGGTTAAACCCAAACCCTTCTAACAGAGTGCACAAAACCGAGCTGACTGTAGTGAGGCAGGCGCGGGGGCAAGCATGGGTGGGTCAGGGCAGCTGCAGCTCTGCCAAAAACCTGGTTTCTCTCTTTTCTGCCCAGGCAAATGATAGAAATGACATCTGGGATCTTGATAAAGCACTTGGCTCAAAGAGCAGCTTTCTAGTGATCTTGTTATTTGAGGGAAAAATTGAATCTTTCTCCAACCAATATTATCCAGATTAGATAAGCACCTTCTTATGGACGTAACTTCAGTGTTTTTATAAAAAATGAGCATGCCTGGAAATCAAAACGTAAACCAAAGACTGAATTTGGAAATGCTGTCACTGGTGCTAAGGAAGCTTGGGCGGGGGGAGCTGTACAACATCCCTGGGGTGTCCTGGGGAAAGGGGTCCGGTGCTCCCCTCCACGGTGCTCCCCCGAGCCCCTGGTACCAGCTGACCATAACTTTTTGGCCCTGGAACTGGGTTTTGACAGCATGGGAGAAGTGCAAATGACTCATTTTCAGTTGTTACTTATAGAAATTATACTATATGAATTTATATAAATGATGTTGCTCTCTGCAAAACTGCTCAAAGAAGGGAGAGAGAGGTTTTCAGTCAATCATCTGCTATTATAAATTGAAAGGAACTTTGTGAAGCCTCTAAAGGCAGAAATCCAATGCTCTGAGAAAAAAAACCTCAGGCACACAGAAAGGATGTGTAACAGAGACCTGAACGCCGTTTCAGGCCAAGGTGTTTTGAGTTCTGTCTTTGCTGTGAGAAAAATAATTGTGTGTCAATCTAAATGAAGAAGTGTTGGAGCTGGAAGTTATGGCTGTGCTGGTGTGGTTGTTGGGAGACACTGGTTAAGAGAAGTGATGTGCACAGCAGGCTGTCAGACAGCAAATAGAAAAACAGCGAAAAAAACCCCCAACCTCAAATGACATTAGCTCCGAGCAAAACATGCTTCATCAGCTCGGCAACTTTCATTACTTATTGGTAATGATCTCTCTTCAGTCACAGGGAGACAGAGGACAAATTAAAAAAAAAAATCTACTGAGCATGTTATACATTTCAGACTTTTGGTGCAATATGTAATTTAGACAGAATCCAGCTCAGGAAAATCTGTTGTATAGCTAATATTCACACGCTGGCTCTCTGCTACCACTCTTCCCTCTGCCCAGCCCCTCGGAGCCGGGAACTCTAACAGGTTACGACAGCTTCAGCATCTTCCCAGTCAAAAAAGTGTGTGTTTCTTTTCATATGCCAAAATATTTGACAGAAATGGGTATTCTAAATGCACAAATGTAGCAATAGGGAATGTTGCTGAGGACGGGATACTTTCCAAGTATTTACTCGTGTTCATGGCGAGGCGATGCTGGGTCTGCACGGCTGGATCTGGGAGGTCAGGGACCACACGTGGAAAAGTCTTGTGGTGCAAAGCAGTAACTTTGTGAGTTAGTTTTGCAAAATCCAGAGCTGTTTGTGCTGGGACAGCTTTTATCCCTGGCTCTCCCCGAGGTGTGGAGCTGTCGTTTCGGGGGGAATGCTTTAAAATTGATGGAATCTTGCACAAAACCCAGGAATATTTTCCCGTGGTGTAATTACTCCTCAGGTTAAAGCCTGCCAGTGGTAGGAGTTTCTTTTTAATCTCAATCCTTAAAAAGGACCATTGATCATCTGGTCTGACCTTTTCTTCATCACAGCTGTGAAGCCTCCCTCAGGTGCCTCTGTATTGAGCCCACAGATGTGAGTTAGACCAAAGTGTTACAATCCTTGAAAAACTCGCTGTGCCACAGGAGCATGAGGCACCAGTAGAGGCAGGGAACTGGTGGACTAAGATACATGATCCTACCTTTCCCTGGTCTCCCAGGTTTCCCTTTTTATAGCCCTGATGTGTTTTCTTAAATTTTGGCGAGGTTGCTTGCTAGATGGTGAAACTGGCTGCTTCAGTCTTTAGGTCCTTTCCTCCCGTGGCAGCAAGAAGGGTTGGGGGGAGCTGCTGGTGCTACATGGGGAAAATCAGGGAGAGTGCGAGTGAGCGAGTGCAGCTCTTGCTTATGGTTAGGGTGGAAAAATTAAAATAAGAAGCGGGAAGCATGATGCAAGTCAATGCTGCCGGTGAAAATACTTCTCAGGTGATTCTAAATGAAGATGCATGGAAAAGCAAGCTCACCACAAAAAATATTCAAGCAAAAGATGGGTTAAATTCACGGAATTCCAAACTGAAAAAAAAATAATGTGGGGAGAAACTTAGGGAAATGTGGAGAAGAAAGTGGGTATAAATGAGAGCATGGAAGAATTGTTAGAAGATCAGCACGGATTCATGTTAAAAACCACAAACCCAAGCAGGTGTGAAAAGCCAGATGCTGTCCCCTGCCTGCCCAGCCGTCCCTGTCTCAGGGGCCTGTTCCCAGGGCGGGTGCGACTGGTACCTTTCTCTTCATTATTTATTTATTAATAAATACGGGAGCGGGGCTTTGCTGCTTCTTTGTGTGCAAGTCAAAGCAGGCTTGCTCTAAATTCCAGCACTGCAAGCTCGGTCTGGCCTTGGGAATTCAAACTTTGTTCTGCTTCCTACTTGCTGCCAGCAAGAAGATCCCCGGCCGAGAAGCCGGCGGGTGCCTGTGCTGGTGGACGAGGCAGGCGAGGAGACAGCTCGCCCTGCTGCAGCACCCCAGATTCTGCCCCAACCCCATCCAACCTGGAGACGAAGCACAGTTTTGAACCAGGTTTCAGCCATCCCACCGATGTTCCGTCTGCCTCCGCAGCAATCTTCAGTTTCCTACGTGCGCGTTGTCGGCCCGCGGTTTGCTTGGTAGTTTCAGTCCAACTTGGAGGCAGAAAAAGCCATCAGCCCCGTGATCAAAGTGCAGTTTGCCAACAGGTTTAGACAAAGCGTCCAGTATCGACCTGAACGCGATGGTCCACGCAGCCTCTAAATCACTGCTTTTGCCTTCAACAGTAATAGTGCCTGGGCCAATTTCTTCACGTTCTGAAATGCCTGACCTTCCCTACTTCGTTAGAGATACCCCCTTTAGCCTGTACTAATGATGCCGTTCAAAGACAGGTTATCTACCACTATAAACGCCCGTATTCCCTGGTAAGAAATGCAGATCTGCAATGCAAACCAGAGAGTAAGTTTGGGCTAGAGTTTTCAGCTTAAATTTTGGGAGCTGTGAGTGGTGGGTTGGTCGCTCAGCCACCACCAGGAAACCTCCTTCCGAACCCACCCGTGGCATCGGCTTGCCTTCAGTCTGTGTGTCCCTGGGGAAGAAATGATCTGAGATCCGGAGCAGGAGACCCAGCCAGCCCCAGGATCTGCAGCGGGGCTGGAGGGTGACCGTGGACCCCCCCCCAGCCAGGAATGCATTTGCTCAGAGCTCCCATCCAGCTGCAGCGTGCCATCGTCTTCGGAGGCAAAGGGAAGTGCCTACCGGAGAAGAGAAATGGGATTATTTGAAAAACGCCTTTGTGCTTTTCCGGATGGCAGATGGACGTGGCCGGTGACCACCAAACGCAGCCGCGTCGCCAGCGCGGGGGCAGGGGGGACAGCCCGGGCTCCGGCGGCCGTACGGTGCCTTGCCGCAGTTGACATCGGCACAGCTGGGCACAGCTGGCGCCTCTTGGCTGCTCCATCTGCAGGGCTGGAACTGAAAACTGGAGATAAACCAAACGTTGTAGCGTGGCTGACATTAAGGGTGTTTCTGCTTCCATATATCCAAAAATAGGCGGCAAATATTTTGCTCTTTGTCACGGAGCTCTTCTGCCTTCCTTGGCATCGCCTTCTGTGTCACTAATGAATTCTTGTTTGTTTGTTACTGTTTGATTTTCTTCCCACAGAGGACTGATTTATTAATAGGAAGAAAACAAGCAATAAAGAATCCCTCCAGTTATTTAGCTTAGCTTGACTTCTTACTCTTCTTTGTTAGCTAAATTAAAAGCAATCCAAATCTACAGGAACCTTACTTCTAATTTGGAGAGCTGTAATTATTAGGAGCTATATTTACCAAGACACTGTCTGAACTTGTAACCAGATTTCAAATGAGTGCATTATCAGGGTGGGGGATAAAAGAAGCTGAATTCAGTTACGCAGTTTAACCCACACTGTGTGGAGACTCTTTTTCCCTTTTCATGCCAAGAAAGTGTTTATTTACAAATTTTTCATGAGTTGACATTCACTTTGCATACACGGCTGCAAATTATCTAAACACAGCAGACTGCACATCCCTGAGATGTGCTGGAGCCAGGGTTCAGTGCAAAACATCGAAATTAACCATATTGACTATTAGCATTTAAAAACACCAATTTTTGCATCTTACACAAGTTCAGATTTAAATACTTTCTTAGTGATCACGGTTGCTTATGCCTTATGGACTCTTTTGACCTATGAAAAATTTGCAGCTAGCAATAGTGCTTGCTTATTATTTCAACTACAGACTTGTTTGTTTTCCTTCCGTTGGCTGAAAAGGCATAAATGTTTGGACAAGTTTAGTCTCGGTGTGCTGACACTTTTGCCACATGCTTGAAAACATCTGAATTATCTCTGTAAAATGTATTGTAGCTTCCTGGCAATACTAGAAGAAACCTAAACAAATTTGTTTATGTGCCTGAAGAGCATTATAAAAGCCTGTGAATCCACTTTGATACATAACAGGAATCTGAGTTGCTACTGTACCTCTGTGCTGGGTTTAATAAAATTCACAGAAAATAGCTGATGGAATGAGCCATCAAAGTTTGTGCTGGCACCTTGGCGCTTATATACATATATATACATATATATATATATATATGTATGTTTGTGCATCTGTATATATACCTACCATGCTATTTAATTTTTGATCCAGCATTGTTCCTAGTTGAGCCTTGTAAAATGAGCTGAGCTGCACCCTGCACATCTTTGCAGAACGATTAGAGCAGGATCCAAATCCGCCTGTAAATTCAAGTTTCCCTTCATTTCCATCGCTATACGTCTCTGAATGACAGCAAATTCATTCCTGCGCTGGAGACTTGCCAGAAGTTTCTCATCTCGCTGTCTGTGGGCTGCTCGCTCCCGCTCTGGCTCTTTTTTTTTTTTTTTTCTTTGAGGTTTTTCTGATGCCTATAGAGTGAGCTCAACTCAAAGGTTTGCAGCTTCGCTCTCGTCTGCTATTCTGTAGGAGCCAGCCCGGGTGCCGGTACAGTCAGGAGTAGTGTGTGAACGTCGGATTTCTGCCTTGTTTCCCTGCAGGTGACTCAGAAACTTCACAATGCGGCTGGTAATGTATTTCATTTTCTAAATACATACTTAGGCGTTCCTCTTGTGCAGCTTTGTCAGCTTTTGGATAGACTGGCTTTCTCAGAACTAATTAAATGAAGACATGTAGGGGGGGTGGCGGATGCCTACTGGGACATGGATGCTGTTTGTTTTACTCGCCAGCCAGAGATGTACAGGCAGATTTCCTCAAGGAATCTTAAATCAAGCAGCACTTTTTCCTTTAGATAAGGAGGCTTGAACAAATACAGATTAGCAGATGCGATTCCTAATGTGCACAGACAGAGCTGCAGTAAGTTTATTAGGGAAACCAAAATTTAAGGCTGCGTTACGTTGTGGGCTCGGAAAGGAGAGAATTGCTTTCGTGTGCTAACAATTTAAACCAGCGTTTGCTAAAGATGCCTGAGGATTCGGAGGGCTCTGCCGAGCGGTGGTCATGCTGCTGTGGCAGAATTTCTCTAGGTTTAACTGCCCTTTCCTTTTTGCTCTGCAATTATTGGAAAAAAATGTGGCTACGGTTCATGGGGTAACCCTACAGGGCTTTTCAGCTTCAGTATTCAGCAGGCATCTCAGCTCCTCTAAATACAAGCCCTTGAATAGTAAGCAGATCAATGTAGGGCTCCCGTAGCCAAGAGTTCAGCTGTTTGTCAACATGTAAAATCTCACGGCTTTTGTCGGGTGCGGTACAGGCAGCTTGCTAGATTCCTATGAAGTCATCCAGGAAACGCTGTGGGGACCAATCCTGGCTCTGACAATGGTCGAAGGACTAAGTAGTTCTTCTCAGATGGATTTTTTTTTGTTTTTTTGCATTCCTAACATAGTAGTTGTAAGAGGCAGAGATTTAGTTTGGAGGGGCTAGTTGTACGTACTTAGCATCAAAGCTCTTTTAAGAGCAAATTCTGTCTGTCTTCCTTTAGTGATACTTCCCTCAAGACTAGCTTACGCAGTGTGTTATCTTTACACCTGATGCTAAACTGTACATCAGCTCAGTACAGGGCAGAAATAGCCCATGAGGCTTTTTCATTTTCTTCTGCTTACAAACAGACCACTTAAATGTTGTATGCATCGTTACAAAGCTATCCATCAGAAGGCAATGCGTTGAAATGCCTATATGTAAACACCACGGGGTAAAAAATAAAACCAGGTGCTATTGACTCTGAAGAGATAGAGCAGACTAACACGCTTCTGAGACAACACATGGGAGTTAAAGCTAATTGTGAGTGGTAGCTCAGGCATTTCCCGGTAAGGTTTCTGACGCAGCAGGTGAGGATACATCCTGCACAGGCAATTCCTCACCGCGTGGCATCCGCTGCTTCTCTTAATTCAGTGGGAAAGGAGGAGGAGGTTTAACGTGTTGGTATTGATATTTCTGACATGGCATAGAAGATATGGGTCTTCATTCTAGCGTGGGTGGATGTAAATAAGCAAATATTGAATTATCATTTCTCCAAAGCTAAAATTAATCTGAGCTTTTACGTTTTCCAGGACAACTTGTCAGACAATGTAAACTAATTTGCTAAATTGCACGGGAAAAAAGAATGCATTAGGAATATCTAATTTACATAGAGCTGAATATATTTTGATTCCCTTTATTGCCTGTTTCAAGTTTTTCAGCTTTCCAATAGGCTAGATAAGCTCTATAGGTAGTCTTATAAATAAAAGAAATACATAAAGAATTTACCTTAGTAGTAAGATGCTGGGATTCACTTAATGTTCACAATGCAGCACTGTAAAGCTTCGTGCGTTGTGTCAAATACTTTTCTCACCTGCTTGCACTTTGCGTTTCAAAGTACAGATACTATAGGAGACCTTCACTTGCTTTGAATCTCTGGCCTCCTAAGACTCTGATTTTATGTTACATAAGGGTCCTGTGGGTTCTTACTCTTGTAGTTTGTGGACTCATGTAATCTCAATAAAACCGAGGAGACTATTTATACGCCCAAGGGCTAGATCATCTGTTTTGCATTTAAAAGCTTGTATAGACCTGAAATATAGAAATGAGATCAAATGCAAGTAAAATGTTTCTACTTACAGTAATTTCCCTGGATGCCAAAGAAAACACAGTAATAAATGACTTATTGTTTGTAAGCATGCTCTCTGAAGGTGAAGTCTTAGTGTTTCAGGATACCTGTAACTATTACACAGACTTGTAGCTGTATGTAAGCTTCACAGTAAACCCAATATTTAACACTTTGTACAGCGGAAAAGCCTGCACTGTAGCACCCCGGCGCATTAGAAAGGCAGTAATTCAGGTGGATAGGAGCAGTGTAGCTTCCAGATGTTGTCCCAGGTGGCTCTGCTGTCCGCTGGGCAGTGGGGGCTGTTACCTGAGTTCAAATACACTCCTCTATGACAGGTTGGATGAGTAAATACGGTGTGCAAAATCACCCGCAGCAACACTAGAGGTAACGTGAAAATTTCTCATGAAACAATGATGTCGTCAGGAGTTTAATTGGAGTTTGGTCATGAGACAGATGAAGTCAGCTCTGCTCTCCCTGGATTCAGCAGAAGCTAGATGTGGAGACATTTTCATCTAGCAAGGTCAGATCCTTCAAAAAGTATATAATGTGATTTTGAGAAAAAACAGTGCTTGGGAAAATATCTACTAGGCAAGAGCAATGATCAGGTCTCTTCTTCAGCATCCGTACAAGAACGAGAGAGTCAACTGAACTTAGACAATACTTCATTTAAAGGTATGTCAAAAAGAGAAGGTAGACGTAGCCTAAAATTGTCCTCAGGAGAACTGTGAACAATGATAAATGGGTGTTGGTAGAACCAGGCTAACGTGGTTTGTACGTAGACACTGAAATGGGCCATTAAATTGGACTAAACGATCCAGCCGGAGCTGTTGGGAGACAAAGTGGAAAGAAGCTCCCAGCCCATACGACTGGGTGCATTTCCCAGGCAGTCTGCACGATGGATGTAGAAACACCTTGAAGCAAGAGGCTTCAAAGCGGAGGCAGCCACCCTTGGAGACGGGATTTGACCCCCAGCATCGGCTGTAACGTTGCACCTCAGCGGCGGTCAGTCCTCCTGCCGGCCACGACGGCTCAGAGGAGCTGGTTCCTGGGAAGATGCTAAAAGTGAAATACATACAATTTGGCTAAATAGGAAAGGACCGGGAACATAAAGCACTCACCAGTCTGAAACTCCGCAGTTTTGAAGGAAGGGAATTGCAAGGAATTATTTATTGTGGTAGGAAGAGAGGTAATGAATAAGATGATAAAGGCATAGTTATGCTGAAAATAGGAATATTTTCCTGTTGTAGGGTCTTTTTTTATAGTATGCAAAATAACCTCTACAGGAAGCCAAATGAAATTTTACTACTTAAGCACTGAAAAAGAGCTGTGACAAGCTCCGTGCCCAAATGAATACAGCACATATTGGATCAGGCAACTGGATTCATTTTTTTAAATCTCTATTACCATTCTGTGGCAAAAGAAATTTGTAGTAAAACTTGAAGTTATTTTCAGAATTCAATGAGCTGTTTAAATAGGACTATTAAATTATAAGTGTTTAAAACACCTATAAAATGTAGGTGTTCAACAGGACTATTAAATGCAAAGCACAGCTGAGGTGCATTTCAACATCAGCAACACCGTTCAACCTTTCTGGCAAGAAATTAGAACAATAAAACCAGGAGAACATGGTAAACTTCTCCAGTAATTCTTGCCCGGGACTGAGAATATTGTATCTGATGCTCTGTGCCAGCCAGCTGGATGCGGAGATTGGTGCAATCAACCCACCATGCCCAATTTTAACTGACATATCTGAAAACAGCTAAGCTACTTCAATGCAAAGACATTTGCAGGAAGGTTCTCCCGAGCCCTTTGCCTCTCTGAGGGGTGGCAGCACGGTTGCCAGTCACTTTATGGAATTACCCGAAAGTACTTGTAAAAACACTTGGTAGCATCGGTACAATTCGCAGCGGCAGGAATCTACCGCTCCCACCAGCAAGAGATTTCGCTGAACTTTCTCTGCCCAAAGCTCCCCTTTGCACCCAGGCAAACAGCACAGGGGGAAGAAGAAATTAATTGTGTTGGTGGTCCCTGGGCACGTTTTCCTCCCGGGAGGTTTAGTTTTTGCAGCGATTCAGAGGTTTTATGAAACACTCTCGTCTTAGTGCATCAAGCTAAAACCCAGAGAGGCTTCTGCTGCAGGGTTTTCTGTTGTAATTGCTCTTATTGCTGCACCTGAAATACCCGTAATTAGCCGCAGCCTGGCTGGCTGAGGGTGTAGGAAGCTGATTAGTGAGGTGCCAGCATCTCCACCCCAGCGGGGTGGGAGCCAGCACTGCTCCCTTCCCTGCCTGGTCCCTCCGGTAAGGGCCAGTGCCTCCTGGAGCGAGGAGAGGGTAGGTTTGCCTTTCCATTGCCAGATGTTAGAGCCGTCCTTTGCCTTCTGTTTTGCTGTTGTACTGGAGTGGTGGAGAAGAACAGGTAAGAGAGTGTTATCTGTCTTTGCTTCTTGGAAGGGCTGGGGATGTGAGGGCTGCAACCGCTCGCAGCAGAGGGATCTCCTGTGGTTATTTATTTTTCATGTTTGCACCTTAAAAGAAGGAATCTTAAAGCATGTCGTGGGGAGAAAATATGTAACTTGTCTTATAGAAATATCCTGCAAACTCTGGAAAGAGTTGGCTGGTTTTCTCAGGCACTCCCTGCCTGCGTGAGTCCCAGATGGGTCTGGTGTGCTACTGCGTCCATCCTGTGGCTCTCTGGAAAGCAGGATTTCTCCCCAGGCTGTGGTGAGGTGGGAATGGGAAAGTCTGTTGTGATGCTGTTGGGCAGAACCTGCTTTTCTGAGCAAGTAGGTTACAACCATGTTTGTCTAGGCCAAGTTTCTGTGAGTCCCTGTACTGGATTTTGTGTCTGTGACCTAAAGCTGAATTACCTCCACAGACCTTACAGCTGCTGCATGTTCTCTGATTCGGTGTCAGGAGGATGTACCTGACCTGGCCTTGGTTGTGTTACTGCTTCCGAATGTAATGACTGCGCTCGATCAAATTTTTATATGAGGGAATGGACAGTACTTTGTAATGTTGTTCGCATGGTATGTTTGTCTGCCTGAAGAACACAATGTAATATTTTCTTTGGGGATAGATATTTGCTAAACTTCAGATTTGAGAGGAAACAGCTTCCCCTGATCACAAACTGGAAAAAAAAAAAAAAGTTAATACTAAAAAAAACCTCCCTTTGCTCTTAACTGTAGCAAATGCAGAGAAGCTATTCTGTTAGTGTGTGCTGGTGCTGGGAATGCTGCTCTGGTCCGTGCTCTCCATCCGCTACGGCCTCGCAAAGGGATGCTGCCAGGGCCTCCCCGGCATAGGTGGGACCGAGGAAGGTCCCACCACAGGTCCTCCCTGATGGAGCAAGACCCACCAGGGATGGGCTGCGATCAGATCTGGAAGGGAGCAGTGGTTTAGCGAGGGAAGGGGTAGAAAGCTCTCGCTTCTTTGTCCAGAAGCTGCGTCGCATTTTGGTACCTGGAGACATCGTGATACCTGTTGGGTACTGTTATAGTGGAAGATCCATGGTACTGCTGTAGCCAAACTGTGGGTGAAGTCAGAAATCTTCTGATATTTTTACAGAATGCAGTGTTCCAGATGGGTGAGATAGGGTGCAGGTGTGAACCGTCATCTATAATCCTGACAAATCTTTTAATGTGGGCAGGGTTGGGGCTAGAAAGTTCGTGGTGGTGAAAGGTGGCCATACCCATGCATGGGTGGGTTTTGGCCATGCCAGACCCTCCTGCTGCGGGACTCGGGTGGTGGGGTTCTGCTCCAAGCCGTGGTCATCCCGCTTTGCGTATCTAGCGTGCCAGCAGTATGTCTCATCTTATGTCTCGTGGTGGTGTCTGCTGTTTGCTCTCTCGGTGCCAGAGATGGCTCCCGAGTCCGGGAGCTTGGCTAGTGTTTCCAGCAGCGTCAGCTGGTGTAATGAAAGATATTAGCTCTGCCCACAAACCTGCTCTCTTCCACAAGAGGGAAAACAAGCAAGCAAACTGGGAAGTTGAAACAGGTGATTTTTGTTCCCTCTGCGGTTTCAGGGCAAAATACTTTTCATTTCCCATACTAAAGATACGTTGGGCAGCGCTGTGCCTTGGGCAAGAGTTGCAGGGGTTACCTACAGCCAATTTAATTGCAGAGAAATGAACACCATTTCGAAGTCACTCCACAGTAACATTTGAGTGAGATGTGTTGTTATGGCACTATAAAGCTTGATATGAATTTTTAATAATCTTTGGATACCCTTTGGAGGGATGCCCACTATAGAGTATTAGTCCCTGCCCTTCAAAGCTCCAGCTTTCCTGCTGGATAAGTTGTACGGTAGCAAATATCTATTTCCAGGGGCTCACAATCCACTTCTTGTTTGAAAGTAAGTGGCAGTGTGTCTCCTGTCCAGGGCATGTCTGGTTGCAACTGCTCAGGACAGAAGCTTTTTATTCTAGAAAATATAAGTTGTTCCTAGTCTGATAGGAGTGTTTTGAGAAGCTCCTAAGGAAATGGTAAAACAATTTGCAAAGAGACCTTTCCCTGTCTCCCACCTCCAAAGAAAACCTCACAGACTGCTTTGTAGGGTTTTCTGTACTAGCTTGTTTTAAGGAACAGAAACATCTTTATACAATGCTAGAATACATCAGAAAATGCAGTTTCCTACACTTTACAACTCTACTCACTCTGAGAATGATCAGAAATGAGGAAAATCCTTTTGGAGTGACTTTTTCCCCCCCTTCCACAAGTGCCACCACACCTTCATCCATGTTAGTGAGTCCTAACTCTGGTGTGTTAATTTAGTGCATCTTGCTTATTCTTGATAAGCATGAAACAAATTAGGGCGTGTTAACATCTACTGCAGTCCTGCCTCAGATTGCCTCTTGGCAGATATCCTCACATCAATTTCGGCAGCACCGGAGGTAGCTGAGCTCCATCTTTCTTTTGCCGTCCTGGGCGTAATCCCAGAAACATTAGGTTTGGAAATCTTTCAGCAGAAGTGGCTGGTGATTATGCTCGCTGCCTGCCAACGTGTCCCTCGCCAGGAAGCGGCAGGAATAACGGCCACACCTCAACAAATGGCCTAACGAGCTGAATTCACATCCGTTTGAAAACAGGTTATTCATGAATGCAAAGCAAACCCAACAGCTCTTGTATTTCCCTTTAGACCCTTCTTAATAGTCTGTTTTCTTGCTCTTGCTAGACCAGTTTTGAATAAGCAACTACTTCTCTGTTGATACTTAAGTACCAGTCGAACACTGGTGTTGCAGGAGGAGCTCAAGGGCTGAGGATGGCTGGCTTTTGCTAGTTCCCCAGCTGACCCATCTCTGCCAACAGCCCGTCTTGCATAATGTAAGATATTGCAGGCTTTCATATCTCCACCAGGAAATAAATGACTCTTAAGAAAGCCCAAGGAAAAAAATTTCTTGAATGCAAACTCAAGGGATGTGGAGATTAACAGGGCATTGCAACCTGAAGAAAAACGGTGAAGGGCAACCAAGGATGTTCTTGGTGGGCTATTCCTGACACTGACCTGTTGGTACCCGCTGCTGACAAGAGTGGGGCAGGGTGGACGTGCCCCTGTTACCAGCTGTAGGATTTTTCCTTTTTGTTTTCACATCCTTCTCCAGGATGAAGCTGCAGCTGCAAAGGTTGCCAGACGTCAGATGCTGCAAGTCAGTGTTGTTATCCTTGGAAGAAAATTACATCACTTAAGCTAATTACCAAATGGCATTTCTCCTCTGAAAAATTACATACCTGGGCTCTCTAGGAACACAGAGTGCACAGCTTTGAAAGCAAAGTCATTCCTAAGCCTTTTTGAGAGATGTGATTTAGTTAACCTACTTCCTAAAGCACAATTAAGTGCAGCGGAATAATGGCTGTAGAGGATTGACCTTTCCTCAAAAAAACCCCAAAAGAATCTAGTCCTTGTGCATTCGGGATTTCGCTAAGAAGGTTTGCACAGCAGCTAGCATGCAGTTAGTGCTCGAAGAATTATCAAAGTCGTTCCCTGGGAGGGTGAGCTCCTCTCCTCTCCTGATTTCATCTCGGCTGCAGAAGGGTTAGCAGGCACGAGCTGCTGGCCAAAGCATCCTCCCTTCAATTTATCAGCTCCTTGGAAAGCAATGGGATTAAAGTCTTTGGGGCACAGCTCAAAGACGTGGGGAAGCAGAGGTGTTTGGGAGCACCGCCTGGTCTGTAGGTACCTGTAGGAGGGGCTGACAGGCAGAGCACTTCTAGGTTTTGTGGGTTGTGTTTGTTCTGTCGCTTTTTTTTTTTTTCCCCTCCTGTAAGAGGATGGGTGAATGGATCAATCCCCTTTCCTATGTTCCCAGCAGTTGGTAGCTTACTCTGGATAAATTCTTGCATAAGCCTGGATGTTAACAGCAGTGGTACAACCTAGCAAAGTTTTGGTAGTGTTTCTGAGTACTTTCAGGATGTTTTACAGCCAGATGCCAAATTTTTAATTTATACCTTTCTTTCCTGTGACACTTCCTGTTAGAACATCCTTTAGTAATAAAAATAAAACTCCCATCAGTACAAGTGAAAAAGTTTGGAAATGTTGTAGTCAAAAATGGGACCTCAGCTCTTATTTCTCAAGCCAGCAGGTTGTCTCTGAGTCTCTGGTTTGAATCCCAAAGGCAGGTTTTAGTGTAGCTTTATGCCATCAAAAAAAGTACAGAAAGAGCAAAACCTGAAGAGGGAAGATTGGCTAAAATTGCACTGTGCAGATTCGCAGAGCTTTTTGCATCAGCTCTGCTGGCAGGGTCGGATGAGATGTTGTTGATGCATCGGTATTAAGAAGAGCTTGCTGTTTGTTTTCCAGCTCTGCATTTTGCAGAAATATTCTTGCTTCACATTTTTAATGAAAAAATATATTTCTGGCCTTCTGTGTTTGCTGAGGATAGCTTACAAATGTGAAGCTCAAAGGCTCAAAACCCCAAAGGCAAATAAAGCACCAATATTTACAGCTCTTTAGAGTAACTCTTTTTTTTTTTAATTGAGTTTCATGACATTTGGTGTTTTGGTTTATGGATTTTGAATGATAATATACTGGTTTTGAAGTATCTTTTGAAGTAATTACTAACACTGTATCAGATTTCATAAGTTAATTACAAATGGTATAAACTACCATGTGAAAAACATGAGTTTTTAAAAAAATGTAGAATTATATTTTATGAATCCTGTTTTGAAAGATTTCCTCCCATCTCATAAATTACTTGGAAATTATTTAAGGGAAGAAGAAATAGAAAGTAAAATTGAAACCTTTGATGTTAGTTTTTCTCTATTTTTATCTTCCTCCTCACTTTTTATCTCCTTCCCATTCCAAGTCTTTCATGCAGTGACTGAGGACAGCATTCCTTGTCCTGTGTATAAAATGTAAGAGATGGTGGGCTTGTTTTTAACTACTGCTATGTTGTCTAACCATCTAGATTTACCAGCCGTTATGTGCGTTATACTGGCAACGCGCAGTCTCAAGGAGGGCAACCCCCCCCCAACTTTCTGTTCTTATTTTCCTATTGTTATTTTTTTAGAAAACCCTGTCTTTTACTGAAGCCGCGGGCTCGCGGCGCTGTGCTGGTCCATCGTGCCGAGGTGCCCTGCCGCAGCGGTGGGGGCAGGAGCCTGGATCCCGCGTGGTGGTGGCCGGGGCAGTTGACATCCTCTTGAGTGAAATCATCCTCTTCACAGTCCAGAAGCTTAGGTGGGCTTACATCCTTCTGCGGTAACCTATACATCGTGGTATCCTTTCTCCCTCTTCGTCTAGACCTGTCTTGCCCCGGCATACTGCTGAGCTGTAGCTTCTCCTGACAAGGAGCTCCTAAACTCAGGGCCCATCATGTAAGAGCATTTCTTCTGGTCATATTTGCATTTGCTGCTTATTTTCCAATGAATGCCAATATCCAGTCCCGAAAGTTGCTGAGCTCCAGTCCATGTAATGTGCTGGAGGGCTTGTGGGGACTGTTCCTCTCCATCCCCTTTCTGGTGGGAGAAGCTCCAAGGCTTTCTTTGGGGATGAGAAGCTTTCTGCATAGCCTGGTGACTTGTCTACAGGCTGTTCTTTCTCAGTGAAGGAACCTGGTCTAATATCCCAGCTGCAGGAATGTTGCCATTAGGTTTGCATGTAAACCTAATTATATCCTCCAGTATCCCTTGCATTTCACTTGTTAATGGTAAGTTTAATCTGCTCTCAAGTTCACCAAACTTCAGCATTCTTTATGGTCTTTGTTAGGTTTGACTGAATGCTAGTATCATCTGCTATCTTGCACCCTTGCTGCTCATCCGTTTTTCTATATCAATAATAAAAGTAACACTTTGGAGCTCTGCGACGCTCTTTTCAAGCTGTGAAAGTTTTGCTTATGTTATTCCTGAATGCTGCCCATATAAATCCTGATACTCAAGCAGGGAATTCATTTACGTGCTAGGTATAGCTCAGCTAACCCTCAATTACTGCCTTTTTGTCCCTCTTTCAGAATATTTTTTACATTTATTAAAAAACAATTAAACAGTATTTGTTTATCTTAAAAAACCAATGTAAACCAGCTGCTTTCAGAAATACATAGATGCTTCAGATGAGTTTCCTATTAATATTTTGAACAGCTTCAATTAACCTGGTTTTAAAGTATTTAAAGTGTTTTATGTGCTCATAACTGAGAAAATGAGCAGTTCTTTAAGCAAGCTTTTGTTTAAGACAATATCTGCAGCTTGTGCATTTCCTGTAGAAATACACGATTGCAGGGTGAGACTAATTTCTAGGTGATTCTGCATTTGTGCTCCATGGCAAATAGTCTTGATTCTGGTAAAAGGTTACTGGATTTTAGGTATATCCTAAAAAATTTATTTTCCTTTAGCAAAAGCTCGTTGCAGAAAGGTAATTTGGTACCAGCAGCGCTCCTAGGTGGGCAACTTTTGATTTATATGGAAATAAAAGTGGCAGAGCAATACTATTTCCTACCTTAGGAAGCATCTCCCCTGCAGTTCTGTCATTCTGAACGAGGCCACTCTTGCTGGTTCTCACTGCATAAACTGAAATGCTCAAACCCCTTAATGTTGCTGGCCCTATGGTATCTGCGTCTGTATGGAACTTAAATGCTTCGCTTGCTGGAGCTAATGCAGGGGTTTGCTTCATGTGGGAAATGCATGTTGTCCTTGCTGTCTGACCCATACATTGCTTATCTGAATTTCATGTACATGCATGTGAAACACAATGTATGTAGAATATCGCCATCTTTTTACCGTGCGAGAGGGAGCAGGGAGAAAAATAATCTTCAAAACTCAAATGAACAACAGAAACCCAAAGGCTGGTTCTCTCTATTCTCATTGGAAGTAATGTTCTCATTAACAGTAATGCTGATTTTTCTGTTAACCTTACCAGGAACAGGCTGAGGCAAATGCTGAGAGCATTTAAAATTCCCTTCTGTATATTTAAAATAATACTAAGAAAGATCTTAGCGTCACAAAAAAGTGTGTATTTTTTGGTCTTCGGATTTCAGATTTACTATGAAAATTGTTACAAATCGCGTAGCAGCTGAGTTGTCTTCTCACTTTCGAAGAGACATATATCAACACTGGGCCAGCCTGGCATGTCCTACCTGTTTTCATACCACCAAGAAGAGGCAGAAGGTGCTTTGTATAGCTAGGCTTGTCTCTCGAATATGAAAGTTTTACCGGTTTTGTAGACCTGGCGGGATTTTGCCCTTTAAGTTCTGCCGGTGATTTTCCAAACGTAATCCAAATATGTAGTTAAAAATAATCGCCTTCTGGGTTACTTTGCATTCTAGCTTGGTGTGGCTTTGTATCTCCCCTTGGTGTGATGGACAGGAAAACCCGGCTGGGTGAGCAATGGATCTTCCTTGCGGCTCATCCCTCTGGAGTCAGTGGGCACCTTCTGGAGCCCTCCCTCGGGATGGGGAAGGCTTTCAGGCAGCCCAGCATGTGTCCATGACTTCTGCTGTCTGCCCACCTCGTTCACTGCTTTTGCTTGGGAGAGAGCAATGTGACTTTCTTCCAGTCATTTTTGTCTATTTTTGTTCTAGTCCCTTGGACTGAAATTGCCAGTCAGGGCAAATACTGTCTTCAAGACTCTGTTTCAACGACGCAGTGCAGGTGGCTGCCTTTTGGGCGCTACTGTAAAGATTGCTTTTTTGTGTTTGGTTTTTTTTGTTTGTATTTGGTGTTTTTTTTAGTTTTTTATTTTAAATCCTCAACAAAAGATCCTTGAGGCTATAAATTCCTATTCTACTAGGAACTTAGAGAGTGTAGCATTCGGGTTTTCTAAGTTAGTACTCAGCTAGGTGCCTAAATTTTAGGGTAATATTTAAACAGTCTACCTTCTTGTTTTTTCTCCCTCCCCAAAACAGCACGAGCTACTAGCCCTTCTCTTTCCTCCTTTCTATGGGAAATACGGGAGGCAACCCGATGAAGCCAGCAGTGACTGATGGGGCATTTTCCATCGAACAGCAATGCTGTTGTGGTGGTTATTGATCTGAAATGAGGGCAGCAGTGTGATGGCTTCCAAATCGTGATGGAAAATGTCCACTCACACAGGAACAGAGGCAAAAGCTGGCTGGAAACCCCAGTGGGTTTTAGGCTCAGCAGAGAGCCAAGGGGTGTACGTGTGTGTGTGTAAGCCCCTCTTTCTTTCTTTCTTTCTTTTTTTTTTTTTAAATACATTTCAGCAACTTGTTAGATTTGTGTTGGACTCTTCATCCTGCTGGTCTCACAAAAATGGGATCTGCTTAAACATAAAAACCCAAACTGGGTAAAATTAAACCAGTGTTGAAACTGAAATGTATGTCCCAGACGAAATGATTGATCTTAAATTACCCATTTAAAAACATCACTGCTAATTGAAAATGATTCTCAGTGGAGGCCTTGGTTAAATGCAGTATCACAAGAAGCATGTGGACACAAAATACAACTAATTTTAAAGTGATTGTGACTTTGGGCAAACTTACCTTTTCATGAATTCTGAAAGCAAGGTAACATCATCTCTTCCTTAGTACAAAGAGCACCAGCGAATTAATGTCACTGAAGCAGAGAATTTAATGTCTGTTCTGCAAATTAAAAGCTACTTTCTCCTTAGGTTTATGATTTGAAGTAACGTTCCCGAGTGAAGTGTTGTAATTAAAAGTAAAACAGAGGCCTGAGGATGATAGATGTGACCCGCGGCGTTCGCATGCTGAGAAGTCTTTGTAATTTTTCCCCAGCAGAAGGTAGATGGGAGATTCATCATCAGGACAACAAACATATTCAAGCAGGGGTGGGGGAAGCAATTGCACAGAGACCTGTCACTACGAGAAGCCTATGAATATTCTTGCACAAATTTTAATTTAAAATATTGGTTTAACTGTCTGTTGGGGAACTTGATGTTCACTTCATAAGCAAAGCAATGAGTTCGGTGATGGATGTTCCCCATCGGACTGGGAGGTGTTCTCTGCGTGAAGATGAAGTGGCCTAAGACACTGAGTACTAGTGGTGCCTGTCACAACCCTAAAAATAACAGCATTAAGTAATTTAGCGTCTTACATTTATAATTGAGTATGGCTTATCCAGTGATCTCTGACAGTGTAAATTGTATCGTGCTAGGGGAGCTCAAACCAGGGGACGAGATTAATGGTCATATAATGGGAAGAGAAGTCTGAAAACACTTTCTTCATGCAGAAATTAAGAGGCATTAATTTAGGCATAAAAGGCATAAATGTTTGAAGACATTGGCTTGCTAGGAGTGATAACATATATAATAACAGCACTTTTCAAGTTTATTACTGTTTTCAGTATCACAGATGGCTGCAAATTGTAGGGCTCTCTTCTATTGTGTCTTTCCCCTCTGCCAAATTAACAAAAGAATGTTAAATCTTGGCTAGCCTTAATACGGTGCATATGTTAACGATGGAAATTGCTTCATTGTGCCGCTAAATTGATGGAAGCAAGACAAGATGTGGGGAAATGTGTGTGTTGTAGTTGGTACTGGGTATTATTTTGGGATTCAGACTTATGTTCTGCACATAGTGGGGCTCTCTGGAAGATGAACGCATTTGCATTTCACGTTTGCCAGCACACTTCTGTTTTGAGTGCTTTCATGTTTCAGTTGCTACTGGGTATATTTCGGGACAGAAGCTTATGTTCGATATAAACTGGAGCTCTCTGGAAGGTGAATAACGTCGTATTTGGCAGCAGGTTTCTGTTTTGAGTGATTGCATCCCAACTGGCCACGCAGACACACATTTCTGATCAATGTGTTGCTTTCAATTATAAAGAGGCGATTGCCCCGATCTCAGCCTGGCTTCTGGTGACTGGAGAGGAAGACTACGAACAAGTCCTGAAGATAAAGCAGGGCTATAGCATACAAGAGGTTATAGCTGGCTGAGCCCTATATCACTCATTGCAGATTTTGGGAAGTATGTAGGTGAGACAAGGGGCTGCAGATCGAGGAAGAGCATTATCCTGGCTAATGGATTTGAGTGATACGGAAAGATCTTGTCCTCTGAGCTTGTCTCAGTGACAGCATTTGTGTGGGGGTCACTGTTATGGGTTTGTGTGAAGTAGGTTTTTTTTAGTAGCGGGGAAGGGTCCACAGGGCCTGCTCCTTTGAGAAGCTGCCCCGGCTCCAGGCCAGATCTGCCACTGGCCCATATAGAACAGAATATTATTTATAGAATAAAACATCTTTCTGTGCAATAGTTTATACTTTGACAGACTCCATCCTATGGAGTAGGGTGGAGGTGGGGTAGAGTTGCATTGTGTAGTTAGAGAAAGTACCAGGAATGCGTGAAGGGGCTGAGTGTTTAGGTTAGGCTACTTTAATTCTGGCAACTTAAATGCTGACATTTAGTGTGACATCATTTTGTGTGCTATACATGTAAGGTCTAAGACCTTTTTGCTCATCCCAGCTTCCCAGGCAGGCATGAGAGTGCTATCCCTGCTAGTCCCGATCTACTCTGGACCTCGTTGGCAGAGGTCACAGGGCCAAGAAAGCATTGCACCTGACAGATTTTGGTGGTCAGCATAACTTTCTAACCTTGCTCTTTCAACTGTGTGCTCTTAGTAGTTTCTCTATCAATTTGCAAAGAAGATGAGAAATTCTTATATACCCATATACAGAAAGAATTTTTGTAGGGACTACCATATAACATGGAAGTCTTCCTGTGTAAAACCAATGAAAAACTGGATATTTGTATTTTCTTATGAATAGACCTGCCTCTGCTGCTGGAAAATGCTTCCTACTCTTACCTACCCATGGTTTAAGGAAAGCAGACCAATGTGAGAGCATAGTCACTTTGCTCTGCACTGGTTTAATATCGCTTCTGTGCGGCTCACGTTGCTCTTACTGAAAGTCTGAAATTGTGTGTTTAGTGCGTCCGTTCTGCTCATTTTAGGCTTGGTGGGAATAATTGGATTGCCTTGGTACACAGTTTCTTAGAGAGTCAGCAACTGGGCTTTCTTGGAGCCGGTCCTCTTTATTGTTCAACAAAACATAGCTCTCTTTTTATTTATTCTGCTTTTGAGCCATTTGGTAAGGCATTGTGTGGCAAAGAGGCATGGGGAGGGATGGGAAGACTCGAGGATTTTCTTGTCATACGGGTTTGCTGATCACACTTTCATATCTGTGCCCACATGTGTATGTACAGCTGCGTTGTACAAGTCTGAACAAATGCATTGGTCTTGGTACAGATACCCTTTTAAACCCCATCTGAAATGGGAATGTGATGATATCCTGAAGATCCTGAGGTTTTCCCTAGTGTTTATTTTGAGCTGTAGTAATAGGGTTTGCCAAATAAAGACCAATGCACTAATCACAACTTGATATAAATAGGTTTCAATGACATATTTTTTCAATATTCAATATTTTCAGGGAGGTATATAAAATTCTCTTGGAAGTTAACAAATTGAGCTAAAAATTAAAGCTGTTTTCTTTTAAATATTAAAGAATTGAACACGTATTTTGTGTAGGGATGGTAAGGAAGAAGAAAATCGCCGATACTGTATTCATTTCAGCCTGCTTGGAACACAACCTATTTTGTATTTTTCCGTGTGAGAAAATCCAAACGCGTAACCAGAAGGTCTCCTTGACCTTCTGGCACCGGAGTAGCTGTCCAGCTAAGTCTGCTAATGGAGTTCGCGTTAATACAGTGATGTTGCTGTTTGGAGCACATTCAGATACGAGTTATGGCTGTGAAGAAATCTTTTTCTGATTCAGCTCTTCCACCGGCGGAGCTGCCCTGTGCGATCGCTGAGCCCGCAGCCCAGCATGGCTCTCCAGGGCCACCTGCGATCCATCACCAACGGGCACTGCCGAGACCTCGGTGTGAGCAGCATAGGGAGCTGAAAGAAAAAATCCATGGTGTGTTGTGATATAATTTATGCTAGTAAGCAGATTTAAATTATGTAAATTACTGTCTGCACTGAATCTGCCATCTGGAAAAAGTTATGCATACAAAAATCCGTTGGGGCAATGCGAGGGACAGAGTATCATTGAAAAGGGAGAAGAGTTGATGGAATAAAACCAACCTGCTCTGGGAAAATTTATTCACCTGCTACAGTCCAGTGGTAAAGCTATTCTTCTGTAATAGCCAGTTTAATTTAGTAGGACTGAAACAATTGTTTAAAGCTCCTTTGGAGTTTGAAGACTTCCTTGTTGTCAGGACCAGTTAAAATGCAGGTTGGGATGCAGAGAAGGAGCAGGAGGGAAAGCTGGTATATCCAGAGCCACAGGTGTGCAGGGGCCAGTCCGCAATGTAAGGGTAGGTGCAGAGGAGATGAGATCTGGCTTGAAAATTTTGGGGCAGAGAATAGGTTCTGCAGCCATCTGACATGTAACATTTCTTGCAGTAAATGAGAATTAGAGGGGTAACAGGCTACAGCGTTTACTGCCTCTCTGGCATGTTAGCTATCCTGCTGTCTCCTAGGTCAGACCAGACTTGTTCAGTTTCTTCTCTCCCAAAGCAAGAGCTCCCGGGAGCTGGAGGCGCGTGCGTCTTGGAGCTGCGTCACCTAATGATGTATGTTTTCTGGGCAATATGTCTCTTTATGAGCAGGTGTTGCCCTACCTTCTGCTCTGAAGAGGTCCCAAGGTAACACTTCTGCAGAGCATGTTACAGAAATCAGTGTTGACAGGGGGATGAGGACTTGGAGTGCCTAGAAAGGCAGAGTTTTGTTCTTCACCTGCTCACAAATAGTAAAGCCGTTTGGCTTTTCAACAAACCCACTTACATGTTTCAACTCAGCTACTTTTGTGCGCCTTCGGTTTAAGGAAGCAGCAGGCTCTCAGTGACGTGTCATTCATTACAAGAGCAGCACAGTACATGTATTAGTAATATTCTGTAAAGCAGAGCAGTAATTACAGAATGCTTTGTCAAATTTTATTATCTGTTACTACAAAGTATTGTGTGCAGTATTACAGGAACTTATAGAGAAACCTTACTGACTGCACGCCTATTAACTCGGTAGGCACGGCGTTTAATTTAAAAAAATAACAGTTGGAGACTGCCAATGATGCTCCCATAAAAAGTACACCAGCTTCTGCTGCAATGCAGAAGGGAAACAAATGGTTCCCATTTAGACTTGGCATACTGTAACCCTACAGAGCTGACTTACCATGATAAACTACTGTCATTGAGTTGTATTGCCACAAGCCATTACTATAGCCTATTTAAAAAGCGTAACACGATCTCATGTATTTCTAATTATTTGTGAGATGAAGGGATAAACGCTTCACAGTGCTATTTTTCGCTTACCATTCTCATAACTTGCAAAGCAGCTCTGAGTGCCTTGCCTCTTTCCATTACTGGTTATTAAACCGCTCTTTAATGAAATGGGTCAGCAATATTGTGAGACACTGAGCTTTTACCTTCAACTGAAAAGTCTGTATTAACAGCTTTAGAGAGGGGGGTGCTGGACAGAGGAGGAGCAGCATTGTTTTCTGCGGCAATAACGCTGGTTAAATTGAAGATTACAGAGCTCTGAAGAGGAGAGCCTCTGCAGCTCAGTGTTTTTGCAGGCTTGTTTTTCCCAGCATACGCTCACTTCTTTGAGGCTTAGGTTGTGCATTGCCGAGCTAATGGACTGGCAAAGTTGGTCTTTCTTTTGAGACAAGCTATGTGTGGCAAGCTTTGAAGAGAATATCAGTGAAGTCTGTTGTGGCAGGTATAACGAGGGAGGAAACACATCCCCCCCGTGCTGCGTGCTGCGAGTCACTCCCACCCTCTCAAAGAGCCTGGGCAAAGCGTAGCTGGTCGGTGGGAGTCATGCAGGAAAGAACTAAAGGGATAAATCAGTGCTTGCGGTGGAGTCCAAAGTCTGTGCAGTAATTCAAGCTTAGATTCCCCAGTTCATCACCTTTGATCCTTTAAAAGAACCAGCAGCAGCGCACTCCACTGCTAATTAGTTGCCACCATAGCTCATGTTCTTACAGTGTGGTGTTTCCTACTGGATCCTGTCGTAGGGCTGCTCTTCTCAACCAGGGCTCTTGCGTGCAGCACAGGGCATGCATATTCTGTTTGCCAGTTCCTCCACCATTACTGGGTTTTGTGTTCCTTTTTTTTTTTTTTTTTTTTTTTTAAAAAAAAAAAAAAATAAAGCGCCACCCCAATTTCTTTGCAGAGAAGAATTTGTAGACAGACGGTCCCAGAGGAAAGATGACTATGCCTGTGCTTGATGCCACTAGGCTCCTTTAGGAAACTCCACCTGCAGCACATCCCCTTTGCAGGGTGCACAAGCCCAGCTCACCACCCTCTGCTTTCTGCACTGCCTCCCCACAGGGCACTGGGTCAGGCTCACCTGGACAGCCCTGAGATTTCGGCTGCCGGAAAGAGATGAATGCAAGTGAAAAATGAGGCCAGACTAATGACAGCTGTTAGGATAATCAGTGACTGGAGCCATTTGCCTAGGGGTGTGGTGGGTCCTCTCTTTCTTGAAGTCCCCCCCATTAAGGTCTGGGGGTCTGGTTCCTGTCTTTGGTCAGCCAGGGGTTATGTTCTTCAGTGTTGGAATGAATAGGGGAAATTCTGTGGGCTGTGTCAAATAGCAAATGGGACTAAGCAATCAAAACTGCTTTCTGTCCTTAAAAGTCCGTTATATGAAATTGCTATGAGTGGGTGGCTGGTGCTTTGGGGAAAGAGCGAGCAGCCTGTTCTTCTAGCTGGGTCAGTCTCTAGGTTCTAGCCAGGCAATGGTCTCAAATGTGCTTTGAATATATTTTCAAACCTTGTAATATTTAAATAGAGGGATCTGGTGGGATAAGAGTAGAAAAGCTTGTTCTACCTGTGAGAAGAATCAGGGCCAGAACAAAGCTCCTCCATCTGCACTGTAGACAGGGCTGTCGCTTCAAGGTGTCTCACAAAGCCCACGCTACTGATAGTCAGGTTTTGAAAATGTGCAACAACCTAATGTGCGATGGCAAGACAAGTAATGACTCGACAGTAGATACAATAAGTATTGATTAAATGTATTGTGCTGCTTCTCTGTCTGATGAAATTAGAAAGGGAAAACATAAGATTTAAATAGAAATCCATTTACTTTCTCAATAGCTTTTACTGCCTCTGTGCTAAATTTAGTGGTAATTAAGTTCTCTGTGCTTGTAACTATGCGCTTCCTTCTCCCAGTAGCTCTTTCCCAGTGGTCAATCTTTCTGCAGAAGCACAAGTGTTTCCCAGTATCAAGTAGCATTGTAACAAGCAATAGTTCATCTTATCCTGTAGTGTGGGGACTAGTCTGAAATGAATGATCTGAGTTAAACCTTTCTCTTTGTTAGAGGGTTTGGGTTTCTTGAGTAGGCAAGAAAACCTCCTTGAAAGATATCTTCCTTTTCCTCTAGGCACTCAACAGGAAAAACTTCTGGGTGTAGTGTTTATAATAGAGATTCAGATGATCGTATAGCTCCTCCCTCGTATTCTGTTATGAAAGCAATAAATTCTAAAGAATCCATACCAATTCGGGCAGGAACCTTGACTGGTGAGAGCCAGGTTTCCTTTTGGTATTTTGCTCTAAAACAGTATTTCAACACTAAGCAAACTTTAGAAAAATACTTCATCCCAGTTGTGGTTGGCTTTTTTTTTTTTTCTTTGTTAGAGATGAGCTTGGCTGTGCTTGTAGAGGAGCACAGCAATTCTTATTCGCCCCTTAAGAAACCACGAGTCCCCTTGTAAGGGAGCATCGTAAGAGCACTGTGGCCTTTTGGTTGTTGCTGGCTGCTCTGGCGATGCTGCTGGGCTGGAGGCATCTCCCCGGTCCCTTCTCCAGCGGGCGAAGGTAGTAGTGAGGGTTGGGTCTCAGCAGAAGTTTCTTGGGTTGGGATGGCAGTGCTTTGGGGTCACAGTACTTTTGCATTTTGTGGTGGCTTCTTCTGCCTATAAAAATGGACCGCCCAACAAGGGAGTGCTCGGTGAACCAGAGAAAACCCTTGCCTATCAGAGCCATTTGATACTTCTAGGCTTAAGTCCTAAGCTTAGGGCTTATGTTTTGTGGTGGCTTGTAGTGCTTTACAAAAAGAGTCTGATGGAGAGCTCCGTGCTTAAAATTAATTCAGCCCATACCTCCCTCTCACACCAGAGAGCCCAGCATGGTGAGTGGAAGAGATGGTTTTCCTTTGCATGGCCAGTACCTGCTAGTATGCCCCAAATTGTCCCAGCAACGAAACAATCTTTGCAATCTTTCAAATTATGAGCATTGGCTGGGTCTGAGAGATTACATAGCATTATTGATCTGACCTTTGTTTCCCATGGCCAAAGTTTATCCACTTGTAAAGGGTTTTCTGTAGAAGTAGTGATCTGACCTTTACCGCTTTCAGCAATCCATGATAAATGGAGCAGATGAACACCCAGAGCCAACGTTTGCTTTTTTTTTTTAAACCTGAATCTCCAGATTTTGACAGATATATCCTGGTAATACTGCAGTTTCCAGAGATATAACCATAGCATTAAGGCAGCATCTTCAACTTAACATTTATGTAACATTTCACTGCAGCTTCCACCCTCGGCCCACCATACGCATACACACAAACTGAATCTGTGGGGATGTGACTCTTTGTGACCGTTTGACCTTTTCTTCAGCTTTTCAGTCAATAAAGTTCACTCCTGTGACCTTATTGTAGCTTGGCAGAGGTTCTGTGTTATGATAGTGGTATTTCTTACATTCTTATAGTATTAAACTTGGCAAAAATGGGATGTTTCACTTTCAGGCTCAGCTGTGAAAGATCTTTGGTGTAATGGGCTAACTTTAAAAATTGAAGGCACTATAAAAGCACCTTGAAAAGAAGAGATATAATCAGGCAGGTTCTTTCATGTGTGAACCTAAGGGCTCTATCTTGCTTTTTGATGACAGAAAATTTCAAACTTCTGGTGAATTGAGTTTTTGTCCTTTCTGTCACTTAGGTGGAGGAAAGATGCAGGCATTTAAAAGAAGTGTTTCTTGCTGTGCTCTTTCTGGCATTTCATGCTTGTGAGTTCAGTCATATTCAGTTTTGCTCTTGGGAACCCAAGGTAGAGGCTACCGTGTCCTTCATGGCAGAGACCTGTGCAGTGATACCGAACAATGAGGAAAGGGGTTTTCTTGTCACTAAATATTTGGATTTTCTTTTACTTGGAATAATTATGCAGCATTTTTGTTTAGTTTGGCGACAGTGTGGATATGGAGCTCCAGAACAAGATTGCGTTAGTGTTTTCTAATATAGCTAAGTAAGAGCCAGTACTAGTGATGCTACCCCTGGGGGTTTTCAGTGAGTGAAGAGTAGTGTGGCTTTCGTTTTGTTTGTTTGTTGTTGGTGGTTTTTGTTTGTTTTTTTTTTTCCTGAAGCCATCCAAAAACTCAAATTACTGTTATCACGGTGTGCAAGCCGCAGCAGTATTACATCTTGCACAGCAAATGAAATGACGGTCTCAGCTGCATAGGCTACCTCAAAGCAAGGCCACGTAAATGTCCCCCAGACTATCTGGCCTTGCACACTGTATCAAAGACTTCAGTCTCTCTGTTCATTGACCAGCCAGGCTTCTCTTGGAGCACAAATTAATAGGCTCATTAGTGGAAACAGAGAGTACGTGTTCTGCCTGCCTGATTTACTAATGGTCCTCAGGCGTCTTTCTGCTGATCCCCATCACGTAGTGAAAGAGGTGGCAAGTATTTACAAGAATGTATTAAACTGGAGGCATGGTTTTTGTCTTTGCCCTGGCTACTGCTCAGAGAGTACATCCGCCATAGTGTCCTGCTTGCCATCAGGGAAAACGTTGCTCGGAGTGGTGGTGTAGCTTGGGAAAGGAGGAGGAAGGTCTTGATGGCCACCAGCAGCTCTAGCAGGTCCATCAAGGGCAGTTTTATTCCCAGACCAGCTCCCATGTCAATGCTCAGGATATTAATGGGACCTAGGGGTTAGGTCCAAATCCCCATCCTTGAAATGGTGACAAACCTCAGTGTTAAAATGAAGAGGCTGGTTTTGCCTTTCCCGACTGTGCCATCTGGGGCTGCTTAGTATGTGTAGTTCTGTTGTTTATGAATGCTGTGGTTTGATTCGCACCCTCCCCCCCTTCTTTTTTTTTATCTGATCTTGTGATGTTTGGGAGATGGGGCCTTAATTTCCTGTCCTGTTGGATCTGTTTTTTCAAAGCTTCCTAAGAATGTTTGCTTTCAGGAAACTGGGAGTATGAAAAGGCCCTGTCTGCACATTTAATCTGCAATGATGCAGTCGCAAATCTCAAATGAGGAGGGCAGAATTAACAAAATTAACAAACCAAATCAAGCCAATATGTATAATGCGGTCATTATAGACTGACCACATCTGACTGAATCAGCTGAAGATACGGCAGTTCATGAAGTCACCTTCAGATTTCACAGCAAGAAAATTCAGTGGACCAAGACAGGATGCTGCAGAAAGCCAGCAGGTCTGAAGGACAGGCTTTTTGCTCCGTGATTGCAGAATCAAACTGCCCTGGTATGTCTCAGCTGGGATTGTTTGCTATTAGGTTCTCAGCCAAGCAGCAGCAAGTGCAGTTTTATCTCTTAGGAAAAGCTGTAACCTGTTTAAAATCTTCAAGTAGTTATAGTCTTGTCAGATTGGGGACTTCCACAAAGTCAGCTTGGGTTTTTTTTTTTTCCATTGCTCTCTACTGTCATCTCATATATATGAGTGGCCCCATAGCAGGTTTCACTGACCCAGTATTGTAGAAGTGTAAGTGTTGAGGCTGGGAGTTGTGTATCTGCTTGGGTAGAAAAGCTTTGAGGAGGAAGAGCTTTTCAAGTTTTTCAGGATGGAGCAGCCACAGAAATTACGAGCAACAAAAATTTTATGAGATGTTGAACAAGCTTTCCTGCCAGCTCTGGGTCAGCTCAGTGAAGCTAGATAAAACTGTTGCAAGCTGAGGAGCAGGGTTAGGGGGACCTGGAGACTTTTGAAGAAAACATCAATTTTAGTCTGCCTCCAACATTTGTGATTAACTTGTCCTGACTCTTGTTCTTTAGAGCGGCAAGTCTTCAAAATCAAAACAAAATTGCTCTGGAGACAATCTTATTTCCACTGTCCATTAAACATCACTACACCTATATTTTCTTATTACTTGAAAGCACATTAACAATTAAAGGTTGATGTAAACGTTTAATGCGTGCAGCTAAGGCTTAGGGGTCTGCACCCCAGGGAGGAATCTGCTTTGCACTAACGTCGACTAGTGCGACTTTAAAAGAGATGTTCTGAGGCTTCTTCAAGCCCTGTCGATCCACAGTACATCTAGCCCTGTCATTTGAAAGTCTCCATGAATCCTGCCCAAACAAACAAAAAAAAGCATCGATGGAAAAGTCTGCAAGGAAGGGAGGTGGGGGGAGGAAGCCCTGCAGCAGACCGGGGTGCGTGGTGGATGGGGAAGGCTGGGGGCGTCTGGAGCCCCGTGCCAGCTCAGGGCTTCCAAGAAAGGGTTCGGTGTCTTATCAGCCCTAGTGAGTCTGTCTTCATTTCTTTTTTTAGACTTGAAGCTCTGAGGTGAAATGGCAAAAAGTCTTAGCACAATATGCAACAGAAAGCCAAGTGATTTTTTTTTTTTTCTTTTCTTTTCTTTTTAATCAAGCAAAGCAAAACCAACAACCCCCTTGTGGCTCTATCTGATTGACATTGTCTAAAACTATAAATATCTACAGCTCCATCACCTGCAGCTTTTCAGTGGGTGCTTTTCAGGCCCTAGGCTGCATTTCAGCACTGCAGGAGTGCTAAGCCTTACACTAGCCAAACAGGGGCTTACAGACTTGCTTTGTCCTGGGGGGGATTTTTTCCCTCCCTCCTGTTGCTCTCACCTTGAACGAGGTCTGTATGGCTGGATTTACTTGAAGATCACAGAAGAAACAATTTTTTTTTTTTCCCCCTACTGCTGGTACTGGTTCGTCTGCTAAGCATGCTGATTTATGCAAGATGTGTTGAAATTTTCACTTGCATTTTCTTTGTACTATGCACCTATCTAGCTAGAAAAATAATTGCAATACAAATAGTAGTGTTTCCTGACCCACTTTTTTCTCTCTTGACATCATTTCCAAATGTGTGTGTTGGCGAATAAATGGTAAATTGTCTGTTTTAATAAGTAAAATGTTCTATTATAGCATCTTGCAATTTGATATGGCATAAACACATGCATAAGCATGAATAGCATGCCATGACTTAGCAATACAGGGCCTTAGATTATTTAAACCTTGATACCCTTGTCCAGGGTGACATATAGGAATGCACAAAAGAAGATATCTGTGGGAAAGAAAAAAGAAGTCTGGATATTTCCATGTGACCTGTGAATTTGTTTCTCTGAGCCCAAAGGATGACTGCATCTGCAGCCCTTTTTGGGCATGATTTGTCCTCCAACATGACCACGCAGTTGAGCCTTGAGTCCGTGCCTAACCCCAGGCTGTCCCCATCATGCCCAAGGTCCTTCTCTCCATCCGTGCCCCTGCCCCAGGTCTCCCACAGACCCGCGGTGCCTCTTTGCGGTCCCTCTCCAGCTGAGCCGCACAGAGACCTCTGCAGCCAGGTGGTCACAGGGACCTTGGGCTCCATTTCTCTGGGGATGTTCAGAATATTACGCTATTATTACAGCACTTTTCTCCATAACTACTGTAGTGAAGCAGAGCATTAGAAAGAACGTGACACAAAAATTCGTTTTTGGTCTAATAAATCAGGATAAAAGATCAAGACCAAATGCAGAATCACACTGCGAGATACCAAACGCTTCTGACGGCACTTCAACTTCTGCCTCAAGCAAGCTGCAAGATTAAGCTCAAAGTTTGCTTTTAAATATTTGTTCTTATTTTCTTTCTTTCAGGGCTAATCTGTAGGTGCAAACCTGTTTCCGCATGGTAGAACTATAGGAAAAATGCAAATCCTTAGACAGCCTTTTAAAGTTTCTGGAACTGTTTATTGCAACATGAAAAAGAATATTTCATGTGTAGGGGGTGGGAAAGAAAAAAGGTAATTCAGACCTGAACAAAGAATTTTTTGTGAGCTTTTTGGCTTGTGCATATAGATGTGTGTGCAAATATGCAGAGTACATATACATGCACAGATGAGGTATAAATAACTGTTGGGCTTGGACATAAAATCCAAGAATTGAAAGACAATTACAAGGTGTTTCTTATTGGACCCTTTTCCTCTGTGAGGGGAGAAAAATAACCCTGCAGTACTGTGTGATAATGCCAGTAGGAATTTTATTGTGATAGTGGATCAACCAGACTCATACAGATCTGGTGATAAATGACAGGCTGCATTTTCCCATCACACTTAAACTGGTCTTGAATCTTGACTTATGACACTGGGATCTAGCATGTAGTTTTCCTTTCCATTTGCTTTACACAGCTTCATCTTCTGAGTGTACAGAATTTCCATTTTCATAAGCAGAATCAAATTCACTCCACTCTTAAACAGGGAAGGTTGTGGGAGGTTTTTTTGTTTTTTTTTTTTTACCAGGCTTGAAGTGGAATATAGAAAACTGGAATATGTTTACTATTTAAGGTCTGGATGATTAAAAAATACTTTTTTGCCAGGTGTTTGAAGTCTACATTTCTGTTAATATTAAAACATTTCTCTTAAACGAATGCTGAGTGGAACAGATACCTCTGCTCAGGTCGATAAATAATGAAGCAAGATATCCTTTCTGCCTTTGGAGTTCTGAATTAGAATAAGCATGATTAGCCAGTTGTAAACCTGCCATTAGAAAGTATCAAGGTATAAAATGGCACTAGGTGACAAACTAGATATTCTTTCCTTTGAACCGCATTCATAAAAATGTAGATGTCTTACTAGAATCTAATTTCTCTGCAAGCCTGTCCTGAGAAATGGACTTCTATTTCCAGATTAGGTCAGTAAATACACCTAATTACCACTTTGAAGTTTCATCTTTGGATGATACAGTGGCAGTAAGCTTTGAAAATTCACTTGCTCTTATTCGAAGATTTATTTACTGCCAAATCACCTGTCAATGTGCTACCTATTTTATCTGAAATTTTTATGTCCTTCCAAGACTTTCTGAAAAAAGGCATGACGAGGGCAGTGACCAAGTTTCCTGAGGGTGCTACGTTATTTGGGTTGGTGAAGGTGGTTGGCTGTGGAGAGTGGCTAAAGGAGCCTGTGACTGGGCATTACATTTGCAGATGAAGTTCACTAGGGAGAATGTAAAGTGATGCATATGTGGGGGAAAATCTGTACTTTACATAAAAAATGATGGGCTCTGAGCTGATCGTTACCACAAGGCAATGAGACATCAGCACTGTAATAGATATCTTGATGAAAATGTCAACTTAATGCTTGGGAGCAGTAAGAAAAGGAAATACAATCCTGGCCATTATTAGGAAGATAACAGAGGAGAAGGTCATGATTTTATCCTGATGTTACTGCATGCAGTGTTGCCCCTGCATCCCAACAGGACAGAGCAGAGCTGGAAACATTCTTAAGGAAGGCAGCAAACAAAATCAGCTGTAGATGAGCCTCTGTACATGGATGAATAAACAAGGGCTCTTCAGTCTGCAAAAGAAAGAAGTGAGGCTGGGCACAGTAGATGATTTATAATAATGATTGCAATGGCAAGGATAAGCAGGATCAATTTTCACTGCCTCTTCCACTAAAAGACCCAAGGCACACCCCGTCGACATCCCACTGAACTGGCAGGTACCCAGTTGAAAAGGAGTACTGGGCAATGTCTCTTCCTTTGGTGTGTACTTATCCAAATGATTGCAAGGGGTAACTGCCCACCCTCCATTTCGATAAAACTGGCCTCGAGCAGCTTCTGGTGGTGGATCACAACCATGCAAACAGGCCAGCCTTGCAGCCACTTAGCTGGGATGTTTTTTTAACTATTTTCTGTTCTGATATCTGTTTGTTCCTCAGGCATCTCATTTAGGGAAAAGAAACCAGTAAGAGTCAGAAATAAAGTTATTAAACCATAATGTATGCAGCTGGAATTATGTTTAAAATGTGAAAGTGAGTACATTAATCTTCCTTCAAATAAATAAAGAATAGTTTTCAACCAAAGGTAGCCTATGCATGCCAATCACTTTTTTTAAGGACAATTTCACAGAAATTAAATAAAATGGAGGCAGCTGGTTCAATAACCAGAGCACGACTCTTTCTCTAGGCAGGGTGTAAGGCTCAGATTTTTAGAGGTGAGACACTTTGGGTTCATGTGAAAGTGTTAATCTAAATAAGTGAAATCACTCAATAGAGCATTCTAAGAACAAGAATGAGCTTTTCCTGTTGGCAATTATAACTGTAAATATAAAGAATGAAATTGTTTAGATGACTTGTTCAGTATCAGTTTGTTCAGCATTAAGAATTATTAACAAGGAAGCATAGATAAGGCAGCTCTGGTAATCCAAATGATAAATTATTAAAATTCCCATTAAAAACATGGAGCTAATGTTTGGAGTTATACTAGTGTGCTGGGGAAACTCCATTAGTAAAACCTCCTTCATTGCAGTGATGCTGTCTCAGGCGTCCGTTAAGTAACGGAAAGTCAACCGAACTCTTGAAGCCAAGGTCCTTCAAGTTCACGAGCCATGGTACAAGTAACTGTCACCTCTGGCACTTGTCCCAGTTAGTGAATTTAACTCTTGGGAGTTATGCGGCTGCTTGTGAATATTTTTATTCAATTCCCCCTGAAGTGCAGACATTCCTCCAGCAAAAGTCTAAAGGAAGAAGCTGGGCGAGTAGCTGGGCTGACTTCTGGGAAAGGCAGCAATGCCTAGAAAAGAAGAGCTGAAACGATGGTGGACTGTTGCTGTGGACACATAGAGGGTGTGAACCTGTGCAGGAACTGCTGGGCCTGTGGAAACCTTTATTTTTAACAGACCAGTTTGTATGAAAACCCAGAAATTCCTACTGTGCATCATATGCATCTGAACAAGAACACATCCCATAAGGTTGTTTTATCAACCTCATAAATATTCACCATGACAACCCAGTTTCCAGAGTTACAAGAAACTGTGAATTCATTTTAGGAATTAGTGTTGATTATAATAATTCCAATATGGGGCCCAAATATGTAAATAATTTGCTATTTGTCACTTGTTCTCACAAAGTACCAGTTATGCCACCTAACAGAAGTGAAGGGTTTCTGCCAGCATTGCCTGAGTGTCACTTATAGCAGGTAAATTGCTATTATAATTAATAGAAATGTTACTTGCAAAGGTCTGATCCAAGAACCACAAAGCAATTAAGTTGGGGAATCTTCCTGTTTCCATAGTATTAAAGAGACCAGAGCTTGATAACTAATTTCTCGAAGGGTGAAGTTCTATTAAAAAGTTACCTGCATCTGGGACTCTTGTCCATGAAAACACTCTTTCCCCATTAATTTTCATTAAGCTATTGTATCCACACAGGTCCAGAATGAAAGCAAGCCATGTGCAGCCAAAATGATGCTTGAAACTATTCAAATCCATATTTTTTTCAGTTTGCAATGATGGCTGCTAGAGTTCATAAATTACATCTGTCTTCTGAATGCATCTGCTTCCTGGTGGAGAAATCTAAATTAGCACAAAACTTGATTTGTATAAAGATATTTCTAGTTAGATGGAAGTTCACCTTCCTCATTATGGTGAAAAAAAAAAAAGAGGGGGAGGAAAATTTTTCAAATCTGCTCTGAAGATCTTTGCAGTGTCCTGGCCATAAATGTTCTCGGGTTTGTTTCTGTTGTATGAGAGAAATCCTTTTTTTCCATTAAAAGTGTTTTGGAACTTGACTAGTGTCAAAGAGGACAGAGATGGGCTGTGTCTGAAAGTGCTGCTAGTTTCCAGCTGGAAGGATGCCTGTGGGCTTACGGCCAAATTGCCCTGACTTTGCTGGATATGCAAGCCCATCACTTTGTGTTTGGCCAGGGAGTTGGGAAGTTGTAGGGACGTGGGGTGGACCGATATGCAGGTGCTCAAACATGGGCAATGGGGTATGGTTTTTTTAGGGAACATCACCCAAATAATGAAAACAACTTTGATCCTCCAAGAGCTTGTATGTTGATAATTAGCCCGGTGCAAAACCTTCTTTGACAAGTTTGAAAGCCTCCAACGTGTGGACAAGCACACACGGGTGGAAGCGTTGACGGTGTCATTGCAGCGGGAGAGGGACAGAGATTTGCAGTATTGGCGAGGATCTGCGCCGTTCACTGCTCCAGGAGGAGAGCACAGCGCTGCGGAGAAGGACCCCATTACTGTGGGGTTGATGTAAATCCCAGGTCCTCTGCAACAACTGCTTTTCTCATCCCGCCAGGATTAAGGGCCTGGAAGAGGCGCTAGCGCTTCCGCTAAAATGAGTGATTGCTCAGCAGTTGATTTTCATACATAATTTTAAACACACTATCTACAAACTTGGGCTTGAAAAAGAGCGCGTACATTTTTTTTTTTCCTTTCCTCTCTCTTTTCACTTTATGAAGGGTTCAGAGGAGAATTCACAATTCGTCATAAAAAGCATAATGTGAAATTCAGGATTTACTTCTGGGCAGAGCCCTCCCAGCCTCCTGGGAGAGCATGCGTGAGCAGCCCTGGTTTTTAACACACCAAGGAGGGCCCTGGAGTCCCACGGACAGGCAGAACTTAATCACTGTGACTGTCTGTGTAAAATGAAGCAGAAATCATTGGTTTAAACTCGCACTTGGATGTTGTTTCTGAGGAAAATTTAAATTTGTTGTATTTTTGGAAGGTGTAGGTCAAGGGAGGAAACTTGTTTTTAATGAATCACTCAATAAAAATGGGCTTCTGCTTTCCACCATGAAGAAAATTTTAATTCGGAATTGCAGTGTGTTTTGCAGGGCTATTTATATTAATACTTGCTATGCAGCAAAACTGACTCGGGTAAATAGACAAAATTAGAATATTGCCTTTTCTCCTAAGTATCCTTAATGCAAGGGCCAATTCTTTCACCTTGGGGGAGGGAGTGAATCTCGGCTCCAATAAACCTCCTCCACTGATGCACGCAGCACGGAGCCTTCTCCTGCCAGGTACGTATGCCTTCAGGTGGCAGAGGCTATTGCAATGACTTAGACAGTCTTTACTGCTCTTCATTTCTCCAAATCCAGCCTAGCTAACGCAGCCAGAGGAAGCAACATGCTGTATTTCTTCTTTTGAAAAGCAGCAGCGATACTGTTTACCTTGAGGATCCACCCACAGTAACTGGATTAAGACGGAGCTTGTACACTTGTCAGGGACAATTCCTAGAAATAATGGAATTAAAGGCTCAGAAAAATGTTTTCAATCAATATTCTTATATGTCATGTTCAATTTAAAGGCTAGAAATGCTGTTTGACATAACTTTCTCTGTTGTGCTTTGGGATTTTTCTCTTTTTTCTTTGTCGTCATCCTAATTCCTTAGGAGAAGCTATCTTGGAAAGAGCTATAAATATTTGGGTAGAGAAAGACTGGCATTATAAACAAGTTCAAGTTTCTATTTGCAATTTTTTCTTTTTAATTTGCTGATATCGTTAATTGATCTGCAGCCCTCTGTAGCAGTTACACAGCCTACAGCACTGATTTCTTGCATCCAAAGTAATTAAGAATGTGCGTGGGAATGTTTTGGATTCCTTCTATAACCTAAGGCAACCTTTGAGCTATAGGAATTGCACCATGCTCATGGTTACTCACTTTCCTTGGCAGACTATATGGGGGTTTTTTTTGCATTTTCTGTGCTTGACTCTGTTATTGTGTTAATAACTTGCTACGTAGCAAATAACAAAGCTGAAGACTGACCACGAAGGATGTGTTCCTCGGTATCCAAAAGCGTTTTGGAGCAGATGCGTTGTCTCTTCATGCTCCCTCTCTGTGCCGAGTGGAGCGGTTGGGTTGGCAGCCGCCGAGGGGTTCGATGAAGAAAGCTCTGTGGGTTGGGTGGGAAGTGTCTGAGCAACAGAGGAGGTGGTGACTGAACACGATGAACCTCAGCACCCACAAAATGGGCTGTCTCTAGTTGATGTCTGGCCAAATAACCTAGGATAGGGTGAATATATTGTGAGTAGATAACATATTGTGGAAAAATTTCTTAGGGAGAGTATGTCTGGCTCTCCCCTCGAGGATCTGGGGTTGACAGCAAGCGCAACTCAATGGGCTGAATAAACCTGGCTGGTAACCCAAGCCGTGGTGGTGTGGGGATGTGGATGGAGGAGGGCGAGCAACCCAAGCCCCTTGTCACAGTGATAGCTGAACCTGAAGCCGAGCAGGGCCAAACCCATAGCTAGCTCAAGACATCAGTCCCACTGCTCTCGTGTAGAGAGTAGACACAGTCCTCACTTTCTAAGGAGAGAGATCTTAAATGTTTGTTTGTTTGTTTTTTTTCTTTAAAAAAAAATGTAATGGATAAGTGTCTCTGAATACACAAATCGCATTGATGTGCATTGCCTAGGAAACCCACAGCAGTTTATCCAGCAGGTTCTTGCTACGCGTGCTGTGGTGGCACTTAGTGCTTAGGGTTTTTTTTCTCTATGTAGTTAAATGCATCAACGGATATTAAAATGGAGATGACCCCTGTCTTTGAAACCTAGCATCAAAGTGGAATGACTTTGTCTTAATTTGGAGGTGAAACTCCCACTGGCTGGAGTTCCCTTGGGGTGGTGGAGGAGGTTATGGGTGCTGGTGAGGGCTGGGGAGCCACAGCTGAATTCATGGAAGGGACATGGAAAGAATCATTGACTTCATCCATAAACAAAGACCCAACAGCCTATTTTTCAAAGTGTTGTTGAAAAATACCAAAAGTCATATCTGTAATTCAGAAATCCAGCATATGCCACAATGTTTCAGCAACAGATCTGGGCAGTGGAGTCATATTTTTATAAGGGTTGCATAAAAGTAGCCATAGCAATGCTAATTTGTGTGTTGTCTAGGGAGCAAACACAGATCCTCAGAACAAGACTGTAATTCTAGCTAAATATTTGAATCGCAATGCTGTCAATTATTCTAGTGGCCCACTCTCATTTGGAAAAAAAAAAAAA
>JANXJC010000088.1:40551967-40562328 GCA_027564655.1 Leptodon cayanensis | reverse complement strand
ATATATAAAGGACTAAAAAATAACCCTAGAGAAAACAACATTCAGCATGAACCAGGCTGTAATAAAAAGAGCTGCAGACTCCAGAGGTTTTACCATTTCCTTATAGACCTGGGATCATTTGTCTGAGCCTGTTCTTGAATTATTCATATAAACTGTAGCTCTTTGCTTTCAGAGATTGAATGCGACCAGCTTCTATCCTATGGTTTCACATGCTGCTTTTTTGTTTGCATTTAAGTTTTTTATAGGGTGCCCTTTATTCAAAGGCTCTGCTGGATGCTGCAGGATTCTATCAGCCACACATTAAACATTAAGAACCTGTATTGTGGTTAATACTGAGGGTTTCACACAGCAAATAAAGCAGCTGCTGGGAGGGTGAGCCAAGGAAACAAGGGAACGTAATAACTGAAGAGCTAATAAACATTGGAAATAATGCCGTGGTTCTGCTTTGACTTCAGAGTGCTGCCACCAAGGAAAAAATATTTATTATTTTAGCTCCAAATGTACGTGTTGATTTTAAGAATCTTTTGCATCCCAACGCCCCAGACCTACGTAAGACTAACAGGACATTAGATTGACGCCAGTGCCTCTATATTAGCATTTTAGTTTGGATCAGGAGATTGTCTTTGAAACAAATTTCCCAATTGCCCTCCCTTACTGTACTTGGACTCAGAACATCTTGTACTGCACAAACTGTATTTGTCATAGCTGGAGCTAAGCTGAGAGCCACTCATGGGTGTTTGCCCATAGGACCATGTTGTTGATATCCCTAATTGCTTATCAGACCATTGGATTTGCTGTGCAGATCGGCTCCTGTTCCCTCCCACTACTTGTTAACGTAGACATTGCCGTGGATCCACCCAGGGCATCACACCACCCCCCCTTCAACCTCCCCATGGGAAACTTGTGACGCTACGGGGAAGTACGGTGGTTTAACTTTCCTACCCCTGCCCACAGCTAATCCAGTCTGAAGATGGCAAAGAGGGAAGGGAACGTCTTCCTGGCCCTATTGGAGCTCCTTAGATCCTGAAATACAGGTGTTGATTGTTTTCTTTATAATTAGAAGGACATATTTTGGGTGTAGCTGTCTGGGCTGGATGACTACGCAGGGTTTTAAATTTTGCTTCTAGGCCACGTCTTAGTTGGAGGACTTTCTTCTAGTTTTTCTAAATAAAACTGAAAATGTCAGTGCCTGAATATCTTGGTAACAATATTGTGGTCAAAAACAAGGCAGCTCTATGGGATCGTATTTTTGAGGAGGGAAAGATTTTCCTTTGGCTATCTTTATTTTCTTCTCAGTAGGTCAAGGGCAGAATTTTCAAAATATTACTTTAACTTCCTTTTAACCATCAAATAGCAGCATCTTTATGTAAAACATTACGATCTTATTGTCATGAGACGAGCAGCATTCAAAACTGGCAACCAGCTTGAGCTACCCCTCTGCGTTTCACTTGCCTAGTGTCAGGCATATAGAAAACTGTCCTGTTTCTCAATATCTCTGCCAGTTGTTGAGATTAGAATGAAGATCTAAACCAAGGAATAATAACAAAGAATAGAGAGTTACCTAAGAGATTACAGAAGATTAAATGGAAAAGAGAAAACTCTTGCCTATAGTTTGATTTGCGTGGTTTACAGCCAGTGATTTAATGTGATTCATCCTGCAGATAATGAATATATTTGGGACAAATTCTCTATGGTCCAGGTTAATTAGTACTTTGTCTGCATTACAGTAACAGCCCTCCAGTATCTGGACCTCAGCAAACAGCTCAGTAACTGCAAACAAGGTCCAATAGGGATGTCCCTGGCTCAGTACTTCAGAGTGATACTAGAAAATGTGACAGAGCCCTGCTGTGTATCCTCATAGTTGTATTGTGATGTGGAGATGCTACGTCAAAGGCTACTGCTTCTCATGGTGAAAGCTGAAGCTTGGTACACGTAACACTGAGACTTCTAGCGCATGCTGAAGTTCATCCTAATCCTGGACTGCAAATTAACATGTTTTTCCAAGTTCTATTTAACACAAAAAACCTAAGCAGATGCTCAAGTGCCACCTGGAGCAGAAGGGAGTTTTTTGAACTGGGACTTTTGTGGCAATTAGGTGTTCAAATCCAAGCCAGGTAAGCTAACCTTGCCTTGAAAACCCTCCCAGCATACCCTCTTCTGGGGCTTGCCCCGGGCATGGTGGTTCCGTATCTTTCCAAGAACCGTTGACCTTCCTGGGAGCTCTTTTTTGCAATTGGTTTTGTATTTGACATGTCAAGGCCGATGAAAAGTGTCCCCTGCTCCTCAATCCAGTGGTCTGGATTACAAGCTTGCACTTCCTCCAGCCCCCCTTGTCACCCCTTGGCCCCGTGGTACCAAGACAGGCTGCTCCCCACTCCGTAAGCTGGGGGGCTGCTGGTGAACAACCCTGTGAAGGTACCTGGAGACCTGAAAAGTGAAGCTCTCTCACACATCTCTGAGCCTTCAAACAGACTGTTCTCTGGGGACTTGCAGCTTGTTATTTTGCATTTGGTATTAGGGGGTTCTGGAGCATGATAAAGGCAGCAAGTCTAGCCTTTACTCAGCAAATCACATTCTGGTCAAGGCTGGGACGTGTAGCTGACTTGCAATGGGTAGGAAAATACATATGAATTCTTTTCTGAACCTCGAATGCTTAACTGGTCACCATGTATTAGACCCAAATAGAGCAAATCGCTGAACGTGGCTGAAGTAACATAAACGGTTAATTTTTATACTAACATTATAATGCGAAGATTTTGAAAGTGAGCTATTCAAGTGTTTAATATTCTTTGTTAGAAATGCAGTAATAGCACCAATAACCAGCTCTTAAACAGCTTGTAAATGCTAGTATAGTAGCAGTCTTTAAGCAGTAATGTCCAGTTACAAAACTTACAAGGAAATCTTTTTCTCTGTGGTCTGGAAATGGGTGTTTTCTGATGCTTTTCAAAGAATCATAGGCCTGTTCAGAAAAAACATCTGTGCATGGTTGCAAGCGCTCTAGTATTTTATGTGTTCAACTGCAGTGAAATCTTTCGAGTAAGAAAAATCCTGCCAATGCTATCTCCCTTTTGATAAGCTCAAGTTGTGAGAAGCAGACCGAAACATTTGCTGGGCAAGAGGAGAAGAGAGCTCTTCTAACCTGCAAATGAGTTTCACTGGGTTTTCCCTGCTGATGGCTATCAGGCTAGAAGCATAACTTCTGGAAAAGCACTTGCAGCTCGTTGTAGCCAGCTATTTCATCGCTGCTAATCAGATTTGTAAAGTGCCATCCTGATGTTTATCTGCTCCAGGTGAAAAGCATTGCTGCAGCACACGGGATGCAGTTGCTAAGCAACCGCCTTCAATTAAAACATCTTCTTAGATATCTGCAGCATATGAGAAATTAGATTTAACTCCTCAGGAGCTCAAACAAGAGCAACCTCTGAACCTAGCAGATACTGCCATAGCTCCCTCTTCCTTGACGCCAGCGGTTGCTGTCACTTCACCTATAATATGAAGCTTGGGAGTGTTGTTTTATTTCCCTCCAGGTTAGCGATGTGACTCCTGCACGTGGTTGTCATTAAATATTTTTGGAGTTGCAGGCATCTCATTAATGTCAGACAACTCTGAGGAGGGAGAGGGGCTTGAACCCACCTCTGAACTCAGGACTTTTGGACATCTGATCTGGGAAGAATAGAATTTCAAAAGGCTCAACCTTAGCCTCGAAACGGAGCTCAGATCTAAGTGCTGGAAGAGTGCTCATTTAAAATAAGCTCTGATAGATGAACTTGGACTAAAGGGACTTAAGCCTAGATTTTGCAAGGACTTTGCCACCTCTGCCCATCACCGCCTGCCTCTGCCCACCTACCCCGGTCCAGGTGGTCACAGCTAGTCCCTTCCTCTTGCTCCGGAGGACTCCAGCATGGGCAGATTTTCATGCTCTGACTCGGTGAGGCACACCTTCATGCAAAAGCTTGCAAACACAACCTTTGCTTCCTTAGACTTCCACAGACTCCTCGGGTTTCCTCCTAAAAGCAACAGAAAGATGTTTATTGGGAAGCGCTATCATTTTTAGTGTGCTTTTTTTAAAGCCTCCCTACAGCTGGAGTAGAAATATGAGAGGGTTTCTTTCACAAATTAGAAATATTTGCTGCCCGATTTTGTGACGTCCTAAATTCCCTGGCTGGTTTGTTGTTTGTGAAAGATAAAAACACCAAATGGGGAGCACTTAGGAAGGTGAAGTGCTGCTGAAGGCTGGGGAGGGACTGAAAACACAAGAATGAGAGGCCTTTTATGTTGGGAAGTTCAGTAACGTCAAACTCTGAAAATCCCGTTTTCTAATCTCCAGAGTGCTCAAATGCTTAAATTCTGCTGAAAACTAATAGGATCTGAGCGCTTTTTCTTGTATCCTGTGAAAAAATCACACCTGAGCTGCTTCTGTCCTAAGACCCCAGGCAAGACCGCAGCTCTGTTGTGGGCGACGTTTCACAGTATTTGTGCATTTGGAGCACATTTTGTTTAGGGCCTGTGTAGCTTCTGACGTAGCCCAGACAAAGCCAGAGTATTCTGCTGCTTTTTTGAAACAATCTCCTAATCACTTTCCTGGATGAAAATGAGCTTCCTGAAGGGAGTATTAGAAGCTTGGAAGTGTTGGAAGAAGCAGATAGTATTGGAAGCTTCTACACGCTGGATTTTAGAAGTTGATACTAAGAAGCATAAATACAGAAAAGCAGCAAACATCTGTTCCATTATATTTTTACAAGGTCCAGTGCCTTCACTCTTTCCGCTCTGTTGAAACACCCAATGCTTAGCATCCTCCAGCACCTCAAATTACCTAACAGAAATAACTTGAATACTGAATAGCAGCAGAAATTTAGCATAAGCTGTGAAGTAACTAAATCCTAGCTTTTTAAATGAAAGAACTTTTTATACCTTTTGTGCTCTTTTAGTCCTTCGTTTTTTTTCTTGATATTCACAAAAGAAGAAGGTCCGCGTGGTTGCTCAGCTGCTGAACAGAGTATCCCACAATTTGCAATTATATTTAATTTTTATGCAGAAAATTACATAGGTGGGTTTTGGTGGGTATACTTGCTCTGAAACCTGCTATGTTCTATGATTTTTTTTTTTCTCCAGGATTCATATAGCTATAGCTAATGTGCTAAAATCACAACTGAATAGTTTTGTAATTTGCCTCTGAGACTAATCTGTGGCCATCTTTTTAATGGGATTGTAAATTATATGTGCTTTACAAAGGACTACAGTAGACTGAACAATTGTGTTAATGACTCTTATCAAGAGATTAACTAGGAAGGCAGGGTGTAGAAGATTAGATTATTTCACCTGTGAGATTGCCAAGGGAGCATCTTTATGACTTGTCTAATTAGCTCAGTACCATTTTGTAGTGGTCCCCAGCAGTGCTACAAAAGTTAGAGGAATTTCTGCTGTGATCCCCCTCTTAAGTTGCACTGTGGCTATTTCCAGTTGCATTGGGGTGAAATGCTGGGGCATAAACAATCTCTTTTTGAAGGAGCTTAAAAAAATCACTTAGCAAGGTGCTCTGTGTATATGAAGCCTCATAGATGTGGTGGTTGTTCTGCCAACGCGGGGTCCCTGCCTTGATAAATTTGCTATCCAGTTTGCATACAGCAAGCTGGAGACTGAATAGAAGAAAAAAAGAAAAATTCTGCTAAATTAAACTGATGAGCTTTGTGAGAGGTTATTAGTTGGAGCTGTTGGGTCGTGCAAGAACAGTAGCTGTTCAGGAGCCCATGTTGGCTCCCTGGCTTACAGCTGGGTGGTAGTGGCAAGGTGGTAATCATACACGGACGTAGGGTGCTCTTATGTCAATGCTAAAATGCTATCAGTGTTGGGATCCAACCAAGGACCATGGGGTTTGCTTTACCCTGGGTAGTCCTTTTGTTAATCTCCCTACTGATTTAATTGGCCTGTGCATGCCTCTTAGCATAATTCCGCCCGTCCTTAAAATGGATATGATGCAGATTTACTTCTTGAGAGTGTTGAGGAAGCTTTATGGAAGTTAGATCTGGACAGAAAAATGAAAGTCTTCTGTTACTGCCAAACTTCTGGGATGTAACGTCTGGAGTGGATGATGAGGGACGTTGGCTAGGGTAGATGCAGGGTGCTGTCCTGCAGGAGGATTTGGCCTCGGAGTACTATTTCTCTGTTTCTGCAGCTGTAATGATCTTTATGGCTGAGCAGTTGCTGGCTGCTAAATATAAAACATTTTCCACTTCTATTAGAAAATATCATATTGTATGATCAAGAGATGGTAGGGATGGAAGGGAAAGTAGCACACGGATGGAGACTGACATAACTTGTGCTTACCGTCTCTAGCAAGCACAGCTCAGCTGACACATTAATAAGTGGATTGCTGGTTTCTTGGTGTGCTTGCATAGTTATAAGCATCAGAATGAGTGACTAGTTTCGTTATTATCGGCATGGAAAAGCTGTTTCTCATGTTGAAGACAAACACAAGAGTGTTTGGTGGAAATTGCAATATACATAAATATTAAGACCCTAACCAAAATTGCTCAGTCTCAGGTTCATTGTAACAGAGCAAATAGTGTTTCTGTGAATGCACGTCTTCTTCCGTGAACCTAAAATCTCTAGATGTGGCTGCTCTTCTTCAGAGTCCTCGGCCAGAGATTTCACGTGGCTGCTGACTCTGCTGGCACCTCTCACCCGTGTGCCTTGCAGGAGAGGGACCATGTTGGTGGCAAAGTCTCAAACCACCAAAAATGGGAGCAAAGCATGGTGGCCCGTGCATTTGGGCTGGCTGGCAACTGGTGGCACCCTGTGGGAGCCAGAGTTGCTCCTTGATGCTGTGGCTGAGGACGAAGCTGCTGTATAAAGAGCAGCTACGCGGTGTGGAAAGGCTTGATGAGCCAGGCCATGCTGGGTCCATCGTCCCTGGCAGCCCCCCCCATGCGTGACTGTCCACACTCATTGTGGCTCAGAGACGCTTAATGCTTCTGCCTCACCTCTGTCGTCACTGCCCTGGCACAGGGACGCCTGTCCTGCCCAGGGATGGGTATTCCCATGCGTGGGGTGTTGGAAGGCAAAGCGGTAAACTCTGTAGGTGTATTGTCCAAGCAAAGGCAGACGCTGTGAATTTGATGGCTTGGGGACTGTTTTGTAAGTACTGCTACAGCGCAATGTAATAGATATTTGTGCATGCTTTCCAAAAAGCAACTTCTTTGGTGATGGACCAAATACATACTGCTTAGCCTAAATGGGACTTTCAGAAATGCAAGAAGTGTAGAAAAGTGTTTCTGCAATAGATGTGTGATTTTTTTTTTTTTACAGTAACCTTCTGATTCTTAAACTAGTTCATTAGTCTTCTCTTTTGTGAAAATTAGTAGACAGTACCACATGCTGAAAAGCTGAAAATTGGATTAATATATTTCTTTTCAGTTTTAAAACAGTCATCTGTTGTTGTCATTAAAAGTAATAGGCTCATGAGCTATAAAAAGAGCTGCTTGCTTTTTCTGGGGGAAAAAAATTCCACTGGGAGTTCAGAAGATGGATCTGTCATGTCAGATTTTCCCCCTGCCTTCCTCTTCCTGGCATGATGAAATTCACACTGGCTTGGTTGCAATCTCATCATATTTCTCTCAAAATTAAGCTGGACTTAACTGTAATTTGCAATGAAAACCTTAAAGGGAGATGGAAGATGTGGGTTTCTTCCAGTAGAGTGGGTTGGGTGCAGATTTGTGTTCTTTGTAAAGTAACCATTAGAGCAAAACACTGGTGTCTTTTTAGCAGGCATAATTCTGCAGCCCTTCAGAGGAAGGGTGAAGTAATGGTAAAGATGAAGAAACTTGGATTGTTGGTGACACTTAAGGGTGGACATGTCTCTTCTTCATAAAAAACATTCCCCTACCATTCCCCATGCAATTTTGCCAATGCTGTTCTCTCCAAGGTGCAGCTTTTGTGCCGTAAAGTAAAACACAACACTAGGGTTGCCATTTCCTTTCATTTCTTGAAGATTAAAGTAGCATTCCACATAAATCAATTCTGGGTTGGAATGCTTCATTTCTTCTGAAACATATTGACATTAGGCTTTAGCTGCCATCTCTGCAGTGCAGTGTTTTAGATGGTCAGCCCTGCTAGGCTTTGGCCCTGTTGCAACTGTGGCTCTTCCAGCACTGGACATGCCCCATTGGGATTTTGGGGCTGCCTTTTGCTATCCAGGGCTTGCAGGGAAGGCTGGTTGCTTGAACTGTATGTGGTGGCATTTGGCATGTCAAAATTGTTGGGTTTTGTTCCAAATGGAAAGTTGCTTTTGAAAAAATCAGCATTTCCTACAGCATGCTGGTTGCTGTCTTAACCAGCTCTAGCTCTGGTGTAGGCTGTTACTGTAGTAAAGGCGATGTATAATGGGCAGCATGGAACACACTCTGCTTTGGTGAAGCTGTGGTGATTTATATTGGTTTTACACTGTCACATCAGGTCCCATACAAATGGCGTTAAAATCCTAGATATGGTTATAGCGTCTCTTCATTCTGTAATTGACTCATTTAGTGCCTGCTGCCACTTGCAGGGTAGCTGTCATATCTGATGCCAAACATCTCTGGATTCCATTGAGAAATTGTCTTTCTTGCCATGGACTTGAATCGCAGTGTGTGTGTGTGTGTATATTTTTTTTTTTCCACCTTGCACTATAGCCTATGAAACGCTTTCTTGCTGAGTCTCCTATAGCACTCATGTTGTTCCAGACCTTTTCCTTGGTGTTCAGACTGGCGGTAGTTTCAGAAGCACTTTGGCGGCAGAGAAGCCAAGATGTCAAGAGGCTTCATTCTCTCTAGTTGCTTCCCTTGGCAAAAGTTAAAAGCTTGTGTATTTTGAGGCAGAAGTGGTGCTGTTGAAAGCCCTGACTGCAGTGGCAGCATCAGAAAGAAGAGGCTTTTTAAAAGGAATCTGACTTGGCTTTTTAATGGTATTCATCTTTGTGCAAGGTTTCCAGAGCTGCTGTAACTATGAAATAATGTTCTGTAGCCATGGTGCGATAGATTACCCTTCCTGAGGGCAGAGCTGAAGAAAGGAAAAGAAAACAATTTATTGATATCACGGAAAGTGGAGAAGAGCTCAACAGGTCATCCTGTGAGTGCTTCCGTCCCCTGGGAGACATCACCAGCATTGCTGCATTTCCCTTCTGGCCGTTTACACCCGCTTATGAGAGGAATTAATATATCAGCTGTCCTGGGCATCCTTCTGTGACCAGGATCGTAGCAAAAGGGATTAGGCACGAGCTCAGTTCAAATATACGAAGGCCAAGACTTTCTGCTTTTGTTACCTATGCTGGGCTGACACTTAGTCAATGAAATTTTGTATGGAGTCCTATTTTGATTAAATGATGAGTGGGAAGAGAGCAATGTAATGATTTACAAGATTGGGAAGAAAAACAATTAGATATTATGTCCATAGGGTATAAAAGGGAGGAAGGGCTTTACATGAAGAAAATGAAAATGTTACCAATTCATCTATTAGGTGATGAAAGTGTCCTGCGAAATAGGAGGCAAACGCATCCCCTGGGAATTTTAAGCAGTAACGAGTAGAACCCTGAGAAATGATGCAGCGAGGAGTTTACCTTTGGCAGAACAGTAAACTCACCACTCTAATAAAGCTTTTCCTTCTCTGCCTTGTTAGGTTTTCAGTGACAGGACCGAGGGATGTACCTACAACCCAACACTGGGTTCCAGCTTCTGAAACCCAAGCCAGTCCTGGATGGGTGGTGGGGCTGTGCTGCTGCTGGCCTGGCAGGCAGGAGCAGGGGGGGGGACTCAGCTACCAGTTGTTGTGTTGGGTCACACTGGGTGCTGAATGGCACAGGGGGCAAAAGGCAGAAAGCAATCTAGAAACTATAAGTAGTGCTGGAGAACTTGTGTTGCAATTTTATTTATTTATATTTTTTTTTTCCCCCGCTCTGTGGGACAGTGTTACAGGCAAGGCCGATTCAAATGATCCTGAACTAGTACCCCTAGCTCCACCCTGAACTCCCATGGAAAATCTCAGAATTCCACCTGAAAGCAGTCCAAATGAGCACAGAGATGTCAGGGTACTTGGACGAGAAGTCCCTTAGCCAGAAGGGACTTAGTGCTAGCATTGTAGGTGATGCTCCACTGCTGTATGTGTGGGGACATTATGGATATGCACGACATGTGAAGGATGGGAAAATAAATGATGGTACAACAGAAGAAAACACCTTGCGTGGCAAGATTTTGGTAGCAGGGGGGCTACTGGGGTGGCTTCTGTGAGAAGCTGCTAGGAGCTTCCCCCGTGTCCGACAGATCCAATGCCAGCCGGCTCCAGGACGGACCCGCTGCTGGCCAGGGCTGAGCCCATCAGCAACAGTGGGTAGT
>JANXJC010000088.1:40530070-40551525 GCA_027564655.1 Leptodon cayanensis | reverse complement strand
GACCCATGTTGGAGAAGTTTGTGGAGGACTGTCTCCTGTGGGAGGGACCCCACGCTGGAGCAGGGGAAGAGTGAGGATTCCTCCTCCTGAGGAGGAAGGAGCGGCAGAGCCAAGGTGTGATGAACTGACCCCAACCCCCATTCCCTGTCCCCCTGTGCCACTGTGGGGGGGTAGGTAGGGGGATAGGTAGAGAATCCGGGAGTGAAGCTGTGCCCGGAAAGAAGAGAGGGATGGGGGAAAGGTGTTTTTAAGATTTGGTTTTATTTCTTATTGTCCTACTCCGATTTGATTGGCAAAAAATTAAGTTAATTTTCCCTAAGTCAAATCTGTTTGCCCATGATGGTAATTGGTGAGTGATCTCTCCCTGTCCTTATCTCGACCCACAAGCCTTTCGTTATATTTTCTCTCTCTCCCCTGCCCAGCTGAGGAGGGGAGTGATAGAGCAGCTTTGGTGGGCACCTGGCCTCCAGCCAGGGTCAATCGCCCACAACAACAGATTTCTAAACACAGCAAACTGAGCAAGTAAGAAGCCACAGAAGACTTGTCAACCAAGTCACATTGTAAGGAGGACCTAAGGGGACCTTTGGAAAATTAGACCATACTCTGTAAAGATATTAGCTAGTAAACTTACAGGAAACTTGTTTTTGAAAAAAATCCCTGAGAGTTGGCTTGTGCTGGAGAACAGTGGAAAGCAATGTGGTCCTTCTTGTCTGAGAATAACCTAAATTGTAGCAATTGGGCTCTACGAGCATAACTTTGATTTTCAATAAACTAAGAAAATGCATATTGAGTGAAGTATCTCTTAAGTATCCAGAATAATGGAAGATGAGCAATAAACTGTGGGAGTTAATTGCCTAATGGCTACTGTTCCCATATGTGCTCCATTTATCAGCTAGATCCTCAGAAACCTTGCTGCAGCATCAGCGCACGCTCAGTTGTGCTGAACAGCCGTGATGCTTAACGCTCATCCCAGTGGCACTCTAATTAGCGGTAATCTCTTTCCAGCCTGAAATGTTTCAGTGATGCCCGCCCTTTGTTTCCTACTCTTGGCCTCATTTTCTGTTCAGTGTGACCCACTTTTTCCTTGAGCAGCCCTCAGGTTTTGGTTGACACCTTCTTTGGCTTGTTTGGAAAGATGAGTGCGTGGACGGAGCCTGCACACACTTACCCTGTGCTCACCAGGAGCAACGTTTGTAGCAGAGGGACTGTGGTCCTCCTGCAGCGAAGGTCAGCCATGGAAGGGAAATATAAGCAGTTATTTGGTGGAAGAGTCTGAAATTGCTTCCTATTAATTAGCTATTGATAACCACGTTCTATCTTAACTATTCAAGACCAGAGCCCTGATGCACAAGCAAAAAGTAAGAGCTGTTCCCTTCCTTGAAGGTATTATGACCTAAATAGACAAGATGCCCACAAGAAAGGAGGTGGAAAGAGCTAAGGTGCCATTGGAGGCCAGTGGGAGGCTAGGATACAGGATCCGACGTGAATGTCTGTGCTGTGTCTCCCTGCAGTAACAAACTCATTTCAGCGAGGCTAATTCATATTTTGTTTCTAAATTGGAATGTGCAACTTGTTTAAGTAGGTTTCGGTAACTCTATTGATGGCACAATTTTTTCAAGTGATCTGGCAAATCGTTCTGACAGCTGTGGATCGCAGAGCCCCTGTAGCTGTGTTAATCTTGTGCAGTTAATGTACTTTTCTTGAAAGTTCATAGCTGAAGTGTTGGAGGTCCCTGTTGGGTTGCCAGAGCAGATAAAATAAGACCTTTCCCTTCCCACCCCCGATATACAAAACCCACTATCATCTGACGTGTCTTTTTGTTCCAAGATGTAAAGCAGTTGTCACCATCAGACGTTTAATTACCAACTTTACCCAATGCTCAGTGTAGTTGTGGTGTAGCGTTATCTTTTACGTTCCAGCCCCCGACATGGGATGCAGAATGCTCTACACATCCCTGAAATGGGAATTAACGCAGATGGTCTCGTGTCCACCCAAAGTGGCGCTCCGTGTGCCTCTGATGTACCCCCATCGTGGGCACACAGCTGCCACCAGAGATGCTGCTTTGGGGAAAACCCTGCTGTTTTGTAGCAAGAGGGAACAGGAGCTTTAGGGGGCTGCTTGTGTAATCCAGCATGTTTCCCACGGGAGCAGCACCTCCATGCCAGCATGAATGGGTGCCCAAAATAGTAGCAAGTAAAAGCCTTCACTGCAAAGGATCCTGATCTTTCTATCCTCTTTAGACTCATTGTATCCTGCTAAGAGGCTTAATTAACGCACTGCTTGACAGGCCTTGTCAGACTGAAACACAGACTCTACATCATTTAATACGGGGGCCACGGTCTTCCCTGGGAAAAGAGGGCAAAATATAAATGAAAATGAATAAAATGAAAAAAGAAAAATAAAGTATAAAATGAATAAAACCCAAGACGCTTCACGGACACAAAAAGAGCGTGGGGGCAAATTCTTTGTTAAATGGGAAACAACATCTTAAAAACAGGGGTAGCAGCAGACATGGGTGTAAGCAGCTCAGAACAGCATTGGCAATGGACTGTTTTCAGTAACCAAAAGCAGCTGGGGCGTTTGAAAAGCAGCTGAGGCTGCTGCTTCTGTGCTGGAATACAAATAGTACGTGGCTCAGAGCTGGTGGTAAAGGTGGTTTAGCACTGCATGTGCTGTCTCCAGACCGGCATGATGGACTCAGAAAGGGGACCAGCAGCAGAGAGAGCTTCATTATCTTGTATCTGCCTGTGATGACCACAAGATTGGAAAATGGCAGGAGGTGAGGATGTTAAAGCCTATAAATTGGCTTCCTAATAGGTGCTAGAAAGAGGCATCAGGTGGCTTTGATCAGAGGATGGATCCTGCATGGCTTCTGCTCTTAATGACAGCAGGCATTGCAGCATTTCTGGCTTCAGACCGCCGTCAGCTGTGCTCGCCCTAGCCGTGCCATTGCTTCAGAGGCGGTGCTGGAAAAGGAACGATCGGTTTTGCACACGCCTGTGTCAGTGCAATGAAGAAGAACTCATACGTTTGTCTTTAAATACAGCAGCTGTGGAACGATAGGACAGACTAACGTGTTCGCTGGCAAGAGCGGCTGTGAAAGCGCCAGTGATCTTTATTGGCATTTCCAAATTAAAGCTCTCGGCACTAACTCCCTCCCTGCGTAGCACCGGCGGGCTGGAGAGACGTAGTTTGCCTTCAAGGCAGCGGTTGGGCTGTGCTCTGCTCTGCCACGTCTCACCCAGGTGCTGCCGGCCAGCGCTGATGCTCCAGCCCCTTTCCAGCATCCTCCCTGTGCTCACCAGCACCCTGCAGCCCAACACGATGGGCACATCCTGCTCCGACAGGAAAGCAACCGTGCCACTCCAGCGTAGGGTTTCTCGGGTCACCGTGGGCTTTCTGTGTCAGGAGGATCTCAAACTGGCACTGTGGTGTTTCATCAAGTGACTTGCAAGCAAGGAGAGGAAGAAATGCACGTAAGTGGAAGTTTTCCTGCATTGTAGAAAAATCACCATTCAGCAAAATTTCAAATAAAATTTGGAAGAACATCAATGAAACAGAGAACTACCTAAAGCTGACATGTTTGAGTAACTTCTATACTCACTCTTCATTATAAAACGGAACCCCCCCCTTTTTTACTGCTATTTTTGGGCTGCGGTTCTACTGGAATCGAAGATTTCTCTTCCAATCTCCATCTCTCTGACCTCTCAGGAAGCACTGTTGTATATTCATTTGGCAGTAAGCGACAGAACTCTTAGGCAGAGATACTCAAACAATAGCACGCATGTCCAAAAAGGATTTTGAAAATTAATTTTTAATATGTGGCCTCTGCCCTGGTTTTTCTGTGCTAGTCTAAACCCACAGGTATAAATAGCTCCACTGACCTGAATGGATACTTTTGGGTATAGCAACAAAAAAGAATCATTTCCTGCTAGTGGAGGTAAATATTCATCTAGGCATGATTTAACATCTGCGCATTTATTTCCTTACAATTTGCACTAATAACTGTTTTTTTTAAAAACAGACTTCTTTGAAAGGAATTTAAGGACTAGTGCATTTAGGTTGTTTTAGATTTCTGCTCCTCTGCGTCTGAGCCTGCCTCGATGACCCCTTATCTGCTGGCTGCCATCATCTCTACTGCCGGTCAAATGAGAGGTGACATTTCAGTGCAAGCCCAAACGAGAACCAAAGTCTATGGCAACCTCTGGGTCCCTCCATTAAAAAAAGACCCTGAAAACTGCTGAAGGCAGCCGGGTGGGGTTGCTAAATCATTGCACTGGACATGCACACGCAGAGCCTGGGCTGCCTGGGGCTGCGTGGAGCCAAACACAGCTGATTTGCAGGGAAAAAAGCAGAGGGACTCAGAACCTTTTTGCTCTAACTAAGTGCTGACAGCATAGCCAAGCCAGGCTTTTATAACGTGTGGACTGTGCTGGGAACCAGCTCAGTGCAGCTTAAGATGGCTTTTTTACACAGGCTTCTCCCCGGCAAGAGTCTACGGACTCTATAGAGCCCCTTGGTCTTTTCCGTCCCATGAGGTCACAGGCTTTCCTGGCCATAATTAAGTCATTACAGTAGCCTAGTTTCCTAGAAGTACAGGAAGGCTGGAAAATAATTAATGCATAAGCAGAATATACACGTTCAAGACTAGAAGATGACATTTTAGTTTGCTCTTAACACTGGTCTTGCACTTCAAGCTTTTATTGCTTTTTCTTCCTTAGGTATCTATATGTGTCTGTAGCCACCCAATAGCTGTTAATGTCTGTATTCAACTGAAGTAGGAAAACAACAAGTGCGGTAAATTTTACAATATGTTTACATTGTAACCAGGTTTATAGGGGCATCATAATTCATCATGTATTCCAACAGAAGTATGGATCTCTTCCAATTTAATTTTCTGAAGTTCGAGTTTGCAGCTGGGTCACTCCTGGTGTAATGTGGGAGATGCATCTCCTAAGGCTGTGTGTTGAAAGAGCAGCATCCCGGCTGTCACTGCCACCCATCAGATACCACGCCACGGGCTGAGGGCAAAGCATCCAAATCACTTCTGTGGGCGCAGCAGCATAGCTAGCTTCATAAATTTTGTTGCAAGGAGCAATAATCAATACTTCATGGTTAATGACGCAAAACTGAAATTAGTATAGATTTTATGTCTCCTTCTCTTCCCAATTATGCAAACATTGCTATGCCCCTTCTGTAGTTGCCTTATATTACGGCTTTTATAAAGACTGTCCGGTGATGTTTAATTGAAAGACTGAATACTCAAAAATGTCACAACCAATTTTGGCTTTTACTTTTTTTTGTTCAGTGTTCACCCTGAGGTTAATAGAAAATGATGTCAAACACAAGAAATGATTTATGTAAGTCATGCAGGTTTTGTCACCCAGAGCTATATATAAAGTCAATTGCAAATTGTTTTCTCATTCTAAATTACTGTACATTGCTCTGGGGTACACTGAAAAAATGACCAGCGGAATAATATGGGAGAAGGAAAGGTTATCTTCTGAACTGAACTGTGCTTCGAAGAAAACAATTTTGAAAGTTGCTTGTTTTTAATATGCTAGAAGAGGCTGTTCCTCAGATCAGGAAAAAAAAAAAAAACAAAACAAACAAAAACAGGAAGGCAAAAATAAAAAGAAGTTTCACAACTGGATCACTTCCAATGGCTGATGAGCAGTAGGCAGCAGCCAGGTCTCCTGAATCACACGCAGCGCTTTATCAGCTGCACTGTGTCCACAAAATGGCGCTACAATTAGAGACCCAGAGGGGCAAAGACTGGGGAAACATCTAACTTGTCATGTTGACAAATCTCATTTATGCATAAAATATATTTCGCAGTAATAGTCCTTCCAAGGCTGGGAGGAAATGAAAGCTGTATTAAGAGTAAATCAGCTACCAACTGTGATCTTGTTTCATGTCGAACAGGGTACAGTCTTGTACAGGATTAAAAAGCGCCACGTAAAATTTCTCCATTTCACAAAATTAGCTTTAATTGGGAAAGCAGAAGGTAGAGTCGGCTGATCTGTTGTGCTCCTGGAGACTGCAACAGTCTTACTGGAAACACAAATCTTTGATTCAACCCCAGGTCGGATAAGATATACAAGACAAAAATATCCTTGTTTTGCCTTTTCAATATTCTTAGTCTTCCTGGGAATCCTGTATCTGTATGCAAGGTAGGTGTGAAGTAAATTGCCCTCCTTCCTTACTCTCAGTAGCTTTTGCTTTTATATTTGATTCCTGACTTAATGAGCTAAAAGAAGTCATGAGTTAACATCTTTGTGTTTTGCATAGACTTTCTCATCCTCCAGTGTTGCTTAATTATCGAACAGGTGATGTATAAACACAAACCTGAAAGCACATCCCCGCATCTCGGAGTGGTGATGCTCTTTGCCTTGCATCATCGGGATGTGCTCTGGGGGGTTCAGGGTTTGGTCGTCAGCCCAGCTTTTAAGGTGACTGGGCACGTGGGCTCTGCGTGTGCGTGTCCCAGCGACGCCGGGGCACTCTGTGGTATTGTGCCCTGTGAGGGGATGGAAAGTTCAGCCCGGGAATTGCAACCCCTGGAGCACACACTTCTTTGCAACCAGGTTCTCCTCCACCCCTCAACTCCCACCCCTTCTGAACAACGAAGTCAGATACAATTTAGTTTTTTAAGCCAAATCTCTGTGCTGAACGTCATGGGTAGATTTTTCCCAGGAAATTATCATGGATGTAGGGAACCCCAGCTATGCATCTGCAGTTAAATTTGTGACATCTCTGCTATTGAAACAGGATCTGATGCAAATACCCTGGTAAAGGCATTGGGCTGTAAATCTCAGCCGGTGACTCTCTTTAATTATGAGACTGAATACTGTTTGATTGCAGAACAATAAGAAGTGCCTGAAAGTACGAGCTCATGCTCACTTGCCTCTTAGCAAGACCATCTCCTCTCGAATCAAAGCAGCCACACACCTAAGACACGAACAAATACTTTCTTCTTTTGCTCTGCCTATTATTTTTGTAGGTCTGATATTTTCTTCCAAACTTGTGCTGGACATATTGATAAATATATTGGTTTCTCTGTGGTTATTTTGGATATCTAAATTTGAAAGCAATCCTGTAGACATTACCTGAGGGACTGTTGTTTAGTGGTTGGTTCACAATGTTTTGAGGTTGAGTGGGAATCTCCAATGTCAGCCAAGGGCTTCCCATAAGCACATTGAAATGTTTTTTCTTTCCTTGTAGGAAGAACTCAGAAGGCTCCAACACACCTTGGAACAGGTCAATGATGGCAAAGACTTGCTTCAAAGGTAAACGTGTGATTTCCACAGTATCTCACACATGATAAAGTGAAATGGCTTTTATAAGGCAACCAGCCCTTTCTGAGAGACAGTCACTTTGTTGTAACTATGTTTTTCACTTGGTAATATACGAAATATTCAAGATTTTGCATCTCTCCCATGAATGATTCTTATTTTTAGTTACAGGAGGATAATTTCTGAAAACTGCTGCTGATTGAATGATGTAATTAAGTGTCCAGTAAAGTCTCAAAATAACTCCACAGGTTGGGGTCTAATCTTACAAATTTTCATGCGAAGACCTTTCATTCATGTTGCTAGTCCCATCCAAAGCAGTGTCCCAAGATGTTTGATTTTTATCTTCTAGCATTTTAAAATTGCTTTCTCAAAGCAATCGGTTTGCAGCACCAATTCCTTGGTCATCATTTATTACAAAGAATTTTTCCTTCATATTCCTGTATGGCTTTTGCTGATGTAATTCATTTGCTGCTGGCATTACCATTGTTACTTTCCATTTTACTCTCCAGCTTTTCAAACATAGCCCCAGGGATGAAAGTTAATTTAGCAAGAATATCTATTATATTTGCCAGTGGGTTTTTTTATTTGCAGAGGCTTCTTTGCTGGGTGTGCCTGTCTCTGGAGCTGTGGCATCTGGAAGGTTTAGTGCAAGGACTCAGGCAGGCTCCCATCTGGAAACTGGATCCAAATTCATGCTTTTTGTTAACAATCAAATGGGGCTGGACACAGGGACCCAGATGCCTTCCTCCGAAGACAGCAACACTTTATAATAAGCAGCTCTTGTATGTTCTTGTCAAAATTTCAGAATTAATTCACAGTGATTGCAAAAATGTCATGCTGAGATGCATTAAGCCCATTTTCTTTTCTTTTCCATAGCCACCAGCTTGCCATGGATGAAGAAAATAATATCGAAAAATATCATATCAACTTACAGCCCTTGGAATCAAAAGTGAAAATGTAAGTAACAAAGAATGTTGTTTCTGCCTTTAAATGCGGCTGAGTTTGTCTGATTCCTGAACCGCAGAACCCAGACTGTATCGTCGTGGAGTTCTGTGCAACTTTAAGTACAAAAAAAGCCTCAATTTAGCAAGTTGACTAAGCTCTTCTCTACCTTTAAGCATGTGAACGTTCTCTTTGAACTGAATTTCAAATGTTAAACTTCAATGTTGCACTAATTTTGTCATTTCCTCCGTGAAACTAAAGAATATTGGAGAATCTGCTAGAGTTTTTGTATGTACAGAGAATGTTCTGGAGGGGGGGAAGGCCAGCACAGAGCAAGAAGTCTCGTCTGTGGTATTTTTCACATCTACCATGAAGCCCGGTTAAAGCTCCCCAGGCACCTCACGGGACTTCTGTGCAAGGAGCAATCTTGGGTTTGCATGGGGATGGAGATGGAAGTCTGAGGGGAGCAGGGTTGCTGGGCTGGGGGGTGCAGCACAGCTATATGGCACTAAGCAAGCTGGGCTTTACTGGAAAGCAAGGCAGTTGCTAGCACTCAGCCAAGGCACATGCATGACACCTAGCTGCACCACCTGGAAGGAAGGGATAAGCATCGCTACGTTCTGGTAATGAACTCCCCAACTTCCAAATGCAAGAATTTGAGCCTTTGTAATACATTTCCCACGTGTTGTATAGTTTACCATGGGGTCAGTTATCCTAAAAGGCTTGGCCGTGCTGTATCAGGACACGTGGTAATACTGGGGATATAACTTAAAATTTACCCACATGTCTATCAGAGCAGAGGACTCCTCTTTGTGCCTCTTCCAGCGCTGTTCCGCCAGCCCTGGTGCAGGCATTACCTCCGTCCAGCAGGCACGACCTCTGCGCTAACATGGTCCCCCTGGACTTCCCAGCAGAGAGCAAAAGTTTGACATGGCTCCACTTGCATCGAAAATAGATGAACATCTTTGTGCTGAAACCCCCAATTACTTCATGGCAAAATCTTGCGATGTCAGGCACAGCTTTACACAGAGTTTTATGTGTTGCTACATTACATACTGAATTTCACTTTCAGTTGAAAAGCTACCGCTAACTCACTATACAGGATGTTAAAACATTAATGTTATATTAAAATATTAAAAGGACATGAAGATTCAAATTGAAATCCAGCCAGCATCTTTTAGTCATGCAAATATAAGCCAGATGAAAGCATAAATTTTCAGAGAGCTTCCTGCAAGGGTAGTTATGACTTAACCTCTGTATATTCTCAAGCTTTAAAATAGAAAATACATGTAAATGTAAGTATGTAAATACTACTTGTCCATATTATGCAGTGGAGCTTGAAACTGAAACAATGCAAAGTGTAAATGCTTGAGGTGTGAAGATGTGGGGATTTTTTTAAAGCAAAATGCATTTACTGAAAGCTGCTCCGTTGGCACTCGCACTTGGGAGCTTTGGTAGCTCTTTCTGTCCTTTTTAAAGCTGTTGTATGACAACAACACAGGCCTTAACCGACCTGACTGGCTCTGAAGTGCACCTGTCCTGGTGAGGCTGTAACAGATGCTGTTTCATTTCTAATCTGGTATTCTTCTAAAAAATGACAAAATACACATATTTCATTTCCTCAGCCTTGAGATGTTCAAAATGCCACGGGTGTTGGGAGCGTTGTTCCCTGACCAGGAAAAATTACATGTCAGAAGGCATTTCCCACTGTCTGGAGCTCCCAGCACTGTAGGCAGTCAATGAGAAGATGTAGGTGTCCTGGTGTTGAGCTTTGTCCTCCTTCTGCAAAGCCAAGAGGGTGGAAGTGCCAGTGTGTAGTCAAATGCCTTTTCAACGGTCTCTGGGTGCTAAATGCTTTTCTGGCTTAAGGAGATGGGAGCAGAAATGACATCTTGACTGTTAAAAAGGCAACGCAGGAAAAAAAAGTATTCTTAGGACAAAGGAAATCCATGCTGATGGCTTTGGACCCTTTGGTTTGAACCATAAAGCACATGGCTCCTTTAGGAAGGAGCGTTGCCCTGGGGTGCAGGCACCGTGGGTGGGAGCAGGGCCAGGCGGGCTTTGGGCATGGGACCCCTCCCGGGGAGCACCCCAGCAGCAAGGCTGGTGCTGAGCATGCCAAACCCTTGGGGAGCAGGCAGGGCGGAGGAGTGCCGGCTCCTACCCGCTCCCCGCACAACCGCCACTAGAGCTTTGCACCACGGAGAACAACTGAAGCGAAGGTCAGGGTACTCTACCTGATTAACAGACACACTGAAGGTTTTACTGGCTTGATATCCCAGTGAATAAAATCCCAATTGCTTAAAAATCCTAAAAGGAGCTCTTCCCAGCTCATTGCACTGCAGCAACGCTGCTGAGTCTCAGGTCAGAATTTAGCTCTGCTTTTCTACAGAGTTCACGGATCATGCTGCGTGCATACACCCACATACTTTGTGTTAATGCCATTGCTATTGTAAACACAGTTTTAATTCTCAGCATCTCTCCCTGGTCTCCCTAGCACCTTCAGAAAGGCACAGGCGGTCCGGCACTGCCACCTGGTGAGAGCCACCCTGGCCTTCAGCTCCCCGGCCACCGGGCAGCACAGCAAATGGAATTTCTTTACAGAATTTCACATGAGATTTTAGAAACCTGGTCAAAGTTTAGAGTTTCAAAGCAGAGCTCCTACTGCAATCCCCATGTGTTGCTTTGGAGGAGGTGTTAAGTCCCCAGCTGCCCAAGATGGAGGAGATTTTAAAGGATACTGGTCTGGCTCTGAACTTCCACCTGTATCTGCGTTATAATCTGAAAGCTGATATAAATATAACATGTTGAAGGCTATTCATTCTTTTAAACAGATAAATGCATATTTTTATTTTGTTTGCAAGTTGTAAGAGAATTGCTGAGTTATGTACAGTCTCAAATTTAAATGACTTCTGTAGGTTTAGGGATTTGAAATAAAGAATTGCTTCTACTTAACAGATACCGCAAGTTATACTAGTAGTGGCTAATATAAGATCTACAGAGGGTAGTTACGAGGGATCATTATCCAAATCGGAAAACAAAGCGCCCAAAAAAAGAGAAGAATGCCAAAAGCCACGTCTTCAGCCAAGAATCTCTCTTTTAAATCCTTTTTGTTGCTGCATTCCCCCCCAACCCTGTGCCTTGGTGTTTGCCTCAGTATCCAGCGAGCATGGCGTGAGTACCTGCAGCGCCAGGAGCTGCCACCCCACGAGCAGCTGGACAAGCGCAGTCCCTCCCCGCCGTCCCTCTCCTCGGACAAGATGAGCAGGTCCATCAGCATGAACACCTTTTCTGACAGCAGCACACCAGTGAGTACAGCCTTGGGGCCCGTTTTCCTATTTGTTGCTTTTCGTTGGGTTCCTTTCTAGGACTTTAGATAAATGAAAGCTAAATTATGGGCAAATCATGAAAGAGGGACTTTCAGGGGAGTACTAGTGTCTCAAATGAACCTGCAAGCAGATGTGCCTCTTGTAGGTACAGTTGAATGTGTGATTGTGCATGTTAGACCTGGATCTCAGCTGATACTAGCAGTGCTCTTGATGGAAAAAAGGCGTTTCCAAATGGTGGTGTGTTCTTCTCAGAAAGCAGGGATCTTCACATGTTTTTAGCACTTTGTGTTCTCCAAAAAAACAAATTGTGGTCCTTTTCCTACAAAAGTTGCATGGTTTGTAGGTTTGGGGTTTTTTTTCCTAAAGGGGACTTAGAGAAGTTGATCTAGGGATTAAAAATTAAATTTTATTTTGGAATAAATATTCATGCCGCCTTGCAGACTGGGTGACTAGTGGCTGGAGGCTGTACTTCTCTTTTTAAGGCGACTCTAAACTAGAAACTCAAATATAGAGCCCATTTTTTGAAGACAAGTGGTTTTGTGGCTGTCTCTGGAGCAGGATCTTTTAGGTCAATCAATCAGCAGATAGATATAGAGCCTATAAATATTGCTTTCAGCTTTGTGACAGAGCAAACTGTAGACTAGAGTGCATGAAATAATTCAGTTGTTTTAAAAAATACAGGAGATGGAAATCGCCACGGTGTGTGTTGGACTAGCTAAATAAAACCAGGATGTGTCACCGTGTTTGACTGTGTAGGGTAGGTGTGAACTGGTCGTTTGGACGCTTGCTAGGAGTGCATATTGGTCAGCTACAGGACGCTCTGCTGCCAGTCACTGGACAGCATTTGGTGGCTTCTGAGTTCACTATAAAAAATCTAGAAATCATTGCTAGTGGGGTTCTTAAAGCAGATGGAGCCCCTCTGCAAGGAAGAGATGTTAGTTTAACTCTGCCTTCAGCTGCAAAGTTGGAGCAACGCCACCTAATGTAAAGCACAAGGCAGGCTCGCAGATCCAACAGAGCTTTTCTGTGCTAAGAACTCTGGTCTTGGATTTATGGGGACAATTTGACTCTTTCCTCCATTGAACCAGGTTCAAACCGAAGCTAGGTGAGCTGTTTCCAGCAGCTATTATTTTTGTGACACCGTGGTTAGGCAGGCTGCATTAGATTTGACAGCATTTAATAAAACATTACTGAGAGCGCACTGTTTTATTTTTAGATGTCTTGTGTTCATAGCCGGAGACCAGGGATGATAAACTAGGTTGCAATAGTGGGTTATACACTAACGCCTCATGTATTAAACGAGTGAGGTTCCTCTAATGAGAGATATAAATTTGCATATACATTTGTATCTGCCGCTGGCACTTGTTGGAGCCCGCCGGCCATGCGGAGCACCGAGCCAGCCGCTCGGCCACCACAAGAGGCCCCTCGTACCCTGCGCGGGGAGGTTCCGTCAGGAACCTCGTTTAGAAAACGATGCGTTTTTCAATGCTTTTGGGTCTTTCGGGGTAAAATGAGTACTTCTGGGAGCTGTATGTTTGTGGGAAAATGAAGCTTGGATACTAGAATTTCTGCTTAATTTGTCTTAATGCAACACCCACTCATCTCATTTCTGCACCCTACTTGTTTAATGCAAAGGAAGATGGGAATATTTTCTTACACTTTTCTAGTGCTAAGCCTGTCAATAACCTTTGAAAAATGAGGGAACATTTCTGAAAGCAAAGGAACCCATATCTATTTAGTGTTACCTTGATTATCGCAATGCCTGAGGCTGTGAAGGTCCCCCGCTTTTATGTGCAGGATGGTCCTCCATTCTGGGATGAGGCACCGTGACTCCAGGTAAATGCCGTTGTACTTTTCGAGGTCCTCACAAACTATTTAAAAGTCAACATACTGATTTAAGATGTTTTTCTGTCTGCATCAGAGAGTTCTGTGGAGCACCATGAAAGTAGGGAGCAGATGAAGGAGGTGAGGAGAAGCCTTTAGCGTGGGAGCAGAGCAGGTGCCCTAAGAGGAGGGTGGTTGAAGGTGTGAGATCTGGTGGGGAGGCACTATATGGGTAAGGTATGAGGACAGCTACTGCCACAAAGCAAATAGGCAGCAACGCTCTTTGGGGTAGTTTTGTTTCCTGATTGCTTCTGATGAAGTAAAACAGCGCTGGCCCTGTGTGGATCATGGTCTCAGCTTCTGCAGTGCGTGGTTGAACACACAGGTGTGTGCCCAGAAATGCTACCGGCACGTGTGCCTCTTGGAGCTGGGCTGGGTCATCCTTGCTAGTCCTTGGACACATACGCTAAGGATAGACTCTGATCTAATGCAGTAGTGGGTATGTCTCTGTCTGATACACGTGTGCTTTCCTGATGGCAAATGTCGCATATTTTTGGTTTAGAATTGATACTGTCAGGTTCAGGGCAGGGATAAGGCCAGAACAAACCAGGGACAATTAACCTTGAACTGTTAACAACTGAATGGAAGAGTAATTGATTGTCTTAACCAAATAATAACTTGGCCAGAATTAAATGCAACATTTGGACTGAGCCACACTTTCTGCTCAAGTATAAGGTAAACTTAAGGAAGGAGAAAAAAACCATCTGAGCAGAGAAACCGCTGCTGGTCCCATCTATAATTTTACACTCTCTTGAAGTTTTGTGTTTACAAGACCCAAGCTGGAAGCAGGGGAGAGGAGTTGGGGAATAACCAAGCAGTCAAACACATCCATTTGCCAAGTCCTCAATTTGGCCTACATTCCAGAACAAGACCTTTGAAGAATGGGGCAAATTCATTATAATGCCATTCCTTTTGCATTAGCAAAAGGTGCCCTAAGAAATACGCCCGTGCCTAGTCTTTGCATAAAAATGTGCTGAGCTGAGCAGTATGGAGTCCCTCAAATTTCTCTTGCTGTCTGGCAATCTTCCTCTGAAAAATTTGGAGGAGGGAGAAAGTCAGACTGAAATTTGGACTCTTTGGAGGTTTTCCTATTTCTTTTTCAAAGAAGTAGAAAGCAACTAGCATGTCAAAATATGTTAGCAATAAGCATTGATGCAGATGGGCGAGAGAAATTTATGAAGTATTTTGAGAAACCACAGTCACAACACAGCCACTTAATTCAGCTGAAATCTAATCCTGGTTTTCAATTTCCTTTCTCAGTGCAAGCTTTGCTGGATCCCTAGCTGGATTTACACACTCCTGGGGGGCAAAAAAGTAGTTGGCTACTTGAATCATGAAAGACAGAAAGGATCTCATGCCCAAAAAATAGATGAGAGCCCGTGGGCTAACAAATGGATGTCACTGCAGTGGGATGGGATGTGTACACCAAATACCTATTTATACCAGTACATGGGACCAGCAGTTGTGGTGAGGTAGAATTTTGAAACTCTGATTTGGAGGAATAATACCTAAAGCCAAGGTTTATTCAGACTGTTGGGCACAACAGAGAGTGTCTGCATGTGCAGTCTCCAGCTGGAGATTTAAGAATGACATTTGGTCATTTGTAGTTGAAAGATAAGGTCTTTGAGCTCATTTCTACTATTACTACAAACATCCTGAGGCATTTGTAAGGGAAGACGGGGAATTACTAGGACTGAGAAAAGTCAGAGTTTCAAAAGCATTTTACCTCTCTTGCCCTCAAAACTTTTCCATTCTCAAAAAAAAAAAAAAAAAAAAGACAAAACGTGCAAACAGGAAGTAGAAAAAGTAATTAAACCCATAGGAAACTGAAATCCAGTGAAAAACCTGTACACCCAAAGTAAAAAATGTCCAGAATCAAAGGTGGGGCCTTTTGTCAGCGCATGCACAGCTTGTGTGCAAGGTGGGAGGGCAGGGCACCAGCACGAGCGCTAACCCCCGGAGGAGTTAGCAGCGATGGCCTGAGCCTTGACTGTAGCTGTGTATTCCCAATATGCAGGCATTTACTCATATGTAATCATTAAAACTTTGTGAATTCATCAGATATGACACTTCCTTGTTGTCCCAGCCAAGAAAATAAGTACAGAAACACAAAGCAACAATTTTAGAGTAGCTTTAGAGAAGTGAGGAGAAGGGGAGGTACCAGGAACAGTTCTTACTCTGCTCGATGGCAGCAGGGATGCTTTCTGGTCAGCCGTACCACAACTTTCATGGTTAGCGGGTTTCATATGACTTCTTTTAAAAGCCATTTGGTTCCCATGAGGTGGCGATAGCTAGGCAAGTGGGCTTTGCCTCTGGCCAGTGTGAGATGCCGGCCATTTAATCAATCGGTTCATCACGGTTCATTGATAGAGGATGATGTAATCTCTCCTTGACTTGCTGAAGATCATGTATGTCTTTTATGTATTTGGCTTCAAAAAGCTGTAGCTTACCCTGCTGACTGTGCTTACCATATTTCAGTTCAGAGAGACAACCTAATTGTGTGATTCTAAGACTCAGAAGCTTGATAAATCATTAATTACGATACCTTTGAATCAAATGTTTGAACTTGTTTTGCATCAGCTAGCTGCCTTCATGACTGCAGAAAACTGTTGCTTTCAAAGTGAAATACTGATGAGAAACTTGTCAAATAGAAGAGGAACTACTAGATAAGGAGAAAAAAAACCCCACAATTGAAACAATTCCTTGTTTTTGCTGCTGCCTCCAGGTCTTGATAATTTCCAGCAGCTCTCCTGTTTGAAGTTTTGTCTTAATTTTATGGCAGAGGAACAGTGTCTTCTGGAATGTGGACACTGAATCCTTGTGAGTACTAAAGGGAAAAGACTCTTCAGGCTTTGTTTATATGCTTCTTGCCCTTGAAGCCTGAGCATCTCATCTCAATAGCATTTCATTACAGTTGTGCATGTCCTTTCGTTAGCTGGCTTGAAGGTACCAGGTGATAAACAAGGCCACAATTAATTTTTTTTCATTGGCACCACCTTTGTCTTCCTACTTCTGGCTTAAGGGTTGTGCAGAATGGTAACTGAGGAAAATGGATAATTTAAAGCAAACTCATAATGACTGATCACAAGTAACTTGAATGGTTCTAGGTAGTTGGAAACCAGTTGCTCTGTTATTAAAGTTTTAAAATAAACATATTTGCAGATAATACAGTTTAAGAAAAAAAGAAAGATTATTAAGCCTTTTCTGGGATGCAGTAACTGAAATAGCAAGATGAATGATTACTGTTCTGGGAAACTACTTCGGGAGTAACATATGCATCTCTTGGAAAAAATTACTGGGTTTTAGGCATACTTTTATGCTTAATAAAGTACACTCAACTTGAGCTGAATATTTGTTACTGAAAATATTCTTCTTTGAGATTCATGTCCAATCAACATGTATTTCTGTTAAAACAGCCATGACTCTGAAGACACAACACAAGGCACAAAATAAAATAGGGCACAATGAAAAGCAATAAAAATTCCCTATTAGATATGTAGAAGGAAGGAATAAAGCAGTGTACTAAGCAATCAGAAATTCACAACCAGAAAAAAACGATACTATCCCCAAAGTATTATATACATTGGAGAGTTGATGAAGTCCAAAATTTCATTTTTTGGTATTTTGAAGGTAAACTTAAGAGGATAAAGATCTGTGAACATTTGCAATGAGACTTCATCTCGTGTTTTAAATAAACTGATTTTCTTTTAAGATGTTGGGCCACAATGTCTACTCTACATATTAGTGACATCCCACCTGAAACAAAAATAGATCCCCTTTTCTTTTCATTTGGCTTTCTTCTTTTTCACACACTGGCCACTCTTAGAAGGACTCTCACAAAGGCTGCCACTATCCAGGTCTTAAGACATGTATGTGTGCTCAGTGAAAGCACAGTTATTTCCCTAGGCTCCTGCCAGAGTGCTTACTACCCTTTTAATCCAAGAACGTTTCAGGTAGATCAAATTATCAGGTAATGGGTCATGCTTTATGTTTGCAAATAGATAACTCATTCTTGACATTGGAGGGGGGAAAAAGTGGTGAGGCTATCTCAAAGTGTTTGTGCTATGGTTCCCTTGGGCCTGTCTCCCAGTGGAAAACTGATATAATGGGTGGAATGACAGAGAAAGGACGTAGCTTGAGTGATGAGATGGGAAACAGACTTTTCTTGTTTGGCTACTGCTTTGTAGGCTAGCAAGGAAAGGATTTGCCAAGTGCGTGTGTGTAGTACAGGCAGTTTCCTAGCTGTTGGAAAAGATCGGTTGTCAATCACTTATCAGATTATTGTATTAGGAGAACACAAGCAGTATCTGTACCATCTTTAGTTGCTTTTTTCCCCCTTTTGCATGTTTATTTTTAATCAAAAAATGAGGAGCAAGGCATATACTAGATTTGAAAAGAATGTTCTTCCTTATAAATACTTTATTTCTCTTTATTGTGTAGAAAGGTGGCAAAATTTACCTTCCTATGTGGTGTGTGACGGAGTTTCTGCTTTTTTCTCCAGAAATAATCAACTGTGTCTACAGTTGCTAAGAATAAAAAAATATTATGCTGGATATGTCCCACTAGCATGTGGTTGTGGTTATGACCTGTTTTCATGATGACATCATTGTGTCTCTTTAAATAGTTCAGTTGCAAAGACATAATCTGTGAAAGCCACAGAAAACCTGGTAATCCTCGGCAGACAAGCAAAAGCTGGTGCCAGACATACCTGCATCCAGAGTTCTTATAGAATTGCAGTGGTATCTTGATTTTTCTTCTCTTTTCACTTTAATCGGAAACATTGGCATGGAAACAAAATTAATTTGTTCCTCTCTGGGCAGAAGTGTCTTCCGCTGTGCAATGATTTGAAATTACACGTCAAGGAGGACGTGTTTCCCCCAGCAGCCAGCTCCCACCCTGCTATAGCTTCCGAGGAGAGAAGCCGCCCCCCCCGCAGCCCCTCGGGGTCTGCTGTCAGCCGGGGCGGGGGGGGCCGCCCGCCCTCCCTCCCCGTTGCGCTCTCCGCGGCCCTTCAGCACCGCGGACAGCGGCGGTGCGGTCGGTTCAGCACCGCGGACAGCGGCGGCGCGGTCAGTATGGCGATACCTGATTCTGTAGAACGATCTTTTTTTTTGTACTTCAGCGGAGTGCTTGAATAGGCTACTTTCTACTAAGGAATACTCTTGTTAGAGCTGTAAACATGTGAAATATGCTTTTCCAAATGCGACCATATGGTTATTTTTCTATCCTTTCTCCATTGGTTGGTGTTGCGGAAAGTAATTTCCAAGGTCTTCCTCCCTCTCCCCAGGCCAGATTAGCTGCAAATGCAACAAAAACCAAATCCACATTAAAGACTGGATTCCTACTTTGTCTCACAAGGGTACCATCGACAATAAAAGAAATGTTACTTCCAGCTAATTACAGTGTCAAGTACCTGATATTCATTCTCTAATGTTCAGGACAAGAGCAGTGAGCACAAACTGAAAGACAGGAGGTTCTGTCTGAACATTAGGCAATACTTTTTTCACTGTGAAGGTGACCGAGTACTGGCACAGGTTGCCCAGAGAGACTGCGGAGTCTTCACCCTTGGACATATTCAAAAGCCATCCGGACATGGTCCTGGGCAAACTGCTCTAGGTGGCCCTCCTTGAGCAGGGGGGTTGGACCAGGTGACCTCCAGAGGTGCCTTCCAACCTCAGCCATTCTGTGATTCTGTAAAGTAGTAAGTAGGAATTGGAGTGAAATAGTTGGATGTGAAGCACAGTATTGAATCAAAGGTAATACAGACAACTGCAAAGAAACATTTGCAGCTTGTTCTGTTCATAATTAAGTTTCTTATCTGGCTGGATTTCTTATCTTGTATCTTGGGGAATTTGAACTACAATAGGAAAACATTTCTGCTTAGCAAGAATTAGCACATAATTTACTAAAATCACTATTGGGGAAGGAGGGATTCTTTGTAAAGTAGCAAAATAAAAAGATGTGAAGTGTTTGATTTCTTTATAAAAGTGTGTGTGGGGGTTATATATACTTTAATACTGGTGCATATGTAGCTTTGATAGCTTCTACCACTTATCCTGTGTGTATATAATTTTCTATACTACAAATTTGAAATAGTAGCCTTTTTATGCAGATTCACTACTAAAATCCATAACTACTTACTGTGGGCAGAATTTAAGTGACTATTTTTCATTAAATCATAAAATTTACAATGTGCAAGTACTCATAATGTGTGGGTGGGTATCCCTCCAGAAAATCAACAGTTCAGAACATTTTCTTCATAACTTGCAAACTTCTGTAGATGGAACAAAGAAAAAAAAAATAGCTACACTGTTACCACATGCTGCTCACTGAAAATTATTTAACTCTTTGATAACCATTAGTTTCCTTTTTAGCTATTACCAGCTTTTTAATAGATGTTATTTTTAAACACAGTCTTGTTTGGGTGAAACATATGCCAGTGTTTTAGTACCAGTTATCTCTGGTGATCTGGGACTGCAGTGTAACCTGAGAGTTCAGAAATGTGGAGTCTTCTAAAAAAAAGAATTTTGGACAATGTCACGTGTTTTCCTATTTAATTTGCTCTACTAGAAGTTGTCACCCTTATGGCTTAGGAAAAAAATGTCCTGAATGCTTTCTAACATTATATATTTATAAATCTTGTCACCTTTAGCTAAAGCAATCTTGGCTTTGTATACTGCAATGCAGTGCTATTTAGAAGCAAGGAAAAGGTCTAGGGTAAAACCTAGACTCTATCATGGCAGGTTTAAAATATCTCTTGAGTTAATTTAGACAGAGCCCAGCCATCCAGGGCCTGTATCTGGGGGCTGGGCATTGGGAATTTTTGCATTATTATCAAAGTTTCATTTAAAAAAAAATGTAAAATTTAACATACAAGATTGAAGAGATTCTTTCAGTCCATTAATTCATCCTTTTTTGTCACACTGATGAAAAGTAATACATCATCCTGCCTGACATAATTTTCAATAAGATATTTCCAAAAGAAACCTGCCTTCAATCAAAATACTGCCTTCAAGATTTGAAAGAAAGGACTTGTGATACTGGTATCTCCACCCTAAATGTTCTGATGGGGCTTGGACCCTCTGGCTTGTAGGCAGATTGTCCCCATTTGTAATGATTTCTATGAGTGTTCATTTCACTCATTTTGGAGGCTAAAAAAAATTCAGTGTATTACAGCCATGAGAATTTCATGTTTCTTGCTATATCCTGTCTCAAACACTTTTACAACATACTGTAGTTAAAACACTGGTATAAAAAGGGGAAGTGGTAGAATGCAAAGCCAGATGCCATCAAGAGTGTTTTCATGTCCAAACCCTTGTGCCAGATGGTACAAAAACCGAAGGGAAGGTTTGCTCTTCCCTTATCTTCAGCGCTCCAGTTATCCAGTAAAACTGTGGCTGTAGTATTCTGTACCTTAGTGCCATCCTGAACTGTAATTGTTGCTCTGACTCAGGACTTGTGACGTAATGACACAAAATATGGAGATTTTTAGTTCTTACTAGATGACATCAGTGCCCGCCCCTGAGCTTGGTTTCCCTTGGACACTCCGAATCTCAGCTCTAATAACTGACTGAAGTCGGTGCACCTAGGAAGGAGGCCAGGTTAATCAAACCTGGTCTTTGGGACATTTCTCCACACTGGTGGAAGGAAACTCCTTTTCCTTCACCACAGCACTTGTGCATTCCCCTACCCCCCATTTTTATTCCCTTTCTATTATTTCCTACCTCCCCTTCTGTTTGCTACCTCCCTGCAGCAACCCCCTGCTCACACCCTCTCCCTGTGTGAAACTGCAAATATGTCTTAATTTGAGTACAGCGTAGGTACAGGAGATAGTCCTGCCTCTGCAAGTTATCCCTCTTGGTTGAAATGACAACCTTCATCTAATGCTTTCCCCCTAATTCTGTTGGGTTTGGGTTTGTTTGTTTTTTTTTTTTTTTTTTGTGTGTGTTTGCTTGCTTCTTCTGGCATTCCAAAATAATGTAATATTGGCTGAGTGCATTTTCTT
>JANXJC010000088.1:40487185-40529970 GCA_027564655.1 Leptodon cayanensis | reverse complement strand
AGAGTCTTTTCTGTTCTGTTCCTCAGTTCCATCTGCTTCAGCACGACACACCAAGCCTGCCCTTAGGTCCTGCTTAAAAGAAATAAGAGAGTACACTGTAATGCATTAAAAAAAAAAAAATACATTGACAAAATTAGGGTTCCACACTTGGGTAACCAAAAATAGGTCCAACTTTCCAAACAGAATTCCTACCTTGTCTGAGAGTGAGCAAAGGACAGCTCTGGTGGGAGCGATGTGTTTGAGAAAAATAGTATTCTTCTGAGAAGTAGAATAGAAATTGTCAACGTGATTTTGTAATGATTAGTAATACTAAGTTGTGATGCTTTGCCCTTGCTCGAGCTAAATATTACTTCCTTTGTTTTTCTCTATGGCTTGTTTGTTACTGAGAGTAAATATTAAACTATTAGCAGGAGTTGTTCAAACATCCGCCAGTAATCCTGTGTAGCTTTAAACAGACATGGATTAAGGTAGTACACAGTACGAGCTGGGACTGTAAAATAGTTTTTTACCTCTGGCAGTAAGCAGGCAGTATTAGCAGGAGGGTGGTAGTTTGTTTAGGTGGAACTTCCACCAGCTAATATAATTTGTGATGATTAGCAGAATGAGCTCCAGTGCCAAACAGAAAGCGTGACTTGATTCACTGCTTATGAATCTGTGACTCAATATTACAAAGCATCTCAGAGACATTAATTGTGATAAATGTGCTACTGTTCTTAATGCTAATAACATGTTACATATTTGCAAACCAAACCTCTCTCTAGCAAAATACTCATGCCTGTGCCAGAAAATCTTATAATTTTGTTCTGGAAGGTCAAATGAAGAATTGTTATTATTATTTCCAATTGTCTGGAATGGATTAGTAGAGCCCTCATAGCAAAATGAATCCAAAACTAAGAGGTTTATGAAATAAGAGCAGATTTACAGCGGTAGGAAGATGGGAAGGAAATATCCAGTTGGGAAAAGACAGAGTGTTGAACTACCTCTGCCACAAAAAGCTCAATTTGCTTTGCTGTACTTCCTCCCCTGAGTGGTACCTTCAAAGCTGCATTCATTTTGCTCAGTGATGTAGTAAGATTCGGTTCTGAAAGTGGAACAAAATCTATTTGCAGCTTTTGTGTGTGTATAGGTCCCCACAGCTACAAGTGCTACCTGTGCTTATGCCGACTTCCCTCGGGTGTGTTTTACACCTGCAGGAGCGATGAGAAGAAGCCGAGGCGAAGAGGCCGTCAAATTATTTCAGGCAGTGCAATCCTAACAAGCAGTCTTTTGTGTTTACAACACTACACCTAAGGCTAAGTGGAGCATTGGTAGCATTGGTATGGGGAATGCTCGCTCTTATCTATAAGCCTGGCTTCATGGATCTGTGAACAGCAAAGGCGAGAAGGAGCTGTCTGATAAATATATACAATGTGATTTCTATATAATGTGAAAATGCAAATCTTTGCATTTGCTCTTGAATAATGTAGATGGAAACATAATTAAAGATGAGGAAGACAAATCCAGCATTGGGATGAAAAGGGCTTAATTAGAAATCAAATATTTGATGATTTTGTGAGAAACATTAATGCTGGTGTGGGCGATAAGATAACATTTGAAATTAAGTGAACGTGGAAACAAATGTTATTTTCAGTCCCTTTAATTTGCTTCAGATAATTTCAGCTCTAAATGTAAGCAGAGAATACGCAATGCTTCTGGCCTAATATGACATTTATCTTTTGAATGGGGATTTTATGTAGAAATAGTTCTTGCAGTGAGTTTGTGTATGTACGCGTACATACACGTAATAATCTGGAATGACTATGTATGTTTAACTCTCTTACAAGTAGTGTCCCACAGGGCTTTTAAATGCTGGGATACAAAAGGGCCATCTCAATTCCTTTCTGCTGGTGGTAGCAGAACACCAATACATTTCATTTTCTTTGTGTTGTGTACATTGAATGTTGACTATCAATGTGATTAGTCAATTTGATACATTGCAGTTTAGTAGCAGCAAAATCAATTCAAAAATTCTCTTAGTTGATGACAAAATGTCCAACAAGACATTTCTGAACTATGCTTCTGCGGGAATATTCAGCAGGGTTGTGCTGCCTGAGACAATTGAAAACAATTTTGTTGTACTTCTGGAACGGGGTCTGGCTTTGGTGCAATGGCTCACAACAGGATTACCCTGTCTGGTGCTGATGATAGGTCTTAAAAATAGTAGGTTTCTTTTAGAACTTCATGTGTTCAACTTCAGAAAATTAGGCTGAATACTTCACAAATGTTTTCTAAGACCATTTTATCTACAATATCTCATTTATTCCTATAGCGTGGAAATTCCACACCCTGCCTTTTACAAAGCCAGGCCCCCAAAATGAAAATAATAGTAATGAAGACTTTTAATGGTTAATCAAGCAGATGGGTGCAGAGCAGAATCAGACTATTACAGAAAGTTCTTGGGGGGTTTCTCTCCAGCCCTGTGGCAACATCTTGAAAATCCAGAATTTCATTTGTGTGAGGAGCATCCCCCAAAATCACATTAAAACATTTTATAAGATGTTCTATACATCTGTTCTTTTATTTCTCAATGTTTTTCTTCTCATGTAGAAGAGGGCTAGAGCTGGAGGGGGGCTGCATTGCTCGGCAGTTATTTGCCAGCAAGCGCATGTGCTGGCAGCTGGGGTAGCATGCCACGAGCGCCGATAAGTTCTGTATGCTCTGTGACCAGTGAGTCTTGATGATGGTATTTGCAACCTCCTTGGGGATTGATCCCTCTCCAGTTGAAAATGTCTGATTTTTTTTTTCTTTAGGCCTGAAAAAAAACAGGTCTTCTCCTGCTGTTTAGGGTGTGCAGCTAAAATATACTAAAATATGTAGAGTTACTAATGAGACTCTCTGGGATCCCAGCTTTGTACCCTGGGTGTCGGTGACAGTCTGAGAGCTGAGCATGGATGAAGAGAGAATACAGCAGAGCACACTAATCCCAGTTCCTAGGACGTGTTGGGGAAGAACAGGCATTGGCAAATCCAAAATATAGGGACCTGTTGCTGTCATCCCTCCCCCGCATGTGGGGACAGTGCGGAGACAGAGGTCAGATAAGCAAATTTACAGAGACATAGATTTGAGCAGTGCAGAAAATGAGAATGGCTTTTGAATGGGAAAGAAGAAAATCTAAAAGCTGAGCAGAGGTTCTCTGCGATTTGCTCTGACCTGGCAGCATCTTGCAGGTAACGTGTCCTTTTATCCCTACCACCCCCTTGGCCACAACTGCTTTTCTCATGTCACGCACAGCTCCGAGACGGGATCTGCTGTGGTATTCCTCCAGTGGTAGGTAGAAATTACTACAGAGAAGATAAGATTGCAGAATGGGTTTTCTTTCCAGCAACTGCTGTTGCTGTTTAATTTTTCCATCTATCAATTGTGTAGGAAGAGTACATGGTGGTATGTCTCCAACTCTGCGTTGTTTGAGACTGGGAGTTTTCCAGCCACAGGTTTTCCCTGAGGCAATTAAGTTCACTCACTGGAATTAATTATATTCTGATGTTACCAAAAAGGGGGAAAATATGTAAGAAATCCAAGTAACAGACGATACAGTCATGATTAGAAGGACTAGAAGGCATTAAATATATAAAATACATGTAATAGAAACTTAGTAGTATGTAGCGAAAACCCTATTGAAATAGCCAGAGCCAGATCCATTAAATTATATTAGTGGTTATATCGACACTGAAATGTGGCAGCGTTGCTTTAATGGTGTCTGTTACAGAACAGTGTATCTTTCCAAATACGTTCAGTTTATATCCTCCCAAAGTAGAAAGTATTTATTTCTGCTCATAAAATAAATTTTTAGATTAAATATACTGGAAAAAGTATATTTTTACCTGAATAAATACTGACTATTTTAGCTATTTCTCTCACTGCTATGAATTTAAGCAACCAAATAGCAAACATTGTCCTGGTCTTTGGGAGATTCTAAATCTATTTCAACAACTACATTTTTTGAGCCAGCTCTACTGCTTACGCATATGAAATGACTTCTTAGGGTCAGCTAAAGTTCATTAGTAAGATGTATCCGACATTTTAGGGGGGAGAACATGCTGAACAGTTCTGCCAAAGGAATATATTTAAGGCAAAAGCCCTTATTTTCTTAGGCAGTTTCTCTCAAAGTAGTGAATTATTTCGCATTGGGAAAAAAAGCCATTACAATTTTAGCGAAGAGCCCAAACTGGAGCAGCAGAGAAGTGCCTCTTTGTTAGTGATTTATTTCCCCTCTGCTCCACGCATGGCAGAGGAGAGCCCAGACCACACGGGCACTGCTTTTTGCGAGGCAGTTTTGGCAGCTCTGCCTGCTGCCCAGCAGCTCAGCACCCCTCCAGCACCGCTCCTCAACACACCGAATAAACACCGCGCCGAGCAGCAGAACGAGGAAGCTATGGGATCAGCTGTCCCCAGCACAGCGTAACGCAACCCAAATTGACTTGCTATGAACAGCATTTTAGAAGCCTTGAGTACTCTTGAAAAGGTCTTAATTTTAACATTAAGATGATACATGAACTTTCCATACAGGAATTATCAAGTCTCAGTCATAACTTGAATTTGTTAAGTGTAAATTACTATTTGGTTGGTTGACCTCTTAATGTTATCTATCCATTTTTCCTTTGGTCAAATTCCAAGAACAAATTACTTTATAAAATCAGCTTGATCCAGACTGTCTGTCAGTTTTTCTATTAAAAATGATCATATATTATTTCTCTGTGCCACTAATGTGCAGGGGAGAATAGTTTCCAAAATGAGTTCTTCCACAACTGGGTGCTAATGGTAATAGTTTTGTGAGTGGATCCTTCACTGAGGTAATAATTTTTTTACTCAAATGGATTAAGACACAATTTTCTGATGTATTGGTCATTGTTGTGTTTGAGAAGTGATACTGTGGATATTGGATATGGAATTATCGCCTAATTATCTACATTCGGAAACCCTTGTCAGGGATACATTGTCGCAGATGATGTGGGTTTAAATAGCATATATTTAAGCACACCATGCCCTCTGTACTGTGGATATACCATGTATATGAAGCAGCTTCCCAACGTGGAAAGCGGGGGGGACAGCTCCAGGTACGTGGGGCCCGTGAGGGATGCGGCACCCCTGGGGAATTGGCTGTGTGGAGGGGAAAGCAGAGGGGGGAATTCTCCGTCTTGAAATAATGGAAAGAAATTAACTCCAGGTAGCTGAAGAAGTATTGTTCCCAATGATCTCATGTGTTTGGACCAAGGAAGCTCGTATGTGTCTTTCTAGTCATGGATTCTTGGATTGATTTAAGATAATTAGTGTTACAGCCTTGAATTCATAGGATTTCTTTAAAAGCATGAGTGAGGTGGCAGCCAGTAACATCGCAGCACTTTCATTTTTTATTTATGAATAGAACTCACCACTGTTTTAGTACGATGTTGGGGATTTTTTTGATTAGTTTCACGCCTGTGACTGTTCCAGGACTTCAATAAAAAAGAACAGCACAGGACATAAAACCAACCTTTTCTTGTGGTTGAAATCTTTTGGAGCATGTCTTAGTAACTTTTACTCTAATGGATGGAGATTCATATGTTATATTTATTCAGGTCTTCATATTTTCTCCAAGCCTTGTCTCTTGATAACAGTATTTTTCAGCAAAGCCACCCAGCTAAAGGCCTGCAAGGCCTTCAAAGAGATCTAAGGATAGTAATGGACCTTTAGTTTTTATTCTGTATTATGAATTATTTCCATGTTTCGTTTGATTGTATCACTTGGTTGTCTACTGCATATGAAACCCATTTGGTCAGCGCTCAGAGCCAAGGGAATATTGCTGCTTTTCCCTGGGTAAAAGTCTCTGAAAATATTTGCACATCTAGAGTGGGGTTGGGCCCTCTGAACAACCTGATTTCTTATGCTCTCTCTATATATTATATACATATATTTTATTCTATTTTATATTCAGTTTTGTCTAATCCATGACTGCAACAGGAACAGGTTCTGACTGGGTTCTTTTTTTGCTCTGCAGGGGTAATTGCCCTTCTTTCACAACTTTGTCCTTGGGATTTTTTGTGTTGCCACTAATTGCTTTTGACTGTTTTCCTCTTACACTTTTCCTATGGCGAGTCCAACAAACAGATGTTTACTGAGCATGGAGTGGGAGCAGCTTATACTAGGGGAAAAAATCCCTTCTTTTCCATTTCTGTGACTCTTTCTCCCTTGCTTCTAAAGTAACAGCCATTATGAGCCTCCTCCACTTGATATCCCCAAGCTTCCACTGTCCTACCCAAGTAACAGTAAATTTTGAAGGGGTTTCCCATTCCTTTGTTCTCGTCTCCTGCTCCTTTACTCAATAATATTTTGCTTATCATTGCCAGGCTACCTAAAACCGTACTCGGACTGATGGCACAAACTCCTCTGGTTTCCTCCCCGAGGAGCTGAGCTGCGGCCAGAGCTTTGCCAACGCACCAGTTGTGTCCTTATCCCACCTGACTGTGGCTTAAACTTTTCTTCAGTGGTGGCTTCTGACATTTTAGACTTTATTTTGCCCATTCTGGGCGGTTTTGTCCTGTTTAACATCTTACTCTCTGACTTGCATCCCATCCCATTTGCAGAGAGCTCTCTTGCCTGCCGAGCTAGCCGTGCCGGCTCCCAGCCCACGTGCTCGTGAGCCAGCCTTACTTAGGGCATGCCTGGATTGCTCTAATTGCCCCTTCTTAGGATTAAACATTTTTCCTCCTATTGGACAGGGCAATTGTTGGGGGGGGGGGGAGCAAAAACAGTGGGGGTCTCAGCAGTTAACATTAGGAAATACATGAGTACAGGGTATCAAAAGAGCCATAGGTGAACTGTAGAATATTACTGTAGTATAATATATTTGACATTTTACTGCTGTGTCTAATAATGCATTCTTCCCATCGTGTGCAACAGTCATGTTGCTTCATTATTTTAAAATTTAGAAGCTTTTGTTTTTCAAACTAAGACCCATGTTTCCAGTTCCTCATTATGTGCTGGTTTAATTGCATTACTCCTCTCATTGTGAGACTGAATATGGCCATTCAGCTAGAAAAATGCTGCTAGAATAATGTAAATGGCCAAGCTTTGGTCTTTCCAAGGTATTTAAAATTCTATTGCTGTTCCCATAAGCCACAGACAGTGGATTATTTTTCATGGACAGACAGTACATCCTTCTCTTGGGGGTTTTATGGACAGACTGTATAAAATGATAACACAATGAATGGGGCACCTGCCATACTCTATCAGCTGCCTGAATCAGCTCTTTCAGACAGAAATTCAATACAGGAGAATATGTTTCAAATAGATTTTCAGGTACAAGGTATAACAAGGAATTTCAAGAGTATTCTTGATACATTTGCACCAAGATAGCTTTAAAGACATTTATGTTGCTTCAATAAAGGTGTAGTTAAGATGCTTTCAAGCCATCTTCAAAATAATAAAATTACTTTGGTACTCTGAGGAGCTGAGAAGAATATCATATTATTATTATATTTGATTATGATAGTGTCCAGAAGTCTTAGATATCGTACTGCCTATTGGATAAAATATTACCATTTTAGTGAGGAGCAAAAGGAGCATCTTGTTCTAAAGAGCAGTTCAGGGATGGAAAGGAAGAGAAGGTTTTACATGCAGGAATAAAATCCTTCCCTGTAATTTTATTTTTATACAAAGTAAGTGCAATCATGAAATGTAAATAGATTAGCGTGTCATAATATTTTACATGCTAAATTCATGGTATTTACAAACACCACAGTGCTGTTTACCCTAACCTGTAAACACTTGCTGCAAACATTCCTGAGCTGCCCGGAGTGCTTGTGATTTATATTGTCTCTTGTGTTTAATTTTGCAAACTTGGAATGAAAACCCAAAGATTAAATCTTGAAGCCAAATTTCAGAAACAGACTTCCTACCTCAAAGGAAATTGAAATGCAACATGGCAGTGCTATGGAGAATTCAGCAGTTTTAGTCCGGAGCTGTATTTGTTGGCATGCAAAGCAATTTAAATTATGACCATGGCTTCTCTACCAAAGACTGGCAAAATGCTGTGAACAGCAACGCTGGAAATCCTGGTGTGGCTTCTTGCTCGCTTGGTGCCCGTTTTAATGTTTCTCTTCCTGCTGGTAAGAAATTTTCTAGATTCTTCTTCTGAAAAAATTTTAAAATTAACTTCATGGGGTGGAGGTGCATCAGTTGTTGTTGGGCAGCTGTGGACATCTATCTGCCCCTTCCCATTTCTGAGCTTTCTGAATCTCTGCCAAAAAAAAGAACCCACTTGATGGAGACATAAATCTTCTCTAAGACAGCATGGTAAGAATCAGTGAGGCTCAGAAGAGCTTAGATTTTGCATGTACAAATCCCAGTTTGTGTTTTCCTTTTCTCTATTTCCATCCAATACATTTAATCCTGATATACTTAGTTGTTAAGTATATCTGCAAGAACTCCTTCATTCTCTTCTAGTGAAACAGATCCTTTGCTGATCCTTAGCCCAAATGAAAGGGAATTGGACAACTGGTACTTTGTGCACGAATTGTGACCTTTCAGGAGAGACTCTTGCTCCCTCCTGGAGAAGCCTTTGTGAGGGCACTGATCTCCTGCAAATGTGAGATTGAATCGCCACATTATTAGACATCCCCAAACCCAACTTGATGCTGTAAATATATCCCAAAGTTTCTTAACGTACTTTCCAGGAGGAGGTTTAATGATCCAGAAAATTAAGAATGTTCACGTTTTGTCAATGAAGAGATATTTTAATTTTAAATGTTCATACTTAATTTCCCTCAGAGCCTTTAGTATAAGCATGGACCTTTGCTCCCGAACTCTGCATGTGGTATAGAAGTCCCTTCAACTGTCCTTGTCTTTGGGAGTATATTTCTGCCATGCCCCTGTTTTAGATCTGACTCTCTTAAACAGAAAAGCATTATTTCATGCCTTAGAGGGCGTGCACAACATGAGATTCTGTATAGTCGTGCCAAAGAAATTAGAGGCTGTTACTGAATCCCTCTCGCTATGAAAAAAAAAAATGTCAGTGCCTTTGGCTTTCAATGAACATATTTTCCAGCATCACTGAAGGGCATTATTTGGGTCTTCTATAGCATCACTGTCATTTGTCTTAAGCCTTTGCTGTACAGAGTAACTCTTGTGTGCTTGAATGGTTGATGCCAACAATGTAAAAGGTCTTGAGAATTTGTGGAATCTCTTTCTGGACACATGAGCCTCACTCTAAATAATGTTTTATTACATCAACATGAGCATAAAGCTATATTAAAAGAGAGGTAGGGCTGTAGAAAGCACTCGCTTAAAACATGCCTCAGTGAATCATGTCTGGGCAGGTTTATTTCAGTCTGTGTATCTTGGTTTATTCTCAAACTGTGGCTCTTCAAAGAGGGATTTTTTATTTTTTTTTTATAATTCCCTTGTGCAAGTCTAGACTCTATATATGGTTGAGTTAAAAGTAGTTTTTATCATGTTTTTCTTCTTTTTTTTCCCTTTAATTAGGACTAAAAAGGAACTTGAGTCTAAGTTTGGTATTATAGCTGGTGGTTTGCCCTGTGTAAGGTGTAGTTTAGCATGTCCCCTAGTCACTGAGCAGCAAAATCAGTGGGGACAAGCTGCGTTTCTGATTCCCCCAGTGGTTTTGCTGCGGTGCTGTTGACTATGTATTCTGGATAGATTACTGTCTAAAAGCGAACCCTTATAGTGTTGGCTCTTTTGTTGCTCCTTTGTGTTTTAAACATAGGGTGTCCTCTGCGGTCCCAGGCTGCCGCGCTGTGCTGAGTTCGGGCGCCTGGTGTTAACCAGGGCACCCCTGAAGGAGCTGGGGAGGGTGGCGCAGGGTGTTGTTTATTTACTTGGTTAAATAACAGCTTGTGCCTGGGAGAAGTTTAATCTCTGTTGAACTTCATTTGAAGGATGAAAAGTGCATGAGTTTTTGAGAATGAACCTTGCTGTAAATGGTTGGGAAATGTAGCTGTATTTTAACAGAAGTATTTTTGTAAATGAGAAGTAATTTATAATCGCATGAGCAAGATGTTTGCCTATTCCATATAACCTGCATGGACATGTGCAAAACAAACATACTTTTTTTTGCATTTTCTTCCTCCTCTTCTTAGAAGGCTGACATGTAATCATGGAAGGGATTAGATAAATGTGCATGTTTAAAGAAAGAAAATATGCTTTGCATTAAACTTCCTCATTTCTGTGACTGAAACACACATGACCTTTTTGCTGAAATAAGCTCTGAACAGAACTGCTGTGAATACCATTCCCAGACAGTGAAGTGAAAAGAAAAAAATAGCATGCCTAAGTTATTTACCTTTTTTTAATGTGGCTTTCATCTCCACTGTTACAAACATACCCGTATCACTACTGGGCTAAAGAGTTATTACAGAGTATAATATGGTGGTATCTTCTACAAATTATTTTAACAGACGATGGTGGCAAACAGAGCGATACGATCTTCTCCATGTGAAATGTTGGGTCAAGAGTTTTAATACTCAAATGCCTGGAGCACCCTCTCCTTTCAGGAATACATCTTTACAAACTGATTTATCATGTGTGGAAGAGGGTTTCACAGATGTATCCAAATCTATGGGAAAGCCATGGTGACAAATGGGCATCTAACGCACTTTGCTCTCCTCGCCCACTCTCCCTATCAGCCTTGCTGTAGCCCAGATGCAGAATTTAGCTCAGTGTCTAACTATAATTCCCAGCTTGATCAAAGATCCAATCCTAACTTAGTCCCACCTGTTTTTCTTTTTTATTTTACTGTATGTTTTGCTGCAGCTGCATGATAAGTTTCTTCTCTGCTGCCCAAGATCTGGAAGAATGCTGGAAATACAGTGTTTAAAGTCTAATTCTGTGAGATAGGGTAATGTCAGGTTCAATGTTAACTTGCAAAGATGTACCTATGAAAATTCAGGGTTAATTCAACAGATTAAGTACCAGGGGGAAAAATGATGCTGAGCGCCAACTCACTTCAATAATTTGTCAAGCCTAAGCTGCAAATGGAGGTAGAACTGAGCACACAAAGAGCAGTGAACAGGAGCACCTTGTTGAGCCTCTCTTCAGTGATTTTTTTATTGGTTTAAAAACCAAAAATCTTATAAATTTAAAAATCTACCTAGATGTTTAAGTGGAAGACAGGGTAGGGAGTGTTCTTCTGAAACTATTCTGAAGTAGTTGGAAAAGAGGGAATTAGTTTGTTTGCAATAGCAGGGTGTCTTGGCTTATACGATTGTGAAGAAGTTATCTGTTTGGAAATAATGTAAAGAGTTTATGTTTCATAATTTTTCTTTATTGCAGAAATATTTTATGCAAATATTCAGAGTAGGAAGATGTTGCCAGATGGAAATGCAATAGTTGTGGAATTTTTCTTGGCACTTTTGACAGAATATAGAATACTGAATGGCTTTATGCTAATGCTTTGCACTGGAATTCATATTTTATAGCTACTTTGAAATGCAAATTAAAAAAGGTTTTGAAACTGAAAACCTTGCCCTCTAAGAAATACAGTAGCATGTAAAGAGGTATTTAGCTATGTTAGCTCCCAAGTATTGCCATGGCTGGTGTGTAAGAGGATGATCTTTACGCTATGAAATGTGAGCTGGAAATCTTAAAATGCCGCCTGGCCTGCAGGGACTTTCTGCTTTGCCGGGCAAGTGCCATTGAATCGGGCTTTTGAGAAAAGTCATTTCTTTCCAATGGGGCTGGTGAAATATTAAGGCTCCGAGGGTCGTTGTAAATACCATGGAATTAATGTGTCAGGTAGTTAACAATGCCCTGATCATAAAACTGCCTCCATGAGTCTACTCACAGCGACCCAGCGGGTAGGACTGGGGTCTCAGATACCAGCTAACCTTTCATATAATATTGCAGCAGCAAATATCAAGATATCAGAGAATCTAATTTCCTATCAGTTACGTCTCCTGTGAGTTACTGCTAAGGTAAAGTTTTATTGATAGTCATAGAAAGAAATAACAACTGCAGGAAAGATAAAAGGCAACAACACTTTATCCACTCACAGCTCAGTCCCATTTCTGCATCTCTGTGTTCTCTTTCTCCACTCATAAAATACTAATGTGACCAGATCTGGTTTAGGATTATTTACACCTTAATGTAAAAACTTCTGAAATTAGCAGGAGTTTATGCAGTGACTGCAGTGAGGTTCCATGTAACTTAATGATCCTTAATACTGCCCAATTCTCAGGTCCAGATTGACTAGAGCAGCGAAGGGATTTTTTAGCCTCCCCAGCAGTCACGGCATCCTGGCCCCTTGCCGCGGCAGCACCACCAGTTCTGGCGCTAGAATAAACTTAAATCCTCAGTATTAAAAAAAAAAAAAATTATTATAATCCAAAAAGTGGTAATCTACACATGGCACCCAGCAGAGCAGAGGGAATGTCTGAAGGGTGCTGAAGGTGATCCAAGACTTGGGGGTTTTTCGACTGGCATTCAGCCACTGCAATAAATTGCAATTCATAATCTGCTAATGTAGTGCCAAATCATGGCTGCATTCTCAGTTTAATTTATAAAACATGTATTTCACTGGTGTGTAAGGGGTATTTTACATGCTGGAAATATTAATGTTCATTGTATGCATGATTTGCTGTTTCAGTATGGTGTAGTCAATTCATTCACCATCAATGAGCATGTCAAATTAAGAGCTGACAGAAATGAAAGTACGTAACAGTGAAAGGAGACAGCTAATATTAACCTGTATTGTAGCACAGATTTTCCAATTAGGTCTTGAAAATTGTTTTGCAGGATCTGAAGTTGTGAACTCCACAGGCCGGACGTAGTATTTGTACAAACTGCTTTGACGTAGAAACATGAAGTAGGACAAAACATGTTCTATATTTGTTTTTTCTTAGGAGTCTTAACAGTAGAAAAAGCTGGAGTCGTGTTTAGGTTGTTTCCTTGAATTTTTTTTTTTTTTATGGAAGATAATGTATTCTCTGCCAATTTGCAGGTGAGGAGAGGATAGGGAGCTGGTTTAGGGACTCGATAGCTACCTTGCAGCCACAGTACTCATGGAGTACTTGCAGCATCCCTGGTTGTTGAATTAGTAGCGGTTCTTCTCCACAATCATAGTCTTAGAATAAAGCCAGATTTCCCATTAATTCTTAAATAGCTCAGATATCAATGGAAGAAAAGACCCACCTGGTCATTTCGTGGGGTCATTTCAACACATTTTTCATATCAAAAGCGTTATTTTACACATTTGATCAACCTCAGCTAATCAGGAGCAACTCATGCTGCATCCAACATATTTGAGGTAAATTAGGGATCACCATCTGGCAGAAAGATTCCCTTAAAATTGTTCTCCCTTTTTAATTGAAATATGCTTTAATTAAAACCAGACGTGTCAAGAAGTGTTGTGCATCAATTATTTTAGTGACAACGAGTTCCACTTTTGGAGGGTCATATGCACCAGGAAAGGATCTCTGCCTTTTCTCTTGGGTAATATTGTGCCAGCTCAGGGCAAGCATGGAAATAGCATCTTGCTCTTCATTAGCATAATATGTAATATAATCAGTGACCGTTTACCAGAACCCAAACTAAACAGAACATTAGGGATATTATTAGTAAGAAATTGTTCTTTTATGTTTTGCGATCTTGATCTCAAGATTGCATGAAGTTAGAAGGGTTGGGGATGGATTCCCGGTATTCAAACTGGCTTTTAAAGGGTGTAACTGCGTGGGGGGAAAAATGTGCTTTGGACACAAATTATGCACAAAATTATTAGGATTGTGCGACATTCATAGCAACCAAATGCATGAGGTTTTTTACACATTTCATTAATCATCCGCATGCACAGTGGCTGCTGCTGCCCACACAAATAATAACTGTACATGTAAGTTAGGCACGGAGATAAATGTGTGCTCTGATGTGCACAATCTTCAGAAAATCTATTCTCTCAGATCTGAAGCTTTGCAACAAACTGCCCATCTCAGGCTGGCACAGGATATTGTAGGGAACATCACCTGTAGGGAAAGCACTTAAGTGTGTGCATGAGTTTTTACATACAGTAGGAATATGCCTGCTCACTTATGTGTAAATAATTCTTCAACAAGCCAAAAAGACTCATCTCATCCAAATTTTTTTTAATGGACATGTGTTTTGGACTGATGCTCCAAGAGGGTCTAGGACATACCAAGGCTCACGTAATATTGTCCTCTGAGCTTTGGTAAAGGCAGCCAGATTTGAGCCGTACAAGTACATTTCCAAACGAGCCATCGTTCATCTTTAGCTCAGTTGGCCAGTTGCTCACTTCCCAAGTTTGCTGGACTGTGGTCATCACCGTGTTAATTAATGATGTACATACAGCTCAAAAGACAGGCCAAGGCTGATGGGGAAGGGATGCTGCCCACTTGCTTTAAACAGTTACCAGCTTGTTTTAACAGTTCATTTTGAGAAAGACTAAAATATCCTTAGTTGTGCGGTAACAACTTTATTTATTGTTGGTGGCACCAGAGTCATGAAATAAAATGACCCAGATAGCATAGCCTTGAATTTTTAACAGCTGGCAGATGGGATTTATTCATTCATAAAATACTGATTTATATCATTTGGGGGGAAAAAAAGTCAGAAAATATGAAAATCTAATTTGTCCATCGAGTATCCTGGTGCAAACAACAGATCTACTGGTGAGAGAGAGAGGAATCAGGGTTGTTAAAAGCAAAGCTATTATAGTTTAATGTTCATCACCGTAGCTGGCAAGATTTGAATGTGGAGTTATATGTATTCAAATGACCCTCAAATCTCAGACACCTTCCCTGTTCTCCCTCTTGCGCGAATAGGATTTCTTGTTCCCATTTCAAGAGGGAAAAGCTAATAAAGAAATTGAGCAAGAATAATTTTAGAAATATTCTTTATTTGAAAATATTTTCTATTTAATAACTTTGGACCTTCAAACTACCAAGATATTCAAACACTAATGAGAAACTTATTCAACTTCCTTCATAACTTCTGTTCTGAAGACATTTTATCAGTGTTAATAAAAAAAAAATTTAAAAAAAATTCTGACCCTGGCATAGAAAGTTCCATGTGGCCTTTCATAGTGAAGATTTTGCAAGACAGAAGTGAAGAGTTAGCTTTCCTAATATATGGCTCTCTTTACTTGTCCCTGTCCTGGAGCTTAGAAGTACACCCAGCCATTCCAGTTTAATCCAAGCTGCTGAGTTCAAAAATTATAGCACTGACCGGTACTGAGGTAAGGCTGGTTAGGTTTGGAGCTTAGACACTAAGAAAACCCTACATCCAGTGCTAATTTCATGGTAGCTTTGTGGCTGATGCTAGCTAATAATGTCTAAGTTGGCCAAATGCTGTTTTTTCATAAAAATATTGGGCCCCTTTTTTCTCTCTTTCATAAAGTTCCGAAACACAGGGCATGAATCAGTGGCACTATACACCAATAAAATCTCTCTGGAGTTGAGCAGGCTGACAAGATGACTGAGACAGCAAGAAATAGTTGTATCAGAACGGAGTAAGCAAAAAGCATCTGTCTTGTCATTATTGCTCAAGAAGGTGATATTATGTGTCATCAGATTGCGCTTCCTGAAGAGCTCTGAAATTCATTTGCCAGGTGCAGGCTTTGGAAACTCAGAAACTGCATTTGGAGCCCATTTCTCATCCAATACCTGCCTTTCTTTTCCCTGCCTCCCTTAGGGCTCACCTTGTGCTAATTAAAAAAAAATCGAAGCGCGTAGGAGAAGCAGAGATTGATGGTTGCGTGGACTTCAGGGAGGCTGGGATTTTAATCTACTTGAATACGTTTGTTATATGAAGATTTTAACCTTTTCTTTAGCTTCTGTTCACAAAATATTTCACTGTTTTCCTTGTGATTGATTATTTCAAAGTTGAAAAGTTTTGCCTTTACTACATAAGCACTGAAGTCATAGTACACCAAAAAAAGGAAAACATTTGCCTGCAATGTCCTTTCAGTAGGCTGAAATGTGTTCTGCAAATTGCTTGGAAAATTGCAAATCATGAAAACCTTTATAGAAGTGAGATTAATGGAAATAGTGCACAAGCAGAAGAGGTTTGAGTAATTCAGATAATAAAAATCTCTCCTTGTAGGCCAGAGAGCTGCAGTCAGGAGCATCCAGCATCCGTCTGCTGTCCCACCCCTTGCCCTGGCTCCTGCCCCCCGGCTCCCACGCAGTCCTGGCAGAGGGATGCTGTGGGGTCCGCATCTCTAAATGAGCTCCCGGAGATGCTCTCCAGCCAGCATCTATCTCCCTGGCTCCGGAATTCGGTGATCCTTCAGAGAAACCTGACCTTTTCCAATGACTAATAGCTAAACTTCCAACGCTTAAGTAGCTAAATTAAATGATGTGAAAGCCTTGCTCGGTGCAGCTTGGTGATTAGCACAAAGAAACCAGAATTGGAAATCGTTGCTTATTAAATATTTCCTATGCGGAGAAATCTAAAAAAGCTGAATTTTGAAAACCAGCTAGTTTAGGAGATCAGCAGACTGGTGTGGAGACGGAGAAGGTGCGGTGAACCTCTCTTGATCCTAGCCAAGAAGCCTAGAAAAATGTTTCCACAGTGATACTAAAATCTTAATAACCTGTCAAACGTGTTGCTCAGAAGACATTTGGAATGAAAAATAGCTCCAAGATTTCCAGCTGAACAATGCAGAGTTCATTATACATCCATCAAAAGCCAAAGTGAAAGTTAATTTACCTCAAGTCATGCTGCTGATGAAAGCCAGAGCCTACTTTTTAATTTTAGAGGAGAAAACGGGTAGTTTCAGCCATGGCTTTCTAGCTGCCCACGTTTGCAAGGAGCATAGTAGTGAAATCTGAGCATGGAAAGATAAATCTAACTGTGAGTGGCCAAGTACTGGAAGGTGCTATTATATCTAAAGTAAGTGTTACCTAAACACAGACACTGGGGAAAAAAAAATAAAAAAATAAAAACAGAGCCTTGTGGACTACAAGCGTGAACTGCTTAATCAACCTGACAGAGGTAGCTTGAGAATTACGCCACTCAAGTAATATTTTTTGGACAATCTGATTCAGAAAAATTTATCCTAGAAAATACAGTACACCACACATAAGAGAAACCAACCACGGAGAAGTCTGCAGTAATAAGGTGGTTTTGTAGCACATGGATAAACCTCGTGGCATCTTCCCACCAGCATGAGCCCCAGGCGGAGGGTGGCCAAATTTCACCTTACCTATAACCTCGTGAGGCAGCCCCAGGAGTTGCTGCTGGTGTTCAGGAGAGCCTGGGCACCCCCCTTGTTTGTGCTTTTGGGTGTCCTTCAAGCTATCGGACATATAGGAGTTGTTCTCAAGGAATTTGTCTCTGAAAACAGGACCTCCATGCCTTTTCCTAGCGTTAAGCTCGCACGGATGCTCTCTCAAGCTTTGCATTTTTGTCCATCATCATGGTATTTGACTTCTAAGCTGTCACTTTATTTTGGGGGAAGCTGATGCGGTCACAGAAATATTCTTGATTTTCTTTGGGAGTGACATGCTCGTTTATAACAGGGACTTTTTAGCAGGCCTGCTGTTGAAGAAAAGATAAATTTTCAATCCAATTTGAAGATGGGTTTAGTGAGAAAACTAATGCTACATGTAGCCACAGCCCCTTGGTTATCCCATTAAGAGGAGCAGCAGATCTCTGAGTGCTTTGGTGCAATAAGTCACAACAATAACTTTTCTGAAGGAAACCTTTAACGGGGTGGTACAGACAAATTGATGACTTACCTTTTCTGTAATTAAAAGCTGCTATCTCTAAAGTCTTTGGCAGAGAACAAATTAGGCAGGAACCTAGAATAGGAAAGAGTCATTACTCTTAAAACAGGAGGCTACATTTCTCAAGTGCAGAAGCTGTTAATTAGGATGTGGAAGCTAATTTAACAAAACGGGGGAAGCTTAAATTAAGGTGTTTCAACTAGAGATGAAATGAGGAAATCGGCACTCCTGAGAATGTACAAAAAGCATATCATCCCCGAGGCTGTGCTTTTTCGTGATCACCTGGTTCCCAGGGTTTTCCTCCAGAAGGCCATGGGGATGGTCACCCCAAGGGCACGGCTTGGTGTGGGGCCACCCAGAGCCTCCCTGTGCCCACAGGGGCACCCAAAGGAAAAGGGTAAATACCCAGGGCAGCGTTTCCTCCTTTATTTCCACCTTTTTCTCACCAGCTTCTGAGTTTCTTCTCCTGAGACCATTGCTCTTTATTTGTACATACGGCACACAGAGATAGTTAAACGTAAGATCAAATCTCTTATTACGATTCTTGTAGGAAAGGTGCAAATTAAGGGCTTGTGCCACGCATTGCATGTGAATGACAGATAGATCCTGTCTTTGGCTTTTTTTTTTTTTTTTTATAATAAAGATATTGCAGTAAGTAGCTGATTTAGTTCCAGTGCACACAGTGTTAGGTACAGTACGCTATATTCCAGAAGATAAACTACAGCTAGTGATGACTCATCCATACTGCTGCAATAATTATAGTTCAGCCAGGAAAGAGGTAACAGAATTAATTCAAGAATGTTTAGCCTGAAGGCACCTGACTGCTTAGAAAACGTGCGAAATGTGTTTTCTTTGGGTAACTGTTTAGAAAGAAGGCTTTGTGTAGCTTGACTAATCTGAGCTGAACGATGTAAAAAAAAAAAAACCCTACAACCAAACCCAAGTTCCCGGAGTGCCCCCCAACCCCCCCCAAGATAGCCCAAGGGAGTGGGGCACCACCCAGCCAGACTTTGCTGTGTATTTTGTTGTGTGCTGGAGGCAAAGGAGGATGAGGCTGACCCCGCTTGTGCCACGTGCTCTATGAGCATTTCCCACCTACCCAGCCCAAACCCAACTATTTTTGCTGGTTTTAAGGGGATTTGCCGTCCTTTGACCACAAGTGTGAGCAGCAGCCTGGGGTGGGCTCTGCCTGCGTGCCGCTGATACAATTAAGTATCTAATACATACCATCAAGTGTCTAATATCTACAAAAGTCTTACCTCCATGCTGTGTACTTTTCTGCTAGATACTTCCCATTTCTACAGGAATTGTTTTTTTTTAAAGAAAAGTAACAAGTGCAAATAACCCCCCTGTCGTTGTCAGCTTTTCTATGTCTGTGCACGGTGACTGGGACACCAGTGTCCTTACTGGGGGCTCACTGCACCAAAAACATAGCACAGGGGAAAGATCTTGTCCCTTCCTTTGTGGAAGGGATGGCAGCAAGCTGGTCCCCTTCCACGCAGGCAGGTACCGGCTGTCCTGCCTGCAGGGGTGGGAAAGAACCTCACTCTTCTTTTCTCCACTGGCCAAATCCTTTCATCTCCAGTCTTCCCTCGGAAGTGCCCTTGCCTTGTATTTGAAGTAATTTTATTTGAAGTAAAATTTTGAGATATTTTCGACCTGACACCTTCCTAATTTAAGTCAGGGTCCTACACTGGTAGAAAGGTGAAGCCTCCCTCAATTCTCCTGACAGAAGGTAATTCTTTGTCATCACAAACTCATCCTTAGGTGTCTTTTATGGCTGATGAAGAAGATCTGATCATTCTAACTCATTGATTTGTTTCCAGCCTATCTGTGACTTTGATTTGATCGCTCTAACTTTCCATCTGAGTAAAACTGCAATGCATTTGCCAGATAATAAATTTGCTTAAACGTAGATTTATTTATTTAACCTTCTTAAAATGAAATCCAAGGAAAAGTCCCCAGAATTGATTTATTCTGCCACGAATCATCAACTCTGAGTTTGCTGATAACCCTAGGGAGGAAAAGCGCAAGTCACCGAGCTCTGCTCCCGCGGGAGCCCCTGCGAGATGACGTCGCGCTGGAGGCAGCGGTGACACCAAGGCAGCCACCGAGCTGCAGGGTCGGCCTCGTGGGCCCCAGGGACTCATCAGGTTGTGCGGGAAGAGTTGCACTTACCATCCTGTGCCTCCTTCCAGCAGCCTGGGCTGAGCAAGGCGGGGGTCTTGTACGGGGGGCACGTACAGTACTGAGGTTTGGTTTACCTTAGTAGGGTTTTGGGGGGATTGGGATTTTTTGTTGGGTTTTTTTCCTTTTAGTTTTTGCTCTTCTGTCATGTTCCCTGCTGCTTTATTCTACCCTGCAGTAGATTCCCTGGGAATGTTACATATGCATAAGGAAAACCAGAAAGGAGGCTTAAATCTGCAAAGCTATGTGAAGTGCATTTTAGTTTTACCTTTCACACAATCAATCATGACTTTAAGTGTGGAAATTGTTATAGACCAGCCTGAGATAGAGAGTGCAATTTTTTTTTCTGCTTTAAATGTCTCTCAGTTATACAGTATTTTATGAAAAAGTAATGTCTTACTAGTCAACATAAGGAATGTGGAGACATACTTTAAGGACTTTATTTTAACCGTTATGCATTTAAATTGTTCCATTAGAGTGGACATGCTCTCTCCTCTGCCAATAAAGATCAGTCTTAAGAGAGCAGTGTAGGCTTTTCAAGGAATTATTTTTGTTACTTCAAAGTTTAATCGGCTACTCATTTCACAAAAACAATGATTTTATACAAATGAAGCAGCCTTCAGTTTAACCTTTGTGGCCATATATTTATTTTCTATGATTGCCATGTGATGTTATTATCTATTATTACAGATTTACTGAATAAATGAGTTAGCAGCAACCTGATCAGGCCCTCGAGGCAATGTATGAATCCAGACTTCCCGATTACCTGCCTTTCATTGCTCTCTACCAGCCAGCAACAGTTACAAGGACACAAGTAGCTATTCTGAGCATTGAAAAATAGAGGTGGGGTACACAACATTTTCCTGTAATGGCTTTTGTAAATATATGATAACAACAAGGGCTGAAATAGGAAAAGACAGGGCATTTAATGCCTGTTGTTGTTCAGTCCTGCTTCCATTTCTAAAGGATTTAAGAGAAATTTAAAGATAAGTTGAAATATTAAAAACCTCTTACAATAAGTTGTATGACCCTAAAAAATATTAATACCTGAAAAATATCTCTATGAAAGTCTGGAGCAAGACTCTTTACAAGAGGTAATACTTGCAGGACTCTGGAGTACGGCTGATGCCAGAGACTGACCGTATTCACCATGTTCTCCAAAGGACCTAAAATCTTCCAGATTGCTTGTTAAATGACAGCTGGGAAATAGCTATGGAGTCTCTTTGAACCCATCATTGCGACACTTATTTCTATAAAAGAGAACAGGAGAGAAAAAGAGTTGATATTTCCAATTACCACTTATTAAGACATGAAAACAGATTAAAGCAGTTGCTGACAGAATCCAGTATTAAAAAAAAATAATCACACCTGCATAAGCAGCATTTGCTTAATAATGGCAAGAGACTGCCAGAACAGTTCAAGTCAGTTGGATAAATCATATATAACAGCCCAGGATGCTGGAGCCCCTCTCAGACTTTGATGATCCTACTGCGTTGCCTTTACATTGTTCACGATGATTGGTGTGAAAGTGATATACAAAGCCTGGCGAGACCTTCAAAAGAAATTGCTAATGTAAAACTCCATAGAAGAAGTTCTACATTAAGGAGGAGATTAAAGTAAGATTTAGTAAAATAAGGGCAAACACATATTTTTTATTGTTAAAAGTTGTCCAACCCAGTGCCATATATAACATCGTGGCAGCTTCAAGACACGCAGAGGACGCATGCACCCGCACGTATACACAGGCTCACACACCTCCTATTCTCCCTAATAATTTCTTTTAGCCCTCAGTTTTCAGAGAAATTTTGAAGTCCTTTAAAACTCTCAGTGCACGTGAAGGAGTTTGTGCTGTATCAGCCAGCAGGTGTTTTTAAAAATAAGTGTCTGAGCCTGTCCGTGCCCTGATAGATGCATATTTCTGTGGCGCCAAGGGAGATAGTACCCAATTCATTAGACTTTGGGGCCCTAGCGACTCAGGGAATGCTAATTACTGTGCATCCAGAAAATGATCTAATTGTAAGTCCCATTTCAAAGCTCATTTCCCCTCCGTGCCTGGTAGCGTTAGCTTTCAGACGAGTATTTTGTTAAGCTCGCTGCACTTTGTGCTGGAGACAGGCTGTCTTAAAGCCAAGTGAAGGTGAACCTGCATGCTGCTGGTTTATGGCACTTCCCAGGAGGTCTGCTCCAGATTCAACAGACTTTTTTTGGAGAGCTGCTGGTTGTAGAAGTGGGAACAAAGCAGGATTTCCCAGGTAAGGTGGAGGGCGTGGGTGGAGGTCCTCCATCAGGCGTTGGAGGAGAGGGCTGGCTCTTCCCCAGCCTCCGCTGCTGCTCACCTTGCTGAACTCATTTAGAGTATTTTGACCAACCAGTCAAGACCAACAAGACCTTGGCTGGTTTGTTCTGGCTGGCATTAGGTGAAAGGCTGTCCCAGCAAGGGTGTCCTGCTCTCTTCTGCTTGTCCCCGTCTGTATCAAATATAACACTCCTCTTCCCTGTATTCCTCTCTGCAGCCTGTTAGCATTTTATTACTTTCTACCTAAGAAGCTATTAAGAAAATATATTTCTTTTTAAGTATCTATATCTCTTGACTTGTAGTTCTAATTACAAATAACAATTTGATGGAGCAACTTAAAATGATCATCCTGGTGAGTGAATTGCAAGGTTCAAACAGCCAAGAGCTCTTTCTTACCACCTGCAGCATTTTCAGGAAAAGAAAGCATAGAATTGCATTAAGTGATCATTTCCATCACTGGAAAACACGTGGTGGCATCCTTTGCATCCTCCCAATAAACATCCTCATGGCAAATAGGGCAAGTTCCACTGTGGACACTTTCCCCATGATTTAACCTTGTCCAACGTCAGCCCAAAGGACTGAATTATTTTTTATTTTTTATTTTTTTTTAGAAAGGAGTGCTCTTTTGAGATGTGGTGCAAGGAGATATGCTGACCTTTGAATAAGAAGAATTAAGGCAGGACAGCTTTAATTATTGGTTGGCTGGTTAAGCTGGAAAATAAGATGTGGTCTTCTTTGTCAGAGATGGTACAGATAAGAAGCTGCAAATTTGTTCACATAGCAATAATTTGGGATGACTAGAAAACAAAAATCCATTACCAAAAACTGTCTAGTTTTGAAAATGTTGCTATTGATTTGTGCCAGCACAGAAATGAGACCATTCAAAACCTCCCACGTGTGGAAAAAGAAGAGGGTGAGAGACTGAGATCCCTCAGAAAGCCAGAGCAGCCCGGGGCTGGGGACACGTGCGCAGGGTACACAATGCAAAGACATCGTTGCAGTATTTGCTATGGTGTGTTTTGACCAGAAATTTCCTCTTGGGCTTGATAAAATTCCCCAATAACAGTTTACAGAGAGATGCTTTGGTTCAACGTAGCAACATTTTAAAAAAGACAGTGAAAACTTCCTTGCTCACCTTGACTCAGGTATCTCCTCTTCTAGCAGGAGGAGAGGTCTTACAGCAGCCTCTGACTTTGTGGCTCTGGCGGGACATGCCCAGCCAGCCAGGTGAAGCAGAGGTAAAGCAGATGACTCCTGTTTGCATGATAAGGGGCTCCTAAGTGTGTTCCCTAAGTGATATAACCTGGCAGCCAGGAAAACGAGGGAACCGAGTGTCACACTCATTTAAAGAAACTGCATAATGTTTTTAGAGAGGTTAGCTAATATTAGCACTGTGTTAAGTGCTGACATAGCTTAAGATGTGTCCCAAAAAAACAGGGCATTTACTGCATTTCAGTGCTATCCAATTTTTTCAACATTTGGACCAATAACGCTTGCACAATTCCACAAATAATTCCGGGCAGAGCCGGTAAACAGGAGACAAGCATTTAGTCAATGCTGTTTATACAGTATTTTGCCAAGGATGGAGCAGAATTTGGAGCTGTCTCTGCCAACCTGCTCCTCAAGCAGAAACGAGTGCTGGGGAGCAGCACAGGGCTGAAACTGGACGAGTTCTGCTGCTTCTCCTTGTCGAGGATAGAAACGACGTCTTCCAGGGAGCCCCAAGGACTGTACAAGCAGACGCGGAGCATGAGCAATGTTTCTTTGCAAATGGTAAAAAATAAAAACAAAGAAGAGATTGATAAAAAGAAAAAGAAAAGAAAAAGAGATAAAAGAAGACATATATGAAGAGTTATGACATTTCCATTGCCATCTACCTTTAATTTTCAGACTAATTTGTTTTCAAGGGTTATGAGTTTCACTTAGATGGAGGATATGTATTAAATCAACCTGATGGTTTTGCCAGGATCTTTATTTAAAACCTTACCCCTTAAATTATACAGCAGTTATCTGACAGAAAGATGATTGAATTAATGAGGGATTATTACAATATTCTTGATCTGAAAAATTAGAAAGTAACACCTCCCACTGCCCCCAGGAGATCTGGCTGGTTCATTAACAATTAATAGAAAAAATCGACACTGAGAGAGCTGCAAATCATGCTTACCATGAATAAAATAAAGTAGAGAGTGTTGGACTCAAAAATATTTAAAGTATTTTTGAAAAGGTTCTATGTCCACCCACTATTTTGTCTGACAGTAGATGGAGAAATGGAAACCAGCGAAGTAAATTGTTCTTCCCCTGCCACCCCGGTGACAAAAAAAGTCATTACCATGAAGACCACTTATCTTTCCGAGCAGATATGGTATTGTTTATTGAGTTTCTTTTCACATAAGTTTCCCAGGTAAGGCTGTGGCACTCAGGGATGTCCTCAAATACACTACTATCTGGTTTTATTTATCCCTTAAATGATAGCAATCATTTTACTGAAGCCATTCAGCGCAGGCCTGAAACTGGTTTCCTCTACTGAAAGCTCAAATAATAGGGTGACACCAGAGCATCACACTCACCCAGCTTACTTCTCCTTATTTTAATGACAGGGTACCATACTCAGAAAACCTCCGCTGTCAAATGACCATTAAGTTGCCAGTTTGTGTGCCAGTCCTGCCTGCTGCAGGCAGCTGGGAGGATGCTGCCCACCAGAGATGGTGTGCTCTGACCTGCCAGGACTAAAAAATCGATATTATGTGGTGGTTGGCCAGATCCCCTCACATTTTGCATTTGCCCCAGTGGCTTGCATAACTCTGATAGTGAAGTCTGATGGAGCACTAGGAGCTTCCCTGAGGAGGACAGTTATTTTCAGTGAGGCAACTAAGGCTTGCGTTTGGTAGCATTAGGAAAAACAAAGAGGAAAAATAATCCTGTGGATGCGAAAAAGATGAGAAGTAAAGAAAGTTGCTGATCAGGTCCGTCATTATTTTGGAGATGTTACCTGGTGTTTCTGGGCCACATAATGTGTTCTAGCAGTGAACCTGAACATCTTATTCGATGCTTTAATGCAAGGAACGTGTGTAAGCTGTAAGCATGAGCTCCGGGGAGCGCAGTTACCAGTCCGTAAGGCCAGACCTGTCCTGGCAACGTAGTCCAACACAGCTAGGTGAGGGATGCTGGGGGCTTCATTTAATTTGATTTTACATGGTATCAGCGAATTACTTTCCTTTTTCTTTTCTTAATACTTCATCTATTCTGCCATGCAAATGATTTCCAGTATCTGTCAAAGGAGTATTTATTAGCACAGATGTGCTGCCCATATGCAGCTGCACTAAAACACCTGGGTGAGGGCTATGGCTGCGGTTCTTCACTAAGAAAAATAACTTGATGTGTGGAAAGTGGCACTGAGCAAAGATTTTGATGGACCGTAGCCTTCCTGGGAAATTTTAAACGGCATCGGGCCATCTTCACGTTACTTCTTTTTAGTTGCTCAAGTGCGGTGAGAGATACTTTGACTAGAGCACACAAGCATAAGCGTCACAAATTGTAAAAACAGTGAATCTTCCTTATCCTTGCCATAAACAAGTTTGCAGTGACTGTTGCAACAGCAAAAGGCAACAGTACCATCAGATCTCCAAATGCACCTCTGTTCTGACAGAGAAGACACAAAAGGGACTGAAATTTAATTTCCTCTTGGTTCCTGTGGTGGGACAGTGCTCGGCAGAGTTTCTGCAGAGAGGACGTGGAAATTGGACAGTGTTACCAAACACCTCCAAAGCCCAAGTCATGTGAGTTGAATATTTGTGACGTAGCTCAAAATCTGTGAATGAAATGTTCCACAGTTTCAGCAAATAGTGTTACTTTTTTATTTTCAAGACTTCTGCTTAAGCTCTTAAGAGAGCTTAATTTAAAAAAAATGAAAATTTAAAAACATTTTCAAGCCACAAGTTTTATGTTTACCACATATTATTAAATTACCATGGCCCATGACAATGTTTTCGGTCAACACTTTTAATGGTCGACCATAAAAATGGCAGTCGAGAAATTTTCCAGGGAATTCTTCATGCAGTCAGCTCATGCTGATGCTCGGGTGTATCAATACCATTCACTTGAGATGTTCTCTCCGACCTAAACAAGAGCAGGAGGCACTTCAAGTACAATATTAACTCTCCTTAAGGGAAGAAGCTGTAAATTAACACACTCTGCACATACGCACCCCGTTAATGAGCTGTGTACCACGCCTGGAATAAAAAAGGCTCCTGATTAATATAAAATATTTATTATATTGAGGTTCCAGGCGTGCACGGGTGGGGAGGCAGCATGGAGCCGGTGGCAGGTAGGACCCGCTCGCGAGCATCTCCCGGGCTGGGAGGAAGAGGAGGAAGGAGGAGGTGGATGAAGAGCTGACGCGTTCACCCCGCAGTGCTACTCCTCTCTGCCGCATCCACACAACTGCACATTAGTCTGTCGGTATTTACTCTGCCTTTTTATGTTTGACTGAGCCGGCGGGTCAATTAAAAAGTTATAGACTGCTTTACTGTAATTTGCATTAATTAAAATTAGACTGCTCCATTCCTGTAGTATTAATCGTTAAAAAAGCAAATCAATACCATATTTTCACTTCAGCGTGATGGCTGGTAGGCTTAACTTCTCACAGGTATTTCTCAGAGGTTTCCTTTCCCATCAGAGTCCCTTCAAGACTAGAAATACCACTTTTTTTTAGAGCTGCTGCTTTCCTGTTGATCTTTTTAGCAGCCTCAGAGGGGCAATACGTGCATTCCTGCCAGCCTTCCCCAGGGAAGGACTGCATGTCAAAACAGCACACAGCCCCTTTGAAACTGCTCCTTTCTTTACTCCTCAAAACTCTCCCATTTCAAATTAAATTAAGCAGCTGCTCAGTTTCCAAGTTGCTGCATCGCAGAGCCGCAGGACCCGGAGACCCTGCCTGGGAGCTGGCAGCTGAGTTTTGCCAGGTTTTTTACTTTACGGGTTGCAATGCCTTCAGAAAACTTCCTTTTGAGTACATATTTAATGGGATTTTTTTTTTTCCTGGAAAAGATTAACTCATTTAAGCTTTGCAGCAAATATTTCTAGCAGCTTGGATGAAGCATTACCCTTGGGGGTAAAGGCAGTGGATGGAGATGCTGGCTGGATTCTTGGGGTGCAGGGCTGGCAAGGGAGAAGCTGTATTTTGCCTATTTATACAGCTGAGGAGAAATATCAGATCTTTCTGAAATGTTGAAGAAAGACTGTTCAGATCATCAGACGCAGGTGTCCTGGTTACGGTGAGGGTGTAACGGGGTGTGCAAGGCACGGAGGGAGAGGAGGTGCTGTCCCCCAGCTGCGATCCCCCCCCGGGGCTGGTTTGTGCTACTCAAGAGCTGGTTTCTTGCACGATATGTGTAGCTTTTAATCAGGAGACGTGTAATTGCATTTAATTAAGACCACTACCTTCAGCAATAGAAAGCATGAAAATAGTAAATAGAGAAGCCAAGTGCAGATTGAACCTTGAGCTGTTAAGTGGTGAAATGATTTAGCAGAGCACCAGCTTTAATAGGGATTTATAAAGCGTTTAAAGGCAATTGTTTTCTGTCAGGGTGGTGGTGGGGGTTTAATGTGCTGCTCCTCAGCTGGAGCAGAGACATCTCCACCTGGTTAGTGGTGTGGGTGATGGAGGTGCTGATTGGGGCTGTGGTGGTAGAAGTGCTGCAGCAGGAGCCTGCAGGCTTGGGGAGAAGCGCTCCTCGTGGGGGGGTGGGATTCCGCAGCTCGGGGGGAGAGCCCACCTCCGAAGGCTGGGCTGGCTGGGGAAGGTTGCTGGCTTCGCAATAAGAGCGCGTCTCTGGAAATCTCAGGTATGGCTTTATGTTTTCTGTGTGTGGATTAACCTTCCGTTCAGAGCTGTGTTTGCTGTGCCCGATGAGGAGGACTCGAGGCAAAGGGAGGAAGGTCTGCGCCTCTGTAGCCGAGGGTGGAAGGTGCTGGTGGTGCAGCAGCTGAGGAAATCCCCCCAGCCTCCGGGAACGGGACCTAACCTGGGAAAATAAATACCGACCGATCCAGCAGGTGCTGCTAGCAGTGGATACGCCGGTTTGTGCGCTGTCCTTGCCAAACCTTGTCCTCGCTCGGAGATGGGATGCTGGGGAAGGAAGGGGGGTGGGGGGGAGGAGGACGTGACTATCTGTAGCCCCTATGGAGCTCCCCTCGTGAAGAAGCTCCAGAAAAGCCTTTGGAAAGAAATACCACCTTGCTTGCACCCTTCCCCGAGGGTGGTTGTGGGACTCGGTGTCCCCGTCGGGCTCGTGGCAGGAGCGGTGAGCCGTGACCGTCGGCCAGGGCACCCGTGGGACCCCCCCTGCTCGGGGCCGCAGCTTTGCCGTGCGGTGGTGTGCGGGCAGGATCCTGCCTGTCCAGCCTTGCCTAAAGCACTTAGTTGAAACAGTTTGGGACTTCACAGGCTGCAAATCTTGCGAGAGATTAAATGCGAAAGCGCCTTTGAAATCTGTGCTTGCAACTCGAATGCAGCGGAGCTGAACTGTACGATTGCCTTCCAGCCCCAGAGTGAGCACACGTGTGCTCTTTGGGGGTCTGATGCACTGGGGGTACAGGAAAAAAAACGGCAACTCTAATGAATGTTTCTGTTTTCATGTGTACAACTCTCTGATGTTAAGCAAATACTCTCCTAGTAGCAATTTGGGAGCTTGCTTTCTGAGGAAGCCCTATGTCCCCTCTGGTGCGGCAGAGCATATCTGTATTGCTCTTTTTTTAGAGGATCTCTCTAAAAGGCTTTAAAACTTCAAGTGTAACAGCACAAGTCCTGACTTCATGCAACTTAGGGGTGAAAGAAAAAAGAAGTAGTGACAAGCGGCAAACCTGTCTTTAACCTAAAAGATGAAGTCCTTGGGGAAGAGATTATACTGGGGCAATGGGAACTGATAACACGGGGATTATATTTGTGCATCCAAGAGGCAAAAAGCAACTGTTGTACCAAATTCCCCGTTTGTCTATACTCTGAAAATGCCTTTTCTCACAGTGACAACTGGAAACTAAAGCAGACCAAGCTTCAGTATTTTAGTGAAGTCCTGGGCAATGTGAGCCTGCATGTTGCTTTCCCGAGTAGCTTGTCTTTCTGATAGGCATAATGAAGACAATTAAGCCTGTTTTCTCCTTTTTTGTTGTTGCTCACAGTATGACGAGAGCATTTGAACGATTCCTGCAAACAAGCTCTTCAATCATAGTTATTGTTCCTTGACATTCTTTACAACATCTTAAAACTCGCAGCTGCGTAGTGATGGGGCTGCCCTGTGTGTTGAGTCTCCGGCGTGCATCAGGGGCTTTATAAAGCCTTTATTAGAGCTCAGTGAGTTAATTACTGCCATTAGAGGTTATGGCTCAGGAACTGCTAATCAAAAAATGGTAATGAAACGCATGTTCACTTTTGCCCTTTTTACCATTCTTGGCTCCTTATTGTGGGGGAACAGCACAGTGTGTATCTCTTTGCTGTTTCCAGGTTTTTTGGAAAGAGATGAGGCTTTGCCTACAAATAATTATTACCATTTTAAGAGGCACAGGAGCTAGGGAATCAAATCTGTACAAGCCCTCAGACCCCCTGAGAAGGGATCTTCTGGGAAGAGAAGGGTGCAAGTCAGCAATACTTTGAAATATAAATCGCTGTATTTTAGAAGTGAGACAAGGACCCGTAGTCATGTCTGGGCCTGACGTGCAAATGAGAACATTAACTCTTCATTCCCCAAAGCTCAGCTGCAGAGAAAATGGTGCTTGCATATTTACTGCCACAGACAACTGCAACTTTTCACTGGGAAATAGGCTGCCCTTTGCAAAACAGTGGGTTGCGCTCCCAACTGGTGTGACTGAGTGCTGGGGATTTAAAAGAGGCAAATGCCGTAATGCAGTGGACGGAGATGGGTGGTGATGCATGGGGAAAGATGGGGCAGAGAAAGGCAGATATGGGGCTCGGGGGCTAAAGAGGGAGATCTGTGGTCAGGCTTTCCCATTTGACCTAGCACTGTGTCCCACCAGGCTGAACACCGTCCCTGTGCCTTCCGTGGAGGTCCGTGGCACTCTGCCCCACGGCCCCTGGTGGCTAAGCACCTTGGTGGGCAAAGGGGTCAATCTGCATGCAGCTCTTCAGCAGGTTCCTCTGCAACTGCTAACAGACTTCAGAAAAACTAACTGCAGGAGTTTTTCTTTAACCTGTTGTCACTATTTGGCCCTGAGTAGAACTGCCAGGAGCTCATCTGTAGTTTTTTTTGCCTGAGTTTATCATGGTTTTGACTCACGTTCCTCTGTACCAGCCAGTTCTCCCAGGGATGCAAATGAAAACTTCAGGTAACTTTTGAAAACCTTGTCATTGGCTCTGACACGCTCCTGTACATTTTCTAATGCGTTAAGTTGTTAGTCCTTTTACTGTGTATACCTTGAAGATGTATTTTAACAAAGATTGTAAATCTCTGGAGCAGATCAATGTTATTTTGAAATCCAGCGTCTTTGATGTATCGCTGTGTGATGGTGTGGATGTTCCTTACAATACTAATGCACAGGCGTGTCTAGGCTGGGTGTTGCTCTTACTGAAGTCAAAGAAAAATGAACCATTGGTTTCAGCTGCAGAAAGATACAGTCCCTAAAAAAAAGAAGATACTTTGGGGGGAAATCTTATTTCTGTGTTACGGTAGATGTCTAATATTTTATATATAGGAAAGAAACCTCAAATAGTTATTTACCCACACATGGCAATGGTGGGCGGGAACGCAGAGGTTAATTCAGTGAAACCTAATCACCAGTGTCCAAACCTGAAGAATCAACACATGCTGTGCAAACTACCCCTTGTACTCCATCCTGGCCCCCTCCTTCAGAGAGCCAGCATCCTGAGTACACCAGGCCTTTAAAACTGGAGATAAACGTATGTGCTCTTACCTATGGATCATCAGTTTTAGACCACAACAGATGTTATTTAAGAGACTTTTCAGTGACAACGTATGTAGATGTGACTGCACAATATTGCAGGAAATGTCTGCTGTGTAGTAAAGAAGTCCCAGTAATATAGCTAGTGGGGGAAATAATGTAAAAATTTTACTAGTAAAATACTATAAGAATTTATAAGCCCAAATGTAGTTTGTAGATCAGTGTTTAAACAATGGTAGTTACGTATGTGCTGAACAAGATGTACAGCATTGTGCAGCTTCAAATGGTACAGAGATAAAATAAGCAATGTTAACCAGGCTCCTGCTGCTCTTAAAAGATCTTCACTGTTCATTAAATTATCTGATGCTGTCATCTAATGTTTTGGGATCAATGATGTTCTGGACTGCATTTGTGCTGCTATTAGTTTTCGTTACTGTATTTCCTGTGAGTGCAATTTATACTTGTGCTGCGTTAACGCCATTTTGCATGCTGCTGTGCCTGTTGTCTGGGCGCTTGGATCAATCGAACGAGAGAAGCCTTTGTTAGCTCATTGATTTTCATTTATCCAAGCCCATCTGTTTATTCTGTGTCCAGGTATGGGACTAGTGCATGTTCAAGGTGTCCATGGTATAGGCTTGCTACTGTGACCAGGTATTAGCAATGTGTATGTGATGGAAAATAAAAGTCACCAATAGAGTTTTTGGGTTTTTTTTTTAAAAAAAAAAAGTAAAAATAGTGTCACCCCAGTTAAGAACTTCTGTGCTCAATTTGGAGCTCTTAATGCTGTGGGTTTCTCTGGTTCTGCTGGCATCAAGGTTGTGCACTCTCCAGCCCTGGTCTCCACCAACTTGTTCAGCGCGTCAACTCACTGACCTGAAATGCAGACAATAACCCAAACGCAAAGTAGTTATTGTTGCTTCAAAAAAAAAAAACCATTATCAAAGCAAAGTATTGGTTCTGCTGGATTGCATCTGTCCTTAGGCAGAAGCACTTTGAGATCAGAACTGGCCCTCTGTCATAGAGCAAAGTGATTTTTTTGGGTGCTGGTGCAATATCCTTCAGAAAACATAGGACAGCTTCTCTAGCACAAGGCTTCGGACTTTTTTGGGGAGGGATGATATGCATAGTCCAGGAGCTCCCTGGTGCGCAGGCAGTTGCTCTCCCATCTCATTTGAAAGCTGCTTTACAGGGGAGCAGGGATGATGCTGAACCTGGGGTTTGGGGTCCTGAAGAACTGTCTGTACGTGGCCTGGGCAAGTGGGAAACCTCCTGTTGGCTGTGTGCTTTGTGTGTCTGAGAAGGACCACTTGCACTTTGTCTCCCTATAAAACCAAGACCAAAATCCTCTCCTGTGAGGTGGTGTTGTCATAATTATCTGGTTCAGCTTTCCCCCCCCCCCCCACGCTCATATAAAAGTATTTGGTAAAGGCTTGGTTGTTTGTTTGGGGTTGGTTTTTTTTTTTATTATTATTGAAAAGCAAGTAGTACGTATCTCTGGTCATAATATTAACTCTGATTCAGTGTAAGCCTCTGGCATCCCTGCAAGGCAGGAAATGGCACACCATGGAAACGGGTCCTCCTGACAGCGGAGGGAGAACTTGGTGACATCGCTGCGAAGCGATCAAACCCTGAGAGCTAGTTGTGGCCTTCTGACATTTTGTAACTGCTCAGTATTTATTTGCAGTATCTGTTCCACTAAAGTCTGTTGCTAATGTTGAGTTGATTGGGTTAGGGACCTTAGAGAGGAACCAGATTTTGTTAGGCTGTCTGGGGAAGCTGAACGGGTCTGTAGCAGCGTGGGGTCTTTTTTCTTTTAAATGTACCACGCTGCTCTTTCCTCCAATGTATTGAATTTCATTTGACTTTCAGGGGCACCAGCCTGGATTTCCTAGGTCTAAATTACTCTTTAGATTCAAACCACTGCGGGAGACCACAGCCTCTGTGCAGCGCTGGGCAAGCTCTCCCTCTCCAAACAGGCTTTGCTGATGCTAGGAGAGAGTTAGTAGCCATACATGCGAAGGGCTTACCATGCAAAATGTCCTGGAGCAAGTAAGTAGAGGCCAGACAGGATAAATTCTCCATCAGACATTGTCATTAGTAACTTCTGACCATCTCTGCAGGGTGAGGAGGTCCCGTGGGATCCTGCTTGGGCAGACAATTATGTTGCTCCTGCTCTTCATCTTGGGGTCAGGATGAAGTAGCATTCAGCAAATGCCAGACCCAGGCAAGCCAGTTGGAAAAGGCAGGAGAGCAGCCGGCAGTGAGGTCTGACCTGTTTTGGGGTGATCCTTGGTAGGGATAACCCTGCTTAGGCTGAACCTGTGGCTCAGTTGAGACTCACCCCTTGAATCTGGAGGAAGGCACCCCAGTGCATCATGCCTAAAATATCCACTGGGAATGGAAAGGCAGGGGCGGGAGAGGAAGTTGGAAAACGCACCTCAGTTAAATCATTGTTAAAACTACCCAATAAGTGGTTATCTCAAAGAAATGTCACATGTAATGTGGGCAGCAGGGAGTATATAAGCTAGAAACTTCATGAAATGCTTCACTGCCAGGTCTGTGTCTGTCTGTCTGGCAGAGAGTGGTGGTGAACCACTGGCTTCCAACCTGGCACTGCGAGCTCGGCTGGCGTCACCAGGAATGGGCAAAGTGCTAGCCAAAATACACTTGGCAGAAGAGACTGGAAAAATTCGCCTTTCCTCCTCTGTGCTCTTATTGTGAAGTGCACTTAGAGAGAAATGTGATTCGGGTATTACATTTCCCTGCAATAAATGGATATAGAAAGGCAGAAATTGAATAAAAGAAGTCTTAGTCACGTTGAGCTACAACTGCTCTTTCTGCATAGTCATTTTGGTTTGGGGCTTTTCCTGGATTCTCTGGAAGATCTTATCAATAACTTGTACATGTGTATTATGGTATCACGTCTAGATAACATATTTTGTATCTTTTGATGGTTTTAGCATTCCAGTCCTTTACTCCGTCTATCCTCAATATTAGCTCGCCTACATTCCCCCCCGCACACCCCCCTCAGAACATGGGAACATTGGCTATCTCACAGGGAATAACGCTTGCTCACTGTCATTCTTCAGAGCCTTCAAGGTTTAGAAGAAGTATGCATGAGAAAGTGTTGCACTGAATGCCAGCAACTGCCTGTGCTGCCCAGAACTCGTAACTCGAGCCAAAGCCGAAATCTCTCTATAGCTGTTCAATCCTCTTAAGGGCACACTTAGCTTATTTTTGTTGTTCTGTATTACTAATACCTCCAGAGGAGAAATAATGATCATAGCAGTTTTTTCTTATACCTGAGTTGCACTGAGATTTTATTAGGGTAAAGCCCTGTCCCCATATCTTTCATGGGGCCACGTAACGCAGGCAGTCCTCTGCGGAGCTCGTGGTGAGGGACTGCCAGGCAAAGGATAAACACTGCCACAAGATCTGATCATAGCACCTGGTTGGTTTTGTTGTTTGGGGTTTTTTTTAATTTATTTTTAAATGGAGCAGGTCTTGCTAAAGTAATTAGCCTGCCTGTGATAGCTCTGCTGCTGTTCCTGGTGCTCCCACAATGCTGGGGCTCATCTTGAATAAAAAAAAAGGCAATTTGGGGCTCAACTGTGCGTCTCAAGGGTCCCCTTTTGTACATGCTTATTACACTAGCTCAACAATTATGAATTTGGGCAGTGTTTTAATTGCATTCGCTTCTCTGTAAGCAGAAGTGTAGAATAAGCCATACCACTGATGAATTTTACAGTTTGATTGAACTGTGAAAATGCAACATTTTTCTTTTAATCATGCTGCATGTATATTTACATACACTCATATGGTCCTTGCAGTGGGATTTCAGTAAAAGCCCAACATGTGAATAGCTTTTGAGGCTTTATATTTGTCATCCAAGTGGTTTAAAAGGGGGAGGAGGGGGTAGAAATGTAGCTAAAAATCAGAAGTGTCATAAGATTGTAATTATTGATTGTCCACCAAGGAATATATGCTGTAATTCATACCATGGGATGTACTGAGGCCAGCTGTGTGCCACGGGATGTAGCCAGCTCCCTGCATCTCACTCCTGGATGGTGCCAGCATCGATTCAAGCCTCTGAGGATTTGGGGCCCTGGCTGGGAGGAGGTGTAGCTCCCTGGGGTGAGAAACCCCAGGCAGAGGGATTAGGTGTTTGCAGAACCCATAGCAATTAAGGAATCTACTTGAAAATCATGTTTTTAACTATTATCCTCTTTTTTTTAAAACATAGTTGTTGCTGTAGTACACGATGCTCTGCTATGGGGAGCAGCAAGGTGGTGGAGCAATAACCCCCAGCTTCAAGGGGCCCTGGGATGTCACCCAGCAGTTTCAACAGAGTTTTTAATATCTCTGAAAAATGAAGTCCCAACAAAGCATTTTTGCAGCGGGGGAAGGGCATGCTACAAGTTTACTTATTTGCCATTCAGGTGGGGATGGCTGCGGTCTCTCCTGCATGCCCAGAAACACCCGCTCGCCTGCATTAACAGAATTATACCTACAGAGAAGGGTAAAAATGTCTCTACATGTTGCAATTACTCACACCCCACTGATGGATATGCCTCCGAGGAAATAAGCAGTGGTTCCAGAAGTTCAATTTCTGTTTTAAATTAGAGCTGCATAAGCAGATCAAGCAATTAGCTTTGCCTGCAGCTTCTCTGATGCTGGCATTTTCTCACTTGCATCTTAAAATTTTGCTCAGATAATTATTCCAAAGTAACAGGGAAAGCAAACCAGAGGCAATTAGTTTGCTCTCGGGCGTGTTGTGGGGAATAGCACACGGAGAGGACGAAATGCTGTCGCAGGACTGGGAACAAGGAATCAAGAAGGATGGCCGGTTCAGTGGTGCCTCCAACAGCAGTGGATCACCTCAAAAAGCAGCGAATTATGGGAGCTGAAAGGACTGAGGTCTCGATGGCCTGTTTAGTATTTCTACTAAAACCAAAACACACACAAAACCACACTGCCTGGATAACACGGGTAAAATGCTACAGTAATTTGTACAGTCACATTTCCCCTGGCTTTGCCAGAAATATTCCAGAAAATCTGGCTGGTTTTGTTTATTGAAGCAGTCTTTTTTGCAATTACACCTTACGCCATTGGTTTTAGCAGGGCCTCCACTGAAGAGAGGCTTGATTTGGGGATTTTTTTCCCCGGTGTGTTCCCTGTTTCTCAGCTTTTCTAATGCTGTGGGTGTGCTAACAGCCCTCTCCCCACCACGGCGGGTGTCATGGTGCCCTGTCCCCGCTGGCACTGGGGATGGCCCCAGCAGGATCCCCCTGTTCCCAGGGGAAATGAGGGGGGACATCCCTGTCCCTCACCTCCCCTGCAGAGCCAGCAGTGGCGGGGGGGGGAGACTGTTGGTCCCCACGCGTGGCACAGTTTTGGGGACAGCCTGTAGATTTGGCACGCGTTCATTTTGCACAACTGATTTCTGCCTTGGAAATCGGCTCGATGGCAGCTGTGCATATACATGGTTGCCTCCCTGAGCAACACCTTCTGCCTGGTTCTGCTTTCTACCAGGACGAGAAATCCCAGCGGGGGTGGCCTCAAAGCTTTCCCTTAGCCCCAGGGTGTTCCAGCTGGACCCACCATCATTCCCATCCCGCTCCTGTACGTTCCAGCAGCTGCGCAAGAACACGCTGCAGTGAGCACGGACAGCACCGTCCGTACCCAAGCACAGGACTACAGCTTGCAATTAATAGTTATTCAAGATTCGTGAATGAAACTGTAGGTTTGCTTTGTCAGTGCTGCTGAGTGATGTTACCTTAAAAATGCAAATTAATGCATCTGCTGACTCTACTTTTTACAGTTCAGTTGAGCTCACTGATCACCTGAGTTCACTGGCAAACTAAATATATCTGTCTGACTAAACCTAAGAATAGATTGTTGTAACGTTAGGTCAGAAGGGAATATGCATTTACAGTAGGTATTTCTTTTGTGTCTTAGAATGTGATAATTTTATTATACTAGTTTATAATCTCCTTGATTAGATTTACATCATCTAAAATCAGTTGTTTCTTTCTGATTAAGTATCCTGATAAATACAAGATAGGTTGTAGAATAAATTAGTTTTAGGATCAGAATTTTATTGCCTTTAAATATTCAATACTGCTCCAGGCTCCAGCTGAGCATATTTTGCCTGTACAAAGTCTGTGCCTGTATGAAGTCACTATGTATTTAAACATTATTTTTGTTGTTAACTGATTATTGTGAAGCATGGTTTTTTAAAGTTGCTATTTTTTAAAAAGTGGGGTAAAGAAAAAAAAAAAAAAAAAAAAAAGAAAAAAGAAGAGCTGTGTTCCCAAAATTATGTAAGAGGATTTAATGATAAGACATACATCAGTAGTGGAAAAATTGCATGGCTATATGCTGCTTAGAGAACTTGGGGGCTTTGTTATGTTAATAACCTAGAAGCTCCATAAAGAATTTTCCTTTGCAGCATGGATCTTGCCTGAGCATCCGTAGCCAGGTCCTGCTCAACAGGGATATAGGTTATTACCAGCCTAAATGGCCTTTTCATGACTTGAATGCTTTTTCATGTACTCATTAGCTGCAAGCCAGAAGTAATATGAGTCTCAGAGGCTCTTGCTGTGCCGGCACGCTGTTCTTCTCCAGGCGCTGCCCAGAGCTTGCCCAGGAGCCTGGACGTGGGTGGAAGGGAGCAGCGGTGATGGTTCCTGCGGGGGCCATCAACCGTCTCCTTCGCTCAATGAGAAAGTGAGAACTGTGGTACAGTAAAGACGCTGCCTGCGCTCCATCAACGTATAGCCAAGACAGTCTTACGGATACGTTAGTCTTCCTTTGGAAGCTGGTTGTGTGCACCGCTCGGGCAGACAGCTTGAAGTTCATCCTGCTCTCCGCTGGCCACCGCTGTCCTGGCACTGGCCGTGGCTCCCCACTGCCTGGGACCTGCCAGTTCCCCAAAACTGGAGGTGTTACTGACAAGCAGCCCAAGGGACACGTGAGGCAGGGTCCCGCAGGACTGAGCAGATGCCGCTTGTAACTCTCTTCCCTTCCAAGAGCTCTTCGGTGCAGCTCTTTCAGAAAGGCAATGGTAGTTGGCGCTCTCGCAGTTTTTTTGCCCTGCTTCCCAAGCAGGTGACTGAGCAAGTTAAAGGAAGGCCATGAAGCAGGAGGACTAGCCAAAGAGCTCCACACAAAGCTTTTGCCTTTCTGGAGCTGGGCCCAGTAGTTCCTGGAGAACTGGACGCAAAACGTTCTTGGCTGGCTGGGGAGACCAGCAGAAAGTCTTCCTCTGTACCCATTCCTCTGAAGACTTAACACCTTTTTTATATCCCTTGGTCCTTGCCTTGTGCTCCACGCGCATCCACGACTGCTGTGCAGTAGGGGATGGTCTGAACCCACAGGCTCTGAGTTCCCAGAGCTCCGACAAAGACCAGCGTGCAAATAGGGTCACTGCTGCCCTGAAAAATTGGTCCCAAGGACTTGAATTAGCTACTGGCAACAAAAAATCGTGTCATGGTAATGTCTTCCTGCTGGGAGTTTTGCTAGCAGGGAAAACAAGAGTTTCCAAAAGCCTAATGCAGTCAGGCTTTTTTCTTTTTTCTTTCTTCGTCCTATGGGTGCTGCAAATAAGGGAGGAAAAAACAAAGACAATATCCTCCATGTTCAGACAAAAGGAATCCATTAATTTTAAGTTGCAGCAGTCCGAGGAAAGGGCAAAATGACACTGTGGAAGATGTAATTGAGAAAATGAACTCTGGTCTTAGCAGAACTACCTGTGGTGTCTCTTTAACAGCCACGCAACTAGAACTGTCGGCTCTTCTCAAAACTTCAGCGAAAAGAAATGGTTGCAAGAATTTCTCGCTAACAGACCTAATTACACTGGCCTACCTCATAGCAGCAGTAAGAATAAATGTCATAAAGAAGGTGAATTCAGACTGTTTTCCTTGTAGGTATGGCTTAAAATTGATTCTTCCCCCCCCCCCAGTTTTACTACCTGTTAATTATCTTATGAGAAAAATGGTTTCCTACTCACTGAGGTTAGAGTCTTAATTAAACATTCTTCTGGTCTTAGTTAATAGCATATACACCTCACATGAGGGGATTAATGCAATACTTTATAGTGATCTACATACAAAAAGTTTAAGTATTGTATATATGAGGCTTTCTCTTATACTCTACAATTTACTTAAAAAAATTGAGGTACGGTTTTTGGTTGTTTGCTGTTCCTTTCTTTTTTCAATTAAGTTGCAAGCTCTAGGCATGCTTCATAATGTACTTTTTTAAGGAAAGATAAACTATTAAGCCCAGTATATCTTCTTTGCAATTTGCCTATGGAAGGGATAGTGTGAAAGCCATTAGGACAGAAAGGATTTAGCATATGGAGATAGCCACGCGTCACGGTGGGATCCTGCCCACTGGCTGCAGGGATACGGCTTTATGAAAGGAAATAGGACGTGCACTGCTTTCTAAAACGGAGGTGGCTTCCTAAAATACACACTAAGAATTAATATATAGGAAAAAGCATAGATACCGAGGAAGTTTGGGAGGAAGGCACCCTGTTCTCTCCTCACATCTCTATTGACTCATGTGGTAAGGAAAGAAAAATATAGTTTAAATGACCAATTATATTTAAATGCATTTATAAACAGCCAGCTGTCCTGGTTTCAGCTGGGACAGAGTTAATTTTCTTTCTATTAGCCGGTATAGTGCTATGTTTTGGGTTCGGTACGAGAATAACGTTGAGAACACACTGATGGTTTCAGTTGTTGCCAAGCCGTGTTTGTACCAAGTCCAGGAGTTTTCAGCTTCTGATGCCCAGCCAGCAAGAAGGCTGGAGGGGCACAAGGAGTTGGGAGGGGGCACAGCCAGGGCAGCTGACCCCAAGTGGCCAAAGGGGTATTCCATACCATGGGATGTCATGCCCAGTATATAAACTGGGGGGGAGTTGGCCTGGGGGAATTGCTGCTCGGGAACTAACTGGGCACCATTCGGCAAGTGGTGAGCAATTGCATTGTGCATCACTTGGTTTGTATATTCCAATTCTTTTATTATTATTATTATTATTATTATTATCATTATTTTCTTCCTTTTCTGTCCTATTAAACCGTTCTTATCTCAACCCATGAGTTTTACTTTTTTTTTCCGATTCTCTCCCCCATCCCACTGGGTGGGGAGAAGTGAGCAAGCGGCTGTGTGGTGCTTAGTTGCCAGCAGGGTTTAAACCACAACACCAACTTAAAAATCTGTGTCTTTCAAATTTCATTTCACATTTTCCGTGATTTCAGACAACAAAGCAGAGTTATAAACCCAATGGCCAACATACTGCTGTTTCCCTCTTGACGCCCATGGAAACACGGCAAGATAATGTTCTGTAGGAGTTGTACAGTCACGCTGAAACCTAATTGGTTCAGGTTATGTTTTGCTCAGCAGATGAATCAAAACCAAAGTAGGATGGGAGCTGTCATTTGAAGAAACATCTTGGTCCATAAAGATAAAAGCTGAAATGGAGAGACTCTGAGCAAGCTGCGTGTGAGGAAAGTGGCTTCTGTACAAACACAAGCCAAGCGATGAGGCATCCACCTTGGTGTTAGTAGGGAGAGAGAGAGGAGAAGGACATGGGCTTCGGTTTGGGTGGGTTTTAACTAATTCAGTCATTACTGCCACAGTCATCCCTGGCACCCTGTTGCTTACAACTGATGGCAAAGACTGCAATATTCTCTGCCATCAAGCACTGCTGTGACAACCTTTAATTTAAATGGGTTTTGCAGCTTCCCAAAGACTGCAGAGAGAGAGACCTCAGAAGATACCATTTCCAAATCTGTTTTGAAAAAGCAAAGATATAATGCTTATTTCCACGTGCTCCGTAAGCTGTGTTGACTGGGGAGCATCACAGCAGGCTTCTGGGCAGTCCCAAGCATCTCCCCAGCAAAAACCCTGATGATTTGCTTCATCCATTACTGAGAGGAGCAGGAAAAGGATATGCTGGCTCATGTCCGTGTTTCAAATGCAAAAGATGAATCTTCGAAGGGCTTTCATGTACGTATGTGTGTTTTTTCATCTGCGTGTGTGTTCAGCAATAGAAATCCATGTCTATTTGCTGCTCTGAATGGATTTTAGCTTGACCACCAGGGAGGAAGGTTAGAACGGGCTCGATTTGTGTTAAAGGGTAGAAAGCGAAGTGTGCTCATTAAAACTCCAGCTGGTGGTTTCCTCGGTCCACATCCATCTCGCCGTCACCCTTGCAGCGGACGGGAGCGCCGCGGTCGTGGTTGGGCTGGGAGCCCCGGCACGGCATCCCAGGGGCTGCTGCCCTTGCAGGCAGGCTCTTTTCCCGTCCTGCTCCCATCCCAGCAGGTGAATAACTCTGAGGTAGTAAACACCAGCCTGCAGAAGGACATTTGGATGCTGTGGCTAGAGTGGGTGCTTACTAATCAATACTAACTCTACCCCTGCGCCAGTGGGTTTTACGGGAGTGGTGGGGGTTAGCATGGAGCTGCCATAGGGTATGTTGGTCACTGTTCTCAGGCAAGCTAGGCTTTTGAGTAAAAGCAAGCAGCACACACCAGCGCCATGGGATGCTGGCGGTGAAGTGGCCATGAGACGGGATAGGGACAGGAGGCAGCTGACTTGCCCTCCTGCTGCGGAGCCTCATCCATGCTCTGAAAACTTGGGAAGAGGAGCTGGCAAATGCCACCTGCAGCGGGACAGGGAGGTGCAGCCAGAATGAAGCTTCTCCTCCTTACCAGTGGGTGAATTCAGAGGAGACTTAAATGGAATTAGCAGTTATCAGCTCTAAATATCAAAGCTTAGTAGCGGAAACTGTATGTGGTATTACAGCAACTCACGCTGCATTCAAGTGATGCAGAGTACAAAACCCAAATAAGTTACCTCTTGAGATAATTCATTAAACGTTATCATTTTAGTGACCTACTCGCATGCTGCCGTGGATCAAGGGAGATTATCCATGTTGCTCTGCGAACAAATTAGGGTTTCCTCTTTGGAAGAAAACACATGAAAGCGTAACACATAACCTACATATAATCAGAAGCATTAGTACTAAAAGCTCTCTTTGATTTTAGAAAAGGGGAAAATAATCTGTCACATCAGAACAACTGCTTTACCAAGATGAATTCAGACCAAGCCCAGGTTTTGGCAGGAATGAAAGATCAGGATTTTTGCGGTTGTGTAATCCCTGAGGTGGGTGACCACAGCTAGGTATGGGCAGAACTGCTGACAGCTCGCCTGGCGCTGCTGTGGATAGGTGTGTGTCGACCACAGCTTCTCACAGCTCTGGGTTTGTTCCACCTCCCATTAAGTTGCTCCTTTTATCAGCTCTTGCTCAATAGCGTAGAAAATAGACCTGTTTGGAAGCTGTACCTGGGAGTTACTGCAACACACGCCGATGCCGTTTCATCTGTGGAAGCCACAATTTATTGCACTGAATATGCAGCATTGACAAAGAAGCAACGATGCATTTAACAACTCCACACTTGATTATATCGGGAATTACTGTGGGAATGTAGAGAACGGCGCTGTCTGCTGCCACTTTCCTGCGTGTACTCTTGGGGTCTTGTATGAACGTATCGGTGGAGCAACCTCTGTCCCTGGATAGTAATATAGTTCTGGTCTAGAGAAATTAGTCTCTCAGTATTAGTTTAAAACATCAGATTTTGTCCCGGTAAGGTGTTTGCATTATCCATTTG
>JANXJC010000088.1:40474547-40487175 GCA_027564655.1 Leptodon cayanensis | reverse complement strand
GCTTACCAAAAGGGAGGTGGCTCCAAACAATTTCTGTCCTGGGACTCACTCATGTGCCCGGATGGACCTGTTTGCCCTATTTTATAGCTGTGCTATCAAAATAAAAATAAACAAAAAATCAGCAATTAAATGCAAACACAAATGGAGGTAAATCCTTAGTTGAAGCTTATGCGTTTGAACAAATGCTGGTGGAAACTGTTTCTCGAGATTCCCTGGGTTCTGGTGGTTTGGCAAGTGCCCATCAGATGGTAGAAACAGCTCCTAAAAAACCTCCTCTCCTCTCTCTCCATTTGGGTTAATATTCCCAAAGGCAGTGATAACAATTAGAGTAGCAGAGCAGATTCCAGGAGCCAGATTCCCGTCCCTCATTTAACTTGGACTGAGTGCTGGTTTATTCCCTAGAAGTCCCACAGCCACGTGCTGTGGGACTGAAGGCACCCCCAGCTGGCTGCCCTCTGGGCCCAAATATTGTTACCCCCCGTCTTTCCCTGAGCCCCTTGGACTTCCCTGTCTCGGACGGGCCCTTCCCAAGGTTTGTTCCTGCCTCTCGTGCACACCAAGCAGGGCTCAAGCTGATGCAGTCGGTGTAGGTTTAATGAAGGAACCATCTACACAAAGATGGCTGGAGTGTAATTTTTTTTTCTTTACTTGGAAAAATCTGTATTATGTATTTTACCTTTCTTGTCTTGCCTGTTAATTGGGGGCAACCCATTTCAGCCCTCTCCGCTCTGCACTGCCCGAGCACCGAGCCACAAGCTCCTGCCGTAATGGCGCTGGGAAGAGCAGCACCCTTTCTGTAAGGAGTACTGCCTCGTTACAGCTGCGTGGTTAATTGCAAATAGAGCAATGCTCCAGTGGGACCATATGGGTGTCCCTTTATCTCCCATCCACCGCGCCCAACCATGAGCTGGTGGAACGACCATCGTGACCCTGCAAGCTGTGGTTTATCACATGAGCTGCTGTCTTACTCACACCTGCGATGCAGGTGAATGAGTGTTTAAAAAAAAAAGAAAAAAAGAAAAAAGGGGGAAATATATCTTGTGTAAACATTTGCATTTTAATTTTCTTTTAATTTTGTGAGGCCCGTTATGTGTTTATCAAGGCATGTAACAGCTTCGTGTTAACAACGCAACAATGCACCATTAAACGTGTGCCAGCTGTTCCTACCCCGGTTCCCACTACCAACAGCCCTCAATGGTTGCTGTCAAGGGGAAAAAAAATACACGCTTTGCTTTAATAACTAACACTAACGCTGCAAAACAAGAAGCAATAACAGAGAGGCCCTGACATGTTTCTTTGATAAAATACTGCCTGGGAACTCATTAGCTGAGCATGCGGGGGGTGCAGAGGATCGCGGACCCTGAGTGGGACAGGTGGCAATTTGGAAATGAAGGTTAATCCCAGGGACTAAATTGTTGATCTTATTTCTGATGACAAGTCTGTTGATGCCTTACGAATCCCAGCTGCAAAGGAAATACTTTAAATTACAGCGAACGCTTTCTGCAAAAAAATGTTTAGCAAACCTGATCAAACCTGTGCTAGGTACCAGTGTGCTCCCGTGGGATACCACCCAGGAGCTGGGAGAGACTGTGGAGCAGCCGGAGGGAGGAGATGGGGCACGCTGTGTGCTCCAGCATCGCCTGGGGTGGGAGCCCAGGTCTTGACTGCAGTAGTTGGCTCCAAGGTGGCTTCGAGATCATTTCTGTAAGAAGTCATTATTTCTGTAAGGGTCCCCAGGCTCCCTTCTATCAGGTGCTGAATGTTTGCCTCTTCCACTTGGGCTGTCCCGTATGGTTCAAGACTCTTCCCGTACGGTTCAAGAGCTAAGCGGGGCTTGAACTCTTGCAAGAAGCTGACAGAGGAGATTTTGTTGGAGGGTATATTAGGGAGCCTTAGCTCGGTTTGATGCCAGTCTCTGCTGACAGGAAGGCTCAAACCCATTTATTTGGGGTGGCGTCGAGCAACCAGATGATGCCAAATTAACAGGTAGGAAAAATGACCTTGATGTCATGGTCCCTTAAGGAATTAATTAGCTAGCGTATCACTGACAAGACAGAGTATCATGAGCTGCTGTGAGTCATACGCACTGATTTTTGTTGCAATTTTGGCACTGCAATGACTTAGCTGGCTGAGGTACCCCAGCGTGATGGGGAGCAGAGGGGGGAGTCTGCCGAGTCCTGGCCCTGCCGATGCACTTATAACGTTTTCTTACGTGCTGCCAGTGCAAAACATCACCATAAGAGGTTCAAACAGTCAGTTCTATATTATGAAAAAGAATTCAGTGTCAATGATTTGGTACTTCATGAATGACAGCCAATTTGCACTTGCTGAAAACATAAGAATATATCATATTTACTCTAATATACAATAATGGTATATTTTGGGTATAGCTCATACACTAGCACCTGCTTTTTGTAGGGACAGACACTAAGAAATCACTGGAGGGTGGTGGGACAAATTATAATAGGTATAGTTTGATTTTCATCACTTTCTGATATATTAATACATATATATTGTTCTGCAATTCAGGGTTATCGTGTGGAGCTAGAAACTTTGCTGTGAAATCAATTACGGATTACTCTGGACCATTTTGTCTAACGGGTGGGAAATGGCTGGTTTGTCCCTGAGGTTGGCATTTCTTTCCCTTGGGTTTAGTTGTGTGAGAACGGGCTGCCTGCCCGTGGTTGACCACCAAAGGAACCCAGGTGGCTGGCTTAGACCAGTTATTAAGGATATCGTATTAAGGATATTGTATTAAGGATAATAGTAAGAACATCATCATTACTAGCTGGTAGGCAAGGTCAGTTTAGGAGTTTAGTGTTATATTTTATTTATTTAATTAGTGTTATATATACTATATTTTATTTTCTTCTATAGTTTTCTCTCGTTTTGGTGAATACGTTAGGTTTCTTATCTTTTTCTTGCCAAGTCACCTCAGGCCTTCAAATGCTTGTCAGGGCTCCTAAGTCTGTACAAAAGCTGGCGAGAAGACTTGTTGCCTTCCCCAGCTTGTATTTTGTGTCGTAGCTGCGGCAAAGGTTGAGAGGAAAACGCAAATTAAGAAGGGATGGCAGATAGGGACGACTACAGTACAGCAATAATATGGTGTATTTGTTCGGCTGGAGGCACATGCGCATCCTGACGGTGCTGCCAACATGCTGCAATGGTAGGATGATGGGGGCTACACACGCACGTGCCTTGCTCTTGCTTTTCAAGCCCACAGCCCATCAGGTGCCAGCCCAGTTTTCAGTGCTGCACCAGTTACACTTCTCCCAGCGATGTCAGGCAGCAAAATGTTGAAAATAGCATCCATGGGTGGCAGCCAACCGGTATCAGGGTTCCCAGTGCTGCCAACACCAGAGCCGATGAACTGGCACCACTGGTGGTTTTCCCTGATGTGTCCATTGGCCTTGAGGAGCTCCCATCCCTCGGTGCATTGGCTCGGAGAGGCTCCATGGGGATGGACCGCCGGCATAGGAAACATCATTCCCAAGGCATCAACCCAGGCTTTTACAGTAGCGATTCTCTGCCTTGTTTTCTTGTAACCCAATTGTGAGATTTTTTTACAGAAGCAGCATTTGGTCCAGACACTTTTGATGCTCGTGTGCTCACCCGACATATATAATTTAGTAGTTGGTATTTGTTTGTCATGGAGTAATAAAAGATCTGCGAAACTGTATAATGTAATCTGTAAAAACATTTTAATTAAGCTTAAACCTCTTATAAAATAGGCACAGCATTAGCCATAGCCAGGGTAAAAGTTGGCATTGCTGGAAGTAATTACGCGGCGCTATCGGGCTTGTGCAACACTTGCTCTAAAACTCCAGTCACCTTTCCCTTAAATTCCCCATTGATTTAAAGAACGTCCTTTATTACCTGACAAGCTTCCTCATTCTCTGCATTTATTTTGATTTTGTAGAGCTTTCAGCCATGCCTTTATTGCTGCTGAGGAGTAAAATATCTGTTATAGCCAGAGCCATAAATCTCCCCTCTACCCAGGGACTATATCCTCATGACTATAGATCACTTTAGCTATTGCCAAAAAGTGCCGTCATATCACACTGCAAATTAAGGGGCCGAAAGACAGGGCTTTGCTGATTATGCCGATTATGTGTGTCTGAGGAAAATCCTTTACTCCCCAAACTCAGTTTAGACAGTTGGACAAAGTTCAGGGAGAAAATCAGAAATTGATGGTCCGGGGTGGCTTTTTCCTTGGTTTTATCCGAAGATAAATCCTGGGAGGGGAAGGATGGCTGCCAGCGCATCCCCTCGAGTGTGGGAGCAGGAGGTCGGGACCTGTGCCATCCCACGGGCTTTTGTCCCGCGGTGCAGGGGGTTTGGTGCCCTGCCCTCCCAAACAGCTTGCTGAGACCCCATGCGTGGAGGGGGCCGGGCATTATTGCTCTTCCAAACGATGGGCAAATAACGCCCGAGGCTAATTCACACCCTTTTAATCACTGAAAAAAGGAAAAGCACCCCACCAGTGTCCTCGGTGTAATGGTACCCACCAGCAGCAGCACTGGGGATGCCCCATCCTCGTCCGGAGTCCGGCTGCATCCTGGGGACCCCCTGGGCACCTCGCTGTGCTCCCGTATCCCCTCCGAAACAGCGAGAGCCCGGAGCTTTTCATAATACTTCTCTCTGTGATGGTGTAGACCCAAAAGCCCGGAGCAGGGAATACCTCCTGCTCATGCCTGAGACACTGCGAAAGGCACACCTCGCCTGGCCCCTTTCGCACAAGGAATAGCTTAATTAATGATGGCTTTTAACAGGGCTGGTTTTTAGACAGCTCGTTGATATAAATGGAGATCAAACTGCACTTCTAGTGTGAAAACTGTAGTGAAACATATGTCGCTTGCAACGTTGGAAGTGCGGGAGAGAAAAAGCAGCCGTGCTGCTGGTGGGCAGAGCTTTGCTGGGCTCTCCCGGGCTCCCCACCTTCCCTCCCCTCTCCTCGTGACTACGGTTACACAGCCCCATCCTCTGAGCCCTTCTTTTCTCTCTGGAACATTAGTAAAGTAAAGAAATATGAATAAATTAAATGCAATATTAATTATTTACCGATCTGAAGCATCCTTTCCTGCTTTTTCAGAATCCAGCATCCCCCTCTGCAGCACAGCTCTATTTTATTTTTTAAATTATCTAACATTTCTTTCAATTTTTAATTCTACCCCACTATTTAATAATTAATGGACTAACTTTCTCTTTAATATCTTTTTCCAAGCAGCGCTGCAGGGCTTAGAGAGAGGCCTGAGAGACGGGCAGGGTGGGTGAGGCAGTAGCCCAGAATCCCACAGCTCTTGGTCTGATCCTGCCCCTGTACCCTCAGCTGCCCTGTAAAAAAAGTAAAATTTTGTTGTTTGTTTGTTTGGTTTTTTTACCCTGTTGGTGTGGTTTTTCTGGTCACTCTGCTACTGCATGGACCTTTCCCAGGCCTTTTTTCTGCTGGTCCAATTTCTTCCCGTTATCTTTTCTTATTTTGTTTTTTGGGGCTTCTCTCTCCTACTGTTTATCTTCTGTACCCCTGCCAACCCACACTGATTTTTCTCTTTTTTCTTTTTTAGGTTTTTAAGACCCTTTCACCCCATTTTTTACTGTTGATTCTACACTTTCAGTATGGTTTTCACTCTTGCTCTGCTTGGTGATGCTTCCCACTAGCTGGCTGTGCTGGAGATACTTTGCAGCCAGTATATTTTCACGATATTTCCATATTTTCAACAGCAGATGGACCTAGAATGCCAAATTCTGGGTTTTGTTTTCTTTTCTTCAGTGTAACTTGTTGTTTGATCAGGGTGTATTTTGATCCTTGAAAATGAAAAATTCTCTCTTGAATGGCATTTCCCCCACCTTTTTTTTAAATCTTTAAGGAATCTCTTGCCCTGTATCTCTTCCCAGAAGGAATCCCCTGAGGCTTTAGCGCATCTGTCAGCAACTGCAATGGCAAAAGATAATGTAGAGCAAATATCTTTTAATATAACATTTTTTTTCCTGAAGGAGGCTCGCAGGTAGTGGTTTGTTAGCTGAGCATCTGAGACCTGTGCGTCATATTTTACATATACCTACATGAAAGACTCGAAGCAGGGTAGCAAGGACACCTCTCCTGGGATCCCCTCTCTCTGAGTGTCAGCCTGAATTTCCTGTAAGGGAGTAGAATATCCCAACATCTGTGGTTGCAACTTTAAAAGCTTCCTTTTAGTCCATTAAGAAAGAGGATTTGAGGATTCAGAATAGGCTTACCATTATCGAAGAGAATATTTCCCCCTGATGGGGGTAAGCTTTCCAAGCTTCGTTAAGGAAGAAGCAGATCATGACAACTCGAAATGTAAAAAGGCAGCAGGCAGCACAGTGGTGGGGTCGGAAGGGAATTAATCTGTGAATGCTTTAGTAGTGGGTTGGCTTGGCAAAGGGGAGACCCTTTCCTGCCCCCCACATCTGCCATCTGTGGAGCCTATAGAGATGGGGAGAGAGATTGATGTACAAACTCTGCCCAGTATTGGTGCTTTTACATTAATCCCTGTTTCTGAACTTTCTGTAATTTGCTCATTGCTGGAAATATTTCCAATTTTTTCTCAGATGATTTACAGTGCCAGAGGCAGGGTGGTGCGGAGGATGACCTGCAGGAGCGGGGTGAGCAGGACCTGTGCTGCTGCTGACTGACCATCAGCCAACTATGGGGGTTTGGGGGCTTTTTGTTGCCCTTCTTCAGTTTAGGTTTTCATTTTTTGCTCAGCCAGTTTGTAGCATAATAGAGAAGTATCTTGGTGCCAACGCTGTGTGAACACAAATAATTCAAACCCCATACGGGCTGTGGAAAAAGAGAAAGCCATGATCCTAGCAAGCTCCTTAGAAATTTTGACTGCAATGTATTAAAAGGGCAATTTTGCCTTTGAGAACCAATTTTCCCCTTTGTTTTCACAGCTCGTGCACCACGCTACGCTGCCGGGGCGTAGCTGGTGGCAGCAACGAGGGTAGGGACCCGCGGGGAGGTCTCGCAGGGGAGCACCAGCCCCGTCCGTCCCCTGGGAACCCTCAGGGATCCTGAAAAACGTCCCTGCCATAATGCAAACATTTCAACTGACTGTGCTAAATCCTGTGCAAGCTCCAGCGCTCTGTAATACCTGCACAATTGAGTGGGCTGTGCACTTTAGCCATATTAGAAGTGTACTTTATTCATAAATTCAAATTATAGCCATTTACATACCAGATAACACGTAATTGCTCTTTAATACTTTTACATCCTAATACTGTTACAAAGGACAAAGAATTATTAGGATCTTTCTCCAATGATCTCTTTTGATGAAGAAAATATTAGCTGGGAGTTCTTGGCATTAATTCTGAATGGCTGATATTGATGGCTTACTGTAAGCTCAGCTTCAGCTGGCAAAGAAGATATTTCAAAGCCCAAAGCAATACAAAGACGTGAAAATGAAGTGACACATACATTTTGAAACCAGCTTGAGAACAGCTCGGAGAAATAAAACATGGCTTTATAAGTTAAATCTCCCAAGGCCTGAAAACGCTTAACCCCAGCCCGTTTGTATTCAAGCATCCCTGGATGCTGTCGGCACTTCACTTGCGATCAGATAGGCAGGGGGGGGGTTTGCTAGTAGAGGATTACATTAGTTTGGGATTGGTCTTTATTACTGTTTTAGTAGAAAGCCTGACTTCTTCCTCTTTATAACTAAACAGAAGTAGCAATTTAGTCTGAGGGCTTGGAGCATCCCTCCTCCCGCGGGAGGCGATGCTGCTGCCCGGCGCGTCAGGCGTGCTTACCGTGCCGTAGTCTCCTGCCCACCGGCAGAGGTTGAAACGGAGATAACGCGAAAATAAATGGGATGAGTATAATTCAGGGCCCGGGTTGCCCGCCGCAGCACCGGCACCGCTGTCTGACCCGTGCTTTCCCCTCCTCCTGCTACCACAGGCTGTCGTCTCCTGACGCCTGGTCCGCGCCACATCGTCCCTCCCGGCCCCTCTAAAGATGCGATACAGGCAGCAGCATGGCACCCAGCGACCCTGAAGCACAAAGATTTTGACCTAAAATGTTGATTCTTGCCCAGCGAGGCTTTCGGAGCCTCCCCATTTGCTGCAGATGGCCAGGCAGGTGTGGAGGTGTAAGGAACGGGGGGGCGTATCCTTGCTATATAGGTTACACCCTATGAAACGTGTTTCCATGTCTATATTCACATCCGTATCTTCACTTCTTGGCCTTAGCGATGAGTAGTGCTGAGCTGTGGCACAAATTTTAAAGCGAGCAATTAAGCTGGTTCAAAAGTAGCTAATTCATCAACACCAAGTAGAGGGGCTTAAGGGTTTCGTTCACTCCAGTCGCACTTTCCACCCATGTCCCTGCAGGGCTGGTGATTTACCAGGAGCTACTCTGGCTTCTCTGGTATGATTCCTTGATATGGCATGGTGAAGAAAGACCAAAAACTCCACTGCCTCCTGCACAGACTGACTGAAATACTGAGTTTCTGGTGCTCCAGCCTGGACGGTGTCCTCCCAGCCCAGGGGTGGGCTTGGGGCCCCTCCAGCCTGCAGCTCTGCTCTGGAGTCTGCTGCACCATCGCTGCGGCTCTTTCGCCTTCTTGGAAGAAGAAACGCTGTTTCATAGAATTGTATTTCTTTCTGAGAAGACATTTAAAATCAAATTTCTCATTAATCGCAGCCTGCTATGTCAAGGTTTGAATAGATTCCTAAAATATTTTATGCTTCAGGAATTAGACTGATCTCTTTGAGTGTAACCTCGGGGAAGGCAATTTGAAAGAGGGGTTATGAAGCGATACCCATCTTTCAGAGGTGACTGCTGTCTATCAGCCTCCTGGAGTTTAATTAAAATGAATGATTGAGCTGTTATTGCCTGAACAGTCATGCTGATGCTGTACTCTTCTGGAATTGCTTTATCCCAGTCTCTGTTGTTTCATGAACTGGGGGCCGGTGGATGGGACAAACACTGAAGGGCACTCGCTGGTACCAGAGGGCCATGCCCAGTACAAGGCAGCCCCAGCGGAGGAGGAGGAGGAGGAGGAGGAGGAGGCAGAGGTAGCAGCACGAGAGGCTTTGCAGGCTGAGCAACCCACTTCAAACAACACACAATTCTGCATGCACAGCAACTGGCACCGTCTATCAGGTTAATGAACCACAGAGAGGATTTATAAAGGAGCCATTACTCTATCAGGTCAAAGCATTTTTTTTTTAAATGCCTTTAATATTAGTTTTCATACCAAGCCATTATCGCCAGCTAATAACTTGAGCAAATAATTGATCTGTCTTTTGAGGAGCTTTTCTCCAGCCATCTTGGGATGCTGTGTTAAACTGAAGCTAGAAACCTCAAACGGGGTCCACCACCAGAGAAAATAAAACATCTTATGAAAACAGGCGAAGGAAACGCGGCAGAGGGTGGGAGCGATGGGTACCCTGGGTGCGCATGAGCGACGGGTACCCCAGAGCAGCGCAGCCTTGGACCGAGAGGGGGTGTGGACGGAGGCACTGCCCAGCGCTGCGGTGATGCTTACACCTTTTCCTACTGGGAGCGGTGTCTGGTTTGTGCAGTTTCACGTCTGCCTCAATCCAGATGTGCAGAGGTAGAGCAGACTGCATATGGCGTGGTATCCCTGTTGTTTGTTCTGGGTGGACGTCCGCTCCGGAGAGCACTTTTCTCTCGGAGAGGAGCTGGGGTGCTAGCTCCTTCCCAGCCAGCCCTTCCCAGCAGGTTTTTGGTTGGAAACATGCTGCTCCTCTCCCTTCTTGTTCCTTCTGCTGGTTCCTGCCTGCAGGGCACGATGGATGGGCTTCTCTGCGAACGCCTCAGTTTGCCACGGTCCATGTTGGTGTTGAATTTCCTGGGAATGGGAGCTGCTCCCACCCAGAGTTACAGGAGCGGGCTCGTTAGACCTGGGCAGTCCCAAGCGCATCGCGGTTATGTCTGATACCTGTTGGCATATCCTCATCCTAAAACTGCAAACCTGTCCCTAAAGGATCTGGCCCTAAAGCTACCCATGTCTCTTTGAATTCGGTGGGTTTTATTTTAGATCAGGCCTGTTAAACCTCTCTTTCAAATATACATCAAGGGAATAAACTAAGCGCCATTATAGTGGCATATTTAAAAGGCTGCCACGCTAAAACCAACAGGCTACTGTGAACCACAGTCAAGCAGAAATAAATGGAAGCATATAAACAGAGCTTGCAATAAATGTTAATGCATTTTAATCTGCTCTACTACCTACCTGCCAATTAAATTTCACAATACACTTGTAATAATGAAATAAAACATGGCAATAAAAGTATACAGCAGAGTTAACCCTCAAATGTCTGGCAGACGGAGGTGTGGGAAGAACATGCCTTCCACCACTGACCTGGAAAAAGTTTAACAGGGCTGAGCCCATGGCTGTCCAAGGAGACGGCTGTGCTGAACTAAACCTTCTGAGCAAATTACATATTTTTAATTACAAAATTATTATTACTGGATTCTAAAAGCCTAAAATGGATGAAAAAAAACTGCCAACTTTGAAAACTCTGGGGAGCTGCATAATGGCTGGTGCTAATTATATAGTTACAACATGAGCTGAGCGAGCAGACTGAGAAAGCAAAATTTTAAGTAAATAAAAATGACAGTGGGATTTAATTAAACCAGCAGGAACTGTGTGAAACCTGCGAACTTTATGTAGCTGCTCGTTCTTGCCAACACCACGTGTGACAGAGAGAGAGGCTGGGAAGGCGGCAATAGGCAGAGATGAGTTTTTTGTCTGTCTGCTGTCCCCCCTTCCCTTAAACGTGAGCAGCAAAGGCTGAGAAGTGATTTCGGATGGTGCTTGGTGGGCAGAACAGCAGGGTCTGCTCTGCCTTACGGGGCCTGGAGAAGCTCGGTTTGGCGAGGCTGTTGGTGGGAACCCTGGAGCAGGCGCTACCGCACAGAGCTGCTGGTACCCGGGTCCTCAGCAGCAGGATGGGAGCAGATGATGCTGTGGAGACGCTGGGGGTTCAGCCACCCGCCTTTGACTTGGTTGCACTGCGGGAAGGGGAAAACAGACAGTGTCCCCTCATTCGGGTGGGGACGGCAGCAGTTCAAATGGTTTCTAGCAAAAATCATGACTTATTTCTGGGTGACTTAGTAGTGCAAATTGGGCCAAATTTTAATTCTCTAACACTAGGTTTCTGTAGCTCTCTGGATAATGCCATAAAACGCCCCTGGGGTAAATGCAATCCCAGCAGACAGACTTCCTTGTAGTTATTGTCCCCTTGACACGCAAGCAACGTCCCCTGCGATGAGTCCTGGACCCGCCGTGCCTGGTTCTGGGGACGGCTCAGCAGCCCACGCCTGTCTGCTGCCTCCTGCCATCCTTTTTTTCGCCCTTCGGCACGTGAGAGGTGAGGGATGGATGGCGCGGGAGATGGAAAGGCTCTGTGGAGCAGATGGGCTGCGTGCGGCTCCGTGTCCTCCAAGCCGGCCTCAGGACACCCATCTCCTCTTTGGTGACGAGCAGCAAGCACGGAGATAGCGAGAGGCAGCAACCGCCCAAACGCCACGTTGCAGAGACAAGCAGCTTCTTGGCAGAGGCCAGGCCAAACGTATTGCCCAGGTGTCTTCTAGGTGACAGCCAGACCTTTCGGGTTTGCCTTTCCCCGAAGCCTTGGTGGTGGGTGAGGGCGAGGACCATGGCATCAGGTGCTGGGAGCACAGAGTGAGGGGAGACGGGGGAGTTTTGGGTTGTGTTTGAGCTGGCAAGGAGGAGGAAGGGAAAGAGAAAGAACCGCCAGTCTGAGGCCTGAGGATGAGTATTTCCCGGGTGAGGTGGCGAGGACCACGGCAGGGAGAGGGGACCGTGGCGGGGTGAAGCAGCACCTCCCTGGGCGCAGGGCACAGCATCCCGCCGTCTGACCCACCCTGCCGGCTCTAGCACGGGAGCCTTGGGGTGAAAAGATTGCGTTAGCACGGCAGAAGCGAACAGGCATTATCTCACAGCGGCGTCTAGCTCTCTGAAAAGATTTCCACCTCTCCCATGCCCTGTTCCCCATGTCCCTACACCGCTCCGGGCCCAGGCACGTGGCGGTGCTCAGGCAAAGGATGCTGTTGGCTTTTCCCCAATGCGTCTTGCCCGAGCTGCAGCTCTCCCAGCCCTAAAATATCTCCACGCCTGAACATTTTGCTGATGGGGAATTGTGTTGGTACAGCACTGCCTCACTCCCGGGAAGCGGCATCAGCCCCGCTTCCCAGCCAGGCGTAATCAGCGCATTCACAGCCTTTCTTTGGGTTACTTTCATCCTCTTTTGCTATTCCAAATTTTGCACAGGCTCCTCATTACCCTGGCGGTTAATAGCAGCTTCAAATGCAAATCCAACCACGCAAGGGTGAAATTGTGGTACATAAAGGAGCCGGGCTCCTGCGCCTGCCTCAAGTGCCTCGTCCCAGGGCTGCAGAGGCAGGAGCAGCCCCGGCGAAGCACACGCGCAGCCCTGCAGCTGCCAGCAAAGGCAGACGGCGAAAGTCTCTCCATGGGGGAGCTGCTTTTCAGAGGGGCACTGAAGCCGAAACTCAGGCTTCCTTGCTTGCTTTGTTAGAAAACTTAACAAGAGTAAAAATGTTTACCTGGGGTTTTAATTTTTTTTTTTTTTTTTTTTTTTTTTTTTTTTT
>JANXJC010000088.1:40453345-40474447 GCA_027564655.1 Leptodon cayanensis | reverse complement strand
AGTAAAAATGTTTACCTGGGGTTTTAATTTTTTTTTTTTTTTTTATTTTTTTTAGTTATTGCCCAAAGTAGGCTTATAACTGAGGAGCTCCTGAGCACAGCAGCATTTGGGTTTGCAGGCCCTGCTACGTGGAACGTAGCAGGCATGGCAGCTCCCCCAGCATCTGAGGGGGAAGGGAGGGGTCCGGGGGGCTTCATGCTGCTGAATCCATGCAATTCTTACCTGGTTGTTTTTTGTTTTTTTTTAATTCATTACCTTGAGTATCTCCTTACCGCCGCAATGTACAAGACGTCCTCCTAACCCTCCACTGCTCCGCTCCGCAGAACCGCATGGCTGCGGGAGGGAACGGCTGCAGCCGCTCTCCATCGTGGCAGCTCCCTGACCGTGCTTGATAGCTTCTTCAGGACTCGGGCTGTGAAAATCATTTGTGGTCTCCCACAAGGCAGTTGTATGTTATTTGCATGATGAGATTAGCTCAGGAGCCTGCAGCATCCCAGGGGAGGAGGATGCAGCATTTTGGACCCAACAAAGAGTGTCGCACCCAGTACCAGGCTGGGAGAGACGCAGGGCGCTCATCCTTTCTGATGGAGGTCACATAACCCTGGGGGGGGAGAAGCGTACCAGAGCTGGGCCAGACTTTTGTCCAGCCTCTTCCCCCAGCTACAGCTCTGCTGCCTGCAACTCACGGCCAGCCCATCGCTCCCTCCTTGCTTTAGGCACTGCGACGGGCTGGCAGGCAGCACGGGCAATGTGCTCGTAGCACTTCGGAGCGATTATTTGGGGGAACGGGAACGTTTGCTGAGATGTATTCAAAGGATGGGCATGGGAAGAGGAGGACAGCACCAGCATCAAGAAAAACTTCTTAGCTGCAGAGGTGTAGTATTTGTTTGCGCTCCACTCTCTTAAGGAATTAGCAGAAACCTATTAGACAAGGTCCTAATCCCATATTGGTGTCTCTGGTTTGTACCCCGATCGTGCCTCGCCCCACCGCCGTAGCAGCTGCCAGCCCAGGGAAGGACCTTGCTACTGTTTTACGTGTAGGTCACTGTGATTTGTTGGGAAATTCGGCAAAAGGCATTAAGGTGCATGCTAGCAAATACTGAAATATGTAATATCTTATAGAGCCGGTGCCAGAGAGACAGAAATGAGCCAGCACAGCTACCACTTGACTTTAGATGGAGGGTTAAAGTTTAAAACACTTCAGCAGGGGGAGCAAGCTTTGCAGCTTGTATGTGCCCAACATGCACATCCCACCTTTAATTGCTTCAGTAAAATCAGGGCACAGCTCCCAGCCATGCTGGTTAGAAATTACCTCTCGGTTCACAATCAGTGATTTCAAAAATCCCATTAAACTCTGAGAAATGGTTTCCTGGAGTTTTGGACTCCGGAGTTGGCTCCTGCTCGAGCCAAGGACAGCCCATCCTAAAGTGCAGCTTCACACTTTCAGCCGTAGTAGAAATCAGTGTAAACACAATATTCACTTCTTTGAAAAAAAAAACCCAAACAAAAAAACCCAAAACCAAACAAAAAAACCCCACCAATAATTTAGCTGTTAGGAAATGTGCAGTAATTTGGCATATAATTATGGGCTGGAGCAGGCAGCCAACACTTGCGTAGCTTAAGTAAAATGTGAAATGCCAATATTGGCATGGTGAAGAGCAGTCCCAGCTAGAGGTCCGGCACAGTGCTGCGGGGAGGACGGGTGCTCGCCCGGCCCCAGCCACCCACCTGGCTCCTACCACACCACTGCCTATGGCTGCACAAAATTAGCTGTTGGCTGGTTGATAAGACATGGTTGCAATAAATTGGGAGCGTAGAAAAGCTCCACAAACCCGTCTGTGGAGCAGGAGGCTGCAAGGGTGCAAGTCTCCATCTGTCCTGGGCACCGCGATGCTGAATAGTTCGGGTTCCCGCCTCATTTCTGTTATAAAACCAGTTTGGGTTCCTATGTAAAATCCATAAACGAGGGAATTTAGTGGCAGTGGGTGGATTATATCTGCTCCTATTTCAGCTAGGTTGGAGCTGCAGCAGCCCGTGCATCTCACGCTGGGGGTGCCTGGGCCCGGGGTTGGGGCAGCAGCCAGGTGCCCTTCACCCTTCTCCTTTCATATACACAGCCCAGACTTAGCAATAAGCCCACCTCAAGTACAGAAAATAATTTAAGGTATAACGAAAGCAATGAGTTCAGGCTGCAATTTTATTGGCAGGAGTTCCCCGCTGCCGAAATGTCATTTGGCTCTTCAGCTAACGGGACAGAAATTTCAGCTCTTCCAGCCTTGAGTCGAGCAGTGGGAACCGAGAGAAGCATTAGCCTCCTGGCGACCAGCTAATTGCTCCATCCGACTTTCAGTTAATAAGTATTGTCCGTGGGAGAGAGCGGGTGCATCGGCCCCGAGGGGAGCGGGGGGCTCGGCCCCTGTGGGAAGCATCAGGCACCCAGGGTCCCGGCTGGGCTCCTGGCCGAAGGGGTGAGGATCCTCCGGGCAGTTTCATTCATTTCCAGACTCCAGGGCAGGTCTGGGATCACCACAGACCACATCACTGGGCAAAGCTCCAGGGACACATCCTGGTGTGAGCCGGGGGGATGCACCCGCCCGGCAGCACCGCAGGGAGAAGAGACTGGCCTGGCCACCGTCATCAAGAATGTCATGATTTACCATCAGCTTTACTTAAAAAGGATGAAAACAAGCTCTTTTATAGAGTTCACAGCATGGTTACCTTCCTTGGGTTTTTTTTCTCATGATGCTGGAAGCCTACCCTGCCTTCCGTCACCAGACAGGCTTGCGAGCTGGGAAATACTGCCAAAAGCGTGAGCTCCAAACATGGTTTGCACTGCTTTAGCTAAAACCAGCCAGTGCTATCGCTGTTCCCGGAGCTGTTCGAGTGGTATTTCCCACCAGGAAGGGCGTGCGTTAGCATTAGGATGGAGACATTTTTTTTTATTTAGTAAATCAGATGAATGCTAATTAATATAGCCACGATTGCATTATTTGGAAAGCGGCAAGTCGTGTAGGAGAAAAGAGAAAAGTCCAAAAGGATAAAAAGTCATGACATATTAATGATTGAAAATGTATGCTGGAGCTGGCAGAACAGAAAGTATTATGAATAATTCAAATGAGACAGGATTTCCCTTGCAAGGTCGAGGCATGTGAAAGGGAAAGCTTTGGGAAAGAGCAGCATCATATTCTCCCGGCGTTGCAGAGAGATCTCCATCCATCCAGAGCGTTAAGACGAGTTAAAGCATCATCTAGTCGTTCGGAGAGGAGATTATACTGGAAGCGATTGGCACCGCAGCTCCTTCGGTGGGACATGACAGCTGCTGGCAAGAGTTAAGCCGGAATCTTTGATGCCAAATGAATTAGAAGTCTATTTTTCAACTCAACTGGCAAGTCCCGGAGGAATGGCCACCGGCGGGCAGGGGAAGGAGGGAGCGGAGCCGTAGGCAGCCGGCGCGGGGCTCTGCCTGGCCCGACAGGTGCCTGGGATCTCTCACAAAATGGCTTGAAAGAGGAGCCCGAGGTGGAAGATGAATGTGAGTACGCTGCAAATCGGATGCTTTCACGCTGGCCGGTCTCGTTTTTTTTTTTTTTTTTTTTTTTTTTTTTTTATCACCTCTGTAGAAACACAGTTCAGGAGACAGACCCTTTAAATAATGCCCAGTCTGAATGCCTGAGAGCATGACTGCCCATCTGCCTCGCCACCTTACAGATACTGTCACAAACTGTAATGCCGTAGGAAAATCGGGACTTGAGCCCTTTCGGTATAATGTGGGTACATGTGAAAAAGAATCCCGTACCTTGTCTGAACGAGCTCAGACACAGCAGGATTTCTATAGGCACTGGGGAGAAAGCTAAAGGATGGTAAAGAACTTCAGTGTTTCTGATTTCGGAGCCCCAGCTCTGCCTGAGCCCATCTCTTAATGCTTTTCAGTAGCTTGCAAAGATGTTAGGGGACACACAGCAAAATGTATTAGCTAGTGCTTCGCATAATCAAATGTATTGCAACTCCCAGTCTGCCATTCAGCAGCCTGAAATGTTCGTGGGTGCGTCTTATATTAATCTGCAATAGCAACAGCTACAACGGCTACTGGATCCTTGAGAGAGATCCTGATTCATCCTAAGTCCTATATTTTTAACCTTACTTGATTTACCTGATGAATTTTACGTGGACTGTTTTTTCTTAAAGTGTATAACAAGGGCAGTTGACAGATTTCTCGGTGTGACCTTAAGCTAGCTTGTGTGTCTGGCAGCCAAGACTGTTTAAAGGAAGTTATTCCAGCACAATTTCTAAGCTGTGGTTATTTGTGGGTGTAAATGAGACCCTGCAAGCACCTAATTGCCTCACAGGAGCCTTTTGGGACTTGGATATGTCCTTGCAACACGTTCTGCTCGAACAGGCAAAAATCTGCCTGCAATTCCCAAGCGCGAGGGGCTGCAGATAATACAGTGATTTTTGGCGTTTGGCTGTGTTTGTGACTCAGCATCTCGAAACAAGCAGCTGCCCCAGCGGTAGGCGTGCAGAGAGGAGCGGGAGGCAGGCGGGAGCCCACGGCTGGGGTCCGTGGGGGTCCCCAGAGGCTGGCGGGGGGTGCAGCCCCTCCGCAGCACAGCCCCAGCGCTGGGGGTCCCTCCCTGTGTCTCTTATGGGGGGGCTCTGGCTTCAGATGCTGCTCTGCACCAGGGGAAACTCCCGTTTCCCCACCACGGGAGGGAAGGGGCCGCTCGGCGCATACGCTGTGTCTCCCAGCTGCGCTCCATCCGTACTGTATCGATGGCACGGGGGTGGCAGCAGAGAAGCGAGCCCTGCCCGGGAGAGGGGGTGTCCAGCCCAGGTTTGGGGGGGTGCTGGGCAGGCAGCCCCCTGCCTGCTTTCCTTTGGGTTTGTTTTAAAGAGGTTTTGACAAGGTGTGCATTTGGCTCCTTTCAACAGGGTGTTAAGGCTCGGGGGTCTTAAAAAGAAAAATAAGTAAATTGGGATTTTAGTGTCTCAGAGGAGCCACAGCTTCAGAGCGGCTGAGGTCCCAGGGGAAAACCCTGCATATCGGTACTGGTGGCCACTCTGCCAAGGGCCATAGGAGTGATATTTAATTCATTTTAATGACTCAGACAAGATGCGTTCACATAACCACACTCTCGGTAACGGATGGACCATTTTGAGCGAAATTCATGATTGGAAAACATGGCTCCAATCTCGCCCACGGTGAAAATGATTCTGCCTGTGCCGTGCACCGCTGGCCTCTGCCCGGCGTGGGGAAGCCAGCGGGACCCCCCAGCATGGCCAGCCCTCCACGACCAGGGAAAATTAGAATAACTCGTGCAGGGAGGAGAGGAAACAGCCCTTTGAGACAGAGCCAGGCCAGAGCCGTGCACGAAGCAGAAGCGATGCTGTACTTACCTACTGCCTGGAAAAATCATGCGTACCCTCAGGAAGCAGCCTGCATCCCACTCCTCTCCATGTGTGATCCCTGAAAAGCTGCGTGCACACAACCTGCAGAAACACGGGGGCTCCGGGGCTGTATTTGGGCAAAAGCCCGAGGGGTGGAGGCTGCAAAACCGAGCTCTGGCCCTGTGTCTCTGCAAACCTGCCGCGTATTCTGGGGAAAATGGCATTTCTCGGGCTCCTCACAGCATGACTTGTCCCTGCTCCTGCTTTGTCCCCTTTTCCAGAGATAAGGGCACAGAGGAACCGACGTTTGTCAAGCGTTTTCTAGAGCAGGAGAGCTGCAGAAAGGGCCGGCTCTTGCTCCTCAGCTGTGCTAAGCATCCCTGGGCGGGGGGGGGGTGCTGAAGGGCCCCCGGGGCAGACCATCGATGCCACTGCCGAGGATATCATGCCTAGGGGGGAGAGGGAGAAGGTGCCACGCTCCCTCCGCCCAAGCCGAGAGCCAGCTCCACCGCCAGCCCCAGGGGAGCGGGTCCCCCCCCGGCTCGGCATGCTCCAGCCCCGAGAGAGCCCTGTCTGGGGCAGGAGGAGGCTGATGTTCCTCCGTCCACCCCAGGTCTGTCCGGAGGCATTAATAACCATGGCAAAAAGGAAAAGGACCTGGCTGTAAAAGTCGTTCCTAATCGGATCTGTAGGCAGCTATTGCTGTCTACCTCTGCCTCTGACCTCCTTAAATGGGATCCCGAGGAGCGCTGAGCATACAACCATGCTAATAAGCTTGTACTCTTGAAATAGAAAGAACCCAGTGTCGTGTGCTGTCTGTCTGTCCGTCCCGCCTCAGCCTTGAAGGGGTTTTTCCTCCCAACCCCGCAAGAGTTATTTTAATTTTCTCCAGCCCCCAGCACCCAAGAGCTGCACGCTTATTAATTCCCGTTCAATTAATAGCTCCCCTAATCTCATTCTGAGACTAATCTCTTTCCAATTGTGTTGCAACGTAAGAATTACACGCTTTTTGTTTCGACGAATGTGATAAGGGGAGGAAGCTGCCTGCGCAAGGAGCTGCAGGCAGACCTGCCCCAGGCAAGCACGCCGGCCCACCCTCCTGCATTGGTCTGGTTTTTCTCCCAAAGCCTCCAGGTGTGGGAAATATGGGAAAAGCGGCTTCTGGAAAGAAGTGCCTTCTTCAGCCGTCCTCACAGGGGACCCGTGTTGTCAGAGCTGGGCAGCCTAGAGCGATCATCTTCACCGGAGCAAACCCTGGGCTGTCAGAATTGTGCTTTCTTGAGCGCCAGCAATATTCCCATTTACCTCTGCCCACAGACCCGCAAAATACCCAAAGCAGAAGAGGGAAAAATCTCCTATGGCCTGTAACAATCTTGAGCTCTCTTAAAAAGTATTTGGGACAAAGCAGCCTATTTTTAAGCATTGTGCCCCTTTAGAGACAGACACAATTTTTTCTGGCAGTCCAATGGAAAGCACTGGTTTGTGCCTACAGAAGCAATTCCCCATTTAACATAGCTGGCCTCTTTTATCTTAAGTACATTCATTACTTACGGGTTTTCACTGTTAAATGGAAAAGCTATCAAGTGTGCTAAAACTTATAAATGAGTTATTCGAGAACGATAAGAGCGCCTGGGGCACAGGGCAGGGTGAGACCAGCTGGGTGGCAGCCGGGCTGGGTGCGATGGGTCCCTCTCCCTGGCTGGGCTGGAGGGAGGGAGCGGAGGATACTACGGCTCCAGTCCCATCTCTGTGCCTCTTTGGGGGAGGCTTCTTGCTTTTTCCCAGAAGGAAAATAATTGAAAACTATGGAATTCTGTGTTTAAAAGAAGGAAACAAGATTTTCCTTTGAGAGCAGTGCAACTGCGACACACCAGAAATCGCATTCACACAAATCGAAGTACTCTGCAACCTTCTGTTTGAAAGAATAACTGTGGATTAAATGTCAGCTTGGAAAAGTGACAAGGGTTAGCTTCCAATTTAAAAATCCGGTCAACATAGAAGCAACGCTTGGGCTGTATTTTGTGGAGGGTTTGATGCCACGCATGGGAGGGGGATTCAGTTTGGGGGGCAAAGCGAAAGCTAAGCTCCAGTCACACTGCCGGCTCTCGGGGCAGAGGCAACACCCCGGGGCCACTTCCAGACCCGCCGGCCCCAGGTAAAAGCAGCTTTGGGCTCAGGAGTGTGTCCCAGGCGCTGGTTTATGGGGGTGCCTGTGGTGAGCCCCAGCACAAGCAGAGGCACTGGAGACCAGTCACTACCGTGCTGGGGTGGCTGGAGGGGTCTGTCCTCTGGCACGGGGATGGTGCTGATTCAGTGCCACTTTCAAGGCGTTAATTTTTTTTTTTTGCCTGTGAGTTATTTTAGGACATCTCCTTTCTCCCAGCCCAAGCAGCCATGCACTAAGCATGCTCAATTCTCCCTCCCTCCCGCAATTAATAACAAAACCTCCAGCGAGGCTTAGCCGCTGGTGTTAATTGGAGCGCAGCGCGGGCGACGGCAGCCGGCGCCAGCCCCGCTAAGAGGATTATTCACTTTCTGTTTCACCGACTTCCAGTTCCAGTGGGAAAACCAGTGGCACGAGGCCGTTGCCAGAGCCCGAGCTGCAGTACAGGCCATGGGGACATAAACATCCGTGGCAGCGATGTGCGATGCTGCCCTACCTTTTATATAGTCTGGGTCGGTCTTGGGAGTTAACTTCAGGTTTTTTTCCTTCCCTATAATGGAGGATCAGGCTTTACCCTGCTGAAAGGTACTTCTGTGCCTTAGCTCTGCTACCCGGCTTTCTTGCAGAGGAATGGAAACGTTGGTCCCACGCTTTCTTGCAGCACTGTCAGAAATACCCAACCCACCCACTTTGCAGTTTAGGAATAGCTGGAGATGGAGTTTCTGCCTTGCAAGGGTCCTGTAAAATAAACAGATAAAGCTCTCAAGAGCTGGATTAAATCTACCACTTCTTCTGAACTCGTGCGCTTGGTATGTTGCTTATTAAGGCATTTAAATAGATACAGTTGGTTTATTCAAGATATTATCCTGCAATGACTGTAGGGAACTGAATCTGCCCTCTGTTTGGGAGCCAGCCTCTCCTATTAGACACGGGATAACCCCAGTGCCAATTGCTGAGCCAAAATACCAGCACCCGTGTCTCTGTTTTCAGTCTTCATCTTGAAGCCTTGCTGGTAATAGGACTAGGGGGAGATGCTTTCAGCAATAACAGCTCTCTCCATCATACTGAGAGTTTTTTTTTAATTCACTGCATCACAGGGCTCAGATCGGGGAATACCGAGAGCTTATGTCAGTGATAATCCTCTTTGTGGCTGCAGGCAGGAGACCTTCTCTTGCCCCATGGACTCAGATAAAGTTAAAGGACTGTATTACCTGTCCCCCTTACCTTATGCAGAAGGCAGTATGCCGTTGAGTGCACATAGCACGTGTTGGCCATGGTGGTGTCCCCCGCATATCTTCTTGCAGCCTCCGGCTCCCTGTCCCCAGGACTGGTGAGGATCTGCTTTCCCATCCCAGAGCTCACACTAACGGCCCGTGACCTGCCAGAGCTATAGCCTAAAGACCTCAAAATTATCCCCGTGCACCAATAATCCAGCCTTTTAATATGTACCACGTTGTTCCCTCAGTCATAACGTAGATCAGTCTTGTTCCGTCCTGCTGCGTCGTGCCAGTGTGTCACTGGTGAATAAGCAGCCAGGAGCTGGTAATGACATTGCTTTATGCCCGAAGCTTTGCCTAAGTGGGTTACAGCCTGAGACTAGCTAGCAATACCTCTGTTTAAACAGTGCATGTATCAGAAATAGATCTTTTCTCTAGAGTAATAGGTCATGGCAATTTGCTTTCTATTTTTTGCTGTCCTACCCCAGCATTTGTGTGCCGAGTTCAGCAGCATCCCTCTGACCTGCTGCTCCATAATGAGAGCTTTCAGAAGCAGAGCTTTTCGATTTTTGGTGTTCCGTGGGAGAAAAAAAAAATGCACGTTTCTCTGTCCCTGCAAACGGTGGAGGCCTTTCTGCCATGGAAGTGGCTTTGGCCTGACGCCACGCACAAGGCGAGAGGTCGAGCAGATGCCCCGTCCAGGCAGGGGGGCTGTGTCACAGGCCTGGGACCCTCCAAAACCCCCCAGCCTTCAGCCCTGCCTGTGAGAGCTTACCATTCCTTAGCCTTATTTAAACCCCCTTCGGCAAGAGTTTCTGTATCCATCCTCTGCGATGGAAAACAGCTTTACAGGACGAGAGGGAGCGGGGTCTGTTGGCACCCACGTCCTCTCCGCTGTCGCCAGTGCCGGTGACTTCCCTGCACGCTTTCCCACACCCCGTAGCCGCTCATAGGCAACGCTTTCACCCTGTAAAATGGGCAGAGCTTTGTTTCAGTTGTTAAATTCAGCCTCAAAGCCATCCTGCACTTCACCTGGCTTTTACCCAAGTGCCCGCCCAGTAACCCCTTGGTGGGACAGAGCCATCTTCCCTCCCACCAGCACCAGTAAAGATTACCCCTGAGCCTTCCCCAGGGGAGGGGACAGGCTCCCGGAAAGCAGGAGCTGCTTAGGCTGGCAAGCACAGACAGGATCCTGGGAAGGAGCAAAAGAAGCAAGGCTCTTGCCTATGAGGGGACGGATGCTCACCCTGGCTGTAGGACAAGGCTGCTCTCATTAACGGTACGCTGCAGTAATTGTTTACTGGCTTCATCGCTTCAATTTCCAGCATGCAGATATTAAATAAGACTCCTTAGAGGAGAGGAAAATAAATTCTCTCGGAGAATTATGTTCCGGGAGATTCTATAGAGAAAACCATAAATTCATCAGATGCATTTTGTAAAAACAATTAAAAATAATTTAACTTGACACCAATAGCGTTAAACGAGATTAAGAAAAGCTGAAAAAATGCGCTCACCATTTAATAAGATAATTATATTTGGTACCTATCCTTTTCACCTTTTCTGGCTGTGATTTGCAGAATATTCCTCCCACCACCTGCACCCCATGCATGCTCCCACTTCCATCTTTTCTTAGGGAATACGGCTCCCGGGGCAAACCCATTGCCCGTCTGCACGGGGGATTTGCTGCCAGCCACGCCGCAGCTGCGTTACGCCAACAGCCATCCTCACCGGTCATCCCAGCTCCGGGGAAGCCTGTCCGGTTGGCATCACGCCGTAAATTAGAGATGATGTTATTCAAATTGCGGAACAAGACCCGTGGCCCTCACAGCAACTCCCATCTCTGGCGCTGGGTCGCGCAGGCACGGCACCCACCCCGGCCTGTCCCTCCACGTTTTCTTGGGTGCCATAAGCCCTAGGGCTCTGCCCATCGCTCGGGGCTGGGGAGATGCCATCCCCATCAGCAGGAACTGATGGCCAAGGCAAGAAGAAAGGTTGCAATCTGTGCAGCGCATGCAGCAAGGTCACTACGTGGTCTATGTCCACTCGCTCCCTGGTTGCGATTTTGGGGCTGGAAAAGCCAGGAAAGAGGGCTGTTTGCCGGAGCGAAGCTGTGCTCGGAGGCCCCAGCCCGGCACTCAAAGGCAACCAGCTGAAAAGAGCAGTGAGTGATGGAACCAAGGCAAGACAAAGCACGTACAGTTGCTTTCAGGCTAATATGTAGATTTATGCAGAAAACAAATATAAAGAGCTGCATCTGTTGCAAGCGAAGTATAATTCATCATCAGGGAAGAGGGCTTGTTTCCTCACAGCTACATTTGCTGTAGTTACATATTTTATTTTCCCTGGTTTTGCGTGTCCTGTGGGGGTTTGGAGGTTTTTTGAAGTTACGTTTCTTACTTTGAATACAGATGAGTACCAAAATACTTCCCAGTGATGGGTGACCAGATTCCTAATGTGGTACATTAGAAATCTGTGGCCATTGGCTCTTCGGTATGTTTTGCAAAACCGAGTGGGTGAAAAGCCAGCAATCAGCCTTTGAATGAGTGCAGAGCTGCGAGGTGTGATAACAGATAAGGCTTTCCCGGCCTTTCTGTATCTGCAATCTGTTTAGTCTTCTGCAACCCAAGGGATGACGGAGGGAAGGCTTCCTAACGGAAAATTGCCCTCTAACAGGCGGCTGTTATGCATGCACATATATTTTGCAAAGCAATTCTTCTTTGGTGCTTGAAAGGGAGCCGTGCCCATGCAGCTGCGGGTTCTGACACCCTTTGCTGCCTCTTTGGGCTCCCGCATTGCCCCCACTGCTATGGGGCTGCCCCGCGGGCGCAGCACCCCGAGCCAGGTCTCAGGGATAACAGCGGGGAGATGCTGGGGGGGGGGCTGCTGGTTCTGCCCCAGACCACAGAAAATGGGTCGGTGGTCTCGGCGATACCCTTGCAAAGGCAGCTCTCATCAGCCAAAGCAGAAAGGAGAGCAAAGGCGGGGGGCTGGGGGGGTGGTATCCCCATGCCACCCAGCGCTGTGCTGCCTTTAGTGAAATAAATGATAAGAAAAGCTGTGGAGGAGAAGGCAGTGCAGGGAGTCCGGTCTCGTCCCTGAAAATTGGACGAAAATAAACCCAACAAACTAAGAAGAGTTCATCCTTAGTCTGTTTATTGAGCTGTTATGTTAATATTGCATTGCTGTGAAGGGCCGTATTAAGCATATCATAAATCATTAGAGGAAAGCAAAGCAGCAGCGTGTACTCCTGTAAACCTGAACTGCATCTAAATGCGTATGGCTCGCAAAGATGCAGTGACAAAGAAATAACAAAAGATAATTGCCCTTGACTGGACACTGGCAATCGGCAACAGTTGTAGGCTCAAAATGAACTGGTAATTGAGCAGATTGATGGAACCCCATCCCACCCTTTGAAGGACACCTGCGGCCATACCTCTTTGAGCAGTAATTGCACCTTCCCCTCTCCCAGTGCACAGGTTTCCTCCACGTCCCAGGCTCTGGCTGCTTTAGGCTGGGCCTATTTATGTGTAACCTGAATCCACCCCCAAGCTGAACTGAACTGAAAAGAGTGGTGAAAGGATGGTAAAGCTTCTTGGTAAACATTACGCTTGGGAAGAGATTGCACGACTGTGTAAGGAATATCCTAACTTTATTTTTCCAAAGCGTTTCCTGTGACTCCCGTTTCATAGGTTTGGGCAAGAAATGATCCACTATCAGATATTTACGGTCCCAGAAAAAAAATTCTCAGCCCTAAATCAGGCAGTGGGCTGGATGGCCTGGAGCGCAGCAGAAAGTTGGGAGAAATTCCTGAACTTTGGTTCTTGCTCTAAACGTTACCAGCTTCAGCTCAGCCAGCCGGGATGAAATCTGCCGCAATACTGATGGAGCTGAGCGCTGTCCTCCCTGGTTTTTTTAATAGTTACCTTCAAACCCCAGCCACGGTAGCCAGAGGCCCCCAAGGCAGATACTAATCTCCTCGTTGAAGCTTAATTAAGGGGCCGATTCCTCCCCTGGCTCCCGCTGCCCTCGCCCCACACCTCTGCAGGGCAGCAGCGGTTGTGCCCAAAGGGTCGCGAGCAGGAGGGGTTTCTGTGCAGAAACACTGCACAACCTTCTCTGCCCATGTTGAAATTTGGGAGTTAATGTGTTTAGACTAACCAACATCAATATTAAGATGCAGACTCGCGCCTTTGAAATATTTCAGCTATTTCCGTACTTGCATTCTTTACCCACGTGCCTGCGAAACCAGTTTATAAAAGGGCATTTTTTTTTTCCACAGCCTTGATGATTACACCAAATTCCAGAGGCCTTTTGACAGATAAGGAGGATCCCTATTGACCTTGCTTTTTGTTTACCCTAAGCGTTTTACTGGCCCTCCTGTGCCTCTAGACGGGAACCGGCACAGGGAAAGCAGCCCCGGCAGGGTGGATAACAGAAGGAAAGAGGAATTCACAACCTCCCCGAGTGTCGGTGAACCTCAGCAATGTGTCCTGGTTGGAAAAATATGGGATAGCAGACATATTTCTGGCTTGGTTGAGAGATGGAGAAGGGATGATAATCAGGTTTCCTAAGGTACCAAGCACATCCGCATCAACCCATCTCAGCTTCCCAGTCCCGGTCCCCAAGATGCCACGTGTGCCCCCCGAGGACAGCGGGACAGTGGGGTGCGTTGGGTGGTGCCGTGCTGGAGGCGATGGGCATGGCCAGGGCAAGGTGGAGGAGATGGACATCCACACCAGGAGGAGTCGAAGGAGAAGGGATAAGCAGAACTCTTCATCAGGAGAAACCATTATCCGAGCATTCCTTGGGGAATGCCAGCACTGGACTGGTAATAACTTAATTGCAACCCGTTCACTCCTTGAAGGGTACTTTTTGGTAATTTCCTTTAGTGCACCTTTGTTAAAGCAATGAGGCAGTATTCACTTCCTACTGATGTCAGCATAATTTCCGTTTAAATATATTCAGGTGGTAATCCCCACCTTGCCGAAGCAGTGATAAACCCTCTGGTGTGTGTATCAGCACATTTCACAGTGTTTGGGAATAAAATTAGTTATCCTGACTGGCCGCTTTGGTCTCCTGAACGACAGATGTCAAGAGATTTCAGCCCTTTTCTGTTCTACCCTACTAAAATGGTCAAGAAAAAAATTTAATTTAAGGGGATTTTTTCCTTCCTTGTTTGCTCCTTCATAAGCCACTGAGAAGCAGAAAGGCATGGTGAGTGCCTCTGAAAACAGAGGTGTGCCCTTTCTTTTTCCTTCCCCACTGTTATCTTTTTGAGTTTTCCCCAGATGTCAGAATGTGAATTTGTCATTGAGTTTGGTCAGAGATGCATATAAAAAGAGTTAAATGAGATATGTAAGAAAGGCTGTTTAAAAAGCTCGCCCCTTTCCATCCGCTTGGTTCGTTCACCCTCCACCCTGTAGCAATTATTCAGAGGAAAACCAGTTTGGGCAGGACCATCTTTTTTATTCTCCAATTTGTACGAAGGATAGGAGACAAAGCGGTCTTTGCAGGTGCGTTAGGACACCAGCAGCGGCCGTTTCTGCAGCCCTTATATTGCCGCAGCGGTATCGACGTGGCCATCGTGCTGTGACCCCGGTGGTGTGGGAAATACCTGCAGGAGACGGTCTGGGCTTCTCCGAGCCTCGGCGAGGGAGCCGGGGAAGCCCTGGCGGGGCACGAGCCGTCCCAGCAGCTGTTCTTGCTGTAAAAATTGAATCCCAGTATGGGGAACTGGGGCCTGCCAGAGCCAAAAAAGATGAACGCGACCTAAGAGGGGATTAGTTTTGAGACGCTGCCGTTATCCCTCTCCTCCACCTCCGTTACTCCCTCTGCCAGCAGAAGAGCTTTAACGAGAGCGTAATCACACAGACTCTTGCTGCCTCGTGCGATTTCCCTTCCCCCTTATCCCCCCTCTAAATTAAGCAAAGGATTAATTTGCTAAATTTAAATAGTTAAACCTGCAAATCCAAATGGCAACGTACAAAAACAATTCCCGCAAGGGTTTTGCTTGCAGCCACCTCAGCTGCCCCATGCCGTGCCCTCCAGCGACGCCAAGGGAGGCTGCAGCTGCCCCGCAGGGATGCTGCCGGCCAGCCCCCCTGTCTGTGCCCCGCCAGGCTGCAGGCCAGTGGCCCACCCTCTTAATTTTTAAACAAAATGGCGTTATTTTGTGCGTTTCAGGGGCGGCGAGTGTTTGGTTTCTTGCTGGAGTCTCAGTTGCAGGGAAACGTGGAGCAAGGCAGCATCCTTGTGCTTCTAACTCCCGAAGCCGAACTGTCGGGTTTGTGAGCTGTGATAGGGATAATCTGGGTATGCAGGGACTGCAAGATGTTAGTTGTGATTTTTAGAGAGGAGATGACCCTTGGTGTATGAATAAGCAGTAGTAAATCGGTAAAAAAAAAAGTTGAAACACCAGATGCAATGCAAGTTTATACCGAATGTGGTGAGTCAGCAGCACGCAAGGGCATTTGGCGGCTTCAGCTTTTAAAAGTTTGTGAAGGAGTTGAGGACCACACTGCACAGGGCTGGAGCCGGAGCAACGGCAGCGGTCTGGATGTGCACCCACTCTTCCAAAATATTTATCCTTCTGAAGGGATCACAGAATTTCTGATCCGATCGGTGGACCGTTTTCAAGCATTTTTATCACGAGGCTCTTCTCCTGCTACTCTCAAGCCAAAGCAATCGAGTTTTCTCCCTTTTCTGGCTTTATTTACTAGGTGGGGATGTACGCTACCAGCCCCAGGGATCACACAGCACTTAAACGGGGCTCAAATGCTCCCTGAAACCAAAGTGCTGAGCAAAATCCCATCCCAGCAGCCCAGGGTGGGGAGAGCGCTGGAGCCTCTTCTCCTTCACTTGGGACAAGATGGTGCAAGAAGCCGCGGTTAGGTTTGATCACGGCTGCTCCCAGAACAGCAGAAATCCTATGAGGTGGGGAAATCTTACAGGTGGGATCTTGTACTCAGTATAAGAAAAGTTAGAGCAGGTACAAAATAAACCAAAGCATCGGTGCCCGGCTGCACGGGTGAGCAGGAGACGGCAGAGGCGCGGGTCCCGCCTGCGGCAGGCGGCACCGAGGACAGCTGAGGGAGGGAATAGCACCTCTCGCACGGGTATATTTATAAATGCATTATAGTCATCACTTCTGTATGAGTGATACATTCCTTTTCCCAGCAGCATTCGAGCTTAAATTTGACCTTTTTTTCATTCCCCTGCCTACTCTGATGGCTGCGGAAATTATTTTAGAGGCACCAATCTGCCAGCTTGGTTGTATCTGGGACTCTCAGCGTCACCTGGGAAAATAGCTAAGTAACACCAACTGCAGCCGAACACGATGAGGACAAGACTCCAACGTCCCCACGTTGTGGCTCCATCCTCCCGCAGTCGTCCCCAGCCCCTCCGGTAGCTGGCAGTGGGACCTTGGTGTGGCTTGTCCTGCTCTCTCCCACGCGGTGCAAGACGTGCGTGGGAGGTTGGCACGGCTCGGCACGGCTTGGCCGGGCAGCCGGCCAGGGCTGCCTTGCACAGGAGTTAGTTAAATCTCTCCAATAGAGCTTAGAAAGCGTGAGCGGTTCCTCCCAGTGCTAGCTGGGGGCTAGGCTGGCTGCGGGGAATTAATCAAGCAAAGAGTACTAATAGGAAACAGCGACAGATGTCACGCGTGTGTTGCTCCTATATATAATTTGGCCTTAAAACATGAATTCATGAGTTCCTGTTTGCTTTCGTAATGTTGGAAGGTGTCTGTCACCATGGTATCTGTGTGCTGCAGGCAGGACAGAACCAGGCTCTCCTCCACACCAAAAAAAGCAGGTTTGTTTTTTTTTTTTTTTCTTGGAAATGGCATAATGCCCATCCTGAGCTGTGGGGAGAAGCTGGGGGGGTGCATGGGATGGTGCTGCTGAGGGATGTCCCAGATGGAGGCAGCTTGTGGGCTCTCTTCCCTCCTCCTCCTCCTCCTCCTCATCCCCAAGACGGTGCTGGAGTGGGGCCGTGGCATGTTGGGGACAGCTGTGGTTCCTGGGATGGTGAATATTTACCAGGGCGGATATTTTAAAGATGCCTCAGAATTAAGGCAGTGACGTGAATGAAGCCAGGGACCCTTCTGGCTCCTGCAGGCTCGGGAAGAAGAAACCACAGCTATTGCACTTGGCTTACGCCTTATGCAAAAGCTGGCAGATGCATTATTTGTAATGAAAGATTAGAATACCTCCACAGCGAGTTCAGCAAGGACAGACCCACGAAATGCGTGGCAGAAAACTTTTCTAGAAGAGGAATGGGTAAAAAAAAAGCTCCTGAATAAAAATGGCCGGTTTAGGGGCCAGGGAATATATCGGCCATCTGGTTTTTGGAGGCCTACGCTCACTTGTGTGTGTGTGTTGGGGTCCGAAGCTGACTCCAAGCAAATGCTGACAGCCTTTCTCCTGCCCACGGGGTGACAAAAACCAGAAATACTTACAGAGGGCTCGTACCGGGAAAAGGAAATGTGCATTGATCTCAGTGCAATCCTTTTCCTGTTTAGTGGTGGTGAGAAGCATAAATTCTTTGTGTTTGGAGAAAACTATGCTTTCCTGTACTAACTCGGGGCAGGCAGGTCAGCATCATTTCCCTGACAAGTCCCCACCTGCATAATGACGGCGGTCAGCTCTGCGTGGAAGTCGATTAAAGAGAAATCCCTCCAGAAACCCCAGCCAGACTTTTAAGATAAATGCACAGTTCCCTCGGACCAATTACGGGTCTAGTTTGGGGCTCTCAGTGGGCTCCTGGTTGCACAGGTATGAGCTGCAAACCTGTTTGCTACGAGGAATACAATCCGGTTTCAACTCCAAGTACCCGCAGGACGCGGTTTTGTCCTCTTCCCTTAAAACGCAGCCCAAGCTGAACTAGCCCACCTGGAGATCCTCTGGCTGGGGCTCCTCGAGGAGAGGAGAGACTAAATCAACGAGCCTGGCAGGAAAGACAAACTTCCAAAGCTGGGAAAAATCCAAACTTTTTTAAAAAGTTACAATCCACAAGCATTTGGTTAAAAAATATCAGATGGAATGTCAGCGGCGGCTACAGACTGTGCTTCAGTGCATCACTGGATGCTGCCTCGAGTCGTTGTCTGAGGACTGACTGATGCCAGGAACTCCCCAGTGTGCCGGGGCAGACGGTCTACGTGGTCTTCTGTCTCAATACCTGCCTGGGACGTGTGTCCTGTGCGGGGCTGCTGAGGGTTTGGGAGCTCAGGGTGGAGCTGCGGGTGCTGAATGGGAGGTGAGATGAAGACCCAGCTGGCGGAGATGTTCTCGTACTTCTGGATTTGGATGATGTCTGCCAAGGCCAGGAGAAGGAGGCAGCTTAAGGGTGGCTGTGACTTTGCTGTCTTCTTACCTTCCTCCTTCCCTGACCCAAAAGCTTCCGCAATTTGGGATGAGAGAGAGCGAGCACATGAAGCGCGTTTTCGAATGGGGTTAGAGTGGTGCCAAAATGGTAAAATGAAGTAAATCTAATAGCTTATGATAATAAGCAATTTGGCTTTTAAAACGGCCTTGCATTCATCCAATGAAAGTAGTAAGTATCTTATTTTTACGATATATTTCTGTTTCAGAATAAACTTAACATGCCTTGTTTGTATTAAAACCTCCTTTGCACTGAATAAAATAACTGTAAAGCGCGTTCTTTCATCTACAAGGGCTTGTGTTCACACTCTTCACCCTTTAAAATTCATATGAATTTCAAGTTTTTCATTGCGTTGGAGAAGCAACCTATTTGATGTAGGCTTGTAAAAGAGATAAATTACATATGTGTTTTGAATAACAATAGCTGGTTTCTTCTTGTGAAGGGTCGAGTGGAAATAGTCTCTCCATATATAATTAGAAACGTAGAGGGCTTACTACAAGATTAAAAATGATTGCATTTGCACGGAAAAGAGAGTTTAAAAAAAAAAAAGGGGAAACTTAGAAAATCATCAAACACATGTATCCTTGTTAACCTCGTGAGAGAACGCCATCGTTTGAAGACAGGGCGGCAGGCAGGTATTTGCGAGGCCTGGCAGTATGGAAAAGCAGCGCCGGGGAGTCAACTGCGTGGGTTGAACGATGGTCACAGTGGCTGAAAGAGCCTTATTCCACCCAGAACAGGCAAATTTGCGATGGGAGGTGGCTGCCGCCCGCATCGCGCCCCTCCAGGCACGGTGGACTGGTGCTGCACTGGGGAATTCAATGGGCTGCACGGGAGGGGGAGCGCTCTCATCTTCCACGAGATGTTATCAATGCACTCGTCGCATTGAAGAAAAGAAACCTTCCTAATCCATCAGGCACACCGTGAGATCCTATAAATAAAGCTTTCCGCAGCCTGCCACTGCCAGGCTGGAACCAATGAGGCAGCTCCGCCGCTTTGCTCAGCAGATATTTGCTTCTTAGGGCGGTGGCGATGTTATAATAGACTCAAATAAAGAATTACTCCCTGCAAAGTATGTCAAATGCCATCCCCCTCCTAACCTTACAGGTGTGCGACTGGTAAAAACTTTTGCCAATATAATCCATTTCCAGGATCGAGGCTTAACTCTTGCACCCTCCTGTCATTTGCTGGAATTATTTTGAAAACTGCGTTTTGCCCAGTTACTAATTTTATGAGTCACAACCACAAGTGCTGGCAGCCTGGGGAGGCAAGCAGGGACCGAGCGGGGAGGAGGGCTGCAGCCTTGAACACGGCTGCCCTGGGTTAACATGAGCGTAACTTGAGTTAATCTGTGCCAGTAACCTGGAGAGCACCCGGCAGAGACACTTAACCAGAGAGGTTAATATCATCTTGGCCAAATAAGCCGTATTACCGTTCGCCATGGATCGTCGTCCCATTTTATCCCTCCCAAGCTGTAGCCAGGAGCAAGGGTCTCCCAGCCCATGGGGCACGCTTAGATGGGAGAAAAGCGGGTGTCTCCACGACCCCTAAAACATTTCAGCCCAAGTCTGTGCCCTGGCTCCCGACAAGTTACGCCGATCTCTTTTCTGTCTGCCTGACGGTGTCGGTTTTTCAGTACCCCGCGTGAGTTCCTGGGACTGAAATCGTGACCCTCAGTGGCACTCGGTCTCCGCTGCCAAAGAGACAAATGTTGGATAAGACTTGTAAGTCGGCAGCGTAGGCATGTCCTCCCCCCACTCCTCCGGTGCAGGTCTCTAATCTCCTCCGGATGAACAGCTGCATAGCAACGACTTCAAAAATCCCGGGAGTTAACCAGCTGCAGATGTTTCCCTCCTTCCCCTTCTCCCTTCACCCCCTTTGGAAGAACTGACAAAGCCAGGCTGGCCTGCCTGCGTGCAGGCAGGGCACCGGCAGCGCCGCAGCAGGGAACCGCAGAGGACGGATTCCCCCGGCGCTGCCACGCCGGACCCGAACACGCTCACCGCCTGTGCCACGTCCGCGCTCCGGCGCGCATTGGTTATTGGCATCACCCTCGCCATCTGACGCAAGGGGACATTTTTAAACCCCACGCAACCTTAAGGATGTGTTTCGTACGCGGTTTTCCCAATTTCTGCCAAAATAATAAACTCCCGATCCAATTACATGTTTGAATTTAATTATAATTACGACTAGTCGCTGGCTCTCCCTCTGGGTTGGGTCTGTCGGTACCCGCCACCCAAAGCTCGGAGGCCAGCCGGGTGCTGCCGCGTCTCCCAAATACCGCGTTGAAGGCGCTCTTCTTTGTGATTAATGCTCTCCATTTCGGCCACGCAACCTTAAAAGGTCTTCTTGAAATGAATTTGGGGATGAGAACATTTGCGTGTTAAACTTGGCTTCGGTGACCCAGAATACATAAATTAGGTGAGTTTTTTCAGCAGAGTTATTTATAGGCTACTCTTAACTAGCTACTTTACTACCAAAAAAAAAAAAAAAGGAAAGAAATGGGGGAGCGTGAGAAGCGGTGATTTATAACGTGCGCCTGCACATGTCCCTCGGGGTGCGCGGCGGAGGATCCCACTCGCCTGGTAATTAACAACGAAGCCCCCCCCCTCCCCCCGCAAACCCGGGCATCCTCAACCTGACGCAAAAGGCTCCACACCCCCGTTCCCCAAACCCTTTTTTTCTTTTTTTTGCCCCGTAAGACCTGCGTTTGTACGGCAAAACAGCCTTTCCCCCACCTCCCCAAGGGCGGAGGCCCGGCCCTGCCTGCAGGCAACGGGGCGGCTGCCCCGACTCCGGCTCCCCCCGCGGCTGCAGCGGGAAGTGCCGCCCCCCCCGGCCCCGGCTCCCCGGGCCCGCTCTCGCCCGCGGGGGGGCGCTGCCACCGCGGGGCCGCCGCCTCCCTCCAGCCCTCCCGCCCTCCCGGCCGAGGCCGCCCCGCCGCGGCGGCGGCTC
>JANXJC010000088.1:40433380-40452547 GCA_027564655.1 Leptodon cayanensis | reverse complement strand
GATGTGCTCCCCCGGCACGGGCGTTGGGGCGGCGGGGGGTCGTGCTTCGGGGCGGGAGTACCCCCCCCCCCCGCCACTACCGCCCCCCTCCCGCCGGGGAGGCCGGAGGAGGTAACTTTGCCGGAGCGTCTTCGGGCAGCGGCGCCGGGGAGGGGGCGGCTGCCCCGCTGGCGGCCCGGCCCCCGCGGCTCCGGGGCTGGGGCAGCGGGTGGTGCCGGTGGTGGCTCCGGCAGCGCCGGGCCGTCCTCCGAGGTGGTTTTCCCTCGGAGAGGCTGAGGAATAGCAGAGCCTTGCTGGCTGGCTGGGGGGGCGGCAGCCCGGTGGGGTACGTTCTTCCCCTGGGGTAAGGGATGGGGATGGTGAGAACCTGGTGTCAGCCGAGATGAAACCCCCAGAGGTGTTTTTACGGAAAACCCGGTAAATCGTCGCGCCATCGCGTTGTCTACAGAGTGTTTTAGAAATTGTACGCCAACTTCTGAGGCGCAAGCCGCAGCGATGGTGAGATGAACAAGCACTGCACACGCGCCTGTGGCACCGCGCCGGCTGAGACTCTTCCATAATGTAGGAATTAAAAGGAATCTACAAAATCTCCCGAAACCGCTGCGGGAGCCCTCGGATGTGATGACACACGTGATGAGAGATGTGTGCCTCACCACCCCACGCCCTGCGGCCTCGCTGCTGGCGTGCCTGGTTTTATTTATTTATTTATTTGGTTTTTTAAAAGGCGTTCCATCCCCTTGCTTCCCGTGAAGTCATCTGGCTCAGGGAGGTGGGGATTTCCCCCTAAATCCTTGAATTACAACTAATCGGCGAGAAATCTGGGGGGGTGCTGGATATGATAAATAACCTGATAGAGGAGTGGGACAGCTGCTGTGCAGGTTGCTTTTTCTGAAGCCTGAACATTGTAAACTCGGTGCCCTGAGGAGCTGACAGGTAACATCCTTAATTATAGTCATTTTAGCAGACATCCGGCTTAAAAAAAAAAAAAAAAAAAAAAAAAAGCTCATTTTTGTGGTTTGGGAGCTTATTTCTACAGCCTTATCTGATAAACTCCTGCTGCCTGAGCTGCTGGCAGCATCTGCTTTTCTGGAAACTCTTTGCCTCTGGCTATGTGCTTAACCAGGTGAGGTGTCACCTGAGGAATTTTGCCTGTTCACCTCTGTAAGGATTTTCCTCCGCCATCCTTCCGTTCCCTCCTGCGAGCACAAAGGCACTAGAAGGCACTGAGGGCTGCCGCACGTCCTGACTTGTGCTGCCCAGCGTGGGGGCTTGCAGCTTGTGCCGTGCAGACCCGAGCGCTCCTCGGCAGCGCGCGGAGCCGGTCTGAGCCGTGACGGGCACCCGGGTTTGGGCATGGAGGAGCCCAGTGCCTTGAGAGCATCGCCCGTGGGTGAGATTGAGCTGCCGGTGCCCTTAGACTCAGAAGCAACTGGAGTTTTCTGCTCTGCAGACGTGGGTTTTCCAGTGTGTGTGGCCCCGGAGAGACTTTTTCCTCAACCTTCCACCCAACCAGCAGTCCTGGAGGCACCTGAACAGGGCGGCTTTCGGTTTGCTTTCCCAGCCTTGTCTTCGCTCCTGCGATGCTGGGATTCCCCTTCCCCTGGTGCACAGAGAGGAGGAAGAGGAGGAGGTTTTCCAGCTCTGCCCCTTCCATTTCCCACCCTGGGCAAGGGGAGAGGGCTGTCGGCAGCAGCCCAGACCCTGCTGGGAAGGGGCATTTCACCTCCTGGCCAGCTCGGAGGAGGTGTTTGTTGCCCCCCATGGTACCGCTGTCCCCTCCCGCACGGTTTGGGCTGGGTCTGTAGCACTAAAATCAGATTGTAGGCTAACTAAAATCAGATTGAAGAGAAATCTCTCTCTTTATTTTTTTTTTTTTCATCTTCTGCCTTTGACATTTTCCTGCGGTTCAGTATCTTGCTATTTATAACAAAACCTTGCCTTGCCCTGCTGGAAGCCCAAGTGTTTGTAAACATGAAAATCATGAAGTGAAACCAGCCAGGAAGCAACTACAGAGAAGATGAACTAGCTTGCTCCGACTGCTAGCAGAATATATTAGAAAAAGGGAAATTTCGGTATTATAGGCCTTGGCTAGTGTAGTCTAAAATGATCTCGTCACCAGGGATGTGATGTGAAAGCAGCTGCTGCTTTGAGTGGAAGTGTTTCTTGGGCTGGTTTATGTTACTAGGAATCCAGCGTAGATGTTCTAGTAAGGAAAATAAAATCCTGAGCAACTCGTGTGAAGTTAGAGGACTAGAGAGTTCCTTCTACCCTCGGTACCTATATTTAATTGCTTTTTATCATGCTCCAAGAGCAGGCAGGGCAGAGGCCACCATGCTGGGACAGGAGTGACCCATCACGGCTCCGTCTGGCCTCGGCTTTGCTGCCCGGTTGGTGCTGTCCTCCTCACCATCGGGTCAGACGTGGTGCTGGGCGAAGAACCCTGCCCGCGCCGGCCCTGCCTCCTGTCCCTGGCTGGCAGCACCCGAAGCCGATTTCGGGAGTTTCTGGTGATCCGCAAGCCTGCGGTGACCTGTGCTGAGTCCTTGCAAGCCTGCGGTGACCTGTGCTGAGTCCTTGCTGGGAGGTGTTGGTGGGGCTGGAGTCACAGGAGGAGGAAATTTGGACTTCTGAGGAAACGCTAACGTGGTTTTAGGAGGTTTTCTAGGCGAGGAAGATCTGGGCTCAAATGCAAGGAGGGGTTGGGAGGGCTGCAGCTGGGCTAAATAAAATGTTTAAGCTGAAGAGGGACCTTCAGTCACATCTGCATGTGCAGAGATCTGCCCCGAGTTGCTGGGAAGGTTAGAGGAAGTGAATATTAATTATGTGGGAATGGCTGTTGTTAAGCTTCCAGCTGCAATTACACAACACAAACGAGACGTGAGGGCCAAGGCTGGTTCCTCAGGTTGCAGACGGGGTAATGGTGGCTGGGAAGCTCCTACCAGGAGCATTCGGTAAGAGGCTGGCGGCTCCTGCTTGGCATCGGCAGGCCTGTTAAATGGTGCTGGTGAGAGAACCACAGGACCAGCTGGGTTGGATGGTGCTGGGCTGTGGGTCTGTCCGTCCTGGCCATGCCACATCCACGGGCAGGTCGTTCTCAAGACGTGGGTCCCTAACGCCGCGTCGGTCTGGTGGCTCTGGGAGGGTTCACGTGGGCCAGGTACCCGTAGGAAGATGGTGTCCAGAAATGGAGGATGTTGCCTTCTTTCTCCCCAAATGAGGGTGAAATGGCTGTTTCTGGAGCTGCAGTCAGGCAGACGAGCTGCCTGCAAGCCTGCTTTTTTAACGTGCACAAGCCCAATGGGTTGCGTTAGGTGGCTCTTGAGTCTGCCGGACATCTACCTAAGAGAAGAAGTGACATCTTCTCTGAAAGCAGTTGACGCGTAGAAGGTTCATTAAAAAGATGCTTGGACTAGTCTCATCACCCAGCTGCGTGAAGCCTGCCCCTCCCATTTTTTTTCTCTTTGCTCAACTCCTGGCTGTATCCGAAGCGGCAACAAATGTGCCGTGAGATGATTTATGGTGCTTAGGAGCTGTTGAGGTGCTCGGGAAACAGCGGCGCTCTGCTTGCCGTTTCGCTAATGGCTCTAATAAAATCCAAATCAGCGTTAATGGTTTTAATATTCTTTCCATTGCATCTCCGAGGAGGGTAATTATAATCGATAAGATGTATTTTCTGAAAATAATATCTGCAAATTCCATAGTCAATTAAAAAAAACACTTGCAGGAGAGGAAGCGGCTCAGCCAGCCGACTTACCCTGGCAGAGACTTGGGTGCTTGTGACAGTCTGTAGATGGATGGCACTACCGAATGAATTTTGCTGTCCACAAAGTAGGGTTATTGCAGGCAGTGGTGATAAAAGCTCGTCCCTGCAGCCTCCGGGACTTCTGCAGAAGCCTCCTGTATGGGTAAGAGTGCGCTGGAGTCCGTATTTCCCTTTTTCATCGCTAAAATATTCCTGCATATGCTGTGAAGACAGATAGATGTCCATTATCCGGTACCTTTGGCAGTACATTTAACAGATCGCACATCAGCCCTGTCTGCCCAGACGCACAGCTTTTAGCCTCAGGCCTGTGGGCTCGTGCATTTGCAGTGTGTGAGGAAGTTAAATTTGTTTCCTTCTGACTCACTTGGTCCTCGAGGCTGTCCTGAGTTAGCGGAGGTGGGCACGGTGCTCCTGCTTCGCTCAGAGCTGCGTTTGATCGGGGGCCGGCTGCCCGCGGAGGTCTGCGGACCGCTTTGGGGGGGACCCTGAAAGGCAGCGAAGGAGAGCCGGAGCCAGTGGTGGCAGTCCTAAATTCACTATGCGTAGGTTGGGAAAGTTTCGAGTCTGCATTTGAAAACGGTTGGAAACCTCTGCAAAAGACTTTAAGGGCTAACACGGGAGAAGCCAAAAGCTAGGAGGATGGAAGTTGTCACGGACCATGTAAATATCTGTTTCTTCTGCCTGTGCCTCCTCGCGCGGCTGCTGAAAATTTGAAATGAATTCAAAGTATATATTACAGTGCGGGATGAAATCTTTAAATAATTTAACAATTGGCTGTGGAGAGGGGTCTGGTTTTGATGGAGCTGTAGGGCAGCTCTGAAGAGAGAGCTGGCTCAGAGCAGCCATCGTGGAAGGAGAAATGTGTAGACCAGGTTGGCAAGAGGGAGTAGGGGAATGGAGCAAGCAAGGATGCTTCTGTGCCTGGCGGGCACTTGTTAAAGCCCTACGAGAGTATCCGTGCAGCAGGGCTGTCGGGAACGCGAGCCGGGATCGAGCGCAGAGCCTTGGTGTTGCACGTTGCAAAGCTTTGGTCTACCTCGGTGTGTTGTCCCCAGCACGCAGGGAGCAAATATTTGCTTGATGAGGTTGGCAGTGAGTTTGTTCTCACTTAAAATAAGTAATAAATGCTTGTTTGAGCTTGCTTAACATGTTAGGTTCTTCATCCCTAGACGATGTTCGATGTTGGCTCGGCTGCGAGTGTTGGGAGCGGGGAGTAACAGCCAGGGGTTTAATGCCTGAAAGCAATTTTCCCCAGACAAGAACTGTCGGTGCATTAACTTCTGACACACTGATTTTCAAAATCAAACTTCTGGCTTGCAGGAAATTGCATTTCTGTTGTTCCTACAGCGTAGAGGCCCAGCAAGACCTTCTCTCTCCACCTGACAGCTCTTTCACCTATTCGATTTGACCATTTAACTCTTCATTGCGCACCTGAAGAAAGTCAAAGTCGTGATGAGAGAGGTTCTTTGGGGCAGTTTATTTGTTTTAAGGCCTAGCTGACGCGCAAACCAAACCTTTTAGCTGTGGAAAATACTGTAATTTCCATCAAACCAGGGGTTTGTGTTTGTTTTGTGCCAGCGTCCCCCCAGCTTCCCGGAGGGTGGGACCTGCGGGGATGTATTGCAGTGGGCGATGCATCGCTGTCGTGTTCTGCTGCGGAGGAATCAAAGCAGCACTGTACTTCGGCCACTTTCCACCCAGCTCAATGGTTAGATGAGGCTGGCGAGATATTAATGATTCTGCCAAAGTGTGCAATGTCATTAAGCTAAGAAAACATCTATAGGTACTCTAAAGTGCTTGTTGCTTGAAGAGTGTTGGTAATTACATAGATTGGAAAGATATATGTTTGCTGCTTCTGAAACCGGGCCAGGCAAAATACCCTCGATTAATAATCTTGAGCAAAAACTTTATCTCCATTGCTGCTGCAGAGCCTTTCATTAAAGAAAGTGCTAAATAGGCGGGGTGACAGCATACGGATTCTTTTTTGATGAATGATTCTCCTTGATCTGAGTATTTCTATTATGTGAATTCCTCTGTGTGATGGACCCCAGCGAGCTGGCAGTGCTTCCCAGTCGACTGGTAAGTGAATGGCTCATATGGGATGTGGAAAGAGCTGAAGAAAGCTGAGAAAGTTGGCTTGTTCTAATGCTAATTGCATTGCAGGCAACAGTAAATCTCCCTTTAATGTACTTGCGGGCGATACTAAAGGGTGCTATTTGTGATGCTGGCTATATAAGGCCAATGAGTGTATTTTTGGTGTTGGGTATCGTAGGTAGCAAATGCTAAGGATTTCGAAAGACGGAAGTGAGCCTTTATGCAAGTCAAAAATTTTTATTGTCTCAGAACACCATTTTGTTGGTGTAATCTTGAAATCGAGGGATTCTGCGGTCTGCAGCCCTGTACCCCTCCCCTGCTGCGCCCTCACTAATACTTTCAAATTCCCACTTAAACCTAAGTGAGTATCTCAGGTTGAAATCACAGTGGGCAGCAGGAACACTTATTTGGCAGGATAATAATTACGTACTTACGCATCTGTTTCTTGCATATCGGGTGTGACAAATGCAAGGGTAGTGGTTTTTAATTCTCAGAATCGACCCGTGCTGCGTAAAACCTGTTATTTTTACTGCTGAAGGACCGCAGTTACAGCGGTTGCACTCTGCCTGGCAGTGGCGTGGGATGGGGTGTCTGTAACACCTGGCGCTATGGAAAATAACGCTATATGGGGAGAGAGAAACTCTAGGCAGAGGGTATTTAGAAACCACATGAAGAGAAACTGCAACTCGAACCACCTTGCAGATCTGCTGAGGAGCACGCGAAAGCCAAGCCAGCTCCATCCCAGCAGCGACTGCCGGAGCTGCTGCTGACAAAGCCTTTCGGGAACAAGTATTGAACTCGCCAGGCCCTCAAACTCTCGCGAGCACGTAGCGAAAGGTAATAAAATAAACGTAGGGAGCAGAAAGCGATAGGCTTGGAGTCTAATCAGGCGGAGATTGCTGGAGGAGCTGGAACGGCAAGTGGTGATTTGCAGAGCACGGAGCAGCCCCTCCTGCCTCGCCGGCATCGGCCCCCCCGCAGCGGGCAGGCAGGCAAGTGGTCCTGGCTCTGCCACGGAGAAGTCTCTGCCCTTTTTGTGATCCTGCGTCTGTAGGGCAGCACCGTCCTCCACTCCAAAGCTGACGGTCACGGTTGTTGCATGGGGACCTCGGGCATGTCTGCTGAAACTCCTTATTTAAATATTTTAAATAATACTCCAAGTACCCCCAAAACCTTAGCAAGTGTGGTCATGTTAACAGCAGAATTGGCTTAGCAGTGATACGGACAGCAAGAATTGTTGTGATTTGTTTCCTTATTTCTCGCTGCCTGGATTTAAGGTGGTTTTGCATTAACTGGCTGCTGGTTGGAAAATCAAGTGCCATAGTTGGTTATTTTTAAAAGTTTGTGTAGAAACTGGAAAGAAAGAACTGGGTTCTGGCTGCATTCAGGGCATCATTGCTCCTACTCCTAACAGGAGAAAAAAAAAAAATCAGTAAAATTAATATCAGTGACATAAAGCTGGGTCCCCATCTCCTGCAGAGGCAGGTGTGCTTGGAGCACCTGAGCCAAGCAATGCTCCTGCTAGAACCTGGTATTTTAAACAGCATTTAGAGAGGGATTTTCCAGGCTTACTGCTTCATGGTGTGCTTTAAATATTTGTTTAAATATTTAAATATCCTCAATATTGTTCATGTAACATCAATAGGAGTTGCTCCAGAGCGGAGATGCTGCCCGAAGCTTGTGTGCACCGGAGCCCAATCCTGCTCCCGGCACTGCTGCATCTCCTCCCGTAGGGAAAACAGCCGTCCTGTTCTCCGGCGTAACTTTTGTTCTCGGGGGAAGGAGCACCTCGTCTCTCGGTGCCTGCAGGGCAGGGAGCGATGGGAGCGAGCGGGCGCTGCAAGCGCGCAAACACACAAAACCCAAAGTGGGTTTGCAAGGGCTACTTGAGATGTACTCTCTCATCTTAAGAAAGCAAAGGGTAAGGAGAAAGCCAAAGGGAGCTTCCCGGCGCCGTGTGATCTGGTTTGTGAATGCTCATATGTGAAGTAAACCATTGACCAATATTTTGCCTAAGCTGCCTTTGAGACGGTAAAATAAGCTTTCTGAACAACAAAGCGGGTTGTGTTTGGACACCGTACGACTTCCCCTACTGAAATAAAACGTTTCCTTTCTTGTGTCAGGAGGCTCGGGTTTGGTAACTATTTTAACAAATAAGCTTATACACTTAACTGTGCAAGTTACTGTACTTACAGCATGGCTAGGATGTGGTCATACAGCCCAAAGGAGGTTTACGGGGAGCACCATTTCATATCTGGTGGGAAAAATGGACTTTTGTGATGCTTTTTGAGGGGAAAGCCTGTTGTGGGCGTGTGTAAAATTCCTGTGCTAGGTTATGAAAATTAGGAATAATCACTACTGGGAGGAAGTCTGATTTCCCAGTTTCTCCCAATGTCTCAGTATTGGTATTTATCTTCTAAACCAAATAGCTGTTTAAAATAATCACATCATCTGATCAGTTTAATGTTTTCCAAGGCTGGCCACCTTGGCCCGCGAGTTACTGTGGCTCGGGTCCGCTCCCCCAGAAAGGCATCCCCCAGCCGAGCATCGCAGGTGCAGGGCAGAATAATACTGCCGAGGAGCGGCTGCAACTCCTCCAGCAGCGGGGTTTGCTCCATTTTTGGCTGTTAAATCTGCAAATAATTCCGCTTTTGTGTGAGAAGTTTCCTTAGCTGTAACTAAAAGGATTTGAAAATATTTCTTCCAGCTCACACGCTAACCTGGATCTGAACTCAGTCCTGCTTCTGTAAGCAAAGCGTTGATGGCTTCGGTGGAAAACGAGTTTCCCTCTTGCAATTATCTGCAGTTGTTGCCATAGACGTGAGGTGCCACATAATCGCTCTTCTCTTCAAGGATTTCCAGCTTTTTCAAGTGCTTGTATCATCTTGGGGCGCTTTGTCTTTCCCTGTCGCGCCTACGGAGTCATTTGCGTCACAGAAGTGGTAGATCTTATTTATATCACCAATCTGGGTTTCCTGCTCAGTGATCTATAGATCTCCTTTAAATGAGAAAATCGTACTAAGGCCATTTATTTCAGCTCATCCGTGCTTTGTTAAAATGAAATCCGAGCGTTCGGCTGGGCTGGAGGAAATAGCTGCAATTCAGAGGGGTTGGGGAGGAAAGGGAAGTGCCGGGCTGAGGTTTAAATCCTCTCTCAGCTGGTAGATGGCAACGCTAAAAAAAGAGAACTATATTAAAGTGCTTAATTCTTTATGCATACAAAAGCTGCTAGTACGTACAGGCCGTAGGGAATTGAAATGCTTTTAGTGAGTTATTAAAAATTTAATGTAAACTTTTTATTTAATGTAATTCCTATATTGAATTTATTAAAGAGGGACTTGGGGAAATACCAGATTTCTGTACCTGAGTCATGTGTGGCCATCCTCTTCTCTGTTTCCCTTGCCTGATAGGAGTTTGATCATAAACTGTTCTTACTAGTTTAAAAGAAAAAATTAATCTGTGAATCATTTTTCCTTACTGAATTCTCTATGCTGTGCATTTGCATTAATGCGTAACATCCAATAGCTTAGCATATATCCTGGCACAATCTAGCTGGCCTTTTCTTTCGTCTTCTGCTTTCTCATCTATTATTTCTCAGCTTGGAAATTGTAAAGCCAGCTTCTAGCTGTGCCTTGCAAAGATGAAAGAGGCCTTTTCTTAGGAGGAAGACTCCCGGCTTCTTCCTTCTGGAGGCTGACCTGGGAGCGCTTGGAAGCAGCAGGGAAACCTCCAGTAACCTTGAAAAAAACCATCTCCAGGACCTTTTCCAGTTGTCTGCTTGTGGGGAGGGCAAAGTAGGTGAAAATCAGGGCATGCACCTGCAAACCAGACCTCTGTACAGCCTTGTCCCCCTCTTCTCGTTGACGTCTTTTAAAACATGTCCTCCAGTGACCAAAATGGCTAATATTTCCATACCTTAAGAGTATTTAAATTGCACGAAAAAGTTGCTCAGGAGCTTATCCAGCCCTCCTCCCTGCACAAAGGCTGGCTGAACTGTACCTGTTGTTTCCCAAGAAATATCAGTCCAGGCTGTCCATAAGATATGTGGATGAGGGTTTCCCAAGTTTTACAGATAGTACTGTCTCTCCCTATATGCCATATTGCCATATACATGTATATATATATGTATATATATAGCTTGATGTAAAGATGCAAGATGAGTTTTTGCGGTGCTGGTCCTGGGCTGTTCCCCATCCCAGCCCTCTGCACGGCTGGGTCCGACACAAGCGGAAAGCTGCGTTATCCCTGGGGAGCTACGCTGCCGTTTCAGGATCGCTCTGAATTCCCATCTTCTCCAGCGCTTCGTTTGCAGGCCCTCCTTCCTCGTTATCTGTGCATTTTCGTACCCATGAAATGATTTGGACGTAGAATTAGCTGAAGGTTAATATCATTGAGATTGCTGGTACTAATAATAGATGCTGGAGAGCTTCTGCAGCGTCCAAAAACTCTTCCAAGGGCTTCAGCGGCCGGGCAGGGCTGAGCCTTTAGGAAGCCACACGCTAACGAGGCTGGAGCTTGCAGCCCGTGTTGTCTGTGGAGTGTAACACAGTGCTTAAGGCATGCCTGTTAACGACTCTTATTTTTATGTTTTGCGCCGGACCAACCAAAACTGGAATCAAGGCTGGAGTAGTTTGATGTCTGGATCCGACCCTGCAGATGTCCCTGCCTGGATCCCCAAGGGACAGCATTTCGTCCCAGAGATAGAGCCAGCTTCCTTGATGTAGTAACTGTAGCTCTATTAAAAATGTTTTCGCTTGTCGAAGCCATGTATTTGGAGGAAGACTAGTAAACATGTAACATAGCACATGTCTGGCGGAGAAATAACAGCTTCTGGTAAAATAAACTTTCCACAGTGAGGGCCACCAGCAGCATCTCCGTGCCTTGGACATGCTGCTGCTGTTTCTGGCATGGCGATGAGTATTCCTTGGAGCAACACCCACTGCGGCAAAGCAGGGCGCTCCTCTGCTCCCCAAAGCAGCACCCGGAGAGCCGGGGCAATTTATTTTGTAACTTTAGGCTGTAATTGCTTCGCTGTAGCAGCTAGCATTCTCATCGCCTTCTCTTTTTCCTCCCGCGGCCCAGGTATTTGGTATCCCTCATTCCCTTCAAGCTGTGCCGTGGTGGGCTTCGGGCCAGACCTAGGCTCTGCTCCCTCGATGGGGTGTCGACGCAAGCTCCCGCGCAGCCCCTGCCACCCCCGACGACTTCCTACAGCCCGTGCGTGACGTGCAGAAACAAGGGCCCCAAGCAAACAAAATGCCAAATAATTGCATTTGTTATAAAGAGCTTTGCTTTGCTCTCTCCGGGTTGGTGCATCAGGGGCTCGGAGCAAACGGTGACCCGTCAGGTGCCAAAGCCAACTTCTCCGGAGCAGTCGGTCGCCACGAAGAGCGAGGACGGACCACGCAGCTTTCTCTGACCCCGAGCTGTAGCTCTTCAGACCAAAAGAGATTTTACATACACTTAATCAAGAACTGATTGGGAAGGTGCAGGGAGGCTGTGGAGATGTGCGGGCTGCTTTCTGCAGAGGTGCTCCTCGGCGTGGAGGTGCCGGTGAAGGGGTGACCACGATTCCTGGGTTTACAAAGCAGGGCTCCTGCCTGGCTGTCGCTCTACTTTCATGTTAAAATGCCATTTATTATCCTTCTGCTCTGGGCTCGCAGCTGCAGAAAGCGAACATCTTCTCTGAGCGTTTTCTTTCTGTGAGCAGCTTTTCTGCAGCTCCTTTTACACAGATAGGTTGGTAAAAATCCAAAAATATAAACTGTAATTTCTCTGTAGAGGGAGTCTGAGGCCCAGAAACAGCTTCTGCTTAATGGCATATCGAGAGGTTGTGCCGATGCCCGATTGCTGGGGAGTTCCTGAAGCTTTGCAAAAACATTACTGGGCTTGCTTGCAAAAGGTAAGGCTTAGTCGCAGAGCCTCCTCAGCCTGCCCCGGTGGTGCAGGGGCGTAATGGTGGATTTAATGTCCCTGACGTTAAATGCAGAAGTCCAATATACCATTAAATGCAGAGGCCATGGGAGGGCACAGGATGGGGCGAGTACTCCGATTCCCCCGGCCAGCTGCAGGGGCTGAAATGGGGCCAAGGCAGGGGGTTTATTTGCAGCGCTGCTCTCTTTTCTTCTTTATGTTTGACTTCTCGTTTGTCTTCACGAGTGTTGAAGTACCGAAGCCTTACTTCGCTGCTTAACTATCATTATCCCGTCTAAACTTGAAAATTAGATTGGAGTAGCGCGCGGAGCCCGAACGCGTTGCGTGTGCGTTAGTTCTGCTGGAAAAGGGGCTCGGAGAGCCAAATGCTGGTTTGGATGAATGTGATGCTTAGAGAAGCTGGGAAGACGGCCCCTATCCTGCAAACAAATGGTAATTCTCTGCGGTTTGGCCTCGGGAACAAGGAGCCGCTGTGTGCAAATGCAGCCCTGCTGTGCAGGGGTGACGTGCTGCTCCCCGCTCCCAGGTATTTTGAGCGCTCCCAGGGATTTTCACATCGGAGGTGCTGGAAAGCTGCCGGCAGTCGCTTTGCTGGGCTGGGGTGTCCAGGCAGCCGAGCCACGGAAAGGCACGTTTTTTGGGTGAGGTGGTCCTGGGACGTGCCCTCAGCACCCAGCAGCCTCCAGCAGAGGCTGGGCAGCACGGGCGCAGGGCTGGTACCCGTCTGCTGGGCTGGGGGACTGGACGGTGTCACTCGTGTCCCCTCGGCAAGGCGATGGCCCTGCTTGTTTTGGTGCTGGCTGGGCGGAACGAGGCGGAATTGGTGGGATGCTGTAATTGCAATTAGCTCCAGGGGAGAAGGTGGAGGGGGGGAATGGGGCTGGGGTGGCCGAGTGCTGCTGGAGCAGCCTTGGAGGGGGGTTCCCACCAGGCTAAGCTGTGTTTAATTATTGATCTCTCCGTTGTCCTGTGCCTTCATCCTGGGAGAAAACACTGCATGTTGCACCTTGCCCTTTCTGCTCAGCCAAATTAATCCTCCTGCCGCAGCTGGGCCCTCCTGTCACCAGTGACTCAATCATCGCTCAACTCAAAGGTTCAATTTTGACACAAAGATGGTGTAAGTAAAAAAAAAAAAAAAAACAACCCTAACAAACCCTGCACATGCCTCTGTCAATATTGGTCCAATTCCAGCAGACACCCTAAAATGAATCACCCGTGATCTTTATTCTCTTTAAAGACTCACAGGAAACAATATGCTGTATTATTAGTAGAAGCTGGAGGCTGCCAGAGCAAGTCTGCTCGGAGGAAAGGAGTGCCTGAGGCAGAACAGGAGAGGGGAAAAATCTGATTTAAGAGACAAGAGTCGTTGTCTTGCTCTTATATGGTTCTGCTCTGCCACCAGGCAGCAGCCCGCGCGCGCAGCTCCCTCGCTCCATGACTAATAAGGCTCAGCTGGGATCCACCCTTGCTTATCCTGTTATTTTTAGCTTTTTCCAGCCTCCTGCTCAGTGTGCCTGCCCTACTGAGGGGGTATAACTTCACGTCTTATTTTAAATACTGGTTTTGCAGCCTGACAGACTCCTGTGGAGGGCTGTGGTGTGAGGAAGGGGCAGGGATGGGGTTTGTCATCACTGATGGTCTTGGTTTTGGAGCTTGTAATTGATATCCATTGCAAAATGTGCCACGTCCATTAAGCGTAATCAGCTTTCTGACCTACAGGCTGCTGCAGCACAAGAGGATTATTATTTTTTTCCTTTTCAAGTGACAGTGAGATTGGGAGTCAAACTCAGAAAGTCATCTTTACATCCGTCTTAGAGGCTGAAAATGTAAAACAAACCTAAAGCAAGAGCCAGGTTTTGCTCACATGGACCTGGGTTTGCTCCCACACCGTAATCGCATCCTTCCAAAAAACCCTGATCTTGACAGTGTAGGGGTTTGAACCTCTCTGAAGGCTTATTGATTTTTGGAGAGTTGTGTGCATAGTGCAAGTAGACACTCCCCCCCCACACCCCCCAAAAAAAAAAGGAGTAGATTTCTGCCAGGCTGTGTCAGTAAGCTTGGAGTTATGGACATCAGGCTTCAGAGCTGTGTGAAAAATCCCCTTCTGCCTATTTTTATCCCAACCATGACTCAGAGGGAGGTTCGTCTCTGTAAACTCACGCTTTTATTGTGGAAGCATGTAAAGGACACTGGTGCTACCTGTTTGTATTAGTATATTCATATTTATGGTATTTGGCTCTGTTTGAAAAAGAAACTTTTAATTTCAGAGTGAGTTTGTAGTACGGTTTGTTTACTTCTTCAGCCTGCAAGTCCCCATTCTGTGCTTTTACCATCCATTTTGCAATTAAAATGAGTTGCAATATAAAGCCAGCCCATAAATAAGCCCTCGCAGCCGCTCCCTGCCGGAAAGCACCAGGGGAATCGAAAGGGATAGACGGGCTCGAGGCGACCAGTGGCAGGATAATCCCGTCCCCATCCACAAGACGTTGCCCTCTGACTCCCGCGGGGTCAGGGACTTAATTTAGAATTGATAACTCGGTGCTTAATTTTTGTTATTGGATGAACATAGGTGCAGCCTGTCGCCATGCACCATGCTGAAGGCAAATTAATCGCCCGTATTTAAATGCAGGTTATACTGCTGTCTGTCTGCTTGCATGGCTGGACTGGAGTTTCTGGGACTTTGCCACAATTAAAAGGGCTTAATATTTCATCCAGAAATTGCTTTTGGCCCCAGACCAGTAGCTTAATGGTTGCTAAGTGTTGAGCGTGGGACGTGGGATTTCTGTACGTGCTTCCAACTCGTCAACATTTCCATGTAACTCTTGCTGTCCCCACTCTGAGGAAGCCAAAGGCCACCCTGTCCTTCGTCCTCTCGGGGAAAATCTCTCTCTTCTCCCTCTTTTCATGCCATTTTTTCCCTCTTCATTGTCGGAAAATACATCAATTCCTCTCCCTGCCTGCTGTTAAAATGTGAGGGTGTGTAGTGGGCGCCCAGTGCAACTTTATTTTTTTCAAATACAACAAATTTATATTTGAAAAATGAAAATGAAAAAAATAAAGGGGGAAAGAGGGATAGGAAAGCCTGCCTGCAAGCTGCAGGCAGCAAGCCCGAATGTGCGCAGCGAGGGGAATTTGAAAAGGCGTAACTGGGTTATTAGCTCCCTGAAAAACTTCTACCAAATTTGTTATCAAAGAGATCTGACGAAGACGTTACTTGTTGCTCACGCATGAGAAGAAATAGCTTTAATGATTTTCAGTTATTCTGTGTCAGCACTTACCCGGCTGCAGCTCTGGGCATCTTTTATGTAAGATTTCAGTTGTTTTGGGGAGCTGCTGGCTTCCTCCCGCAGGTGCCAGCATCCCCCCCCCCCCCCAGGCACGGCTCGGAGCAGAAAATGGGCTTTTGAGCCGAAATCGGGGGGTACGGGCTGCGGTGGCCGTGCCGGGCGCGGATGCCGGTGCCTGGCTGCTCCTGGCGAAGGCAGGAGGATGATGAGGTCGGGCGCAGCTGGTGCGGGCAGCGCTGGCGGGGGCACGTCTTGGTCCACGGGCCGGCTGGGGATGCTGCTGGGGCTCAGTTATCCCTGGGGCTGGTTCGCACGTCGGCTGCGGGGAGAGCCGGCGGGCGAGGTTTGGTTTGGGTTCGGTTGAGGCAACGTAAAAATAATGGGCTGTGGCTGAGCGACGCGTGGGTTTAGGCCAGCTACCCCAGTCCCTTCGCTTTCGCTCAACGTCGGGTCTCCTGCGCTGCACCGTCTGCGTGCGCGGGCCAAAAATGCTGAAAATTGTTTGTAGCTGGTGGCATGTGCTACAAATCCTCTCCCAAATGGGACAGAAATAGCGCTGCGGAGCGAGGTGGATGGTAACGCTTTAATTTATTGATGCTAATACAAAAAAACTTAGAGGTTTACCTTGTCCTGCTGAAAAGCTCGTGTTCTCCATAGCATTTTGCACACCATGAATATTGCATTTTCAGAAGACCGGCCTGTTCTTAGGAATATGAACAAAATCGCAAGGAGGCAGCTGTAGCTTTTCTGTTGCTCTCTGCCCATGCTCCTTAGGAGCTGGTCAGTGAAATGGTTCTCCATTCATTACCAGTAAATACTTGGTGGGCTATCATACCTGCTCATCATCAGAGCGCTTGTAAATTCTCTATTAAGCACGTGTGATCCAGCTTATAAATTGTACAATTGAAAATGAAGCCTGTGAGCTGTATCAGGGAGTCTTTCTAGATGGGTTTCATGGAAAAGTCTGATTGTTTACCATATATTTTGTCACTTTTATATCACCAGAAAGTTATAAATACTTGGGTGACTTAAATTACTCTCCCCAATTCCCTGTAAAGCGTTTGACATCCTGCGCATCAGAGGTATCAGAATGTGAAATTACTGTAACCTTCTGTTCCATGTTTTGAGGGAAGAGAAAGTCGTGGTTTGATTAGGTAATGGCAAGGATGCCGTCTGTGGGACGTGTAGAAAACTGGCATTTTTGGACGAATCTCTTACCACTAAAAATGGAGCATGAGACTGTTAAAAATGCAAGATGTGCACTTCTGCATCAAAATAAAAATGCAACAGGTACCCTTCCTGGTGTTCCTTCATTCCCCGGTCACGTAGGTATTCCAGAATAATAGTAACTCACTAGAGAGTGGGGTTTTTCCCCTGCATTTCCCTGATAATGTCAAATTTGGTCCTCGGAAGACTAAGAAGAGTTTTATTCTAACATTTCAGGGCACAAGTATTTATCCCTAAAAATTGATCACTTGGTACCCCTGTGCTTCAGAAGGGGTTTGTAAAGCTGCTGCTTGGAAAGGACTCCAGAAACCTCCGTGGAAGTAAAAGGGGCATGGAGGAGGGAAGGGCACTGTTTGGATTCTGAAACTGTCAGAGGTTTATCCCTCACAGAGAAGAGTAACACAACCAAAACGATGGAAAACACCTCAGCATCATCTTCCTTATTTAAAAAAGTAATAGTCTAAAGCATTATATATGAATGTAATCCAAACAAATACTCCCCTTTCCAAGCAGATGTCTAGTATTAACTGATTAAAAAATAATCTTTTTTCAATTTTTTTCTTGCTAGATTTAAACCCTGGAAAAGCTTTAGCTTGGCTTAAAGAGGAGCTAAATCCATCACTCCCAGTAAATCGTCAGCAAATAAAGCTGAAATCCCATGATGCTGGATACAATTCCCAGTTCCCTGCAAGCTCGCCATGCTTGGGCAAGCCCATGGGCTCGGGTCAGCGGGAGCATCCCGGAGAGGCCGGGGGGGCTCGCTCGGGGTGGGCTCCCTGCCTCTCCCTCTGCTAGTGATGCGGTGTTCAACTCCTCCCTCATTTTCACCTGCTGTATGATCCAGCTGCATATTTATTTTGAGATTTGAAGAAAAAGTGTGTTAATTTAGACTAGCTTTTTGTATCAACCCAAATGGATTGGCCGATACCAACCTGAAAAATAAACTTTCCCAGCGCTCAACCTAGATAAGGCCCCTCAAGGAACGACTGCGGGCAGGAAAAAGTTTCTGGTGTTTTCATGGGAGATGAGGAAACCCATCGCTGGCCATCCTTGTTGAACCAAGGCTGCTCCTACCCTTTGCTTTCCCCTCGCATGGCTCTTGGGCTGAAGGGCTGTGTAAGTCCTTGCAGCTGGTGGGGTTCAGGCACGCAGCGCGGGACACGTGCGTGTAAAAATAAATGCGTGGGACAGCGAGAAATGACAAACACATGAGGAAAAGGGCTGTTCGTGGCTTTCATGTGAGTAATGTGTCCAGGCTCCTTCCCTTCCCTCCCACAGCGGCGAGAACGTTCCCCGCTCGGCTGCCCTCCGCTCCCAGGCAGCGCGAACGGGAGGGTTTGCCTTTACTGCACAGCTTTAGTTTTTTTCTGAGGAGTGTTTTGCCCGAGTAGGAATGACGATGGAAGAGTTGATAACCTCCGTGTATTACCCCCTTTTCCCTGTTAATGATTTCCTTGGTCCTGGGACAGAGGTGTAGCAGCCAGGGAGAGCACAGAGGGCTGCGGTGGGGGCAGGCAGGGCCAGCCTGCCTGGAGGAACGGTGCTGCCTGCATTTGCCACCTTGTGCTGCAGATACAGCTGCTAGAGAGGGCCAGGGGTTGGGATGTGCTGGGGGACCCAGCCAGGGGGCTTTCTGTAAGTTTAAAAAAAACAAAACAAAAAAAAACCAACAAAAAAAAACCCAAAACACACAAAAAAAAACCCAACCAAAAGATGTGCATAGAAACAGAAATTATATATTTTCCCCCAGAACTGGGGATAGCAGGTGTTTTCTCCTTCTGTAGATGGATAATTAATGAAATCCTGTTGTTTCACTATGAGAATTATAGTGTATCCGGTAAAGCTGCATCTTCTTTCTCTGCGGGGCAGCTGCCGCGGTGGTGCGTCCATGGGGAGTAAGTGGAGGGATACTGCTGCCTGTGCCGTGGAATTGAATTTCTTGTGTCGTCACCCCTAAAGCTCTGCAAGCAGCCAGGGCATCAGGACTGGTCTGTTCCTGGTGGCCCAACTTACCAGCAGCACAGGTCCAGGCTTGGGGACTGTTCAGCCAGGATTGACCCTGCCCCTGAGCAGCATCTTCCCAAACCCTCCGGAGGAGACCCGGAGCGGCGGTTTTGAAGGGAAGCGTTACGTGCTAGTGACCCCAGCTGGGTGTCAGACCCCCTGGAGATGTTCTCCAGGGCTTTCTAAACCACACGTTTCTAGTTCAGAGCTGGTTTGGGGGCAAGCTTCAGGAAAACTTGTCGAGATCGTCTCATAAGTGGTATAAGACACCCTAAGTTAGAGGGTGCCTCAGTACGAAAAGCAAAATGAGGCAGTGCAAATACCTCCTGGGTTTGTCCTCCCAGCTGAGAGGGGCTGTTGGGGGTCCCCGGGGGTTTCCTGGGGGTTCTGGGGGGGTTTCCTGGGGCTTCCCGCTGGCTTGTGCCTCTGCAGAGGGCAGCAGCGCTTCTTCACTGCCTTCATCCAGGAGCATCATTTCCCATTGACCCACCTGGACGACTGCCAGCGGTCTTTCACTCAATTTAATCACTCGTTGCTTTAATTATTACCTGCCTGCCCACCTCGTTTCTGAACGGGTAATCGCAAATGGATATAGGCCAGAGGAGCAAATCCAGAGGTTGAGGACGATGCCTGACCCTTTCCACCTGCGTCGCAGGCTGGCGCGGGGGCTCCCTGCCCCGGAGGGAAGAACCTTGCTGCGAACGGGTGGCTTTTCCGCAGCAGGTGACACGCTAAGCCAAACGTAGCGCTGTCCCTCGGGTCATTTTGCAAAAGGAATAAGCTGATAAATAGGTTGCGGGGGGGGGGGGGGGTTCTCCCCCTGCCGCAGCCGCCCCGGGTGCAGGGCGGTTGGTGCAG
>JANXJC010000088.1:40391436-40402285 GCA_027564655.1 Leptodon cayanensis | reverse complement strand
CAAGGCTTGGAAAGGCGGCCCACAACATACAACAACCTTGCAACATTTCGCCCAATAGCTAAAATAAAAAAAAAAAAATTCAAAGATCATATGTAAATAGTGTAAATGTTTCCTTTTTAATCCTTATTTTTTAAAAGTATGCTGCTTCTTTCGTAAACGTACGCAGAGGAAGATGATCAGAAGAATCTTGTGTCTTTAAAAACTAGACAATCTCCCTTATGGGGTAGCTGCTCTCTTCTGCAAATAACATTCTTTCCAAATCTTTTCCAATTCTGTAGTACGTGCATTGCCGACCGAGTAACAGCCTTCACAGAGATTTTCGCTTTTCCCATTTTAGTTTAAGCACCTAATTCTATTCAAGTTAAAATTAATCAAGTAAAAAAAAAGTATAAGAAGTTTATAATACAGAAAAAAAATATACAACATTAAAAAATATCTCATGAAAATTGAGACGGGCTACACAGAAAAGTGAAGAAGGAATTCCCAGGAAAATTCAAAGCTGCCTGAAGTCAATAGTGGTGCTCCCATGAAAGAAAACAGAACGACAGCTTAACAAGGACTGAATGTACGCGAGTATATACAGTAATTATGTATATATACAGTGATTATGCAAAGGAATTTAGCTGCAAGTTTAGGATTATTCTTCCCTGATCTCGGGCATCTGTCAGAAATACGATGTACCTCATGATTTTGGCAGTTCAATATTTTTTTACGGGGACGAAAGTTACTGCGTAACTTTTCTCCCTGTCTTTCCCTGATGTAAATAAAAACGTTTCCAGATAAGGATCATACACCTGAACAAGGTAAACTGGTTTCTTCCAGAGTTCATGTCTTTCAGGACTGGCTCAAATGAGACAAAGCCGGATGGCAGTGCTGGGTTTCCCCGAACGTGATGCTCGGCACTCCCGGCCGCGGTGCCGGCATCCAGCGCACGAGTCGTTGCTCCGGAAAGCCTTAGGTGTGCTTATATCCGTGCAAAATTTCATTTACATTTCTCGCGAAGAGCCTGCCTAAACTTTCCGCTGAGCGATGATGCCTTGCGTCTTCCTTCCCAAATCCGGGCGAGACGCCGGGGAAGCGGCCGGAGAGGCGCGACGGCCGGCTGGGGAAGCTCCCACCGCGCTCCTTCCAGCTGCCGCTTCGCCAGCTCAGCACCGCGCCGAGAAACCTGAGGAGAGGAACCCGCACAAACACACGCGGATTATCTCATCTCCGCAAGTTACTGCAGTATTCAAGTGGAATAATAAATGTGTTCAAATCCTAGGAGACGGCGCAAGGCTGTGGCATGGATAGGTTTGTGAGGGTCAGGTGAGCGAGGGAGCACGAGCGGCTCTCCACCCTTCGCAGCCAGGTTGCTTTTAGGGAGAAGGAGGAAAGAACAAAGTTTTGCCTGTTCCAGAAAAAAAATATATGTAGTTTTTGAGAAAGGTTCCCCTTGGCTGGCTGAGCTCTCAGCTCAGTGAACAACTTTGGTCTGCAGAAGACGGACCGAACGTAAGGAGCCCCACAGAAACGAGCGGGAGCACGCGTGGGAGGTAAGGAAATACATATACACACACACAGGGGTCTGCAGGACCGAACCGCTAAGTCATCCGTCAGGGGAAGGTGTTAATTAACCCTTCCTAAAATACACAAGAGTAAAGGCCCAAACATCTCTTCTTTGGACTCCCTGAGAAAATGAAGAATTGGCTTGGGTACGTAACACTGATTTGTTTGAGCGTGACGGCCAGGTCACGCTGAGAGTACTCTCAACACAGTCAGTGCAAAAATATTCATTTTCTAAGTTTCTGAAGGGAAGCATAAAAATGCCACAGGAAAGAAAGTCATTGCTAGTATCAGAAGGGAGACAATTTTGACCCACGTAGTAAAACACGTACTAGGTATTTGGTAAATCCTCTGATGCGAATTCTTAAAATACACCTGAAAGACACTGATGTAATTAAATAAATATAATGGGAAGGCGATACCTTGTAGGGCTTGCAGTATCTCATGGGATGCTTTTTCGCAGAGACTTCTGTACAAAGCTTCTGCAGTTCCGCTGCCTTGTTCTCTGTCTCTCCACTTGCTTAACACCAGAAATTTTTGCATATTAACTTCGTCCTCCGTTGCCTGAATCTGCTCAATGTCTTTCATCTCCATCTGAAGACACTCAATAGCAATTTCTCTCCACTGCCTACCAAACAGCTTTGCGATCACCATCAGCTGTTGATCAGTTAAGATTTTTGTTTCAATTCCATCTGAAAAGACACAGAACAGATTTAACACTGCTCTTCTCATTAAACTTGTAACTAAACCGCACTACTAGTTCTGCGCGTGGCCAGGGGACGTATGATGAAGGTGATCTTCTTATTCAGATCATCCAGCAAGGTCAGAGCCAAGCGCTGCAGAAAAGCACCTGAAGGACTAAGAAGCCTCGCTCGTGAAGACGACAACGCCGACTGCATGCTGGCTGCTGCTGTAAAGGGGTTTTTTTCCCCATTTATAAGCAGCTGTTCATCCAGCAGAAGAACCTCCCTTGGTACGTTATGTTACCAAGCCCCCAGAAATTTTGAGATATATGATGTTAAGGCCACACTAAGCACTCGCTACCTCCCGTCGAAGCCTACGGCTGCTCCAGAAAGGTGATGTTTGTTTTTCCTTTCACGACGATGTCCCCGAAGTCTCAGCCCGCGCTGTTACACAGACTGAGCCGCTTCCTTCAGCACTTACTCGTAAAGCTGATTTTCTGAGGGATGGAAGCTCTCCCTCTGGTGGCTACACGCACCCATAAACACGACATGGCTACTTCTGCTGATTTTTTTGTCGTTGACTTGTTGAACTAACATTACTTCTCCTCTGTTTTTTCCAAGGAACTATTAGTAAATGAGTAGTTTCTGGGTGGGAGCTCCCAGCCACCGAGTATGTCTGACCATCAGGACATTACTTGTCAACAATAAATGCGAACTCATTTTTTTTTTTATTATTTTTTTTTCCAGAAAAACTCAGCCTGTTATGGCTCAGGAGATATCCCAAATGCAAAATCTGAGACATGTAGCAGAAATCTCTTTCAAAAACAGCCGCTATTTCCCAGTCCTAGAAGACAATATCATTTTAGCTGACCCTTATAAAGCAAATTTCTTAGCTGTTTTTCCCCATTTACTTACCCAGTGAATGACAAACAGCGTACTGAAGCATACCAATGTATGTACAAATTCCACGCTTACAAAAGCAGTGCTTTCTCCTCCTCTATTTCCTGCTCAGATTTGTGCAAGTCTTCAAAAGAGTGAGCTCAGGTTCAATTCACAGGCTACTAAAAGCCCCCCAAGTCAAACCTGTTATTTTAAACAACACAGAAATGCTCTACCTGCAGTATTGCCAGTCTTTTGCTTTTTGCTGCAGAGCTCGCCTTCTTCCAAAATGCTGAGGGCTGGTTTCCGTTTTTTGACATCTACGAAGCAAGCGAGAGGTGATGTTACTTCTCTCGTGTCACTCGAGCTACAACAGCAAGCCACGTACACAGAGAATAAGCAACCCCGACTTATCTTCAGATTGACTTACTACTGACTGTGCTTCTTTTCTGCTCGTTTTTGTTCTGATCGTAATGTATCCAGTCACCTGGGAAACAGTTTTCAGAGGAAACAAAAGGTGAGGGAGGAATTCCCATTGCTATGTCCTACACCCAACAATTCTCAGGCACAAAACCAAGCTGTTGGGTGGATTCCGGCTGCTGAGCTAAGATTTCATCTAATGAGATGATTTTTCCCCTTGTATCCGATGTGCTGCAGCACACCATCTCTAACGTGCACTAGAGATTGCATATTATTTCCAGTAAGTAAAACTAAAGCGGAGCATCCTCCCGCACACCCCGCAGCCGTCGCCCGTTTGCTCACGACGGATTACGCAGGTTACCCCGACACCCACCACACGACCTCCCGGAGCTCTTCTCTTTGTGTTTTACCAATCCCGGCTCCGAACCTCGCGATTTTAATGGCAGGAATTTAGGTGCATCTAAGGGCTGAATTATACCCCAACTCCTGCACCTTTTCCGCCGGACTGAACTAGCCGCGGGAAGACCAAAGACTCACTCTCCCTTAGTCTTGCTTTCCATACGGTCGCATCGGACTCCAGCTCAACCAAAGACAAGGTGAAGTCATCAGGTTTCTCCAAATAGACTTCGATGTAACTTTTTAGTTTCAAGAGAGATCCATCAACAAATTCAATTTCCTATACAACGTAAACATGTTAAAAATAAATATTTATCCAACGCTTAAGCTAAAGAGGAAGTATTTGGCTGTTGGCACAGATCTGAGCCCAACTCCAGTCTCCCCAGGGTGTTGCTGTTGACTTCAGCATCAGGATTTCATCCCAAAATTTTAGGGCTCTAAGAGGCAAAAGCTTTCTGCAGCAATGGCAAATGAATGTGAAAAATGCCCTTAATGCCAGTACAGCAACATATAGAAAAAGTCATTTTGTGTCACGTTTCTAATTAAGCTGCAGTGCATGAAAAGAGGGTTGTGTAAGGGACTTACCTCTGGAGTTATTTCAGCTTCTGGCTCGCAAATTAATCTATACCTCTTCCCTTTCTGAAGTAATTTTTGGCATACAGGGGGCTTGTCAATTTTAATAAACTTCTTATTTGAATGTTTTACGGCTCTTGAGATATCCTAAAATTTAAAAATGCAATTTAAATTTAAAAATACAATTTAAAGGTTACTCGCCTCAGTAAAGGAATTAACATTTAAAACCTGTGCTAATGCGCCTCCTTGGGCTCTTCTCTGTCCCCAGCTCTATGAAATGTCCGTGACCTGTCCCACACGGCAAACTTTACAGAAAGCTGTGCGCTAAACACCGTCCTCAAGAAACGTCTAATAAACTTCTTCAGCTATTGTGCTACCCAGGTGAAATCAGACAGAAGAGTTTGCGACCCGAATAAAAGGAAGGTTATTCGCTGCTGTCCTCTCCTACTGTTTGCCTACGCATTGTAGCGGGGAACGGGTCAAGAAGCCCTTTCAGCTATAAATCCCGAGCTCCGTGGATTTTGGTGGCGAGCAGGTTTCTGATGTATTTCTTTTCTGAAGTATCGTACCCTACCTTGGCAGACCTTTTCGGTATGCAAGTCTCATTACACATATACATCACTATTGCATGCAAAGAGTAGGGCGAGAGAAGAGCGTCTCTCCACCATACCCATCGTCCGTGTAGCACCCCCATAAGCAGCCCTGCCGGTATTTCTACGCCGTGCCCCCCTAGACCCCCGACACGAGCCATACCTTTATAAAGGAGTCGTTGTTCGTAGCCACGTAGACCCGAAAGGATAAGGAGGGATGCTCGTCGACCACTTTGTAGAGGATGACGGCACCGTGGTACTGCACCGGCTCCTGGCTCTGGATGAGCGGTCCCACCGGCGAGAGCGAGCTCACCAGCCACTTGACGTGCGAGGCCGAGTAGTCGGCGGAGGGCTCGATGGCTGCGCCCTCGCCTTTGACGTGCAGCACCTTGAAGGCCATGCCAGCGCCATGATCTGCGGGGACACGGGGCCGTCTCAGCACCTCCGGCGTCGGGGAGCCGGCAGCCCCCCCCCCCCCCCCAAACCGGGCAACCGCCGGGCCGGTGGCCGGCACTCACCGCCGAGGCAGAGGGAGTGGGGAAACTGGATGGAGGTGAGAGCCGGGGTCGAGTCGCAGCGCACGTCGAAGAGGGGGCCGCCCACGATCCACGGCTTTTCCACGAGGTTGGCGTATTTGCTCCAGGATAAGAGGGAATATGTGATTTTGACGGCCCCCGTTACCTCAAAAATCAAGCCCGTGAGGCTGCACTGGTAAGTCCCCTCCGCGTCCAGCTGCACCCTGCCGTGGGCAAGAGTTACTCGGTTAGTTTATTTTCCACCGCCCAGTAAATACTGTTAACAACGTGGTTTGCAAGGGATAACAGAGAAACTCCCTTCCCGACAAGCGCAAGGCACTTTATCTGAATAGCACAGAAGCCACAACGATTTTTTTTCGCTCCAGTCTCTATGTCTAAACAATCACTGGAGTGTTAAAAACTCGCCAGGAGGACCCAGCCAGCGCACACAAAATAGCTGTCATGAACGTTTTGCATAACGCTTCCTGCAAACGAGGCAGCTGCTTTTACACAAAGGGCTCCCATCGGCGCCGGAGCCAACGCCGTACACCGACAGCATCAACGTCGTACACAGACAACACCAACATTGCACGCTGACGACAACTTCCAAGACAGAGAGAGGGCGAACAAGGCTGGCATCCAAAGAAAAATGCAAGGTCAGTCCAAATGGGGAGGATGAGTATTCCTGTGAAGCAGGGCAAGACCCCTCATGGGTGTCCAGAGTAAAATAAGCATGTAAAAATGTGCCTGATGTTAAGCGCTGCAGCAAGACGAGGCAGGCAGGAAGCCATCCTAAGAGCTTTTTTGGACCAGGATCTGGACGCAGCAGGGGCAGCTGCTCCAAGTTGTTTATTTTTAAGGATTTGAGGGCATCTTCTGGTATAACTGCAAATGTATTTGTGCAGCAAATTAGTCTTTTTCCCCACTTAAACCGAAGAGAGAAGTATCTTGATGAGAACAATGTAAATGGATACCCATTATATTAAAAAAATCCATACACATATTGTCCTCCAGAAAGCATCCTAGGGGTCACTTCCTCCTTCTGGTCCTATAAATAGATTTAAAAAAAAAAAAACAAACCATATTTAAAAAGGTGATGAGAGAGCAGAATAACATTCTGCAAATTATCTCATGAAAGAGACGTGCATCTTTTTTTTTTTTTAATAAACATACATTTTCATTTCTGCAATGCTCACAGGGTGGCAGACACTTCACTCCTAGTGAGAAAACAGGAAGATCATCAGCTCATTAAAAGCAAAGTAATTAAGCACTCAGGAAAAAAAAAAAACAAAACAGCCCTCAAGAGATCCGTTACTACCTGATTCATTGCAGCGCGCTAGAGATTCCTTCTCCTCCTGTTCTTCATCTACAAAAAAAGAAGTTGCAGCAAATACCTCTGCCTCCAGCGGGTTTCTGCTCCCATATCCAGCAAGGACAACCCACCAATTTAATTTGCTTCCATTCATAAAAACCTAAGGAGAATACTCCTAAGACTAAGTTCTTGTCCGCACACTTGCACACCTGTGTGTGCGGGCTTTGCACAGCGTGGGGATGAAGCTGAACGTCAGGATACGACTTTTGTCAAAAGCTCGTAACTTGCCCAAACTACTGGAAATCTCCACTGGGGTAAAAAAAAACAGATTCATCCCCAGGACGAGTCTCACTGTGCCAAGTACAACCACCCCTGTGCCAAGTACAAAGTTCAACCACCCGGCGTGGAAGCTGGCAACGGCGCTTCCCTGCGAGCAGGTTAACCGTGCTGCTCGCAGCGGATTTGTCCCTAAAATGACTGAAAAGTGCCCGAACCCTCCTTATTAACCCCCCCAACGCAACAGAAAGCAAGCAGAGCCGACGCTTCGGGCAAAAGCTTCGAGCCCAAAGGCTGGATTTTGCAGAAGCTCCCGCTCCCCGTCCTACCAACCGCCCCTCTCCCTGCAAACTGGGACTCCGGCCGGGGGCTGTCCCAAAGTCATCCCGGGACATCAACGCCCTCCTGGGCAGGCGGAGGTGGGAAGAGGCGGAAAACGTCTTGCAGCAGCGAACGGCCTGGAAAACATCAGGCAAACACCACCCGGCGCGTTGGCTGCCTTCCCGCAGCCGGGCTATTTCGGTCCCCGAGCGGCGGTGCGCTCCCCAGCAAGTCGTTTTACCGAAAGAGGCGGAGGGGGACGGCCGGACCGGCTCCGAAATCGCTCTCCTGCCGTCACGTACCGCTACCCTGGCGCATCCCTTACCCGTGGTGGCTTCCTCGCGGGACGGGTACAAGGAATAAAATAAAAGCACGCTCACCCCACCGCCTGCCATCCAGCTCTTCCGCATCTGATGAGAAAAAGCTTTGTAATTATTTAACTAAAGACTATCAATCTTACATGAAACCAGAATAAACTGCTGGTGGTGTAAGCCGTGTAAGCGCAAACCCGCAGGCTTTTCATCAACAGCGAACGCATCCTCTAATTCTTTTCCTGTCCATCCTGTTTTGCCACTTTTGCTGCCAACTCTCAAGCAGATTTATAGCCTCTTGGTGTTTGGACAACTCGTGTGGTGTAAAAAACATCTGCGTGTATTGTGTCTGTGAGGCTAAAGCAACATTAGCTGCCGCTCCTCGATTATTGCTCTGCTCAAAACTGAGCGGCTGGGAAATCATTTGCTCACGAAAACATCACTCTCCTTTTCAGCACGCCATCACTGAATTAGCAGTCTTATGCAATAACCCTGCAACTTACTCCCACAAAAAGCAGCTGGTTTAAGCTGAACGTAAATTTGCAGAAGAAGAAATACAAAAATCACAATGCGATGCTCACCTGACTCCTCTTCCAAGCTACTGCTGGAGCTGTTTTCAGAACTGTCCTCTCCTTAACAAAATTACACCCCGTTAGTCACAGGCAGAATGAAATAAAGCAATGCCACAGGTAAGTAAAAGGATACGTCTAGAAGCTTAAATACACCAGATTGACCAGCAAGCTAGGTAATATAGGAGTACAAAAAATACTGAGGCCCCCTTAGGCAGAGAGGAGCATCAGAGCATCAAATGCCAGCACCAGGGGAGACTCGGGGGTCACCCAGGCCCTTCTGAAGGGTGCAGGTGATGTTCGAGAGGCTTAATTTTAATATTTTCTACAACCTGGGACTATTTTGGAGCTTTGCCTGTAGCACGCCCCAGTTCACCCAGTTCAATTACGGCTTTCCGTGGCATGCACGTGAGGTGGGAGAAGCATCGGTGGGAGCTGGCGCGTCCCACCAGTGATGTGACTCAGGGGGATGCGCCATACGTGGCTTCAATAAATTATCCTGCCGAACCTAAGCCGAGGAGAAACCAGTATTGCGAAGCAAGCGACCCGAGCTGCAGCAGCATCTACCGGGGTTCTGTCACATCGTGGGGAAACGGCGGGTGCAAGGCCGGCCACGCCATGCCTCGCGTGGGGAAAACCCTCAGCCACGGGGGTGCTCACCCGCTGGGTGCTCCTCGGCCGAGCCCTCTCCCTCCGCGCCGCCGGCCGCCACCTCTGCAAGAGAAAAAGCGGTCGGGGGATATAAGCTTGGAAGGGATTTAACTCTCCTCTTGGCGGTTTTGTGCTACGGAGGTCAGAGGAAGGGAGTAATTAGCAAAGGAATATGAATTTTAAAAACCAGTATAAAAAACCCAAAAGTCTTATCCGTTAAGCTAAGGCGCGTTTTAAAGCCCGCAGTTATAAAATTGGCATTTCCATTCCGAAGGACGGGCATTTCTCGTAACGAACCCATCCGAAGCGCTGTATTTCACAAAATTACCGTACCTTTTTCATCTGAAGAGAGGGACTCGGCTCCGCTGGAAGACAAAATGGGAAATACATCAGCAGATCCCTCAGTCCTTTGCCACGTCTCTACACAAGCGGACATTCACCCACCTCCCTGCCCGCTGGCATCGCTCCCTGGCTTTGGCCAGGCAATCCGAGGCTATAAGGTAACTTAGGATGGGGGGGGGTGGTGATTAAAAATCTGTTTTCTCTAACATCACCCACGGCCCTGGCTCTTGCCCTTGCCGCGCCAGGGACGCCCGGCTCTGCCGCACGTGTTTCCCACCGGCGCGAGCCCTCGGCCCCGGCCCCTTTTGCAAAGCGCCCAGATTTTGTGTGCCAAGCGCCCGGGGGTTTTGGTGGCGATCCAAGCGATCTTCTTCAGCGAGGCACGAAGCTCAGATAAAGGCGGTGGCTCAGACGCGGCAGATGACTCCAACAGGCCCCGTCACCCCTTTGTGGCCCGTGGCAAATTCAGCCCGACCTTCGGTCACCATCCGCTCTCGAAAAGGGGCAATGTACTAGATTTATCATTTGCAGATAAAGATCAGGTCTGGAAACTTTTCTGTGGAGCTCCACAAAGCTCCACGACGTCCTTCCTGCGGCCCCACCGAATAACCACCGTAAAAGAGGAAGGGAATCGCCCCTGGGCGCAGTTACCATAAAGCAGCGGGCGACATCCAGCTCTCCTTCGCTTCGGTGGCACGAGCGAATATCTCAAATATCCCTCGCCCTGCCAGCGGCCAGCTGGAACAGCAGCCGCGCGCCACGCAGGCAGGGAAAGAGCATCTCTCCCCTCGTTTTTTGGAGGCAGGCGAGGGATTCCGGTGCCGCGCCGGCGACGCCGAGGGATGCCGGCGATGGCGAAGCCGTGCCGCGGCAGTCGCTCAGGAGGCCGGTTTCGCCCATCCTGGGCTGCCGCCGTGCATCCGCAGCCCATCCGCTCCGGGCCGCTGTGTTTGAGGGCTGGGGCAGCTCAAACACAAAATTTGAAAAAATCAAAAATGAATACGTGGTCGCGGTAGAGGCAGGAAATTAAATCCCCTAACGTGAGGCTGAGGCACTAGGGGAAGCGATGGAAGCAAGGGGGGTCCTGGGCGAAGCGGGGCAGAGTCGGTGGCCGCACGGGGATGCTCCCAGGCAGCCTGGAGCTGTGGGAATTTGTCGGTCAAGGGCAGGGAAAACGGTGCTGTGGTCAGTTAGACACGGAGGAGAAACTGGGCAAGGCAGGCAACGAATGGGGAATTACACAACGGGGTTTGCGCTTCCAAACTGTATCTTAAAAAAAGAAGTAAATAATGACATCGTATCTGCAAGGTTTGGACAAAACCTGGATAGACCCCAGAGACGGTGCCTGAGCCAAGTGCCGTTAGTGCAACCCTTCTTCCACCGAGCGCTGGCTTGCTAAATAAGGTTTGCTTATCCCCCTTCACGGCTGCAATTCCCTCCTCCTAGGCTAAAAAACACACTCGGGG
>JANXJC010000088.1:40374279-40390951 GCA_027564655.1 Leptodon cayanensis | reverse complement strand
TATATATGGCATACCTTCATAAATATAGATATACTCCTCATATACCAGTCATACTAGGTATTATATATTAGAAAATTCTACCTGTGTATGCACGCATATCGCACATAAGCACACGCTCTCTTGGTATAGATACCGATATATATGGCATACCTTCATAAATATAGAAATTCTCTTTGTATACCAGACATACTAGGTATCATATATTAGAAAATTCTACCTGTGTATGCACGCATATCGCACATACGCACACGCTCTCTCAGTATAGATACCGATATAGATGGCATACCTTCATAAATATAGATATGCTCTTCATATACCAGACATACTGCGTATTATATATTAGAAAATTCTACGTGTGTATGCACGCATATCGCACATAGGCACACGCCCTCTTGGTATAGATACCCATATAGATTGCATACCTTCATAAATATTGATATACTCCTCATATACCAGGCATACTAGATATTATATATTAGAAAATTCTACCTGTGTATGCACGTATATCGCACATATGCACACACTCTCTCGGTATAGATACCGATATAGATGGCATACCTTTATAAATATAGATATACTCCTCATATACCAGGCATACTAGATATTATATATTAGATAATTCTACCTGTGTATGCACATATATTGCCCATACACACATGCTGTCTCAGTATAGATACAGATATATATGGCATACCTTCATAAATATAGATATACTCCTCATATACCAGGCATACTAGATATTATATACTAGAAAATTCTACCTGTGTATGCACTCATATTGCACATACGCACGCGCTCTCTCAGTATAGATACCGATATAGATGGCATACCTTCATAAGTATAGATATACTCCTCATATACCAGACATACTGGGTATTATATATTGGAAAATTCTAGAGGTATGGTATATACATCCTAGACGCAGAGTGTCTATAGGTATAGGTCATGATATACAGTAAAACACCTCACCTCTGCGCACACGGGGCATCCGGGTAGATCCCTCACACCCGCCGGGCACTGGCAGGGATGGGGGGTCCACGCTGCCGGGGGACGGGCAGGTTGTGCCCCGACTCGGCCACACCAGCCCCCATAGGTTGGCGGCGCCACCGGATTCCCGGCTGGTGCCATACGGGAACCCCGGGAACGCCAGGGCAGGAACGCGCTGCCTTTGACGCTGCTGCCGGCGCCGTTCCCGCTTCCCCTGTGCCAACCCTGCGGGCGGGCAGGGTGCGAGGACCACCAACCCCCAGGGTCACCCTGGCATCGCCCACTGGCCGCTGCCGGCGGGAAACGCCGCGGGCAGCTCCGCGCGTTGCCGGCGAGTTTGGGAAGGGAAGATGCCAAATGCAGCCCTCGCGGCTGGCGTGTCAGGATCTGCCTCTGCGGTGCTGGTGGAGCTGCCTATTAAAAGCAAAATGAAAATAAAATAAAATAAACCAACCAGCCTAAACCTGCAGCAGCACATAAGTCTTTTGTGGTTTGTTTTTTTTTTTTTTTTAAAAAAAAGGGAATATAGGCTTCTCCACCAGAAGCATTTTGGTAATAAAGTGCTCCCGGAGCATCTAAGGTGCCCCTAGCATTGGAGCAAACCTCACCGAATGGCACGCACCTCTGCAGGGCAGTGAAAGATCCCTGCCAGAGCCCGCCGAGCCCGGCAGCCAGGGCTGCATGGGGGTTTCCCGGCGGGCTCCAGACAAGGAAACCCTTGCACGCTCTTGCACGCTCTTGCACGCCCTCGCTCCCCAGCCCTGCGCCGCTGCCTCCCAGCCCAGCACACCCGGCTGGAAACATCCAAAGTCCTCTCGGTTTGCGCCCGGACGAGCGAAGCCCTTTGGAAAGAGGGTGTTTTCGACGTGTTCGTTTTAAAGCTATTTAAAGCTCACAGGGCCCCAGCCCAGATCTCAGCATCGCCCTCCTCCCCTTGTGCCAACCCCAAAGCAGCTCCTGGGCGCAGGGGGGGGTGCGGGGTCACCCTTTGGGTGTCTGCCCAGGGCACACACCAGAAAAAAAGATAAGCTTCATAAACAAGCACGAGTATGTAAGTAAACACAGTCTCAAAATGCTGTTCCAGGTGCCCTTGAAGTGCTCAGCTCCCACATCCTCCCGCGCTGGGTATGGATGAGCTGGATGTGGCATCGGGACCCCCCCCCGGCGCCAGCCCTCTCCCCTGTGCATCCAGCCACAGCCCCCGGCTGCCGCCCCATCCTGCCAGCCCCACGCTGCCAAACGATTCCAGAAAATCCATATTCCCAGGAAAACACATGTGCAGAGCGGGCGGGAGCAAGCCATAGGGCTCAGGCTCCAAAGGGTGTTTGTAAAACGGTGATCGAAACCCTACCAAATGAAAAACCGTTTAATGTGAGATACTGGAAAAGCGACATAAAGGGTTAGTTTGGGCAGAGATGAAAGTGCCAGCGAAGTCACCGAAGGAAATCCCCTTGCAAGCAACACCCCGCCACCGGGCCAGGCACCGGCAAGTCCAGCCCGGAACAAACTAGAGGTGGAAAAAGTTCATAGAACAAAGATATGAGTCTGAAAGTGAAAATAAATGCCCACAATAGGACACAATGGAGAGTAAATCAGAAAAAAAAAGCAAGACAGAAGAGAAATGGAAGATGGCGATGTGATGCAGAGAGCTTGGGCCGGTGGTTTTGTTTTGCCTGGCCCCATCCCTTGACGGCCACTCAGAGCTTGCCAAGGGTGGCTGCCCTGAACCATTATTTTCCTGATTTTTTCCAGACATCCTCACACTGAAATGAAAAGATATATTCATGCAATAAACATCCTGATAACTATGCCAACACAAAGTATTCATAAATTATCCCGGGGCAGGCCCAACCCAGAGCACATTGTTTGTAGAGTCACACAGCAGCTGTATCGCTTGGTCCAAAATACTCAAATTAGGTCTTTTCCTTCGAGGGCCTGATTCACCACTAGCACATACTGGTCCAGTTTTGCCTCAGCAACCCTTTGCCAGTTTAAACTGGAGTCATGCAGTGGTGAAGCAAGGCTTGAATTCAGTTTCCTGAAGCATAAATCATCTTTCTTTCAAAGACAGGGACACAACCGATAGCAATTTACGGGTAGCTTTAATGGCACTTGCTAAGCTAGTCCTTCCCACGGAAAGAGAAAGTTGGACTGGTAATTGCACCCCGGGACAAGTTCGCACCGGCAGCACTGGGGGTTTTCCAGCCTCTCCTCTCCGAGACGAGGCACACCAGTTGCCCATCGCCGAGGTCTGCCGGGGGAAACCGCCGCGGGCGGCTGACCGAGCCTCCACGGAGGATTGGGGACGCAGAGTCTGCGATGCCTCCAGATTTTCCCGAGGGTGCCAGACACTCGTCCCCGAAAAACCAGGCTCGGTTTGAACCCTCCAGGCACGGCACCGCGACCGCAGCCACCCGGAGCCATCATTTCCACCCTCCTACCACTCCTCCCCGGCTGCAGATACATCCCCCAGACCCCGCGTCTGTCCCAGCCGTCAGGCAGGGAATGAGCAATGCCGCTTCCACAAGAGACTGCTCGGTTTTACAAGTGGGGACAAATCATAGAAATACAGTACCTGTACCAAATATGCGGTGGGTAGCAGTTTGTCTAAGGAGTGAGACGAGGCTCCCTCGGCAGGTTTGACCAGGGTTTTCAGCACAGAAGTTGATAATGACACTATTATTATTATTATTATTACTTAGAACAATCTACACATTTGCTTTTTGGGTAGTATTCCAGCAACTAGTGTACTTGCCAGAATACTTGCAGAAAACAAGAAAGAGGCATAAAGAAAACTGATGTAAACGCTCCTGAATAGCCCACTTTGCGGTCCCAGATATTTTTCTGCCCAAGCCAGCCATGACAACACTAAGTCACAAGGCTGCAGGATTTTCAGTGCTCGGTGGACTCATATTTTTGAAGAAAAGCTCCATCAGAGACCAGTTGTACTTGCTGTTGGCCGTGCACCATCCCAGTACAACAGTGCATGTGTTCCAGCCACGTATGGGATCATTAAAATGTATGCAAAGCGAGAGAATTTGTTTGAATGTATTCAAAGAATAGCTATTCACATATTCATACAGGAATTTGTGAGAGTACCCTGTGCCAAACTTAAAATGTGGGCTGTAATTGTTAGCTTAGGACAGTACGTTATACTATACAGTTAAATCCCCTTTATCAGGAAATGGAGATCTTTTCGTTCAAATGACAAATGAATCACATACTTTGCATGCGATCCCTTTGCAATTAGCTTAAGCGTGGAATTAGCCATCTTCGAATTGCAGGGGCAGCATCCAGTCAGTCTTCCAAAGCCCGGCACTTTTCCGTATTCGTACGTGTCCCTCACGTCCCTGCTCACCAGCTCGCCTTGGAACCCCGTCGCCAGCTTCGCCTGAGCACAGGCCAGGTCGTTATTCATGCTTATGAAATTAGATTTTTTCCTCTCCAGCTCTTGCTCGAGCCTCGAGTTGAGCACGCTCTTCCTGCAGCTGCAGGACCGTTCCGTATTGATAGCGGCAGAATCAGGTCCTCCCCCTGGAAGGAAGGGATCAATTTTAATACTGTAAATTTCCGATTGCTACGGCTTCCACCTCGGATCCATTAGATAAAGCAGCAACACATCTTGATTCGAGGTGAGACCATCCCCTAAATATTTTCCTATAGCTTGCTGCTATTACATTTGCTTATCTGACCGCGACAGTCGCCTTTCCATAGGCGACAAGCTCAGCAGTCAGCACCTGGGGGGAACAGAGCCCACCAGTGCCAGGATCAGGCCCAGTGGTCCCGGGCGATGGACGGGGGGGGCCTGGGACCCACGGCTGAAGAAAGGCCGTGGCGTTGCTGTCCCCTGCGGCAGCTTTGGCAGCCCAGGGCGGCGGGGGCCAGGCAGCCAGCCCCTACCCCAAATGGGGTGCTGTGCCTGCGCCCCCTGTGCCCCCCCCCCCCTCCTTGTCCCAGGCCTCGGAGAGAGCGTAAAAAAAAAAAATTAATTGTGCTCAGAGGGTCCCCAGACTGTCGTAGCCCAGACCCTTCCACCGAGTCCTGGCCAGCCCCCCCCATACCTGCTGCGGGGGGGACAGAGGTGCCAACAGCAGCGCCGGGAAAGGGGCAGCTGAGGAAGAGGAGGGGGCTCCCGCCTTTGCCTGGTCATTAGGGCAACAGGATTAATTAGCAGAGGTGCTGTGGGCTGGTGGGTTTGGAGATGGGTGCTCCCCCCGGCTGGCTGCTGCTGGGCCCTGAACCCCTTGACTGGGGACTGGGCCCCGAACCCCTTTACTGGGGACTCACCCCCGAACCCCTTTACTGGGGACTCACCCCCAAATCAGCATCTTTCTGGCCGCCGTTGAAACGATCCTTACCGGCACCAAGGGAGAGCTTCCTGCAGATGGCATCAGCTCCTCGCACCCGGCTCCGCGGAAGGGGAAAGGGCCCATTTCCTAAAAAAAAAAAAAAAAAAGTTAAAAAAAGTTAAAAAAAATTAAATTTCTGTTTCATTGTGGGGCGATAGCGTAACGGAGGAGTCAGTGCCCGGCTACTGCTAAATGGGGGGCGTGGGGTGGGCTGGTTAATCACGTCCTAAAGGTACCGGTGGGCTCAGATACAATTTTTATTCAATTCCCAATGCTTCATTTTTCTATTACAGTAGATTCTCTGGCCAGATCTTATACAGTGTGCATAAAACATCCCGCCCCAGCCCCATATATGCCCCAGCATTTGATAAATCAATCTCACGCTTGCTTTTTTGACAGCTGGACCTTTGGGAAGATTCATTCATTTATTTATTTATTTAAATTAAAAATATTTACGTTATAAAGCACAATTCCTGGTGACCTGGCTCCAAAAGCGCCGCGGTGCCGTGCCTCTCCAGCACTGCCAGTGTGGGCTCGGGTCTCCCAGTGAAGCAGATGCTAACCCACTTGGAAATAAATGCAGCTGCATTAAGAGGGTTTTTTGCTACTTTTGGGGGTATATGGGGGGTGTGTGTGTGTGTGTCTTAAGAAACAGTCAGGGACTGGCTGCTCCTTGAAGTAAGAGAGCAAGTAAGGAGAGAGGAGGACTCTGAGCTGGGAAAGAAGAGGAAGGAAACCAGAGGGAATTGTTGGATGTGGTCAAAAGGACAGGGAAAACCTCTGGCTGCGGCCGGCGAAAAGGCAGGTCAGCTGAGCACACGTGGGAAATGAAAATGGAAAGAGGAAAAATGGAGTTTTAGCCTCAGGCACGTGTTAGCCTGTTCAGTAAAATATCTATATAAGAGGGCACCGCACAGTTTGAGGAGGCGGTGGTCAGAAAATCAGTGTTTCCCCTCAAAATGACATCCAGGGACCCCCAGGAACGGTGACACGCCACAGCCACGGCAAATATTCCTGGATTTTAGCTCAAAAAATACAACCATAATCACCGGGGACGGATCCCAACGCCTCCATCTGCATCCTGCTTTATTTCTGATTTCCTAATTGTGTACAGGCCTTTGTATAATATACAGGCATTAGCTGGTTTTAATTTCCACTAACTTCTCTGCAGACAGGCTTTTGTCTGGAAGCTGTAAATGAAAGCATCACACATATATCACTACTTGTGATGTTGTGTCGTCACTTAGAGAAGTAATTACAAACAGCCATCTTCTTCTTCGAGGTGAAAAGGCCAGAAATACGTTGCTAGAGTTCCCGCTACACAGAAATGGGTGAACATCTGTGTCTTGTAATTATGCCACCTGTATTTACCCCATTCTGCTCCACGCCGTGCCCTCATCCTGGATCCCCAAGAGACGACAGAAATTGCGGGAGGCCTCGCAACATCGGCGCTGAAGCATTTTCTGAGACGCGGCGCACGGTGCGGGGAAGGAGGAGGATGCTCCGGGCCTCGAGTCTCACATTTTTAATCTCTTTTTTTTTTTACCATATTAACTTGCAAAATGACAGATGCACGCCGCACACGAACCGTGCGCTTTGAGCATTCCATTTGCTTTGAGAAAAACTATTTGGGGGTGGTGCGTGATCATCTCCGTATCCCAAATGATACCCCAGCACTCCGGAGTGCTCTGTTCTCCCCTACCACCAAAGCACCCTGCAGCTTGTTTTGTTAAAATGAAATCAATGCCGTTTAATTGCCAGAAATGTTTTAAACCACTGGTATTTCAGAAAGTTACCCGGCGTGATCAGAATTAAGAGCTTTCCATGTGCCATCGCCTGAGCAGATGACAATTCGGGTCTCAGTGCTGCAAAGCTGCTGGCACGGGAGGAACCCAAAACCGAGTGGCTTTGCCGAGCGAGAACCAAACCTACAACGCCGGGCCAGAAAAAAACCCTTCCTCCACACCAAAATAATTAGAGCCATTCCAGCCCGCGCTGAGACCGTCAAACACGCTTTGTGCTAAAACCTATTACTCACCGAAAATCTGGTTTCTTACATCTATTTGTGTCCATTCATGAAAAAATAAATCTGTCGTGCTGTCTGGGGATGAGGTGGCATGGGGGCACGCTCACTGCCTGCCCCCCCCCCCCGCTGCTCCCCGGGCCAGTTTTCCACCCCAATCCCTTGTCAGGGAAACCTGGGATACAAAGACTTCAGCTGCCTGGATTTTCTTAAACCCTAACGAAAACCAGAAACAGCCCGGGAAACCCTCGGAGATGCCCCGAGCAGGTCCTGTACTAACAGGGCTTCAGCTTGCCGGCTGCCGGGCACACCGATAATTTGAGCTGCCTTGGCAATGTTTGCGCAGATGGGAGCTGGGCTTACCAGTGCCATTCAGCGTGTCCAAACTGGTGAGGCACCCGTTAGCATCGTCAAGGCAAGACACCGCTGGAAAGGGTTATGAATTTAGCAGCGTACCAGTCAGATAGCAAATCGATAGCAGAGTCATTAAATAACGGCTCTAAAAAGGCAACGAGTTAATTATAGAGCAAATAGACGGTGGCAACCCCACCAACAGCAGAGGGTACGACTAGTAAATCCCATCACGTGGGGGCTGACAAGGTGCCCCCCGGCCCACGGGTCCAGACAGGTAGAGGGTAGGTTGGCACTGGGGACGGTAAAAATCACCCAAGACCTTTATCTGTAGCAGCCCAACTGCTGGCGGGACTAACACATTTGCGTTGATTGATTATTCTGGAAGCGACGAAAGAAGAAAAAGTAATTTAACTAATTCAGTCCTCGGAGAATTAGCCAGCAGTGTAATCTCTCCGGTATCAGCTAGCTCTGGTATCTTTTCCCGGAGGCGCCGGTACCCACGGCCCTGGGCTCCACCAAGAGTCACTTTGGATGTTTTGGGTTTTTTTTGCATTTTTGGGGGTTTGGTTGATTTCTGTGGAGCCGGGGGGGGGTGTGCCGAGGCCATCGCCCAGCCCAGCTCTGCAGCCCGTTCTGCATCCGTGCCTGAGCTCAGCATCCCACCCGCTGCCCCTTTCCCCGTCCCCCCCCGCCAGCCTCGGTGGGGCTGAGCTTCGCAGCACGGCGTGGCGAGGATTTCTTCTCTCGCCAGCAAAACCCTCATACATTTTCCATATTTCTACCCTGACTTTCAGCATTCAAAGGTCAGCTCCCCCAGATACAACCAAACTAATAAATCCCGCCTGCGCTGGCTCGGTGCTGGGGAGGACGCGGCAAATCTGCTATTTTGGCTTGACGGGACCCCCACACCTCGTTTCCCAACACGGAATATTTGCCCATTTAACACCCAGACCCACCAGTACGTGGGCTGCCAAAAAGGGACCCACCGAAGCCCAGCTGCGTGGTGGCCTGCAAGACCCCCCCAGGCCCAAGAAGCGGACCCAGAGGGGGGGGACACCATGCCGGGACCTTTTCCTGTTTGCCACGCCGCCTCCGAGGCCGGCGTAGTTATTTACGGCGTGTAAATGCCGCGGTTAAAAATAGCAGGGTCAAACCTCCCCTGCCCCTTCATCCTCCCGCGGCGGCCGCCGCCGCCACGCTGCCCCCCCCCCCCAGCCTCAGCATCCTCATCCCTCCGCTTTTCCGAAGCGAAGCGCACGGGGCTGCGTGGGGGGACGCTTCCCCGCCGAGCGCGCAGCCCCTCGTCTGCCCCGGCACAGCTATCGTCCCCCCTCCCAACAAAAGAGCTGGTGGGTTTTTCCTCCCTTTTTTTTGATTTTTTTAACAAGCTACCGACCTGCTGCTCAGGCGATGCCTTGACCGGCCTCGTTGGATTTATCCCCAGCAAGATCCCTCCGGCTGCAGCGTGTCACCGGTGCACGGGGAGCTGCGGGGAATTTGGGCCGGTGCTGACAAAACTGGGGCGAGAAATGTGTAGTTTAGTAAAAGTAAAGCACCTTCAGACAGAAGGGAAGAGCGAGAGGGGAACGGGAAAGGGTTTTCGGCAGGACGGTGCATTGCCCCGCTCTCGGTGACCCCCACGTCCTCCGTGGCGGAGGGTCGCACGAAAACTGGGGCCACCCAAAATTCCTGGGTGGGATGGCAGAAAAGCAGCCGGGCTGCAGCCAAGGTGACCCGACTGGGGCTGCAGGAGCTGCCGGAGGGGAGGAACGTCCCGGAGCATCCCCCCCCCGGGGCGAGCACCCCCGGCTGCACCCCCGTTGAGAGCAGACAGACATTATTTCACCTCCTGATGCTCGGGGTGAGCTGGGGATGCGCGAAGGCAGCCGGCGAGGGCCCGGCCAGCTGGGAACCGCTCCTTCGTGTGCCTTCTGACTCATGCGATTCGTGGGGGTGGCAGCAAAAAACCGCTCCGAGAGAAAAAGGAATGGGAAAGAATCCGTTGCTATATTTAACCACAAATAATAGGAAGAGGCTGAGATTTTGGGCTAAGTTGTAAATAACAGTGAGATGAAATCATCTCAGAAATTCATGGCTGGATCATGGCAGCCTCTTGAGAAACGGCATGACTAACGAGGACCGCGGCTTGGAAAAATGTTGTCCCCTGTAAAAAAAAAAAAAAAAAAAAAATTCAAAAAATTGTTTTTTGGTTATTCCAGACCACTGCAGCGATCCTTCCAACTGTGACAAATTGTCCTTTATTGCCTTTTGGTTGTTACTGCATTTTAATACATTTCAGCATTTCTGTGTTCAGCTGCTCATATGTCCAGCCGCGGCACGCCGGCCATCCAGCCTCCTCCCCACCTCTCCCAGGGGACTTGCTGCCATGGCGGGGGTCCAATTAAATGTGGGCTAAAGGATGGTGTTGGATCAAGGTTGTAATCCTGGAATCATTTTTAGAAATTAATATAGTTCGATTCAGAAGAAAAACAGCCATTGGAGCAAATCACCCTTATTATATGAGCATTATAGGAAGAGATGTTCATTATTTGTAACAGTAAAAGCCTCAGCCAAAACTCACTGCGTGAATGACAGCCTTTCCACGGAGTCAAAGGTTTCAAGCCCTTATTGCAAAGAATTATTGCAAGGGGAGAGCTAGTGCGATCCAATCTTCCTAATGCTTCTTTTTAGTAGAAGGAATAAAATAGAATACGTGAACTGCGACGTGCCATCTGGAAAGCCTGACAACTCACTTGATATCGATATCATTGCCCTGTGACATTTCCACCTTTTATTTATTTGAAGAAAATACATTTCGTTTCTGGAGGACATCCAAACTTGTTAACAGAAGAACTGACCTAGCCCGGGAAGGAATCAGAGTCATGCAGGAGCATTTCGGCCTCTCTCCCTCACTTTCTCTTGTTTTTTAATAGTCTAACAGCAAATATTTGCTGGCAGTAGAGATTTCTGAGCTGTGAGGTAATGGCTTTTTTTTTTTTTACATATGCAGAGTCATCTTCTTGTTTCTTAAGCCCCATTGCAGTTACAGATGTGCTTGAAAAATATGAAGCAATAGATCTCAGCTTCGTGAGTTTAATTCAAGCAATGTAGAGCTTTCCCTGAGCGGTGCTCCCAGCTCGCTGCCGATGGGCTTTCTGAAGACCTTCTTTAGCAGTTTTTACAAAAACGTTAAAAACCACTTATTCTTTATTTCGGCAGACCGTTGCGAAGATGGCCGCAGATTTTATGATACCACTGAAGCTGCGAGGGCTGAGCTTGTTTCTATCTACAAACCAGATCGTCACCCAAAGCTGCGCTTCCCTCCATCAATCCGTGGGATTATTCCTGCTACCAAATACTGCTCACCACGTGTGAGGCTTTCAGGGCCTTGCCCAAAAAGAGAAACCTCAGCTTCATTATGTTCTTCCCAATTAGTTTTCCCATATTTGGGGGAAAACAAGTAAGCGAAAAGGAAACGCAGATGTGAAGCATCATTGTACAAAGAGCATTTCAGGTAGCAGGCTCCCGTGAAGGCAAGTTCAGAGTTACACAAATGCCTAATGGTCGCGGGGACAATTACGCACACTATAAAACAATTATTTTGCCAGGTCAGCTCTTTGGCACCATTTGAAAGATCTGAAAGTCAAGTATTTAATGATCCGCTACTCCAAATGGATCGATGCATTTCTGCAAGGGGTCATTTGCAGTATCAATAATTGTGCATCCCCTGCAAAACTGGAGAAAATCAACTTCTAAAGCTCCTTTTCAGAAAACACTCAGTGGCCCTGGAGTTTGCCCGAGAGTCCCAGCAGCCACAAAGTGGGTTTCTCACAGCTTGTAAAAAGAGCAGATTTCAGGATGGGGGAGGCACGATGTGGCCGCTAACGATGATTTATTCATGCTCAGCGACTCCCGGTGCTGCCCCAGTGCTCTGTTGTGCTTGGGGGGCAGAAGAAAACTCCTTGCAGGCCTGGGAACAGCGCTGGCCATCGGCCCAGACCACCCCAGGCTGTCACGAAGCTCCTGACCAGCATCCAGAAGAGGAGGAGGAGGAGGAGAAGGAAGCGTGAAATAGGAGAGCCGTTTGGGTGGGCATGATCTTCCCATCATCATCCGTGTTTAGGCTGGCTGCACGGGGAGAAATGGTTCCCCTTTACTCATATTCTGCTTTAGCATTGAAAAATGAAAATAAATAAATAAAATTTTATATATATATATAAAAATAAAAGAAAATTCATGCAGGAGTTCTCACCGTGGCAAACAGTTAAGTGATAGAGGCATCTGTGGATGTGCAAATAAAAGAATGTATGTTACAGCATCCTGATGATTTTCAAGACTACTTCTGATAAACATCTGGGCCATCCCATCTGTAATTTCATTTCTCTTTCATCAGCGAGAAAGGTCACGGCGATACAGAAAGCATCTTGAACTGCCTAAGAGTGATGCTGCTGCTAATAGAAGCAATGCCTTGCTTTACTATTGCACTCCCATCCCTATCAAAAATACTTGCAGGATGATGCACAAGCCTGGCATGCAAAGAGTCAGTCGCCTGGAAAAAAAAGGCAACTAAGTTTTGATCTAACCAGAAGAAACCTCTGAGAGCACGCTGGGACTGCTCTGGCACACAGGGACGCTTGCCACACTTCGGTAGCTGATGGCATCGATTTGCCAGAAGCTTTCAGTGCTATGGATCAGACGAAGGTTCAAACTGTTGAATTTGAGCTTTCACATAGATGTAATTAACTGGTTGTAGGCTCATTAAGGACAATCACAAGGCGAGCGATGAGGTTTAAACCCCAGACCCTCCCGACCGCTTTGACATGCCAAGCCTGAGCATCACCTCCAAAGCGCACATCCCTGCTCCGCAAGGCAGAGAGCTGCCCCCATGCCGCCGCCGGCACCCGGGGGACCCCGGCACGTCTCCACCTCACCAGCGCTGCCCGCCCCACAGCATCTCTTCCCCCAGATGTGGTGAATCACCGCAGCTGGCCCCCGCGCTCAGCGCATCTCATGGGAGCCTCTGCCGCCTCCGTCCTCACCTCCAGTGAGTCAGGAAAAAAACTCTTTGCATTCCCCAGCCTGACCGTCGCCTGCGGGTGGGTGTTTATCGCCTGGTTTCAAGGTCTGGCATGTGGAGGAGGAGAGGCGAGGGCTGCTCCCCCCCCAGGAGCTGAGTGGGGGGGTTGCTGCATCCCAGTTTTCGCTGCCCCAGTGCTCCTGCCTGCCCAGCCAGGCCAGCTCAGTGGTCCAGCTCCCTGCCCAGTGATGCGGCTGCTCGGGGTCCCAAGGAGCAGGTAAGCAGCCCCTACACTGTGCTGGCCCCCAGCAGAGCAGCCACTCTTCCAAAAATCACCTGTCCCTCATCCCCAGTAGTACCCGCAGCCGCCTACGACTTCATCGCTCACACCAGTGACACCAGTTGCTGCCCATTGAACTGATCAACCCCTGCCCGCCCACCGTACCCACACCAGAACCCACAGCCGGGCAGAAGACGCTCTCCACACATTTCCAAAAGCCCAACCAGTAGCTGCCCCAGCTCCACCGATGCGCCGCCCTGAATCCCCCCAAACCCGTAGGGGATGCAGCATCCGCACCCGCAGCTGCCCCAGGCTGCGGCCACCATTCCCCATTCGGCCACCACGCCAGCAGGGACGAGTCCTCCGGCCCCAACCCCACGCTGGGAGCTGGTATTTCTGCATTTTCCCAAGCCAGGAGTGGGGCTGTGGGAGCTGGGGCTACTGGAGTGAGCGTAGCTGCATACCGGGATTTTAATTCTTATTTCTTCTTGCTATCACAGCAGCCTGTTCCCTCCAGCCACGGTTTTCCTCATCCGACGGGGCGCAGAGCCGATCCTCAGTCCCTTCCGCAGGCTGAGCACCGAAGCCTAGCCCACGGCGCACGCTGGAGAACCAGCCAAAACGTTAGCTTTAACGAGCTATCAACAGGCTTTAATATTTCATAGAGCTCTGATTGCGGAGTTACAGCTTATCAGAAATGTTGTTAAAACGCAGCACGTTATTAATGGATAGGCAGGCTTTGCCGGGCGCCCTGCTGTTTACTCACTGTTGTATTTGCCTTGAAAAAAACACATTGGTTATTATCCAGAGCCCAAAGTAAATGCAGCCCCAGGCACGGCAGGGAGCTGCTGCTGGTGCTCAGCACCCCCAATCCTGCCGGCCGTGGGCTGGGACGCGTCCCCGAGGCAGAGGGCCAGGGTGCCCGCGGCCACCCCCTCGTGTGGGGTGGCAAAGCTGGTGTCGCCCAGGCAGGTCGGTTCCAAAGCAGCTGGGGCCGGGGCTGTGCCCCCCTGCTGCCTCGCCTCCATGCCTGAAGCCCACCTTTCCCGCAGTTCCCAGCTCCAGCGCCCTTCTGCAGGGAGAAATGCCTATAAAGTGAGGAAACGTATGCGGAATAAACCCCTGAAGATAGAGAAAGAAACTGTGGTTTCTCATTGCTTGCCAGAAGCCCAGCACCATCGACCCCCTCCTTCCTTTCAGATTATTTTTATGTAAACTTTGCCCAATGCTCTATCGCTGCTGAGAATCTTTTCTTCCCATCTTTGTTCCTGAGCACCATAAAATCTGTGACGGATACGCTAGGCATGAATTACCCAAATGTAGGGATGACAGCAGAAGCATCACTTACAGATGTCAGCAACGAAATCACCACAGGTCGAGTAAACAGGACGAAGGAAATGAATACATCACACATGACGGTCATGTAGGTGGGTTAGCTACTGCATATCAGATTTGGCATGATCACCTAAAAGGAAACCAAGCAGAAAAGTACTGGTCATTTTTTGCCATGTTTCATATTAGTAAGTTTTTCCACAACTAGATTAGACCTCCATCTCCTCTCCCAGTTGCCAGAGGAGTTTTGCAATTGAGCTGAGGGTAATCAGCAAAGAACACAGCCGAGGGTCTGCAATTATGGGAGCCGAATAAAGTGGTGGATTGGGTCTCCAGAAGTGCAGGCAATGGTCACAGCCAGGTGACACAGGGAACCCCTGGTCTCACCAACAGGCAAAAAGCTGTGAGACCTTAATGGTAGGAATGAAAACCAACAGAAAGAATGAACAAAGAGCTCACTCTCATCTGTGCCTTGCACAGGCACCAGGGAGCCAGCCTGTTGCTGCCCGGCTCTGATGCTGCAGTTGTCCTTTTTAAGTGGCAAAATCAAAAAATGCTCTGCGCCTTGCATTTCCCCTCCCACGGGTTGCTCAGGGCTCAGGTATCACTTACCCTCATGTTCTTGGGTGCCGCTCATCCCTGCATCCTCGGGTGCTGCTCACCCCTGAGTCCTCGGGTGCCACTCATCCCTGCATCCTTGGGTGCTCCTCATCCCTGCATCTTCAGGTTCATCCTACATCCTTCGGTATGGCTCATCCCTGCGTCCTTGGGTGCTGCTCATTCCTGCGTCCTCGAGTACCACTCAACCCTGCGTGCCTGGATACCGCTCATCCCCGCATCTTCAGGTTCATGCTACATGCTCGGGTATTGCTCATCCCACATCCCTGGGTACCGCTATTCCCACATCCCTGGGTACCGCTATTCCCACATCCCTGGGTACCACTCACCCCACATCCCCGGGTACCACTCACCACACATCCCTGGGTAACACTCATCCTACATCCTTGGGTACCACTCACCCCACATCCCTGGGTACCGCTATTCCCACATCCCTGGGTACCGCTCATCCCCATGTCCTCAAGCACAGATGATCCCTAGCCAGGGATCCTGTCCCCGCTCAGGGAAGATACATTTTGGCTCGGTAGTAAGTTCTGGGGCACATTTAGCATGCAGCTCGGGTGGCGGGGACACCCTGTCGGTCACCCCCCTGGGAGAGGCCGGGGTGGGACGTGGGGCTGCTGGTCCCCCCGCCGCCCAGGCGCAGAGGCCAAACCTGGCCCGCTGCCTGGTCCCGCACTGCCGCTGTCCCATTAGCCCATGAACCACCGCCAAATGGCCTCATTAATCTTTCATCAAGGATAAAACCCGGCCTGGCGCGGATAAAACCCGGCTCTGCCGGCGGGAGGGGCGCGGGGTACCAGCCCGCACCCGCGGCCACGGGGAAAGCCACCAGCTCCGCCGAAGGTGCACTCCGGGACCGGAGACGGGTTGCGCAGAGGATGGGACCGGCTCCGTGCGGCCGGGATGGCTGCGGCCGGACCGGGACCAGGTCTGGGGTCGGGAGGGCGGTGGGTCGCTCGTGGCTTCCGCGGGCACGGTGGCTGGCACGGAGGCTGGCGGCCTTGCTGGTTCTCCTGGCTCTGGTGGCCGCTGGCTGCGTCCTCCGCCGCCGAGCCTGCCCCGCGTCCCGCCGACGACCCCTGCCCGCTCGCCGACCACCCCTGCCCGCTGCCGGTGCCGCCGCTCCGCCGCTGGAGGCCGGGGGTCCGGCTGCCGAGCCGGGGCCGGAGCTGGAGCTGCCGCCGTTGCCCCGCTACGAGGAGGTGAAGAACCTGCCCAGTTACGAGGAGGCTCAGGGCTGTCCCCGCCGTCCCCCCCCTGGGGATGGGCAAGGGGCTGGAGGGGTCTGCAGCTGACCTCCCCTTCCCGCTGCGCACCTGCGGATGGGGTGCCGGGGTGGGGGGTGGGGGAGATGGGGCACCGGACGGGATGCCGGGGACCCCGGGGAGAGGGGATGGCGGACGTCCCCGGAGGGACAGGCAGCGGTCCCCAGGAGGGATGTGAGGCCAGACACCGAGATCTTTCGGAGGGACGGTGCCACATTACCTGGAGCGACACTGGGGACCCCCAGGGGAGAAGCCATCCCCTGGGAATGTTGTCCACCAGGGTCCACGGTGGGATGGCTTGCTGGACGGCGGGATGGCTCACTGGATGGTTGGATGGCTCGCTGGACGGCGGGATGGCTCGCTGGACGGCGGGCTCTGCAGAAGGGACGTGCAAGGTTCCCAGAGGGGATGGCCTGCAGGACACCAGGGCCCACGGAGGGACGT
>JANXJC010000088.1:40358868-40374179 GCA_027564655.1 Leptodon cayanensis | reverse complement strand
GGCGGGCTCTGCAGAAGGGACGTGCAAGGTTCCCAGAGGGGATGGCCTGCAGGACACCAGGGCCCACGGAGGGACGTGTCGCTGTGCCTGGGAAGCAGATGCTGGTGTTTTTCCAGTGGGACAGCCTGCGGGACACTGGGGATCCCCAGAGGGACACGCCGCAGTCCTGGAGGGACCTGCAGCCTGGGGAGCTCCTGGTTAAGAAGAGGGATAAATCATCTAGGAGGAAGCTGACCTGGGGACATCACCTCTGATACGACGACATCACCGCCAGTACAACGCCATGCTCTTCGTGGGGTGATGGAAAGAGCTGGTTGCAGTTCGGTGCAGCATCTCCAGCTCAGGAACGCCGGGTTTGCTCGTCCGTGGAAGCAGCTGGAGAGCGTGCGCAGGGTGTCTGCGCGGACACGACTGCATGAAGTCGGCCTGAGGGGGCCATCCTCACACCTCCAGCGCCCACGGGTGGCAGTGGGGGGAAAGCAAGATCAGGCTTTCCTCTTGGGCATCATGCAGCGGTTGTACATAGCCTTGCCTTTGTCAGTAAGGCAACCTGAGTAAAACAACCTCCAAAGCTTGCTAATAAAATATTAGCGCCTTCTGGTACCATGGTTTTTATTTCATTGAGGTGACCTGGGACTACTTTTGCTCTAAGGGAAATCAATGGCCCAAGCCAGCACAGGCCACACCAGACCTTGGTGCCAACCGCTGCCAGGTCTCCTGCCCACAAACCCTCCGAAAAACCAGTTACCTCGCTCTGTGGGTCCCAGCTAAAGGGCTCCCAAAGACAGCGAGTGTGAGATACGCCTCGTCCCCTCGCAGGCAAGGTTGGTAAATAATCTTAGGTGTAAGCAAGCCATTCCTCATGCTACAGAACCAGGGCTTTGGATATACGTCAAAGACAGATATGGACGTAGGTATCGATACGGGCATCTGAATTTTGAAATATTTCTTGCTGTGGCTTCTAAACATTTCTATATCACAGCTAAAAATGCTAAGACAGAAAAGTGTTCCCAGGTGGTGCATGAAATCCTCCTAACCCAAGGAACCCGAGCCTGCCTTTTCATTTCTCCATCTCAACCAAGAGGGGTTATAAAACCTTCAGTCCTGCAAAGTGCCCACAGTGCCAACGTTGAAGGAACAGCAGAATTGGCAGGGAAAGATCGATTCCTTCAGAATTTGCTTGACTTTTTCAGTGAAAACACTGAAATACTGATTTTCCCTGCTGACTCACAATAGACTGTGTACAAAGTCCACCGATAAGGGGGGGTTCAGAATTTGAGGGTACTGCCAGCCTTCTGCATCCGCAGCGCCGAGGCAGGAGCAGTTTTGCGCGCAATAAGGGCAGCATGTTCTTGAATAAAATATGATGCGTAACAGGGTAATTCTGTATCTTAAATAGCAACACAGAAATGAAGGACTCAACCTAATGCTGTGTAACTCAGTCGCCAGCCCCATACCTCCAGGGGAAGTTTGGAAGCTCCTGCCCGTGGCAGTTTATTCTGAGTGAGCCCAATTTATTTAGTGCCTCAAAATCCCAGGGCATCGCTTTTGGAAGCGCCAGCAAGGCAGAGAAAATACTCCATTTCAAAATGTGCAATTTTAAATCTCAAAAGCCAGTGGACTGACTGTATTACTTTTAAAAGACAAACATTTTTCTCACCCAGAGTTTAACGTATTAATTAATTTCTGCTGTCCAAGTGCTAACATCGACTAATTCAACTTTTTAAATGTCCCTCCCAATAGGAAATAATAGTGCGTTTTTTAGTGTTCTCCTTTAATACTGCATTATTACTGTATTTTGTATTTGCCCTCCCCGGGCAATGCTGCCCTCCCTCCTTTCCCCAGCGAGGAGCGAGTGTTTTTGCAGGGACCAGGGAGAAGGAAAACCTCATTTACACAGAGAAGGGATGAGGAAAACCCACGGGCTGAGAGGGCCCGTCTCTCAATGGCTCACCTCCGATAGTTCAACTCTTAACTGGTCTGAACAAGGAAAGCTTGGAAGGAGTTTGTGTTTTCTGTGGGACATTGACTGCCAGACTATACTTTGGGCAGATTCAGCTAAGAAAGCAACTCTGAGGACTGAAACATAATTTTGAATAGACAGATCAATAGCTTTTCCTCAACTTCCTTTTTCTCTGCCAAAATACTTGGATCTGGGAGAACATCCTTACAAAGAAAATACCATGTTTAAAATATGGCCCAGCTTGGTGCTATACCCTTACCAGGAGGTGGCCAACGCAGTTGCTAAGAAGTCCAGTTGTTAATGAAGAATGCCTTAAATAGAAAGAAAAAGAAACCATTACCATCTTTGACCCATGCCACACAGTCCCTGTGGTCACGCCCAAGTGACAGGACACCAAAGGCTGAGCAAGACTCACCCCTATAGTAGATTACTCAAGGTCAAGCTTGAAGGAATTTCATGGAGAGGTTTGAATTGCCTGTGCTAGTGTCTGTCTGGCGAAGGTAGTCTGTCAAGGTGCTGGATGCTTTCACTAGAAAACTTTACATGAACAAGGCAAATAACAAACTCCAAGGAAGGGCAGAAGTTGTCTCCATCCTCACTGACATCTCAGTTGAAGGAGTATCTAAATTAGTCCTAAATTACCAACTGATCACTGCTTCATATACTATTACCATGAGCTTCACCTGAGCTCTCCCCCGAGACTGGAACTGGTTTGCACCCAAAGACCTCATAAAATATCTTTTTTTTTTTTTTTTTCTAGCTTCACATGGGGTAGAGCCGAGGATCTTTTACAGTCCATGGAGATGTAGATACAAGCCTTCTCATTTACCTTTTTTGAAGGCATACCTGTTTAATCTCAAAGAAAACCTGAATGCTTGTTTAGAACAGAGATTAGAATATTTCCAAACTGCAGGTTTCCAACTACCATAGTTATTTCTTTACATAAAGAAAAAAATACTTGCAGACCCTTCACGAAAGACACAGAAGTAATTAAACATGATATTCTTTGTACATCCATTTAATCCAATTGTTCCAGGCATATTCCCTAGCTCTGTGCAGAGAAAGAACATATCCCTCTATTTCCCTGAAGATATCAGACCATCATATTTTCATATGAAGCACTTGGTTCTCATTAGAAACATTTACAGTAGGGTGAAGGTACATGAATTAAAACTAACAGTTTGCATTTCAGTATTTGAAATTTTATAGCATGGGGCAACCCTTGACTGAATTGGATCAATAAAAATATATTTTGGAAATAGAGATTCTTACACATGATCAATTCACAAAAACTTTTCTTCTCCCCAACTTTTCCCCATACCCTACAGAGTAAAATATCAGTGCAGAGGATACATTAGTATGTCAAATTTTATGGGAAGGCAAAGAGATGATCCCAGGAGAAGACGATAGCCAGGCAATTGTGATAACTGGTGAACAGATAATTGCCACGCTCGCTTTATATTAACATACTGCTCAGTGCACAATCATCTGCATATTCCATTGATTTCACAAAACCACAAGTAATGCTATAGCCATTGTAATTCAAATCATATATATATATATATATATTCAGATGAACAATTATAACACATGCAGATCAACAATTATAACACAACTGTATTTATGGAGTCAAGAAATGTCAGCTGAGTTTGGAGCCACTGAATAAATATGACATGGGATATCTCTGATCTCACAAAAATAAAGAAATGGAAGTCTTGAAATTTCTATGTTGAATATCAATCCTGAAATATAAATAACAATAAATTGCCTTTTTTTCCCCAATTTTCCCCCTATCTCTAGGTAATATCATCAAGATTTGCATTTGTTTTAGAAAGCTTCTAGCCTTTCCATTATTGGTTATTTATAACTTTGACTATTCCAAAGTGAGTAAGGCAACTGAAAACAATACAACTTTAACAAGCCAAATTGGCTTCCCAGGACACTATGTTGTAATGTAAATGAAATTTGCCCCTTTTTAGAGCAGCAGCAAACAGCTAAGTCCTGCTTGGGCTCTCTCGTGCTCACCAAGCAGATCTTCACATCTGCTTCTGCAGTGATTTTCATCACTTACATACACTCCGCTCAGCTTCAAGTTTTCTAAGCAAACTAGTGAAAACCTGGTCCTGCGGGCACACTCCCAGCTCTCGGTGTGCACTTTTGCAACCAGGTGCAGTCACTGCAGGGTTGGTACCGGACAGGAAATCTGAAAATCCAGAACACTACAAGCTTCCAATCCAAAGGAAAAAGAGCAGGAAAACAGGAGGGAAAGGTTTAGTCTCCTACGCACAGTGAGTTACCTCTGTGAGTCCAGCTGGATTATCCAAGGTCCATGAAGGGCAGCACATGCATACGCCTTTGCCAGGTCTTGGCCACGGTGATCAGGGATTTAATAGCCATTAGTGCCTATTTTCTCCATTTTTTCCTTCCATGGTTGTTTTAACTCTTTCTGAAGTATTTTCTACCTTGCCTTTGTTCCTAGATATATCATAATTGACCCCAGATTCTTCTTTTTAATAGATTGCATTGATATTAATTTACAAAATAAAATAGAACTTACGCTCTCTTATTGTTATTAAATGACAGTTGGCCTTAGGGTTTTTTATCGTCAATTCTTATTTCTATGGACAAGCAAGATACAAGTGCAATTGGCTGACCCAATCCCCACAGTCATCAATATAAACCAGCCAATAACTGAAACAGAGCAAAATCATGCCACTTACCAATTTTGCACTTACACAGAACTTCCTATGTTCTATGTTGAGCAGAAATGAATATGCAGATTGGTTAATTTATATGGAAAACCATTGATTAACATCTGGAATGAAAGTAGGATGAGTCATAAGAGCTTTGGAAAAAACAATGAACAACTGAGCTCTTCACTGACCATTCATTGCAGATGTGTCTACCCCCCAAAAAAACCCTAATTCCTGAAAGAGTAATCATTTGCAATGGTTTATTTGTCTAATGAGGCTTGCATGCTCCAATCACTTAGTGAAAGCTCAAAGAGAAGATGTCTCCTAGTTTATTTACATTTTTAAGCAGCAGTGCCAGCGTTCTCCATCACGTGCATGCTTTTCTTCTTACTAGGCTGAGGGTAGCTCCATCACCAGGCAGATCACTCCGATTTCCAAGCAGTTTTCCCATTTTTCCACACCTCAATATTTTATTAAAGGTTTAAAGCAGGAAAAGCAGCAGCAGATACCAGTCCCTTGTAAATGAGAATTAGCTCTTCAACAGCTCTTTTTAGCCCTGAAGACAGCACAGATTATGCGGGAGAATCTTTAATGGCATATTTGTGAGTTGCTTGTATCACGGTTAAGATGACTGATTAATCCTGTAGGCTTCAAAAACTTGTAGCTACAGGAAGGGCATCGTTCTGGCAAAATATGAGATTAATATCTTGCCAAAATGATGACTTCTATTTTATAAATGATGAAAATTCCCAGTTAATTTTTTCTTAAAAGTTAAAACTGTGAAGGAATTTATCATTTCAGTCAAGGGGCCCAAACCAAACACAGTGGGCTTACATCACTTTTCAGGCAGATTTGCTGGATATGCCTGAAAAATCATGTCAAGGCTGGCACCAGGCCAGCGAGATACAGCTCTCAAATTGCTTTACTGCTTGAAAAGCAGTGTATTTCACAGCTTTGAGGCTTTTGCCATTCCTAAGACTCACTCTGTCAGTGTAACACCAACGTTTTCGTTCTTACTTTGCTTCTTTTGGAATCAGAAGTACTGACACATCATAACTCAACAGATAGCACTTCTTTTTTCTCCCTCTTTTACCATCGGTATTTCCATTCACTGTTCAATAGAATTTACGTATTTTCTGAAGAAACAGCAAAGACTAAGTCTCAGAGGATTGCAGGATGGTTTTGGTTATCTACAACAGTGAGTTTTACCTTCTAACGGAATGCGGGTTGATAGTTTGGATGAAATCCCACTGCAGCCCAAGGCAAACCCCGGGAAGTTTCCTCCTCAGCTGTGCTCGTGGCACACACAGCTCTCGCTGAACTCCTGGCTGTGAAACCTCTGTCAAATTCGGTCTGGGCGGTTTCTGTTAAATCCAATGAGAGCTGCACGGCTACATCTTGTAGTCGGCTTCACAGACCGATTCCTTGGCATTTCGATAGCCTTCACCAACTATCCCAGTTTCTAGCAGGGATGAGGATGGTCTCCTTCCAGCTATCTGCATTGGCGGGCAGGGGTCAGCTAAGGAGACGGCTTGGTCCACTTGCCGGCTTGCGTGGGCCTGCTGGATCACCATGGGCAAGTGACTTCATCTGTCAATAAGGGAATAACAATACCAGCCGTCTTCATCAAGTGCCACGACATGTATTAATGTTTATTGGTTTGGGGTTTGAAAACCTTTAAAGTCGTAATTCGCCAGCCCTTCCGCAGTCTGACCGCATTATGCACATTAACTTCGTAGAATCCAAAAACCAGCTCTGCAACATCGCTAAATACATTACTCCCATCTGCAGATGGAATAAGTAAGGCAGAGTGAGGGCACGACAAAGCCACAAACAAGAGTCGAAGCCCCGAGTTCCCAACTCCCAGACACACTCGAACACCACCTCTTACCTGCTGTTACCTCTCGTCTCCCTCAGACAAAGATGCTTCTATGACACAGCTTCTGGCCTCCAGTACAAATGGGATATACCCACAGTTATCTCCTGCGCAGAATCTTCTAGAGATGAACATTTGTTTTTCTGCAGTTAAGAAGTGGTTCTACATACGCTGGGAAATTAAATTTTCATGTCAGATGATTCAAAGCTTCATCCTGTTCCAGTTCCAAAGGACAAAATCCGACAGACAAATATGGATCTCACAAGTCTTGTTATCTTAAATACGAAAACACAAAAAATATTTTTCCTTTTTCCTCTGAACTATTAAAAATATGCAAACCATAACATATTTAACCTAGAGGTAAAAAAGAAGAATGTTTCTTTAACCATTTGCATTACCTGGAATAGTTGCATCCAAAATGATAGCTTAAACGTGGTGTAAAGCAAGATTAAAGCAGTACATCCAAATTTATTTTATTTTTCAAATCAAAGAGGATGTTCCTAAAATGCTCTTTTCACTGCGCTTCACTGCAACCACCATTAGCACCCATCAGTAACTTCTCTTAGAAACGTATGGTGGCTGCTGTGCACCATAAATAGAAAACTGTCCACACGGAACAGACTGCAACCTCTCTCCGTCACCAAACAGATGCTGGACAACACATGAAGACTGGGATGTAAAAACATCTGTCCTCCAACACAGGGTAGGGTACTGGCTGACATTAACAGATTATTTAGGTTTGTCCCCCATTATGCTGCTAGAATGGGGAAAAAAAATTCTGCATATTTTTATGTCACTTCCAAGCCCACGTGCAAGGAGGGCTAAGTGCAATGTTTGGAATGTTTAAAAGACAGAAGTGCTACCTAATGCACACAACATTTTTTCGGTATATTGCTTTCCTAATTCAGTTATGGCTTTTAAACACTCAGCTTAGCTTTTACTTTTACCTCACTTAAAGATACATTTTTCACATATCCATTTGAATCTCCCTTCTTACAACCAGAGAGAATCTACTGTGGTCAAGGTCAAATGAAGCATATGAACTACGACATCCATCCAGCTATGGCAAAACAGGGGTTACATTTGAATAACCGACCCATCACAACAGCAACTAAAACAATTAAATTTCAATCTTGTTAATCCCTACTTCTTAAATAGGTTTACGATGTTTTAAATTAAACAGTCAATAGTTAAATAGGGCGCTATCTATTTTAAAAATAGGTATTCTTAAACCATTGAAGAATCCATGCACTGGACAACAATGCAACCAGTAATTGATTAGCTATTTCACTTACAGCTCTAGGTAGTTTTAAATCGGGGTTTGGACAAGTAGGGTGAAAGTACTTTTGATCTTACTTTGCACTTGCTAATATGCCAATCTTATCTGAACGCATCAGAAATGGCCGACTGAAGCAGATACGCAAGGTTTGCTGCAGCTTGTTACAGACTTGAAACACCTGTATCCTCCTGGTATTTCTTTTTACTTAATAGATGTCATTAAATGAACTACTGAAAACGACTGAAAACAGGTACAGACAAATGCAATGCAGAAGTTTAAACCCCCCAGACAAACCAGCACAAAATTATCTTGGACTGGACAGATGGCACTTTTCTTGGAATTGCAGTTGTGCTATGTAAAAACCCTGCAACAATCCCAGGTAAGCCATATAAGGATGTCTTCTTCTGAGAGTATTCTGAAATTTAGATTTCATACCCAAGGCTGGAATTGTACCAGGTTACCTGCATATTGGAACACAACAACAGTGCTTTTCCAAAATAATTGTTTTGCTTTGTTTTCTATTCTCTGTTTTTCTGTTTAATGCAAACATGCTCAGCACAGCATGTAGTTCAGGACTGGATGTGCACTGAAAAAAACAGATCTGATCAGCGATAAACACCTTAAGGTCTTTACTGTGCTTTGGCCTAGGAACTAAACAACCTTTCCCATCACCTACAAATACAACACTTCTCATTAATACTGAGACATGGAGAGCCAGCCTGAAGTACTGCAGTACCACTTTCTGCGAGGGACATCGACACCAACCTGAAGGGCAGTCAGTCTAAGACAGTACCTTTGCAAGCGTGGCATCCATTCCACTGTTTTCTCCCACCTTTGCAATGGTGAACTGTTGCACACACCAAGCTTTTTTAAGCCGCTCAGTGAATTTGCTGCCTCTGCTGTACTTCCAACCGGCCCAAGAATAAAAGAGCAAGATCGAGCTGAGACCCTGCACTCTGCATCACCACTAGACTGGTCTTCAAAAATTGCTTACACTGCATTACAAATCTGAGCCACGTTTCATAAATTTAACATTAAACACTTGCCATTAGTGATATTTTGGGCTCAATTCTGGAACTAGTAAGTGCTTTCTCCAAGTCAATAGAAGGTGAAGGTGTTCACTTTGCCACATGTCAGTACACCAGAGTACTGCGGAGCTTCAAATGAGCTACAACAAAAATGATGTTTTATTTAGCAGCCAAGTTAATCAATGGAGATCACCTAATGCATCATCTGTTAGACACACTAAAAAAAAACCAAAACCCTTTATTTTTTTTTATTAAGATATTTATGAACTATGTAAAAAAGTGCCATATAATGATTTACAAAACAGAAGAAATTTGCCAGATATACAGATATTTAACATTTTAATAGTAACATTTGAAAGAAGTATATTATACAATGTCAATTATGAATAACCTGCTCACGTATTTATAATGCAAAGGGCTTCTGCAAAGAACATCCAACATATGCAGCCACTTTCACATGGAAAACAAAGCAAAATATATCTTGATGAAATAACACAAACGTAAGAACAGTATTTTCAAGTCAAGTGCTTTGGGCAGAAAAAAATGCGTGAATTTTAAATTAATATGATATTTTAACCTTAAGGAAGCTCTGAATATCATTGTCAATTATACGTGTTAGATTCTCCAAAACCAACCAACAACACCTTTTGTTACTTCATACAACATTCAAAGCACATTCCACAGTATTTTAAACAATTTGCATTATCTCAGAAAATACCCTTTATTGCTAAATAGTTTGCTACAGTGACAAACCCATGTCGCTGATGTAATCTGAAATCATCTAGTAAAGAACTTGCTAGTGCATACGTACTAGCAGAAATATGTATTACTGTAACTGAGTGAAATATTCTTTTGTACTTTATAGGTGCAAGCTCCTTTTTAAATTTTCAGCACTTAAGAGTTTGGTCAATTTGTTTTAGGGCAATTTAAATAAGTCTTTTCAGAGGTCCCTGAGGTTGCAGAAATAACCAGACTACTTAACTAGGTGCCTAAACAGGGAAATCAGTACTTAATTAGAGGCAACCAAGGTTAAATTATTTTAATGGCAATGAAAATTTAAGCGCCACTAATGGAAAGACAGTTAATTTCCCTTTTTTCTCATACATGTATTATGGACTACAATGTAGCTACTCACTGAAGCTAGGGCATCAGAACACAAACCCAGCTCAAAATGAGACTACAGTAAATAAATAATTCTGCCTGTCATCCAACAGTTAACAAGAACTACAGCAATCCTCACTCCTGTTCCCCCAAAAATGTTTGCTGTGGCTTTTTTTATTCAAGTTTGTCAAAATACACCACTATAAAATATTCAAGAAGTACTTATTAAGGTGACCAAAAAGGACAGTTATTGCTGTACAGTTACACTAGCTCTCACTGTGGGACTGGCTGCTGCTCGTTCTCTTTCTTTAGCAATTTCCATCTCTATTTTGGCTTTGATTTTATTCCAATCAACTTCCAGCTGTAAGAACAGAAAAGCGAGTATGCAGAGGTCAACTAACATTATATAGAGAGGTCAAACAGATAGCTATTCACTAACAGGACAATTTGAAGTTACAATTACAAAGTGACCATATCAATCATTATATAGCTCTTCATGTATAAGTGACAACTTAGACTAATGGAATGTATGAAGGCACAGTTGAATTCTAACAAACTGAGCTTTCCACCTTTAAAATAAAACAAGCTTGATCCATTTTAACAAATACTAATACATCTCATTGTGTCTGGCAAAAAAACAATAAAACACGAAAATAACTTGGATCCACTTGCATCTAATTTAAATGTAATGACATCTGTGTCCTATTACTGAGAATATAGCCCTTTATCAATAATACGTGCAGTGATGTCTTTTGATTGCACCTAAAGTCTACCAAGTAAACTGATAGCATATAACACTAGTTATCTGATATAACAGAAATCAGATTTCTGCTTGAAATTTGTCTTCTATCTCAATAAATGTTGTAGCTTTATCCTGGCATTTCTCCAGCTGCAGAGAATCGTCATCTTCTGGCTGTATTCTATTTCAGTGAAACTTCAGACAATAGATATAGTACAGTATCCATGGTACAGTGGGGTACAACAGTAGTCTGTCTTTCCAAAAACACTTGACAAGAAAAAAATAGATCATGGTGCATTTGATGACTATAAAAACACGCCCAAAAACTGGGCAAAAATATAATTGCGAACTTCAGTTTCATTGCTGAAGAATTAAGACTGTTGAAGATGGGATGGGAAAAAAATCTCAACTGCTGCACAGGGAATTTTCAGAGTAGCCGTTACTCTGTTAACTAAGTCATGAAATAACAACGAAGATTCTCTATGAGGGAAGATGTAACTGCAATACCCACATTCTCATGTGAAAAGGTTAATACCTCAATTCAGTATGCATTTACTGGGTCCAGGTGCTTTGTATCTGATGACTGAAATCTTTATGGAGCTTTAAGAAAGAATGTGTTTGTTTTAACAGATGTCACACAGGTGCTAAACATGCCATTATATATGGCTAATTCTGCCATCTAGCCCAGCGAGCTACTTGCCAGTGAAGCCAACAACCCTTGCCAGTGACACCTAGTAACTGCCAAGATATGGATTCTCAGTATACATATTAGGTTCATAATACCTTATATATAAAGACATGAGATATAACAACTAAGCACATTGTCTAGATTCTGTATCTGATTGCAGATCAGTGCTCTCAGCTGCATTATAGAAGAGGTAGAAACTCCTTACTTACATGTGAAGGAGCTTTAGGTGGCGAGAGGGAAACTGAGACCCCTTTTTTTCCCTGAGAAGGAACAGCAGCACAAAATGTTGTTTTTCTCTTCGATGCCCTGAACGTTTCCTTCTAACTGTGCTATATGAGTCTGACAGGTTGAATTAAGAATTTAGTTACCACTGTAGCCAAGAGCTTAAAATCCACTTCGTTAAGTAGGTTCTCTCCTAGTTTCAGAGCCAGCAGAAAAGACCTCCAGAACATGGATGGGAAAAAGGACTTCTTTACTCCAGGAAATCTTCTGCAGTCTAAGACCTAAGCTTCAAGACTGAATGTAAGGTGAAACAGACTCCACTCGCATCACTCTGCTCACACCTTGTCACTGACAAGGTGCTATTGCTTAGGAACCCTTCCAGAAACAACAGCTTTCTTGGTGACTTAAAGACAAGACAGTACTGTCTAAAAAGTCTGTTTCGGAAGCATCAAGGGATTAACATGATTTTTGCTTAATAATGGATTTAAAGTATGTAGAAGACATACTTCCAGCATAGCAGCTGAAATTGCTGCATGGTAAGAGTGCTGGGAATCTGTTCTGTTATTTTCCTGTACTTTCTAGGTAAAGGACTGCAGAATGGTTCATTGCGGGGCTAGATACTGTGCACACTTTTATTCTTGTTTAGGAAATGAAACAGCCTTAGAAGTGCTAAAAGCTAATGACTTACATTAGAAATTGAGCTTTATTGAAAGCATAATGGGCACTATCCAATTAAAGGACCTGAGCTAACAGCTCGGATGTATTTCCTGATCCATCAGCTACAGTGGATGAAAAGATCCGACGCAGTCAAAGTACACGTCTCTTTTCATAGTTTCACTCCCAGAATGCTTAGGAACAGTGAGGTGAAGAGCAGGAAGCACATAAGGGCTGCTCAATATAAGTGCTGTCTAAGGTGCACATGTGGGTGCCTCTCATAAAGGAAACGTGCAGAAGTACTCCAGTGGAACCTAAGATACTTCTCGCTTATGAACTGTAAGACCTGTCCTCAGTCTTTAAGACCTGTGAAATGGTAATAAATTGAAATGACCTGCTGATGATGGAGAGGGTATCCGGAAGTTTCATGAAATTGTATATCTAGCTATTTATCATATTTGGCAGAACAGTTCGTAGTTCACTCTTAATATATGTCTGGATACCTTCAGACTCTGTTGTTGTTGCTATCCATCAAATTACATCAAAATATTGAAGACTTTTAAGAGGTACACATTTAACCATACTAAGGTGTACCTCCCTGTTTATAGAAAGCAAATGTGCCTTCATTTGTATAATCCTTGCCAGATACTAAATATATACATTCCGTACCTGTGCCTTCAAATAAAACACAGGCACAACTAATACTAGCCAAGTAGCCACATATCAAGCTATGAACTTGTACTTAGATGTAAAATCTGAAGATTTGTGTCCACATTTGAACTGAAGAAGGAAAATGTAAGAGCAATTCCCCCCCACCCTCCCAAACTAGCTACAAAGAGCAGGCTGGACAAAAGCTGTAGGAATAATTCTGAGTAATACTTACACCTTCGGCATATTGCAAAAATCTTTTGTTTGTTTCTTTTTTACCAAAGTCCTCTAGGAACTTTTGTCGATAAGCCAGGACTGTGTCAACATGTGTCTTGTGCTTTACTGCTAGTTCTAGGGCCCTGGAATAAAACAGAAAAGGGCTTGTCAGGCTATATAAATGCTCTGGCACAACTACAATCACTATGGTTTTGCAAAACAATACGCTGAAAAGCGTTTGGGCTGCAGGCAAAGATTCCTAATCTATAGTGCCAAGCAGTTTTACATTAGTATCAGTCACAGCAGGTTAAAAGTAGCCAGTGAAGGAGAGCGTCTACTTTTATGATGCATGCTATAAAAAATATCCAACAATTATTTCTGTTGACAACCTCATCATATCATTGGAGTTTGACAATGGGAGTCTTTTTATTTCAAAGAGATAGACCAGAATGGTTAGAGTTTAGCACTCTCAATATAAAGGGGCAAAAGTAATAATTTTAAACAACTTTATTACCGTCAGGAATTGCTTCTGAATAGCATCATAATATACATTTATGGCATATGCTACACAGCATTTACGAATATTCTATAGGTGGGAAAGATTACTCATTGGATTAGTATAATTGAGTACTCTCGCATCTGTTTTTTCTCAGTGGCATAAGGAATACTTATGTTTGATAGACACAGTTTTTAGATGATACATATTAGGCAACATAATAAAAAACACAGATATGTGGGGGAAAAACAACTTTTTACCCAGTGATAGGAATATAATAGCAGAGAAGTTAGAAGTAAATGGCCTCTGTTAGATTCTGTTAGAAAACGTGGGTTTTTGTTTAAAGGAGAAATTCCTAGTTTGTTTTCTCAGGCCTAATTCATATTTCATCCACCTACACAGTGCTGGGAGTCTGAATAACCACGTGTCTATTTTTAGCAACAAGACATTTCAAAACAGCTTTAATTCTTTGAGGATCACATACAGTTTGAGGTATCGCTAAGGACTTTTCTGTGTTAACAATAATGAAAAAGCAAAATGTTATTTAAAAATGCTTCCAAGCATGTTTTGGACTTTTATCACAGAATACTTGTACCTTCTAAATATGACAGAAAAAAAGTTACTCCTTTGGTTATTGTCAGGATATGATTTACTTCATCTTTTTACAGCTCTGGGCAATTACAGATAGGAAATAAGTCAGCTAAGTATCTGCAATAAAACAATTGATCTAAATAACTTACAGGTTACCTCAGCAAGACTGCTTATAAACATACTGTCTTTGAAGAAATACTACCTATCCCAATTGTAAAGATTAATGTTGACTTGAATTGCTTGATAAATAAGGCCTGTTTGAAGAAGCAGGGTTTCAGCTTCTTGGGTGTTTCCACTGAACAGCAGTATACGAGCCATCCTTGACTCTTTTGATGGAAGATCTTTGATGGAATTGATATACTGAACTTTGTCAATCTGTTAACGAGACGTACAATTATTTAATAAGGGAAATTAATAACATTAGGTTTGCAACAATTTAACTGGAAATAAACAACACTATTCTCTTACCTCACCAATTGATGCATAGGAGATTTCCGCTGTAGCCATGTCTTTGTTGGCAACTGCCATAGCAGCTAAACATGCCCACATAGTTTGATCCTGAAATTTAAAAAAAATGCAGCTCCTAAAACTTCAAATATTTATTATTATGCTAAAAATCACTTCTCAAAGGAAGTACTCAAGTCCTGAAAACAACATATTATTATTGTTGTACAAACACAACATTTCTCATTATGCCATTTATGGCACCGTGATCTAAGTCTCTTATTAGAAAGTCACTACTTAATTATTTCTCCTTCATTACAAAAACATTGATGTTGTGATCAGCTGAGACCGACAGTGTGGCTGAATGAATCATTAGTTTTCAGCATCTCAGACAGTAATGAACTCTTGCCATAGCATCACTTTACGACCTCATCATCAGTGTCCCTGTCACCACTTGTGGAACTATGCTGGAAACCAAAGCGCTGGTTGTGGTTAAAAACCAGTGCTTTAACCTGGCTCATCTCAACCTGGCTTCACAAATAACTGTACTGGAACCATGATACTGACAATAACAATAACTGCACATTTATCATAAACGTACTACAAATACAGAGAGAAAGGAAAAAAAATGACTTTGTAGACAATGAGCCTGCTGAAGAGCAAGAAAGAGCTT
>JANXJC010000088.1:40287634-40358768 GCA_027564655.1 Leptodon cayanensis | reverse complement strand
CGTACTACAAATACAGAGAGAAAGGAAAAAAAATGACTTTGTAGACAATGAGCCTGCTGAAGAGCAAGAAAGAGCTTTTTTTTTTTCTTCCCCACAAAACCTTAAGGAAACCCCACTAACTCAGAAAAACACTTCGGAAGATCCTGACGTTTTGGTATCTCCCCTTTTCAAGTCTGACAAGATTATGACAAAGATATACTACTAAAACACATTAGCTAACATAGTTTAGGCCACCACATCTGAAAACTCTAGTTCAGACAGGAAAAATATAATTTTGAATGCACTTGTTGGTCCACAAGCACTCTAGGAATTAGGTGGGTTTTAATATTTTTGTTAAATATGTTCAATAACGAATTTGAAAATAAACACTTTGTAATGTGAACAGGTTTTTAGAAGCAGCATAGCATTACTATTGATTTACATCAGAATCAGAACATCAGAATAAACAGAATACCACCGAGTATGCTCTAAACACGTTACCATGCCCTGTCTTACAATCACTTTTGTATTAAACAAAACTGGTAAGACCCACTAAAGCCAATGAAATACAGTAATTCAGCCTAATGCTATGGTTTCACCATCACCATCTCCACACCTGCCCACCATGTTCCTACTCTTTACCATCATTCAGGACAAGATTAACCTTCCTGCTGGGAGCCCATAATTTTGGAGAATTAAAATTGTTCAGAGAATCAAATGCACGTAAAATCTTTGTCATGTTCTCTTCCCACTTCCCTATTATTTAGAAAATTAGGTGATAAAATGCTGAAAGCTTAGCCTGAAATTATGCAAGAGACCAAGTTTCTAGGAGTTTTTCACCAACAGGCCTCTCTGTTCTCTCTTTCCTCAGAAAGATGGTCCATTTTCTTATTACTGATTAGAAATACTTTGAACTGTCTGCCTAGGTTGCCAAAATCAACAAAATAGCCCCGGATCCCCATGAAGAGTTTAGGGATCATGAAAGATAAACAAAGTACTCAACCCAAAGCCAGCTGTGATGGCTCTCTGTTTACGTTGGTGTAAGGGTATTTCAGGTCACTCCTCAGCCCAAACACCACAAACTGTGAAATAGAAAGGATATTCACACCATCTAGTTTAGGCCAGTTTAGATTACCTTCTATCAAGGACAAAAACTTTCTTTTGTAATCAATGGAAAGTCTTCAAAGACTGAGACCTAGGTACCTAACTTAGATGCTTAAAACCAGATGATGTGAATACTCTTCAGACTGAAAATCAAGATTCTGTTACAGTTTTTCTTGAGAGAAAGGTCTTCCTCACTTGTTGAAAGATAGGGACTAATGAAGAAAAGCTTATAAAAAAAGGACAGTGAAATAACACGATACCTATCTTGGCATTTCATAAAAAAGCACCGAAAATGTTAAAAATTTTTCTTTTTAAGTATGATTAAACTCATTGAATCACTCTACCTGTAAGAATGAAGAGGATGAATAAAAAGTCTGACAAAAAAAATCCTTGAATTAGAAAACCTTCATATTAATCAGAAAGAAACAGTATTATGAATATTACCACCTGGTAGAGATGTTTTATTTTTGAAGATGACACAATTAGATTACTCAAAAAAGTTAACATAATTCTGTATTTGAAATCCCAGTTCCCACTGCCAAATACTGGAATAAAAGCCTACTATTAAATGGGTAAGAATCAAAATAAAAATCATTATACAACCCAACTTCTCTGGATGTATCATTGATTTAATAATGCAAATACAAAAATATTTGAAATACACATTCAAGGTCATGATAATCATACGAAAGTGCTAAACTCTTCTCTAGGAGTAAATGGGGGAAAGAAAGAAGGGTTTGGGGGGATTTTTGTTTGTCTATTTTAAAAACTGCCAGACTCACCTCATCTGTTGCTGTTGCCTAAATACATACAAAAGAAAGCAAAGGAAAAAAAAAAAACAAAAACAAAAACAAGTGAAATAAAATATGAAAAAATACTAGGCAACTGTATGTGGTGATGCAGATAATTTTTAATTGGTTATATTAAAGGCCTAGTCCTAAAAACTTAAGCTTATTACTAACTTCTGTGAGAAGCGGTGTTCAATCCATCTGGACTTTGGTGTGAATAAAAATAATTTTTATTATGTATAATGAAAATTATGACATTATTTATAGATTTATTATGTAATTATGAAAAATGTGATATTTTTCATGACCACCCCAAAAATAATCACCAACAAAGCAGAAGAATAGAAATGACACATAGCATCTGATATGCAATGATCGTTATTAAAGTAATACTTGAAAACATAAATTTTACGTTCCCGATAACTAGCATTTACCTTGACAAAGCGACACAATCTGACAGCATCTTCCCATTTAGAACTACTAACATATTCATGAAGAATCGCAGGATAAGGTGAAATACTAAGGTGAATAAGTGAACCATCTGCTCTTCTAATTGTTACTTGATTTCCTACAAAATGTACAATCTGGGGATTTTTGCTAAATTCACTGCGTAGAGAAAGAAAAGTAAGTTAATATTCACTTCTTTCTTACTGAAAAGAACATTAGGAATTTAAAGAAACCTTTGTTTCAAAATTACAACATGATTATACTTCACTTTCAGAGCATATAAAAATCTAAGCATCTAGTTATTCTACAGTTATATCCAACAGGTAGTTGTAATGTTCTCTAAAAATAAAATGATAGTTATGCACATTCACTGGCAAAAATTTTCAAATACATTTTTCAGTAAAAAATATTTGGGCTCCCATAACTCCTAGAATGAAATAATGAATTCAGGTATTCTTTGTGAAGAATTTCATATCACAAAGCATACAGGCCGAAGTAAACATGCAAGGTAAACATGCTAAACTAGAAATAATATTATCTGTGACCCAATATCTTGATACTTTTAATTTCCAACAGATACTTCAAAGAGATCTTTTTGTTTGGTTGTTTTTTTTCAAACAACTAAGGCAATATTTCAAGAGATATGATTGAAATTCTGCTTTTGCATCAAGATGCTATTCTACTTTTAAACTGTACATCGTCATTTCAACTCCAAACTTTATGATATACCTTATAAAACACTTTCTTAATTTCCTAATCAAGAAGTAGTAACATGAAAAGGATTTTAAAAGTTACAACCCTGGCTTCTACTTCAACTGCGAAAATTAACATAATTCTTTAAGGAATGAGTAAACTAGCTAAAATACATATAAATACTATTTTGATCAAAAAGGATGTATTACCTTGCATCTTTTTCATACAGAGTTTTTGGCAAAAGATCTTTATCCACATAGACTGTGTTGGGGTAGTACCACACTGTAAAACGGGTATCTTGAATCCCACAAAGAATGTTAGACGTGTCATTCCAAGCCAAAGTTTGAACCATCGTCCCTTAATTTAAAGATAACAGAATAATATGCATTTCCACAAGAAACTTCAAAATAAAGGTACACTTCTCAAACTGTAGTAAAAGGGTGATTATTAGTCATTCTTAGTTCCTTTTATAAGGACTGGTTTTAGCCCCATAGTTTGTAAGGTCGCATCTTACAAAAACTTTCAGCCAAATTCAGCTGTCTCCTTCTGAAAGTAAGTTATTTTCAGAATAATGTTTTTTGGACTTAGTTTTGAGACTGGACATTAAAATTAACACAACGGTCAGACTGCACATTTGTACTTACTGCATCACGCACCTGTGTACAGCGTTTAAACTTTTAGTTAAAAATATTATGAACTTAAGAGTTTGAATTTGCAAGAAAAAGGTTCGAAAGATTCTGTATCGAACAATTCTGAGGAATACATCCTTTTCCAATATCCTCTTACCCGCTTGCTCCGGAATACAGTAACAAGTGCATAAATGTTAACAATTGCTTTACATGTAACTGATAGAAAAGGTAACAGAATTTAGATAAAATGTACTAACATTGTTTCTACTCCTAGCTTATGAAAGCCACAGGACTATTTCTAATGTTTTTTCAAGCCCAATTTAAATTAAAAAGCAAAAGTTTGTCTCTTGTACCAGGTAAGAGTTTATTTGCCTGCCAGCATGTAGTTAAGTGTTATTTTGAATTTTTCTTACCTATTTTGACAATCTTCTGTTCTTTTCCAAACCGTTTAACTGAAGTAATGTAAAGATCTCTGTTCTTATCAATAAAAGCTATTTTTCTTTCACTTGTGAGTCCTTTCTGGTCCAAAGCAATCTCCACAATTTCCGTCTGAAAAGGAAAAAGAAAAGATCTTATTTTTATTTTGGAGATTCGTATCACAGGAAGCATGTGATATTCAAACAAATGAATGCTTTACTAAAAACAAGGCATAAAACTCATTAAAAAACTGGATTGTGAAGACACTTTATGTGCGTCCTCTCTGTTGAATGAAGCATTATATAAATTAATTTCATGCAGATTAAAACAAAACTGCAACAGAGAAGATTAAGCAGTTTAGGAATTTACCACAAAACTACAGAAATACAAGTGGCAGTCCCAAAGCAAAAGCTGCACAAAAGATGAATGTTTATTCCTCTCTCCAAAGAATCTGCCTAATTTTGCTTTTGTTGTATACCGGAAGAGTGAAGAAAAGTAAAATGCAGTTCAGGCAATCATTTTTGAAGTAAAAACTTTAAAAGTTCAGACTGAAGACAAACAACTTTTCACTGACATTCTTTTCTTCAATGTTAACGACAGGTCGGCACTAATAAAAGGTGCTTCAGAGTACACGCAAAAGAAACTCAGTTGATCAGTTTTACTGCATAACAAAACTATTTACCGGTAGTTTCAAACTCTTATGTGCATGGGAAACACATGCCAGTAACTGAACACAACCTACAGTATATCCCTTTGTACATCGACACTGCATAAAGAATCTGATTTTTGTTATTTCTTAAGAGTCAGAGTTGTCAAGCTCCTTTCTATTAAGATTGTAAACCTTTAACAGGTCATTAGACCCATTACTGAGGAAACCCATTATTGATTTGTAATTCCAAAGTATAATAAAAAAGAGACTATATCCTTCACCTTACCTTATGGGTTAGAGGCTTTCCATCACCCAATGGCTTTCCAGATAAAGCTTCAAATATGTAGATAACTGAAGCAAAAAAAAAAAAAAAATTATATGGTTTGTTAGTTAAAAGCAACAGTCCTTCATAGACTTTTCAAGAAGTTCCATTCATTTTCAGAGCATAATTTACTGCAAGTGGATACTTGTTACTGTGTGTTAGATTTACCAGTGACTCACATTCTGGTGAAAAAAGAATCTTGTGGGGAAAAAAAAAAAATCAGTGGGGAAAGTGTAACCATCATAGGCTGCTGAGCTTAGGAATAGTCTCATTTTGCAGTTGGAGTAATCTGTGAAAATTCTCAAATACCATTATTTTCAGAGCATTGATAGCCTTATCATTGAAACATGATATTATGGACTGATACAGAATGGAGAAAACTAACGTTTTACTTCCTATTACAGCTCAAATGGTTATTTGCCAAAATGACACTGAGTTCCATCTGATGCAAGTTTGTACCCTGCATTCTGAATAAACTAACGTTACCAAGGCTTATAGATTTACTGAATCTTAACCCACAATTTTGATGAATATGAAAATTTAGGAAGTGATACCACTGACTGATATATCTTCCTAAAGGAATTAGTATCAAATATATAGAAAGCTGTCCTTTGAATTATTGGGTAAAACATTCTTCAGAAGCATTCTCTATTTTGTTAATAATCTGCTGTATTTTTAATTCTTAATACAGTGGTCCCTAGGCATATTTTCTTCCAGGATGGTGTAGGGTTTCTGCTTGTCATGATGATACAGTTAATGACAATACATTAATAACAGGCTTCCTGAAAAAGTATCTGCTTTACCCATATATACTTGAAGTTTATAAATAATTCTTGATATCTTTACCAAAAGTCCATCTGTTCCACCTTCTCCCTGTCTCACCCTCAAAAGAAAAAGAAAACAAAAAACCCCTCCAAAAAACCCCCACCTACATCATCTGTATTTCTGGGATATCCAGTGAAGACTCTAATTTGCAACTTGCCTAAAAATAAAGTTTCTCTTTCTTTCTTTCTGTCTGTCTCTATATATACCCGCGTGTGCGTGAGTGTGTGACGCACACAGATCCATGTGTGTTCAAAAACTATTCATACATACTTTATATATAGTCTGTGAACATACACGTGAATTCAGACAGCTGTAGGGAGGGTATTCAAACCTAGAGAAAACAGTAACATTATAAGAAACCCCAGCTGTAATTTAAAGCACATGATTCTGTGTTCATGGAAAACACAGATGTGACAGAAACATTTCAGATGTTCAATAACACATCCCACCTGCAGTTTCAACACATTACCTGTAAGTATACAATATAAAATGAACATACACGTTCATTCCAAAGGATGGCGATGTTAACATGTTAATCCTGCTGCGTGTTTCTTTCACTAGGACACAGGATGTTGGTTTGAGGTCAATGGTTACACAGGCAGAATTTAAAAAAACAAAAACCAACCTGTAAGAGCAGGTGTTCAGAAAGCATTGGCTGAGTTTGCAGAGGAGGAAAAGAAAGGGTTTTGCACAAGTGCTGCTCTTGGCAGCTGGCTAAATATACAAAAGAAAACTAGTAGTTCCTGAGAAGTGCTATTTTTCTCACATTTATGCATGAAATTTATTTTGATCTAGCTATACAAGCCAATTTTACTGCTACTATACTAGTTATAGGAAGTGAGATTAAGAGAGTTTTAAAGAAAACCACTGTACCCAATTGACAAGTGAAACTGGTTAACTTTTCATTAATCTACAATGCTTACTAAGGTATTTCAGAAAATAAGTTTGGGGTTGGTTTTTTGGGGGTTTTTTTTGGTCCCACCCCCCACCTGGAAAAACTCCACATCACCTTACAATCATTTAGAACTTAAAATATACTTTTTTACATGCATAAATCAAAAAATATAAACAAAGGGCATTCTCTCACTTTGAACTTTCTGAGAAAAAGAACACTTACTGTATGTCTTTTAACACACGTGTTCTATTATCACGGAATAACTGCTCCTAAGGTCAGCAGTTCCCTTTTGAGAATAGGCTCACCTCCCTCTTCCAGCTTCCTTAGAGACTGAGGAAGGACTTTAAGCACAGTGGTACCAATCTTTTTTCTAGATTACTGAAAGAGGAAGAATATCCAAGTAACAAAGCACAGCAAGTTGTATCTCTGTTTCAGAGTAAATTAGCTCCATGCTATGACGTGTAAACTGCTTCCCGTATCAAACTCCGCTATCTTAGATATTTATATAATGCAGTGCATTATGAAAAACAGACCTGCCCTCAAAATAGGGCAAAGAAAAAAAAACGCTTCTGCTGGGGTGAGTCGAGAAGAATAAACAGGCCTAGATAAGCCACGGTTTTCTGTGCCAAGAATCTGTTTTCCCATGTGCTGGCATATTATAAGGCTTTTTACCACTACTAGTGGGGCTCATATCCAAAAAAGAAAAAAAAAAAAACACCCCTACTCATTGCCCTGATGGAAGCTCCTATTAACAGGATCATCTGGAGAGCTTGTCTTGAAAACCCAGCCAGAAACCCAGCCTCTCTAAATTACAGTTTTGATGAAGATTAGCCTATGCGCAGAACCAGCTGACAAGATTTTCAGGACACTAACAGGAATGGTTGGGAGATGCAGATGCTCTTCAGCCCATTCAGGAAGATGGGCAGGGGAATGGGGCAAGAAAGTGAGTTTACCATCAAAATCTTAAATATGCATGCACAATAGACAGCAGTCAATATTTATGGATGAATTTTCTACACAACCTCAATTTATTTAAAATACTTCTATTGTTTTTATTCCAACTGCATCAGGGTATCAATATGGCAATAAAGTCTCTGTGTTATACATATTAAGTAATATAAAAACAAACATACATACACTTGTGTAATATAAATACATAGACACACATACAGAGTAAAAGAGGAAAGATCAGAAATAAAATACTTTTCACTTATCCTTTTTTTTTTTTTAAACCACTGCTTCCTTCTGAATAATTTACACTGAAATATATTTTTGCTGATTAAAATCCATTTTAATTATTACACAGCTATTTTAGATATTTTTAATGTCTTGGTGCTTGAGAATAATATTTTCTGAAGTAATTTTCCTTAAAAATGAAATACACATTACAGTTATATTACTACTCTTAAAAATAATTATTCAAAATGAAAGAAAGTATTTGTTCTCACACAAAAGATAAGGATGTGCAAGACAAAAATATATATTTAAGTTGTATGGAGTGGCAAAACCACTTTGTAACAAGGAAGTGAGAAAAACCTCACCTAATCCTTCTTTTGCTTGGGGAGGGATATTTTAAGGGATCATTACAAAGATTTTCTTCATTCACCAAGTAATTTAAGTTGCAGGTTATATGCTGAGAAAACTACTGAGCAATCAGTACTAAAGGGCTAACTCCCTGCCAGGATCTTCTTTTGCCTTTTGTACTTCACACTGAAAGGTTTTTTTTCTATGGCAAAAAGAACATAAATATGGTGTTTCTTTGATGCAACGAATTCTAAAATTCTGAAACTCCTTAAAATGTAATCATTAAGTCTAGGATAACAGAGTTATAGATAATAGATTGAGTTAGTGTCAGTTGGAACCACAGGCAGGAAGTTTTCACTGTTTCAGTCTGCAATAACAGCACCTCCTGTGCACAGTTGTTCCCACTGGTAATCCCCTTACTGGCCATATTGCAGGAGAAATACAGCTATAGATAGCACTGCAGCCCTCTATTGTAATATTTGTATGGCCTATAAATGGCACAGTTATGAAGTTAAAAGTCATAGTGCCATAGGTTTTCCAGCAATGGAAGTGTCTGTCTCCAGCAGACACTTAAAAATAAGTTGTTGCACAGGCAAACTTACACATTTGCATTAAGAGACAGAACAAAGGGAAAAAGCTGACTGACAAAAAGATATTCCTGTACCACTCAATGCAAAAATTTACCTGAAGCTCATTTGGCCATGTTGTGTTTTAGAACTATAGTGCTTTTGATGCCAAACCACAAGATTTAAGAGCATAAAAATCTTCAGGAACACAACACTGAGACAGAACATCACAGCCTCGTAACTATGGTCAGATCAGCTGCACACAAACTTACATGCTGTACAGATACAACCCCCCAAAAAGCTAAAGCAAAGAACATCCGAGAACTAAAATTAATCACAGCTAATGTACTGGTAGCTTCTAAGAGCCGCAATCAAGCAGAAAAAGTTGCTGAGGTACTTCTTTAGAAAATCACATGTCAGAGAGTGAAAACCTACCGTTCGAGTATGTACTGCAAATATTCCATGGTTCTCTGATGCATTACACACAACTGGAAGTTCAGAGACATATATCATTCTCTTCACGTTTTTTAATCAAAGTTAAGCAAACCCCATCATTTTAATTAATTTGCATAATAAATATTACCTTTAATTTATATCATAGATAAGTTGTTTATGCTTCATGCTTTCTTTTTTACCATAACTATGCTATGTAAAGTTAAATGCGAAGATGCTGAAAACCTCATAATGAATTATTAGCAAACATGGAATTATTAGAACGAAGAACTTACCCTTTTCATCAGCTTTGTCTTTTACTGCTAGAGTATCATTACTCAGAGATACTGTCTGGGCATTTAAAATGTCTGTTCTCATTCCTGGAAATTTTGGAGAGGAAATTAATCTTCCTTCATATGAATATAAATAAAGTCCTCCACCATCTACAAGAAGAAAATGCCTACAAAAAAAAAAAAGCCAACCAAACCCACAACAAAAAAGTAAATCACTAAGTAATACAGAAAAGCATGATGACAGTTTCAACAATTTGAAGGTAATTGCCTAATATCCTGCAATTGTTTTCAGTTAAACTACACAATTTCTACCCTTACATTTCAAAGTTGATATTCTGAAAGTTCTATATGGAAGATTTCAGTTTTAATGTGAATGTTTATATTCTTCCATGAGAAATACTTATTATCTGGAATCACTATGATTTTATCTGTTATAGATGTTATAAGATTTAAATCTTACAACTCCTGATGACACAGCCCACAGCTGCAGATGGTAACTCCCCACACATCACCCCATGAGACAATGCTGTGTGTACGTATGTGAGAAACAGCTTTAATGTTTACAGCTAGCTTTGAAATAGTATTACCTGTATCATTTTCTTCAGTACGACTAGATTAGAAGGTAAAGCAAATAGGAGACACTTTTAGTGAACTGATCACCATCTATTATGGTGTAGGGCTTCAGTGAAAAATAACTTATTTACAGGAACACACTGCAAACTTTTATACAGAACATAAATAGCTCTACATAACAATAACTGTTTGGTAAGTACAGTATCTATAGTTCATAGACACAAAACACATCTATAAAAAGCCAGTTGTTAGACCCTCAGCTATTTTAAGTGCTACCAATCACTGGCACCAAATGAATCACTGTCTGTTTGCACATACATCTGTCGAGGCAGAGTGGTTTTACCAAAACCTTAGGTTCATTCCTGTGGATCACCTACACTGCCAAAGATCTGTGCCACATTTTCAAAATTTACTTTTAAATCATCAGCACAAAACTCCAAATTTAAAAACTGATCTTCAAAATCCTGTCCACTTGCTTACCCATTCTCTACTGCAGTGTCTTTGTAGACTAGGACGTTAAGTGTTTTTAATCTGGGGCACTCAAAATTGCAGTGAGCATTGTGCTGCACTTTGCTGAAATAGTTGTCCGACAGTATCTGTCCACAAGAATTAGGACTATAATCAAAACTCAAGATTTTTTTACTTCTGCTCCTAATCTTAGTCCTTTGCAAGACTTTCTACAAAAGCACACATAAGGATCTCTTTGACAAATGACTTTCAGGAAATACAGATTCGAGGTTTTATTAAACTGAGTAAAAATAGTAATTTCTTGCAAATATAAATACAAATATGTGAGAAAAATGAAACTATGTCTTTTTATTTGGCATACCTGGCAATGTTTTTAATAAAAATTGGAGACCAAAGATAATTTACATAATATATATTCCAGTTCAAAAACGCAATATAAAACATCAAAAAACCCAGATGTTAGCATAATGTCAGAAGATGTACTTTCTTCCATAAATAAGAGTATAAACATACATAATGTATAAAAAGATCCATTACCACCATCACAGACCTATGGTAAATATACCAGCTAAGCCTTTACATGCTACTTAACAATACTGTATACTTTTTGTCTATTTCTAATATTTCAGTATGTGCTTTTGTTAGATAACAAACTGTTAGGAAATGTGTGTTCATATCTAATAGGGAGCATTACAAGAACTTAGCTACCTTTCCGCTTGTAGAATCAAACTAACTGTTCCTTCCTTCAGGTCAAAGATCAGTGGTGTATTCCAGTTCTTTGTACTGAAAGAAAAAGTTCATCATGTGTTAAAACCGCTAATCTTCACATATCATTGCAAATACAAAGCTGAATTCACTAAGGAAAGCATACATGTCTTAATCATCTAACATTCCTAAAAAGGGAGGTTTTCAAAAGGAAAACAGCATTTAGGAAGCCAAGTAACACTGATAACCATGCAGTATGATCCAGTAACACTTCTGCCTTCATTTTTGCATCCCTTTGCACTAGTAACAGCTGACCTAGGAGTCTTAATAAATATGATTTTGCTGTTTACAAGACAAACACATTTTAAAAATATTTCTGAACTGTGGTTCAACTTTTTTACAGTGATCTGGACGTAGGATAGAGTCCCTCTCGTGTGCCTTATTACAGGCTGCATTATTGTTCAGCATTAGTCATCTCACTGAACAGATAAGTGCCTCTAGGAGTAAACTTTAAATTTCAGCATATGAAACAGAGTATCATGTTCTTAAAACATGATGCAGGATTGAATCATTCCTATTCTATTCCAAAATAATGGCATGCCAGAAGCAGCATCCAAAGAGGAGTCCCTACATGGAGGCACAAATACCCTTGCATCCATTCCTGCTGCCTCTACATGAAAAGAAAGCCTGCCAAATTTTTGTAGCAAATTGAGAAGGCAGTCATGGCACCAGCAAGAAGCTGAAAGAAAGGATGACAGGGGAGGGCAAATATACCCCAATACATTTTGTTGTAGATGACACTAGGTTCCATAGAACATCTGGATTAGTTAAAAAAAAAAAAACCCAAACAAAAATTAACCACTGTACTTCAAATAGAGTTTCTGCTACTCTCTTACAACTGTTAGATAAATTTGAGAAAGCTTCATGAATCTGTATTACTTACGAAAACACGTAACACTGAAGAGAAGTTGAAACAACCAAATGCCCGTAGTTCAAAGAGGCTTTAATAACCCTGTCACGGAATTCCAATAAATCTACTGCATCATTAACAACATTGTGCACCTAATCAAAAGAAAATTTTGGTTGAATAAAACAAAAATAACTGAAATGAAAACTAACTAGTGAAATATATTCTTATTATAAATACATGCTGATACTATTATGCCATTAGCAGAACATATTCATGTGGGAACAGACATTTTCACAGTACTGGTGAAAATTTAAACTCAAAGGTTCTATAAACTCTGCATAAACAATGAATAATTACTGAAGAGCTGGATAGAGTTCCTTAAAAGAAATGAGCAATTAATGTATACTTGGAATACATCAGGTATAAGCGCAGTATTATACATGAGGTTGAGAAAAATATCCGAGATCAAGGATGTTTGAAAGTTCCCATTTTAAGACTTAGTGTTCAGTTGCTGATTATTTAAACATTTGAAATCTAATACTTTAGCGATCCCATCAAAACAATTCAGCAATATCCAAGATTTGGATAAAGATATGTTATCTAGATGCTGAATAGCTCCAGCATATATTTTAATGCTACCACACTCTGAAGTAAGAGAAATTTAGGAGATGGCCTTGCTGAGCAGGCTGTGCCTTTGCCATTTCTGTGAAAATTTTCTCAAATGATAACGTTTCAAGAAAATCACAGTTTGTCTGTAATCAGCACAGATTTTTGAGCTCAAAGATTTTAGGTGGCTAAAATCTAAGGCGGTATCTTATGACAGGGGTTTTTTTGTTTGCTTGTTTGGGGTTTTTCTTTGTTGTTTTGTTGTGGTGGGGTTTTTTTGGTTTTGTTTTTTTGTTGTTGATGGTTTTTTTTTTTTTTAAGATGTCACCATTCTGAGGATGGTAACTTGTTTGATTTTCTCCATTATGCAACCAATTGCAAAACAAGGACTGAACTCAATTATTATGAAAGCCTAGAAACCATCTCCAAAGACATATTAATTGCTATGTCCACCGCAGTGATATGTCCATAATTAACTTAGCTATTGTAGTACTCAGAAAAAAAGAATGCATCTAGAACTTTTTTGTAGGTGATATTTTCCTACATAAATGTATAGGAATAAAATAAAATCGCTATAAAATAATAAAATAAAAAATTAGTCCCAAATCAGGGTTAGCTATACTTCCTCAGTTGTTTGCATATTCAAACACCCTGGAGATTATTCGCAGAGCCCATCTGTTACGAGTCGATGTCTGGGAATGAAAGAAGAAATATGAATTTTTACCTGCTAATTTGTCTTCTGTGTTCCCAGACACTGACTCATGTTATCCCACCCACCAGACCAAATTGTAATACAGCATTTCTGTTGTTACAACTTTTCCCAATTACATATTCAACATTCAAAGAATCAAGACCGAAAAACGTTTAAGGGCCTAATTAGGAATTTAGGAACTTGACTTCGATATTGAAAATATTGGCCCAGTGTCCAATACCAAATGTGTAATTTGGAAAATTTGTAAGAATGGAAATCTTATATTATCCCAGTGTTCAGAGAGTGAATGTTGTGAGTCAGTGTCTGGGAACACACAGGACAAATTAGAAGGTAAAAATTCATATTTTTGTATTAATTCCCAGATATTTGGTAACCTAAATGTGGATTCGGGCCAAGATTTTTCAAAAGAAGGATCCTAAACTTAAGCTCCAGAAACCACATGTAGGGGCCTGTTTCATTTCCAGCAGTGCGGAGACTTGGCAGCTCCCACCGAGGTCAATGCCTATTGCTCAGTACTCAGCTGGAAGCACCATGCAGCTATCTGATGTATGTTACATGATATATGACAACTTTCTGTAGCTTTGGAAGATCTGAATCCAGGCTGTAATACAATATGTGGTGCAGAAAAGCACATTATGACTCTTTATAGTTATAGTCAGCAACAAATTTATCTGGAAATGCCCTAAGACAGCAACATTTGTCATAGCTTCATTAACAGGGATACAGTAAACCTTACTAAAGCATTAGCTATTACAAAGCGTATCAGTGCATCAGTGCCTCCAGCAACTCATAAATGCAGGTAAGGTAAAGAAAGCTCCTCTATATTATCTACATTTAGTTATGCAGCTTCATCTTTGCTGACAATTACTGTGATACTATTTAATATGATGCTTTGGTTTTGGCCAATGTATTTGTATTGTTTTCTGCATAATCATTTTCATTACACTTGAAATTATCTCTCTCTTGTAAGTGGCCTCTCACAGCTAATTTCACATGCTCTTCAGGCGAGCTTTGCATTTTTCTGGAGAGTAAAGTACTTCTGGGTTATGTAATTCTGGTTCATCTGGTGGTATAGTTTAGTTTACACGCATCTGATCTTTGGTACAACCGATAATTATTTACAACATTTGCTAACTCTGGCCATTTTATGATCTTAAACATTTTCAGTCATATATACACAGAAAAAAAAAAAAGGATAATGTTTTGTCGAGCTTTAAAAATTCCCATTTTGTATTAAAAAAAGCCCTAGAAAGCTAGTAATCAGAATGCACAGCTCTGAACTGTGAAGATTACCTCCATGGTTCTCCTCTTAATTAACGTTATTTCAAAGTTCTTCCACTCCCAGCGTTGCTCCACGACATGGGCAAAAATGACATGTCCATTTCCACATGCTCCGGCTAGTTGAGTGCCATCAACAGACCAAGCAATATTAAATATGCTGCCAGTGTTTGGCTTCTCTAAAGCATAAGACCACTTGGAGAAAGAGAGAAAAGAATTCTTAATTTTTTGGTACTTTTTGGAAATGATTTATCGTAATACATAGATTTGCAGGGTTATAATTTTTTAAGAAACATCATTGAACTAACTCTTTATTACAGCTTGAATAAGCAAACCAAAGAGATTAAATGTCTTAAGTCAGATTCTTGAAAAACGGGGATACAAAAAGGAAAACCATCAGGTACGGCAGAAACGAAAAATCTCACAATGCCTGAAGTACATTAGGTAAAAGTTATCTAGTCACAATACATTTAAAGTGTACCTAGTCATTCATAAATCTAGGCAATCAATCACTACATAAAAATTAAGTGAATGTGCTTAGAAACAATTATACTAGTTACATGAGCGCAACGGGCTGTGGTCTTAAGTGCGATGCATTCAGCTGATGCTGCAGTGACAACAGTTCCTCAACATAGAAACAGCAAGGCCTGGGCAAAATCAGTCAGTATAAACAAGGCACTCCTATCCCGGGATACAGAGAATTGCAAAGTTCTTGTGTTGCTTCTCCCTGTGCTTCCAGCATAAGGGACACTGGTGGATTACGAAAAGCTCCGAAAGCAATACCTGTATACTGTTCTCCTTGTAACACAAAAAAGAAGCTTGATACCTTGCCTACCTTTTTCTCTAGTCTCTGTTGTTACTGTACAGGGGAAGGATGTATTAAAAATTTCCAGTTGCTATGCTTGCAATAAAAACAAAAAATCTGCACTTACTGCAATCAAAGTGACATCTAGTCTGGCTTTGGAGAGAACCAGAAACAATAGCTCTGTGTGTTACGCTCATTTTAGACTAATTAAGAAGTGCTCACGGAGGAGCATCGCAGTTTAATGTCATGGAGGCACAAGTCAAATGTTTCATGTTTCAGAATCTTATTATCAAAATAAGCAGTATACCTGCTTTCCTATGCCACTACAAATTCAAATAATAGGCAAAATGGCATCATTGTACATTTTCCTGCTAACTGGATTTTGCAAGGTGGAAAGGCTCACTTGGACCTAACGAATGCATTTCTGTGGCATTGCCGCCAACATCTTCCTTCATCTTCTACTACTAGTTTACATCATCTATGTCTATTAAAATATGGTTAGCAGTTCGGTTTGTTGGTTTTTAAATGGAGGCCCCAAATTATTGGGACAGCAGGAAGCTGTGAGAGCGGCAGTGACTGGAAGCTTGTAGTGCAGTACGGATCAGAGACCAGGAGACACGCTGCTCTGCCCAAGCAGCTAGCCAGCCTCGGGCAAACGACACCAGAGATTATACAGCAGTTCGGGAACTGTGGGCTGGCTGCTAGAAGATGCTGTTAATAAAAAAAATAAGGGTGTAAGCCGCATTTATCATTTTAATTCCTTGCCTGCGCCTGCACAGGGCACATTGCCCCCCATCCTGCCCACGCGGCTCCACGGAATCGCCTGCTCCAGTGCAACGGGGATGCACAGGCAGAGCGTGCACTTTAACGAAACAGCACATGATTTCTTATCCTTTGACACCCCCCCAATACTTTCATTTTCTCTGTTAGCATGGCAAAGAATAAAATTATAAATCTCCCTAGCACAAAGAACAAAGAAGGGCTATTAAAACTAGCATTTGCTTTTTTCCTTCTGATCCATAGCGTGAATGTAGTTACAAGAGAAGCTTACATTTAGTACTAAATCTAATTTTGTTCAATATTTAGATTTCCTTCAGTGAAGAACTTTATTCTTAAATTCCCCCAGCCTTATGTAGGAGGCTCCTCTAAAGTTTAGCTGGATTCTTATTGATACATTCTTGTCAAAAACCAAAAGAATTTTCAGACCAAGACTCTTGTTTTCTATTCCTTGCATCTCAGAAATACAGTTCACACAAACCATCCCGAATCTCTGAATAAGTGTTTCCCTGAAAGTGGATGACAAAAAATGAAACAACCTTTTTATGGACTTTTAGGAAGACTCTGAACCAGGTTTTAAAACAAGAAGCAAATCTCAACTATTGTCTCTTCAGAACTGCGTAATAGAATATTTTAAAAAACATTTAGCAATTGAAGAACTACCTGAATATCCAAATACATTTGAAATCTTAAGAATCAAATCAGCAAGAAAAAACATGTGATAGAAGTTAAATGTAGACATTGGATTCTCATGACTTTTGGATACATGATATTATACCAAAGGGGAGACAGTTGGAAGAAAATACTCACCTAATGTTTCTAACACATTTCATATTCTGATTTCTTTTGCAGTACACATAAAACCCAAGAAATACTAAGTCCTTCACACAAAGTCTTCATATGATTTATACGAAATGAAATCACAAAACATACAGTAAAATAAAGGTGTCAGACTTAAATGTTCAATAGCAAGGAAACACAATAGGATGAAATTCAACCTCCCAGTTGTGCTAATGATTTGCAGAATACTATGTAAGATGACCTACTGAGTTAAGGCTCTTTTACTGCCTATGCGTGTAAGGGTGAGCGAAAGACAATGTCAGCACTGACTGAATTTCCAGTTTCAAGCACTCAATTTTAAGGCTTCAGCTTCCACACCTCTTGGCTGACAGACACGCCACTCACTGCCTATACGATCCGCAGTTGGGGAAGGCAATTGCAATTTTGGGGGAAAAGTCCATAACCTACTCTTCTGTCTCAACGGGATGAATTCTGTATGAAACACTCCATAGTAATGAAGAGCATAATATTTAACTATATCCGACATCCTTATATGGCAAATGAGTAAGCTCTTGAGGTTGTAGGACAAATGACTGTAACAAGCACACTCAGAGAATGCTCTAAATGCCCTACATCTGAGACATATTTTTCACAGCTGGCCAGATGTGATCTATCTGACAACAGTTTGAAGAAGTACTATTTCAAAACTGAATATTGGGATCCTCCCAACAGACAAATCTGTTTCTAAGGTCATTTCCCTTAGATCAAGAATCTACCCATCAGTCAGAATGAATAATAAAGGGGCATCAAGCCATCAACTAAGAACCAGTTTAAGGAGCTTGAAGAATGTGGCTTTGGTGCTACTTTTTTATGCACAGCAGATACACTGCAGCTCTGAGAGGATACATTTCCAAAACTACTTTTTTTTTTTTTTAATCCAGAAGTCTTTTTTTCCAGGTAGTTGAAATACTCAGTAAAATATTTCCAGAGTACAACATTTTTTTTTTTAACAAAATATGTAAAGCAATTACAAAGTTTTATTTTCCAGTTAGTTTTGAAAGCTCTCAGTATAATTCAGACCATTCCAATGATTCATACTCCCTGCAGATGTCTGGTACGTTTATCATGTACACAAACTGTTATAATAAAAATAATTTAGCTCTCTATTTGTAAGACAGGAACAATTTTTAAAAACCAAAATACACTGAGTTAAAAAAAAAGGGTATGAATACGATTATATGAATGACTGTATGAGCGTTGTTCTAACATTAGCTGCAATACTACACTTTGGTATTACTGTTTGGCTTATACTTTTCCTGTATCATAATTAATTTTTCATTGCATTCAATGAACTCTCTCAAGAACAAAAACAGTAGTTACAAAAGTTTCATTATATTAAATAAATACATAAAAGCAATACCTTAAGCTTCTCTTTTCTGATTGCACAATGTAGTAAAAAAGATGAAGTACTATAGTCATTGAATACTGTCTGACTTCCATAAATGGAAACTGAGTAGGCTTTTGAGATGTCGGCGAAATTATTTTGATGAGGAGATTCAGAGAACTCTGTGTCCCAGGAACAAGGACAGCCTTTCACATGGATAACACTGATGCTCCAAGACTGAATATGAAGGATCTAGTTAGTTATTATTTCTGGACTGAACGCAATAAATTAAGAATGGTTGCCCACAGAATACCACAGCATAAACATTTTGGAAAAAACATAGAGAATAAAGAGTATTTTCTTATATTTTAAATGATAAGAGTAATACTGATGTCAGCTGTGCAAAAGACACTTGGTTGTTCCTGGCTCATCTCTGTTTCTGCTGCGTTTACCAGTATATGTGGAGCTTTGAACAGGGAATGCTGACATAAGCTGAACTAAAGTTGATACTGCCGAGCCTCCCCATGACGTTGGAATCTACATAGCATACTTAATCCACTGACTTTAATAATAGTCTTTGCCTATTATTTTGCCTTTGTTTATGAAAAGAAAATGTGCAGTCTCGCCCACAATCCATTCCAGGAATCAGAGCACAGAATGGAGTAACACCAAATACATGTTCTTGTCCTTTTATGCCCCAATTGATATAAACCAAGACGAGTGTGGTAGAATCAGCCTCCAATCCACGTCTGACAAAGAAAGTTTCAGGTCCTCTGAAACTGAGGACCTCTTTTTTTTTTTTTTTTAAGTGAAGGCTCAGTTTTCCTTGTGTCCCACAGGGCATTTCATATAAGTGCAGAGGTAGCCGACACCTGAAAATATATTATAGTCTGAATGTCCATTAAAAGCTGGCAATCAGCTCTCACTACTTCTGAGTGATGAACCAATACTTTAGTGCAAACTGCCCAGAAGCTTCCCATCAGAAAACGACTATTAATTTTCTGATGAAATGGAAAGCACATTGGATCTTACAAGATTATAAAAATCAATTATGCAAAGCAAATCCATACTTAGGTGCATTAGAAACACCTGAATATGCACACATATATGGAATTAGCTCATGGGAAATATATATGTATATATGTCTATATATACCCCTCCCCCCAATATTTTACTGAGTATAAAATAAAATTATATTTTACAATATAAAACTTATTAGGCTTTCAATTCCTACCACACGGGAATCCACAAAAGATTCTACAAACCAGAGATAACATGCATAACTGGAGGTAAGGAAGTCCACATGTGAACATAGGGCAATTTACCTGAACAGGAAAAACTATCCTTGATACAACTACTGAAGTACAGAACTATGAGGGATTCCTGTTGCCTTCTTAAACTTTTGTTGGACTTGACCCCAGTAATTAATGTGAATTATCAAGAACTCAGCTATGACCTCCAGGTGAGGTATTAAGCTGTGTATTAGAAGAACAAAGACAAATAAAGGATATCTAAAATTCTCTTGAAATCCAAGCACATTCTCACAATTATTAGACCCAAGAACTAAAAACAGGATGACAAGCTGTCCCATATAAATTCTTAACCTTAGAAAATGAACACTGATGTAGTTCTTTAAATAGATTATTACTTCCATAGATGATCCACATGTTTTCGTTTTCTTCCAGAAGTTACATTAGCCAATTCTAATAAATTAAAATATGTGAACTTGGAAAGAACTGGTCAACAACGTAACTCCATGGGAAACCTATCTATAATATTTTTTCTTTTATTGAGCTACAAAGAATTCAGGATCATGACTGTTAATAAAGGTAGATGAAATAGAGACAGCGCAGAAAAAAACCCTTGTTTTTGTTACACTGCCAAATGCATATCTCTGTGAAACAAGACTAAAACTAAATGTAATAGGATCAAAGCTCACTGTAACTCTATAGAAAACAGATTTGCTTGGGTTTTCATAGTGCTCTAGTTTAGGACAATTCATCACTATCAGAATAATATGAAAACGTATGCACTGTCTATATGCACTTTCAAAATCTTGCTATCTCTTTTTATATTTGTCCAATATCTAATGTTAATTTAAAGGATAAATTATGTTAATTTTATAATAGTCACACAATTTACTGTCCTGAATGAAAATCATGGCTTTAATGCTAAACACTTAAATTATTTTCAAAGCTTCTCTGTAAATACCTGCTACACTGTAGTTTTAATATTCTTAGATGCTTTTTTCCCTCATTTGTCAATAGTTCAAAAAATAAGGAAAAAAGGACAAACAGTGCTAACTATTTAACATACAGCCAATCCCAGACATTAAATTAATGTAATCAACGTTCATTAAGTTCAAGTCTGTATCTTTTTGAGAAGAAAGCTGAATAGAAACATGTTATCACAGAACTCAGTATTTTTTAGCCATAGCACCACACTCACACTTGTTGTAAATGGGGTGGCAGGTGAAGAGTAGTTGTTACACTCGGAGAATGTTTTTCTTTATTTTCTATAGATATCAGGCAATATTCCCTAAATTTTATTAAGTTTTCCAAATGTTTTTTATAGAATTTCTAGCAAAATTAGATGGTCCACGGAACAAGCCATGGAATATAAAAAGCTGTGTATAACAGAATCAGTCAAATATGCAACTACCAGTCTAGTAAAATGGCCACAATTCATTCTGTAATAAAAGAGAAAGTTTGTAACACGCACATAACCTTTTAAAAACATGAACAGATTTATGCAGAGACTTGCTTTCATTACAAAGCATTTGCTAAACATAGTGATGAAATCAAGATAAAAGTATTTCAAAGGGCAAGATTTAGCACTCAAACAAACATCAATTTATTTACGAAAACAGACTGTAAACATCACCAGAAAAAATGTTCAACAAGAGCACAATTAATTTGGAAAACAACAATCACCAAAAATCAAATCAAACTGATCAGTCGCCTTTAAGAGTAAATAAATCATTAATGGAAGAAAATCTAAAAGGCCTCCCCAAAACAAATGCATAAATACATTCAGAGTTATCAAAATATAAATTTGATTTCCATATTTGCAAACTTTTGGTGGTGATTTTAAAAGGATTAATCTGACCACAGTGTTTCACTTTAAAGTTTTGTTTAATCAATTATCCGTCTACACTCTCTAAGGCACTGGGAAAGCAACCTGTCTTTAGAGCAGATGGGTATGGTCCATTTTCTAAGACACTTATGTGGGAGTGGAGTGGGGAAGGAGGAAATCAGTGAATTTCAGTCATTCTTACCATCTCTTACTGTGTAAATATTTTGACCTGATCAGTAATGTCAAGGGAAGCATGCAGAGCCACAGGAAATAGCTTACATAAATGAACTTTTTAAGCACTGCCCTCCATCCAAGTGATTAGATTCTGAGAAGCTGTGAACAACAGGAAAGCTAAAGTCTATCCATCGATACATCCAGCTTTAGATTTCAATATATATACTTTAAAATTAATCTTAGCACTCTCCACAGGATTAATGATCATGGACACTAAAGCAGGCAACAAATTCCAACATTAAATATATTTTGTTTAGTAATCCATAGGATAGCCATAATCATTTCTTTTAGATACAAAATGCTATGGCAGCAAAAGTGACTTTTAAATGAAGAAATAAAACTTCTAAAAGTTACTATTGTATTTGTAGTTTTCTTTTTTAACATGAAGCTGCTAGAACAAAGTATCCAGGTAGAAAGAAAAGAATAGGAAAAAAGAACATACGCTAACAGAATTTAATTTAATTATGTCCCCCAAACTGAACACATATGCTAGAGAAGAGTTAATGAGATATATATATATATATATATATATATATTGCCTGATGGCTCCCTGAGGAGCAATTTGCCAATACAGCTCCATTACATCAGACATAATAAAAATGTCTATGTTGACCAGTAAAAGCCAGGTCTGGTTCTCTTCAAACTCCATCACTCTGGTGGTATGTGAATCATTCTTCCTCTTCCCTCAATACCAGCAAAGCCTCTTCTTTAGTAACTATTTACATTCTATGTCAGGAAAGAAACTCGCATGAAAAATCATGACTTTTGAAAATAATAAATTATCATTGCTAGCTGTTAAACAGACAAAAGCATCTGGCACTAGCTACTGTACATGTCTTTGTTTCTTTGAGTTGAGTAACGAACGAGGTAAAAGAACCCTTAATTTTATGAAAAAACAAACCTATCTGCATTAAAATTTCAAAGTCCACAAGCCTCTTCAATGTTAAATGCCGATTAAAAAAAATTACTGGTTTTCAGCTAGCAGGAGCTGGAACCATACTCGCAGTAAATTATATTACATAATAACTAGCAAGAAAAACAGTTAGGCCCTGGGGATCAGAAACAAAAGCTATATGCTACAAAACAGCATACATGACAGCAGAAAAAGAAATCTAGTACTTTTCTTCCTTTTCCACTGCATCAATCTTTGCCACTTTTAAGCATAAATCTATATTGATTGCAAAATTCAATTTAAATCGTTGGCCTCACCCACACAAGAGCATATTCATTTCAGTTTACCACTTGCTGATATAGCTCAGTAATCCCAATACTCAGAAAGGAGATGGGAAGTGGTTGCAGAAGAAGAGGGTATGGTTTAAAGCGCTGTTTTGAGAAGAAAATACTAATGGCTAGTCTGATTATTTAAACCAGTGTATGGTACATAATGTACTCCAACACAGATGTAATTATACTCAAATAAATTGCTTTATACAAATATACCTTAATTGGCTTCATCAAGTGAAATATGGTAAATGTATATAAACACCTCTACAACAGCATATTTATATAGGGAGACAGAAAGGCGACAGTCAGGGTACATTACTGCTGTAATTACATTTCAAGTGGAGTTAAGTGGCATATCAAAATATAGCAAAATCTATATAGGATATATCTGGATAGGATATCCACCTTGCCTAGGAACAGAAGCTTTAAGGAAACCCTGACGGACCCTTCTGAGGGAAGCAGCAAGTGTATCAGCAGATCTGTGCACCGAGCTGGTAAAAATAATGACAAAATCCTACCCCTCAGTGCCTAACATTAACCCATCCCAAAGAATGCCAGGGAGAGGAAAAGATGTCCCCACTGGTGATGTAGCCACTTAACAGCAATCTGAGTGTCCCACCCTCTAACAGCTGAGGCATGACTGCACAATCTTTATGACTGTATGTATAGAGACAATTTATCCATTTTCTTCCGCAAAGAGAAATAGTATCCAATTTTGGACAAAACAAAGGCAGACAAAAAAAAAAAAAAAAAAGAGTAATTTCAAGAATGGAAAACATTAGATGATGGAAATTGCAATCTGCTCTCCAGATTTATACCAGAGAGACAGAAAATATCTTCTTTACTTCATTATCTTTTATAACTACTTCAGTATCTTTTCTACCTATGTGAGTGGTAACCCAATCCTTTGCACAAGTTCATTCCACAGACTCCAACTCTACTCACTACTTTACTCTTAATTTTCTAGCGTGTTTGTAAACACACAGGTAAGGTAATAAAAATCTCCTTAACATAAATATCTTAAAAATTTAAATATCAAAATAAAACAACTTTTTTTTAAATCGGAAAATTAATACCTTCCAAAAGAAAATTGCATATGAACACTTGTGTTTTCCTTCAAGATAATTATAATCAAATTTTACTTATACACATTAAGTAGCAATAGGAATTTTTCAAAGCAGGTAAGAGGAAAAGGTGAAGAAAATAGAAGCAATCCCTACTTCAAACTTGATGCCTAGCTTACACTTCTGTCAGCAAAGATCAGTGAAACCAGAATCAGTATAAAAAGTGAAATATGAAGACTCAGAGATCTTATCCTGCATGCCTCTTGTCACATAATTTTTTACAGGCTCTTCTTCATGAATACAAAATTATTTGAAAGACATAGTCCAAGTTCATGGTAAGAACCATGCTCTACTGAAAATGCCCAAAAACATGACAGCAAACACCATTTTCCTAATCTGAGCAAAAGAGCAACAAACACAACAAGAAAAGAGGTAGCAAATGGGACAATGAAAGTCCCAAACCAGCAAGGTTCAATGCAACCGAGTCTGAACAAAAGTTGCAGAACCACAGGAAATCCAGAGAGACAATCAGGTCAATCTGTGCTCTGGGCTAACTAATTTAGAATAACAATGAAAGTAGATGAAACTGCATTAAATTAAATTTAATTGGGGACCAAGTTGGAAAAAAAGAGCCCTAGGTAAACAATAACAAACTGGGAGTAAAGCTTCAAGTGAGGAAAAAAAAAAAGGAAAAGAAAAGAAAAGGTATCTCTCTTAGGAGCCTTTCTTCTCTCACAACAGTTAAGAAGTAATAGACGCTCAGATGAGAGGATTAAAGTATGTCTTTAGCTTGAAAAACTCTGCCTTGTCTAGCCATCAGAAGTAGAAGCATGAATGTTAGCTCCTCTTTTACTGCTGCTTTAGCCTTATCATTTCTAATGCCTGACAATTGCATTTTATGATCTCCTCATGAGATGTGCTTGTCAACTCTTAGTATTTTTTAAGAAAAAAGCTAAATACTAAAAGCACAGGATATTGTTCTTCTACCTCTTCTTTGAAGGTAGGTTATTGTTATACACTCCTTGCTTTTTATGGTTAATAACTACATGATATGACTGCCTTACAATACATTCTTGTAAACTCTTTGTGTTTTTAAGGAAAAAAGCTAAAAAATGCACCGGAAAATTTAATGTCCTGAAAGGCAAAATATTATTAAAAAATTTTATCCAACCCAAAACATATTTAGAAGTACAGCTAAGGAGATCAAGAAGGCAATATCTTAGTCAGATGCACCCAGTAGAAAGGTGCTGGAAGACATGACTAGTTCTTGCTAATAAAAATACCCGCCTGTACACGTATATCCTCAGGAATATTTACTGTATTTTCAATAAATTTGTACAGTTCCACATCTGGTATTTCTCAGAGTTGTTACTTACCCCAGTTTTATCGCATAGACGCAAAGTATGAAAAGACCCCACAGCAAATAATTCTCCATCCGCAGCCCAAGCAACAGATGTTATAGGATATTCATGGGGCTGTGAGCTGTACAGTAGACGTCCATAACTGTCCCAAACCTTAATAAAAAAAAATTAAATATATATCTATATGAACATAGATTGAACATACCCTTACTTATTCTAGCGCTATCGCTTTCCCTCATTATCACAGAAGTTGCAGAAATATACCAAGTCATTTCAGTGCCTTTTTGTGTAACTAGAAAAATCACAAATATTATACTTCACTTTTCACCAAAGGTTGTTCCTAATCAATTTTGGTTTGTTTAATCCAATAGACTTTGCTTTGCTGCTATGGCAAATGCTACATTATTCTGTATAAAATATTTTGAACTAATGCGTTTTGTTTCCTGCAAATTACTGTAAGTCTGTAAAATAACCACAAGGTCTATTCTATTTGCACTCATTTCCCAACAATGTGAAGCTCCTCTGCAAATTTCCAGACCAAAGAGATTTTCTCACTGATTGAAGCCAACAAAATACCAGGAAGCCAATTCACAGAGTCATTTCATTTTAACACTTTGAGATTTTTTTTTTTTTAAATTTCTTAATTGTGTACATTTTTATCACAGCCACTATACACTTAGAGAATGACAGAACCAAATATGATACAATTAAAAATAAGCTCCTACTTCAGGGAAGAAACACAATATGTGCTTTCCATTTTGGATACAGAATATTCTAACCAAAAAAATTCTAAAGGGATTCACTAATCCTCCTGTAACAGAAAACAGGAGCTTTATCTCCTCTAATTTTATATGTCATTAGCTTTTTCAGTATATGTCATAGCTTATACTATTTCAAGTAATCATATCTATATTTCTGCATATTTTCCTTTCAGAGTTTGTTTCACTTGTATTTTACCTATTTTTAATCGGCTGTATTTAAAAACAAACAAACAAACACATTTCAAATTTTATGCTACTAGACAGAGCGAGATGTATTTACAAGTAATACAACTTAGGGTAACAAGTCTTTCTTGAAAACTAAAGACTTCTCATTTAATTTTGAGCTTCCAAGTATTGTTAAAATTAGAAAATGTCAGAATGCCGAATATCTTTTTCAGTTATTTAGTTTCCCCTAAAAAGTTAACCAGTACTCACTTTATATTTACAATCTTCACCTGCAGAAAGAATGAGATCATTAACTGAGTTCCAGTCAGTTTTTAAAATAAGTCCATCATGGGCTTTCCACTGAAATGGAAAAAAAAAAAATTAAACATAGATGCAACAAGTCTGACAACTTCTATTTTCACTATTTATCACTCATCATTTACTAGCATTCATACAGGCCAGCGTAGATCAGGCTTTCCAACAGTACAAATGCACAGACGTCATCTCTTCTGCAGAAAAATAAATTAAATACAGCCTGAAAAAGGCAGAATGAGAGCATAACAATCTTCACTAAAAGCGTGTTCTGAATGATTGCTTCTCTATCTTTCTGCCTTTTCGTAACAAATGAAAAGGGAAAGGCTTCTGTGTCTTTTTGCTTTTTCTTTGTTTACAAAAAGGGAAATGCTTAATCACATGCCTGAAGAATATCCACAGCAGAAACTGTCAAAAATTTTTTAGTTTAGAGAAATGAAAAATCTCTTTATTCTCAAAAAACCTAAGGGGGTGGGGGAGGGGAGCGAGCGGTACACATGTTGCATGGAAAATTTTAGCACAAACATTTTACGTTTGGCAAAACTCTAGATAACTGAAAAAAGTTTTCACATAGAAGTGTGCAACCACCTTAATGTATTAACGATACCTGCAAAACTTTAGCATTTGGCTGAAGAGGTTTAATAATCAGCTGCTTCCCTGAAGTGTAGAGAACTTTTCCAGAATCAGGTCCCCAGGCTACTGAGTACACTGGTGTTCCTGTAGACAGAAACAAAGAAATAAAGCATTTCTGGTACTTAGCAGATCGAATTATGCAGAAACTGCTATAGCCACTTCAAACTGGTTACTTAAAATCACATATCAAAAATCCAGGAGTGGGAGAAAGCCAGACTAGGGCCAACCATTTGTCCTCCACACTTGTCTGACCGCACTTATGGCCACGTTTACTTGCTCACTTCATGTTTTAGACAGCCACAGGAACAGCAGGAAGAGACAAATGCAACCCAGAAGGACAACTCGGAAGACTTTAGCTCATGCTGCATACCCTTCCAACACTTCTCAAGGAAATAAAAATACATAGAATGAAGTCCTGGCGAATCCACTTGAGTAAATCATCAAACGCTTACCACTTTTAATGGGGTTACTCTAAATTTAACTCTGAACAAATCAACTCTATGCAAAACAAATAATGAATTGACAGCTTGTCCAATACTACATCTGGGTTACCGAAAATGTGGATGACTTTACTACTGCTATAGGTATCTCCTTTTCTCATATTGTATCTATCCATTTTTTCAATACATCACTTAAGACTTACTGATTTTATTGCAAGGTCTGTCCCAGCAGACTGACTACATTTACTACTTGCTTCTTCATTTCATGGTCTGTCTAAAACAATCTCTGGAAGAATTAAAATCACCAAATTTCTTCTGCTATTCTAAGATTTCTTCTTCAGTCAAATCATCTTTATAACTGGACAATTTTGCTTCTTCAGCTTCATTGAACCTCCCAATTGTTTTTATTTCCCTACTCTTAAAATAAAAATCTAACCAATTTATTCCAAGATATAGTTGAGCAAAATAACATGACATTGTCCTTCTCACCTCTGGGTCACCTTTCATCTTTAAGGTGCTTCTCTCACACCCTGATGTACTGATCCCCTGGCTCACGGTTAACGGGAATACTGCAAAGATTTGTGTTGCTGTTTCCGTTCGTACCATTTTCTCTATTATATCAAAGTCCTTCGTGGTCAGTTGTATTGGGTTCGGCTGAGATGGAGTTAATTTTCCCCACAGCAGCCCTCATAGTGCTGTGCTTTGTACTGGTAGCTAGAAAGGTGTTGATAACACACCAGTTTTTGGCTGCTGCTGAGCAGTGCTGGCACAGTGTCAAGGCTGTCTCTCCAACATTCCCCCCTTCACCAGTAGGCTGGGGGTGGGCAAGATCTTGGGAGGGGATGTAGCCAGGACAGCTGACCCCAACTGACCAAAGGGATATTCCATACTATATGATGTCTGCTCAGCAATAAAAGCTAAGAGAAAGGAGGAGGGGCAGGGGGCATTTGTTATTACGACGTTTGTCTTCTGGAGCAACCGCTACGCATACTGAAGACCTACTTCCTGGGAAGTGGCTGGACATTGCCTGCTAACGGGAAATAGAGAATACATCTTTCATTTACCTTTGCTTCCGCATGCAGCCTTTGCTTTTGCTTTATTAAACTGCCTTTATCTTGACCCGCAAGGTTTTTTTCCATCTTATTTTCTAGCTGCCCTGTCCTGCTCAGGAGGGAAGCAATAGAACGGCTTGGTGGGCACCTGGCGTCCAGCCAGGGTCAACCCACCCCACCAGTTTACTTTTAAGGTCTATCTGTAATACGGCATCTTTCATTCAGTATTAAAATGTTAACTCCTCCCAACTGATCAGTCCACAAAGTCAGCCTTCAATGCCCAGCTGTCAAATCTTCACACCTTCTCTCTTGCTACCTGTTTAGTCTGTAGACAATTCCTACAAATACTTACAAAACCACTTCATGTTTACCTTGAAATCCCCACGCACTTCTTTGCCAGAATACCTACAATACGATTAAATCCAATGCTGAGACCACTAACTGTGATGCTGACCAATACCTAACTTAAAATCAACAAATATTTGTACCAAAAGTAAGCCCAGCAAGTCAGGTAGATGGTCCCCCATGCCACCACCTATCATTTTAATACTGTGTTTTTAATACTGTTTTTAATATTAAATATTTTAATATTAATATTTAATATTGTGGTTTTAATATCAATATTAATATCAAACCTCATTATCTATTGCCATTTACCATGCTATTAACTTGTCGAACTTTTTATAAGGGAACAGTTTTACACAACTCCAGAAAATTAACGGTAATAGCTGCATTTTGTATTTACTTAATCTTTTATACTCTAATGCAGTTTTATTCAAAATTGTCACTTAAAAGATACAGAAAATCAACACGCCAACAGTCATCCTAATACTTATCAAGAGACAACAGAAAATAGCTCTTTTCACCTACAATAGTGAGACTGAACACAAATGTGGGTAGAAAAAGTTTTGTGTTGCACCTGAATTATTCTTTGTAAGATGTTTAGGCTCCATAATTAAGCCTCTAACAAAACACATATTTTTGTTTTGCTGCACATACAAAAACCCAAACATCCCATACTCAAGCAACTTACAAAACAAATGACAACAAATAAAACCAGAAAGACTGGCCCGCAGACTTCACAGATTTTTCCCAATTAATTGAAAACATTTTTTTGCAGATTGAAAACTCTGGTATGATATATATAGAATAAAGCTGACTGTTCCGTTTTAAAATCATGTTATGTTGCAGTTTTCAAATGACCTTTTTTGAAAATAGAAAAAAGTAAAAAATTACATGGAAAAAGCATCCAGGAAAAAAAAAAAAAAAAAATCAGACTTGCCAACTATGCAAATATTTTCCATAGTACTTGACAGGATTAGTCTTCCCTGAAGAAGAAGAATCAAAGTATTAAGCTACTTGATTCCTTGCAAATAAAACTAAGAAAGTTAAGTAAAGAGCATGTCTAAACATTTATTTCTATCACAGCAAAAGCCCTGTAGCAATGGACAGCAAGTTTCAGCACAGCCTCAACATTACAGTGCATATAAAACTGCAAGGAGGGAGACTATGTAATAAGTCCCTGTCAGACTATTCTCTTTACTTTTTGTAAAACTTTCTTCCGTATCTTCTGAAAAGGGAAAGAGAAGGCTTATTTCAGGCTTCTGTTCTTCTCTAACAGCCTTAATATTCTCACTGGCAGAAATGAGGACTCTGAAGACACGATTCAATGGTCTAAACACAAGCACCTAAGCAATGTGATGACCTAGGGTACTCCAAGATACCCATGTGGACCTTACAGATACAACACAGGACCCGAAGGAGATCCATCTCCTGGACTAGATTCGGAGGCTAGGCAGAATAGCCCAATAAACCTCAAATGGCACTAATGGCAAACTTACATTAAGACAACTGAACTGTACCCCAAAAGTTCTGTTTGAGAAATAAGAAACCTCAGAAAGAGCAACTAATTTTTACAGCCTAAATGTTGGTATTTGACAATTTCATAATTTTAGAAGAGAAAAATGGAAAGAAATTGTCCTAAATTCTCAGAGATGTGCACTTCTTAGGGAGTCATGCATATTTCAGCTGATAACTAAGTATCAAACTGATCAAATGAAATAAAATTGAGCAAATAAACCATTTTTTGTACATCTATCATTTACGGTGGTAAAACACCCCAAAAGGCTTAAGAAATGCTCTTACAAGGTAAAACTTTCAAAGACACTTTTGGCATATTAAGTTCCATTTCAAAAAATGACCCAGGAATATCTTTTTATGGGAATATTTTGATGATACTTAGATACTTAAGTGATTGAACTGCTAGATCAACTGTCCTAACATCATCTAATACCTTACCTCTTAAGCCTTTGAATTTTCTCTTTGAACAAAAAACTTATTTTATTACGGCCACATCAATACAGCACACTAAACTTGGATTTGAGCTTCCAAATAGTCAAACTCTAAACTGAGACCTGGTGTCATTGCTCCTGTATATTTTTGTACTTTGTGTATTTTCTTTTAGGAAGACATTTATTTTATGTTACTTAGAAATACAGAATGATGTAATTTTTTTTTTTAACTCGTCAACCATTACAGGAGACAACTCATAGAAACATACAACATATATTAAGTAAATCTGGCACTAGCTGTTTTCCTACTGGCAGCAATTTATGTTGAAAATGACATAAATTCTGTCACCAGCTGTACAGAAATTCTAAATAAACTAATTTTTGTCCTGCTCTAATGCTGATTTAACAATCAGAAGACTTTTATATTTAAACCAAATGTTTAACTTTTTTATGATGGCTGACTACTTAACCACAATTTCCAGGGCTTAACAGCAGGAGCTAAGTTAACTCATTTCCTTCTGCACTTAACAAGAACTTGGTTGGGAAAAGACTGCCAACACATTGCATTGTTCTGGAAGGAAAAATTCAGCAGAACAGACAAACTGCAGTGAATTGCATTGGTGATAAACAGTTTCAGGAAAAAATACTCTCTGAGAAAAGAAGTGAGAAAAGCAGAAAAGGTGGACTGAGAGAACATCTGAAGAAGGAACATCAGCATTAAGCACACAGGGTGGGCTTTTCACATCTCAGTGCTCTACTAGCAGATGTTAATTCCCAATGAATCATTCCTGTGGCCAATGCATACAGCAGAGAAAGAGCTAGGTTGAGTGCAGGAGTGACAGAGCAGTCACTCTGACACTTTCAGCCACAACAGATACTTTGGTAATTACAACAGTAAGTCTGTGCGAGACTTTTTACTTTCACAGAGGTAGAAACATTCATTCAGACAATTTCATGTCTCTCTGTGGCAGCACAAAAAATAGGAGCTGCATTTGGAATACAGTTGTCCCTTAAAAAAGTAAGTCCCACTTCACAATAAACATGTTGTAATTAAACTGTTTACATTGCAATTGTTGTGACTTTGCTTCCATTAACCAAAAAGGCAACCTATAAGCCAATTATTTGTATTACTCCCTGGTGCTTACTCAGCGTCCTAGTCACTGGAAGCCCATCAGAAAGTCAGCAGGGCCAAAAGATAAGTACTCAAGAAAGATATGGTTCTAGGAGTACCAGAAGACAAATTCAAGGTGAAAGAAAGGTGACAGAAATCACCTGAAGAATTAAAAATCCATCTGAGGTAAAGTGGTAGAATGTGTGACACAGAAACAATAGGTCTCTGGATAATGATGTTTAAATGATAAATAAGTATCATATTATTTTATAATGGAACGTCATGGCTTCACCAAGAATCAAAAAGCACATGGAGAACACCGACTTTGTCTGTACAAGGTATGTGTACTCTCATAAAGGTTATGGTGATGTCCTTGATCAAATGCTCTTAAAGAAAGTTTCCATGGCACAAGAAATAAAGTCATCCCGTGGATTTAAAATATGACTTTCCCACAAGGAATTACTCCTGTCTTGACTGGAATTAGGGACACCAGAATAATTAACCAGGATCAAAGCAGGTGCTCTAGCAATGAAATACTTAGGGTGGATCCATGAGGCTTGCTTGCTTGCCCTGAAGCTTCTCACATCTTGGAGTAAGAGTAAAGTTATCAGCAAAGCTGTCAGCTTCACTGGTGCAATAAGCTAAAGAAATGGCACTGCAGAATAATCTTGATTGTAGTGAGGAAGGCACACCTGCATTCTACTTAATTTTCAGCTTGACCAATACCTTTGACTCCCCAGAGGACTTCGAGGGTTAGAAAGCCAGTGACTCATGAACTGCAGCACCAGCAATTTTAGCCAGACATTTCAAGAGAGGCTATGCAACTGTGGGCTCAGCATGGGTCCTACTAACCAGATGTTTGGTCTGCAAAGAACTCAGTTAGTGCAGGTGGCACCAATGACACTACAGACTTCACCTCAAACAATCTTAGTGTCAGAGTCTACAAAGCACCATAAAAATTCGTGCTGGTAGAGCCATCTCCTCTTTCACATGTGGACCATCAATACTTTATACATGCTAATCTTCATAATTCTGTGGCGCTCTCCACAGGAACATAGACACTGCGCACAGCGTTATGCTGCAATGTATACAACACAGAATATATAGAGAAATCCCGCTTTAACCAGAATCCCGTGGGTTACCAACATATACCAAAGAGATCCATGAAAAAAAAGCAAGAGAAATCAGCGCACCATGTCAGCTGGAAGCCCAAAGGACTGCAAATAAGGCATTTTTTTTTAAAAAAGCTTTCAGTTTAGGGAAAAGAAGGAAAAAAAGGAAGAATATTAAGAGATAATCTAAGGATGAAGAAGTGACAGTAGGCTCAAAGAACAATGCAGCCATAACAGCAATACTACAGCTAGAGGCTGAATGCAGTAGAGGCTATGGGGTCACACTATCTTTATTCCATGCATCGGCATGATGGAAGGACATGCAGCCAGAGCGCTCCATGTAATGACTGAAAAAGCTAAAAAAGGGAAAAATATATGTTCGTGTTTTTGTAGTGAATAAAAAGCCAAAGATAAAATAGGCATGTGGACCATCATCCAAAGATAAGAGCTTGAAAATTTATTTCTAATACAAAGAGTGGAATGAATAGAAAGAATGTCAGCAATGGGAATCCTTTCATTTCTCAAGGAGATGATAAAGGAAGTACAAAATTAGCTCAAACATGATATACCTCTCTTAAACAATTAACAATTTCTGCAGAATCCTATCCTGATCCCAGGTATGTCAGTAGCTTACAGAGGGGTCTGTGGGAATCTGATCCTATAAATTTAAAGTTTAAAGCGTTTGTGAGCCTCACAGGATCTTATCTCAAAACACAAATACAAGATGACAGTTATTCCATGGGGACTCAACTGTACTTTTATACTGTACCAGAAACTGTAAGAAATCAATGAAAATTCAGCTTGCATATTTCAAACTAGAACACATCTCTTACTTTATAAGCTTCATCAAACCTCAAATAAGCACAATGAAGTATAAAAAAAAACCCTGAAACATATCAACTGAGAAATAGTGAAGAGTGTGTGCTTCGACCTTTTTTTTTTTTTCAAAAATTACAGTTCAGTTGGCTTATCTTTTTACATTGTAAGCATGAAAAAACATTACATCTGAATATGAACTTCCTTAACAGAATTGAAATACATTTTACATTCACTCCTGTGGTTAAAATGCCTTCAACAGGTTGAAAGAATTTAGATAATTTGTTTTAGAAAGAGATAAAGGTCTGACATTTAACCCAACCCCAGGTGCATGTGGTTTCTTAAAAAATGTCAAAAGGTCACATGATCTCAATGTATGAAGTCTGAAAAACAAAATCTAGCTCAGTATCTTCACTGAAATAGTACAAAAGGGTTAGAAATTATGATTATAAAAAATAGCTTTAAAAAAATATCAAATATCATTTGTATAAATACATATTTGCAGTTTATACTGTTGCACTTCACAGTAATGCGATGTTTAATTAACTTAAATAACTGGAATGGTGTACTATGCATAAAACTGTAGTTACAAAGCCAAGATCAAGGTTAGGACTCCATGGCCCCAGTTCAACAAAGAACTTAAGCACAGGGATTGTTTCACTTCAGTAGGACTGTCTGCATATACTAAATTAGTTACTGAGTTAAATAGATAGATGAACCAAAAGCTGTTAAGAGTTTTAAAGTTCAGAGGAACTAACCTACATGCACTTTGCATCTTTCAGGCATTCTTGCAATACTTTTAGATTTTTTTTTTTTCCAGTTTCACCATAAGAGTCTGTGGCTTGATATTAAAAACTAGATTTTTTTTCTTGTTTAATTCTTTAGCCTTTCCAGAATCCTTAGGGTGAAACTGAAAGTATTGTCTAAAAATGTTGCAATAATACTTTTAATTTGAAGAATTTTTTTAAGATAATCATGTTATTAAAAATCCAGTTCCCCCTGTATTCAGCTATGGTTTACATTTAATTTTAGTTAAGTTTATCTAGGCCTTAAGATCCTTAAACAAACCATTACTGCCAGATTTAGGGTCTGTTATTTAAATATATTTCATAATACCCCAAATTAAAAAGTTCTAATAGAACTTCAAGAAAATTAACTTACCTTGCTGAGCTAAAGTGGACCTCAGCATTCCACTTTTAGACCAGATTTTCACTTGGCCATCTTCACCAACTGTAAAGTCATCACAGAAATCATCAACTTAAATGCAATAATCAGTCTAACAAACATGGCACTTGTATTTACCTAGGAAACACTAGAGTTAAAGTAAGTCAAGGTCTTCTTAGAGGTAAATATTGTTTATGTAGTCTTTCTAACATGCAAACAGGTAGTATATTAAGGAAAAAATATTTAAGACTGTTCTTCTGCTATTATCAACAAGTCTCTTCCTCTCCTGAAAATCCCTGTAGTCTCCTTATCTGAAGCTGCTGCTGAGAAGTGAAAGTCCATCACTATTAAAGTATCCCAAGTTCTGTATTCTCTATTCAGCATTGCTAGTACTTTTCATCTATTTACAGTTCAATGGCCTGGAGGCTGATTAAATGAGTCTCTTAGGAGTCTGAAGAGAGTAAGAACAGATTTTATGTATTAAACTGGAGGCTTCACAGTTGATAAATGGTGAAACTGAAGATAACTGAAGGCTCTGTTTGGAAGGCTTAAATTTTATAACATAACTGCGTGTTACCAAGAAATTCAGTTTACTTATTAAAGATTAAGTTCTTATACACAATACAGCATAGTTAGGTATGCATTAAGAACACAGATTTCCTAGTGTGCTATCATATTTAAAACATACAGCTCTGGGCCTTCATTTAGGCCTCCCAGATTCAATTAATGAGGAAAAAGGTGCACCTAGATGCTTAATGTCATTCTTCCATTCAAAGGAAATTTACTTATCAGATTTCAGCTTTTTATATCTGGCCAATGTAGCTTTTAAGTGTTTAAAAAGTGTAAAAAAAAAATTTAAAAATCTTATTTGTGCACATTTGATACTGTTGAAATACAGCCATAAAGAATATTCTAACTGATACAGGATCATCAATGATTCACTCTTCCTCCAAGTATAGTTGCAGTATAAGAGTAGACCTTCTCAGAGTATGCTGTTTGGATATGGTGATGAATTCCCATACTCCCCGTAAGTGTCATGTAGTCTTTCAAAAAAAAAAAAAAAAAATAGAGAGAGAGAGAGATATTGAAAAGACCACTTTAACTTTTTCTTTGGAGAAGTTCCTGAGGCAAATCTGTCTTTAAAAAGAACAGTATTTCTGTCCCTCTGGGATTTCAGAGGTACATGCCAGAGTTCCTTGAAGCAGCATTTTAGAGTCAGTCTGGAAACGAGCAGATCCAAAATTATCTTCAGTACTTCTGGACTGAGTTGGAATTTGTCCAAAGAAATCAGCTGTGCTAGATCAACGGGAGGCTGTAGAAAATTCTGACACCAACAGAAATCCCATAAAGGAGAAGTCTATCACAGGAAATTTAATTAGCTTCCCCTTAACATCAGGATAGAAGTTTTTGACAAAAATGCCAAAAGCAACTAATTACCAAAAGATTTAGGACAAAAACACATGTAGAGATGCAGACACTGGGAGATCACTCTCCCAGCCTCAATAAAGAAAAAAGTTAGACTGCAGCTGGATCTATACCACTCCTAATAATTAAGAAAGAAAAGCACAGGAACATTCAAGATGCTCATGAGGCCTCAGTAAACTGTGCTGGCTAAAAAAACCCCAAATGTCATGTGCAGGGTTATAAATGTATCAACTTAGCAGCCTTTTTTTGTAACAGATAAGGGGAAAAAAACAAAAATCAAATATTCTCCTTTATGAAGTACAGAACATCCACAAAAACATCTAAGCACTCTGTCTGATATTAAAAATATTCACTTTCAAGTAAACAGGATAACATCTAATAAATAGGATCACTAAAAAAAGATAAAGGCTTTTACTAAATCTTCTACTAAGATAGACAACATGCTTCTGAAACAGCATTAATCAAATAGTGCAAAATTAGCTTCTATTAAACAAGGCAATAATAAACCCAGTGATAATGAAGACTAAAAAAAAAAAGTAATTTACTGTAGCTAACTTCATTTATATTGCTGGTTTTGTGTTTCCATTTCCCCCTTCTCACAAGAATTTCAAGCTAGACCAGTGTGTGAAGACTTAATAGACTCAGTTTTATTCATTCAAATTCAGTGTAACTACAATATAAACAATGAAATTTGGGATTACCTCTTTCAAACATATGTCAAGGATTAAATTATTCTTCCAAAACATCCTGTTATATTTATCCTATAAAGTACTTACACTCTACACATTTTATTGAAAGCACTTAGTTTTCATAAATTTAGTTTAATACTATATTTTTTGTGCCCTTACATTTCTTTGACATGTCAACTTTGTAGATTAAAAAAACAAAAGGCTTTATTTTGAAAGAGCTCTTCTGTTAGTTTTCAAAACACTTCATTACTTTAAGAATGCTTACCTGTAACCAGGGCTGTTCCTTCGGAATTCCACCTTCCTGCAAGTACAGCTCCACAGTGTGCTTCTACACTTTTCTCTACTCTTCCTAACTTTGAAATCAAGTGGAACTTCCCTAAACAAAAGTTCAAGATACAAATAGTGTATCTAATTTTGTGAATTGGTATTTATGACTGTAATGGTGTTATCTTCTGTTAAAAATACACTTAAGACAAGAAATCACCACCACCACCAAAAGAACAAAACATACAATTATCTTGTTCACAGCTAAGATTAACCCAAACAAATGAGCTCTTGCAGAAGAACTACTTGTAGACTAGATACAATGTTGTATTTTTTTTCTTTTTGTTATGCATAATCTTTTTTTTGCCTATACATTTTTCTTATGTCCCTCTAAAGTTTGCGTGTTTCTCTAGGGACACAACTGCCTGATGTTATTTCACTGCCTGAAAGCTAACAGAGGCATACAGACTGCAACCCAGGAGAGTCCTTGTGGTGGGGTTTTTTAGTGGTTTTGGGTTTTTGGGTTTGGTTTGGTTTTTTTTGGTTTTTTTTTTTTTTTTTCTTAAGATCTGAAAAATCACTCAACACCAAAAGGATAATGGAAAAGCTAGGAACAATCTGACCATCAGTGAGTGCGTTGCTCTGAGGAAGTATTATGGCTTGCATTATGGAGCTGTTATGGAAATTCACAGAAGCCAAAAACAAAGCTATTAATGATTTCAACAGAAGCATGAGGAAGTCTTTCTTTCCAAATGAGGGATGTTGCTTAAATCCAGGAAGATCAAATTTAAACTGGACCAAAGAGCAGACAAAGGAGGACTTGGAAACATGTGGCAGAACAAACGCATGGCTTCGAATAGTTCAGTGATTCAAATTAACTACTTTAAAACCAAAAGTCTTTTAAAATTGTTTTATCTAATCTGCCAGACAGTGAGCCACTCTAAGCAATTTCCAGAGTGACCAGAATTCTTTGAGATAACAGCACACAAATATCTCACACTAAGTGTGTGCAAATGCTCCATCACTTAAGACAGAATAATTTTTCCTTTAATAACATCTTGCTTGGGAATATGAATTATAAAACAGGCCATACCTGATGAGCCAGAACCAGAAACTAAATACCAGACTACTTCAGTAAAGGACCACATTATCAAGACCAGTATGTGTATGCAGGTGATAACAGAGTTAACTATGAAATGCGTAGAAGGTAAAAACACATGACACCACCGCCTTAAATGCACATTCAGATCACAGTAGCCAAGATGGCAAAATTTAGGTGGCCTGCACTGCTAGAAGCTTGAAACAACTTCTATCGTGTTCTTGTCTCCCATGTTTTATTTTGCACTTCAGTTAAAAAAAAAACAACACAAAAGGAAAAAAAAAAAAACCCCAACAACCAAACAAAAACCAAAACAACAAAAAAACGCCAACAACACAAACCAACACCAGACTAGAACCAAAGAAAAAGTGTTGTGGCAGATCTGCCATAAAGAGCCATGAAACATACATCGGGGCTCTCCATAGTATTATTCAAATTAATACAATCACACCTTGTCTTCATTTTACTTTTAAGTACATAAGCAAAAAGGCACAATAATCCAGACAAATCTCTGCCAATGCAAGATTTCCAAGCAAAAGATTTTTTAACACTGATGAAAAAGAATGGTTTGTATAAATAAGTTTATTTGAACAGACCATTTAAAATATCATACACAACTATACAATTCCGCTTTTCCTTACCACTTATATTCATATCTACCAGAGTACTCTGAAAAGCCAGTTAATCCCATTTTTTTCTGAATTCACAGAACTAGTATTATTACTAAGACCACGTTTTCCTCATTCACTTAATTTTTAGTTTCCTAAAATTTTCAGTACTGGTACTCTACATTTAATGCATTACATTATTTTATAATTATGAAATATATTTTATATAATTAATGCACCAATTATTGTATAGACCATCTCTCAGGTCTGAGATTCTAATATTTTGTGTATAAGTAGTAACTGGAATCACAGGAATTCAATGGCTAAATACTATTTTCCCCAATTAAATTGTCAAAATGGCCTTTTCTGATTTTAAAATAATACATTAAAACCCATGTTTTATTTTCTGATCACCTGTCTTTTTTGATGCATAGCATACTTGTTCAATCTGCAGCCAAGACCTTTTTCACTGCAGAATACTTAAACCTAATCTGATTATAGGACTATGAATATTCTCATGCCATCACCTACAGTATTCATCATTTTAGTGGCTGAGCTCTTCATAGCCATTATGAACATATTTCACTAATTTCCCTTGGGGGGGGGGGGGCAGGGAAGAGCTTTGCAAATTGGGAGCTGACATAAACAGAGATTTAACTCAAACGCCTTCATCAACTTTCAGTATCCAATCTGAAACATTGAGAATTACTTTTTTAAGGATACAAAGAATTCTATGGCATTTTATATATTGAAACAATAGCTTCCACTGACCTAGGTAGAATCCATCAGACCTCAATACTTCTGTAAGCAAATGCCTCAACACATAAGAGAAAAAATAAATTAAAATGAAAGAACAGAGAGTTGGCAAACAACCGAATACTTTGGTTAGGTCACATTATCAGGAAAACAATGGGCCATGTCACAGAGTACAGGATAAAATCCTGTTATACAGGGAAACATTCAACTCATTTACCAATCTTTTGCATCCTTTCCCCCTCCACAAGCTCTTACTTCCTTCACAGTGCATCTTTCAAATAATGAAACGTAGCAAATTGTAGCCTAGCAGGAAAGAATACAGTTTCATACAAAAGCAGGTCCACCTTAGGCACTAAGATAGAATTCATCTGGAAAAAATGTGATCATGCATTTAAAAACTGTATCATAATACTTATGCAGAACAGGGCCAAATCAAGTTTTCATGGATATCATCTTTACTTCTGCAACTTCTTTACTTTTCCAACATATGAATTTAAACTGATGACAGTCAAATGATGTGACTCATTAGATACTGCTTTTCTCATTGCATTCACACATAAAGGTTGCTCCAAAAGTAATGTTTCGATGGATTTCTCTGCCTTCTGTTCTTCAACTTAACATTGAGGTAGTAGAGGCTTTCAAATTAGAACTTACTGCCTCATACACAATTGAGAAAGGGAAAATTCTAGCTGTATGTCTGGAGTAGATAGAAGTGATTCAACTTAATCTTACTTTACATCTCAGATTTGTAAAATACTGTTCCTTTATTTTTATTACATACTGAAGCCAGAAGCTGTCCTCAATCTTAAAGTGACTCTCCAGTTTTGGAGGAATTTCAAGTGGGAGATTAACAGCCTATTCAAATACAGAGTATAAAACATGTATGTTTTGTTCATTACTTTTCATAGACTCTTAAATGCTGACCTAATGTAAAATTAACAATAACATAAAAAGTTGAAAAAAAAGTCTCTTCACTTATGATTTGTGCTTAATAAGCAGTTTAAAGTTGAACGTATTCTTTTATTTTTGTAAAAAAGCAGCAACAAGACTAAAGTAAGTAGGAAGTAGAAGAACAATATCCCACAAGAGATGCAACTCAGAAGAAAACCCAAGAGGATTAAATTTACATTTGCTCTAATTTCACAAACATCTGGAGTTCAACCAGGAATTAATGCAACCCTGTAAAGACATTATACTCCATTTCCATTGGATTCAGCAAATTTCCAGGAATCCTTATCACAGAGATGAATTAGCTGTTGCAGGAAAATTGCAGGCTTGACACGTAAGGCATGCTGTGTAAGTAACAGTTAAACAGAATTTAAAATGTAACATTTTTAGAAAATAGCAATTAAGCAACAAAACTTTTTCATGCACTTTTACAATGCGATAATTCACTTGCACATGCAAAAAAAAAAAAAAAATCTTTACAAGATAAATCCCCTCCATTGAAAGTGCTAATTTACACCAGGAGATAAAAACTTGGAAATTTTATACACTTAAGTTTTTATCTCAATTTATTCTTTCACAAATTACATTAACACTGCTTTGTATTTCGATTTCACTGGGGAAAAAAAAAAAAAATCCCAAACCAAACCAAACTGATTTTTGGCAAATATATCTCATGAACAGTTTTCCAGAAATTGAATGTTCAGGATGAATTTGCCAATCAATGCTAAGAGCTTATCCCTTATTCCTAACAACAGTTAACTAGGTAAAAAATCCCAACAGGAAAGAAGATAAAGTACTAACTGTGATCTGTGAACTAATTACGGCAAAAATAACTCATTCCATAAGTAACAGCAAACCAAATCAGCTTTTGTTGCTGGACTCCCTACTGCCTAAGAAGGGACCCTAGCTGAATGTTTCCCTTGAGTGAGGGCAAGTGTAACAACTCCTGGCAGCCTGGACTGTCTGTAGCCCATGTTGCAGCTGTGCCCTCAGTGAGGGTGTTCACTAATTCGGCATTTTTCCATCACATAGCTGCCTCTCCATAAAACCCACCAAGGAGCTCCAAAGTTACTGATTACCTGCCAGACAATCCCCTTACAACACTGGTCATGGAAGTCTCATTTTCTCAAGGAACAGAACTTTAAGAGAAAAAAAAAAAGTTTCTTCATCCAGTTCTGTATACATTTAGCACTCTATAAACATGTAAACAAACTGGGATTTACTCTGTTCACTTAAACAGAAATTACATCCTATCCCCCTTCTGCAGTATCGCATGTTATCTTCCTACCGCAGAGTATCTACTGCTCCGTAACAACCATAAAGTGTTTAGTTTCAATAGCAATTCATCCAGCAAAGCTCAGTTTTACTTTGCACTGTGCTATGCTAGCAGAACAGTAGCATCCAAATTAATGACAGGAATAGTAATAAAGGCCCCAGATGTCCAGAAGGAATGCAAGGGCTAAATACAAACAATACAAAATTATCTAACAACAGAGGATGTGTCATCTTGGGAAACGGGGGGAAGTTACTGGACTGCAGACTTTGATCAGACAATACCTATCCAGGCTACAACACCATAAAGATGATAAGCTTTAGGGATGTGCTGAGAAGTGGACATTTTGAAGGGCCTACACACTTGTAAAAAGGAAAAAAAAAAAAAAAAAAGAAAAGAAAAAAAAAACAAAACCCCCACAACAATAAAGTTGGCAAAGATAGCCAAAACAGTTTATGCTGCATGGAAGCAAGAAACAGCTGCATTAAAAGAAAGTAGAAGTTAATCAAGCTGATCTCCAAAAGCTGGACAATGATAGAACTGATGGACTCTCAAGTGCCTATGAATTCTAATAGAGATACAACTACATGATCATTTACATGTTTCACAGAATTTTTTTTTTCTCATTCAGTAACTTTTTTTTTTTTTACTGTTATAGACGGACAGCAATTTTCCTGACCTTCCTGTCACTATGTCTTGGAGCTGAAATCTTTAGAAAGTACTTCAACCTTACCTAGAATCCTAGGATGATAACTTTACATTAGACAAAAAAAGTTTGGTAAAAGCTATAAGCAAATGAAGACAAAAGTCTTATCGAGTAAAACGCAGATCAACATTAAGGGACTGGTTTAGATTTTGCTGGTCACACACGTAACTAAAATCTTGAGCAGCAAGAAGAATCATCTGCTAAACGGCAAAAACTCTTCACTCCAAACCCCCACCATTGACTTATATCACTTAAAGTAATCCAACTTCTAGTAGTTAATTGCAAAGGTCCTAATGCATCCCAGAAAAGATTCTTGGGCCTACCATGCCATTCATGAATCTTTATTCCTAAACTGCAGCTCTCTGTTGCAGTTTCACTTAATGTGCTTACAGGAGAAGGGCAAGCATTCACACCTACTAGACATTACATTTACGAACTGATACCTTATGTAAATTTACACTGGGTTCACATATAGACTAAAGTACTTCTGGATTTGCAGCTCCTGTTACATGCTAATTTTTTAACATTTCTGAAAAAAAAAAAAAAAACCCAACCAACTTTCAACCTCTCTAAACACATCTATGAAAGCAATTTTTTTTTCTTACATATCTTAATGATATAAAAAACAGAGAAAAATGAGAGAGAAAAATTGCATAGCAGAGTTTTAAAAAGTCATCTCTTTCATGAAGGTAGTAACCCTTATATATTTCTTCAATTAACTGTCAAAGCATTATTCAAGCAGAACATGAAATACTACCATACTATTTCAATAACACTGGAAAACTGACTGAATAAATTAACATAAGATCTGACTCACTACAGTCGCTCTTTTGCTCACTATTTACACATACAATTTAGAACTTTAAAGAAACAGGACATTAGAAATACAAATGTGAAAACTGAGAAAGAAAAAGGAGAAAAAAGCAAGGAATTAAGAGCACTGGCTGACCTACAAAAATCCCTCCATCCCATGTTTATCACTGAAAGAAAAAGAACAGAAATCCCATAGAAATCAGCTCAGTTAATATTGATCATTGACTGATGTTCTGAAGAACATCCTTGTTTAGGTATACCCCGCAAAGCATAATACTATAATGCATGCTATTATTATTTGATAAAAATCAATCTTCCTTTCAGCTTTCACAAAAACTTCAATTTCCACCTTAAGAGCTCTACAAACAATACTTCAATAAACCCAGCTGCCTAAAATTCATAGTAAAATTCAGCACCAAGTATTGCAAAAATTATGACTCCACTTGGTCAATCTTCTCTTGTCTTCCCTCCCCATGTATATCTAGGAAGTTATAGGGAGCCAACCTTCAGACTCTGGCCAAAAGATGTCCGTCTTGCTTTTGTTCCCTAAGTTCAGAGCATTTATTCCTTAGAAAGTACTGAATATCTTGAAGAAATTTTGGCCTCCACTCTGTGAACTGAACTCTCAGCTCTCCTAATTTTTAAGTGCAACTATTGCCAAAAGTCAGAGAAATCACCAAAATTTCATGTAAGGAATGAATTTCCTCTACCTTCTTCAAATACATATTACCTCTCTCCATCCGTACAGAAAGCCATGCTGGACGCAGCAGCTCCAGACTGCTAATGCCCAGTAACAAACCTGTTCCCAATCAAGCTCACTATGAAGCTAGCCAAAAGCTTACAGTAAGTTCCCCTCACCAAAGAAAACATACTAGACCCACAAATTCAAGGTTCTGGCCAAAACATGGGCAGAAGTTAGCTGGAAATTCTCCACCAGTCCCATTAAAACTATCAATAGGTCCCTGTGAAAGCTATCAACTGGGTCATGGGCAGATGGCCATTATTATCCTGATGGAAACTCTCTACAACAATTGACCATGATCCCTTCTGCCTGAAAAAGCTGGCAGAGATTTAGAGCAGCATATTGCTTTGAGTTCAGTCTTGAGAAACTCCCACCACTACCATTTGTGTAGAAATACAGCTTTACCACCCCGATCTTTGACCACCGACAAAAGAATATAAACTAAGTTTATTATGTTGATGCAATCTGCTTTTTTGTGCCACATAATTACTAGTACCACCAGAATAATTTAATTGACTTACTCTGAAACCTTCAACAGCATTAACAACCAAGTAAAACACAAAGGTATAAAAAGTTAGGATTGGCATAAGGACTGTCCAGCTTTTTCAAATCATACAGCTCTTCCAAGTCACCTGTATGCCAAGATCTTGGATGTAACAAATGAAAGTATCAGAAATCATTCACAAACTAACACACCAACCCCATCAACAAGTTCTTTCCAGTGGATTGTCTGTTAGGCAGTCCCAGTCTACATTACAGACTTGTTTCTTAGCAGAGCTTTTATTGCAACGCAATTTTTATAACAAGGTCAATGTAAACCAGCAGATTTCATAAAGGATCAACCGCTTTTTAAAATTGGTAGGTTGGGGAAGAAACACTCTCATCTGAACCACAGTGTTTCCACATGGTAGGTTCTTTGAAACACAAATAAAAGGGGGGAGAGGGTTTAAGGAAATTTATTTTTACCATTATTTTCCATATTTTATTCAAACAAAGAATTAGATCAAGAAGAAGAGATTCCAAATGTTCTTCCTTAAAGAAAAGGGATGAGGGGAAAAAACAAAGGGGAAAACTTGCACAGAAAATTCCTAATGACATGGAACATAATCCCCATTACAGTACTAAGGAGACAAACTCTGACCTGAACAGTATAGACTGCTTTGTAATAAATGTAAAATAATAATGAAACCAGTTACCTAAGATTTTTCTTCACTGAACTGGGGATATGAGTATATCTGCCTTCATGCAGGAAGAAAAATTTGACCGTGTGCAAGTCAGGCAAAATCAATTCCTAGTCTCTTTGGGGAGGAGGGAAAAAAACCCTCAAGCAATCATCAAACCTTCTTGCTCCCACCTCCCTTCCACAAAAGAGAATCCATACACTGGAATACAGCAGCTACTATATTGGATCATACAGTCTAGTATTAGTACACTAGTCTACTGGACAAATAGCAGCATACAGGATATACATATGTGTGTATAAATCTGCCAGTATAACGGACATACGTATTAGTCAACATATACTGTACTACACAACAGCCAGAACTAGATGCTTCGGAGGGATATTCAAGACTCCATAGAAGCCAGACACAAGACACACTCTTGTAACGTGTCCAAGAAATTGACTATATTGATATTAAACATCATGGTTAAGCAATTTCCGTAACTTGGTCATCAGTTTTCATAACTACAAGTGATCTGGTATCTATGAAGGTATGCAGTACAGACATATTTAAAGCTACTGGTTTATGAAATTGAAAAAAAACCAACATGGTAGAAACTGACCTTACATAAAAAATTACCCATCTGCTGTCAGAGGTATGTGTTGTATGGGAGAAAATTACAGTAATACAATGCATTAAATTTGAAGCAATTATTAGTTTTACACCTGTGCAACTGGTATATAGGCATTTGAAGTTGCTTTATTGCAGACTATTTAACTGCAATTAATTTCGTATGTACTTAAGTGACATAAACACAAAGTGGTATGAAATGATAAATATTTTAAATTGACTTACCATCAGAACTTGTTAGAACAAAGCTCTCGGCCTGGGACTGCTTCTTCCCACCTATACTTCTGGGAAACCAGTGAAGATCTATGGGATAAATATCATCTGGAAGTTTCATTACTCGAGTAGTCTCACTAGTTAAAAGGTTCCACTTCATAATTTGGTGATCATCACTGCAGGAATATAGCTCGTCAGCTGTAGTCCAGCCCACACAGCTAACTAATTCTTTATGTTTAATTAAATTAAGGAAGTGAGAAAATTTTAATTATTGAAAATAAGCTGACAAAATATCTCATCTAGGCTATACAAAACTGAAGGAACAGTATGGGAAGATTATACGATTACATGGAATATTTTATATAAAGAAAATACGATTCTTCATTCTTTTTTTGCTCTTTTGTGTCAAGAAAAGAGCTGGTAGAAATTCAGCAAAAAATAAGCTGTATCACGTAAAAATATAATTCTTATGATGATGCATACTTATTGAAACAGCCGAAATGTTGGGTTACACCGCTAGAAGGGTCTTAGTGCACAAACATTCAAATGTGTTGGTTTATTAACACCACATCAGATATAAATTGTTGACATATCTAAGTTATCAGTAGGAAAACTCCAATTTTGTTTACATCTGCTACATGCTGGTCTTATTACAAGCCAGTAGATATATCACTACTCCTATTTACCATCTGGGAAAGCTTTTAACATCACTACAAAATTTTCTAGCAAAACATCGATAGCTTATGAAAGGAAGGTATTACTCTAAGATTGTTCAGCATCTCTTGAAACAGTGCCCTTAAAGGCTGCACTGAATGGCATGGTGAAGAAAAGAAAAAAAAAAGCCATCTGCAATTTACAAATATTTTCTATGACATTTATGATAAAAAAACCCCACCTTTCTGGAAAAGAAGCTATTCAGAATTAACAAGCTTTTTTATGGTTTATTCTGAAACAAAGGATATGTTTTGGTTCCTTTGAAAGTGAAGTCTTCAGTCTCATTTCAGTTATGCAGATGGAGCATTAAACAAATATATATACGTGTAACTGTAATAAAACAAAACAAACACATATATAAGTAGCCAAAATTAAAAAGGAAGACATTAACACCAAAATAAAAAGTTTTGAAACAAGTAATATTACATTAGTACTGTGGCAAAACAAGCACCAAAACAGACCTGAGTTTTAAGGGAATTCAGTTCGTACAGTACCCAACGCCACATTTATCTGATCGCTTAGTATAAACACACTGGACAATTTAAAGAACAAGTGATACTAGGAACATACTGCTGAAATATTATAGGTTGAAACACTGAAGCTCCCTCATGCTGACATATAGCCATGAAGGTAGCAAGTGAAAACCTGGAATCGCAAACTTTTCAAGGAATTTCATTCTTAGCAAGAGCGCTGTGAGAAAATTTAGAGGAAAAAGCCATACTATGAAAGCAATCCTGCCATGACAAAATGATACAACACCCTAGCCTTTCATCCACCCATATTTGTAATGTTCATGATACTTTACTGTAACACAGTAATTCCATAAGCAGTTCAGTGGGGCCCCTCTCTCTTGTCCCCTTCCCTCTTCTAACAGCAAAAGCCTTTGCCTGTCTGTGCCTGGACAGGGTAGAGGCACTGATCCAGGTTAAAACTTTTCTGTCTCCCAGGATGGAAAGAAGTGACAGCAAGAGGGTGAGAGCAGAAGGTGTACTCTGAGGGGAGCGTGATGATGCACAATGTGGCCTTCTGATCTTCTGGAATTTTTTTCACTATAAAAATGACTGTGTCAAACAGTCACTATGCAGAATTTAAGAAGCATTAAAAGGATAGTAGTCCTAAACCATTATTTTCTGTGCCCAAAGAATAAAAGGAGTTATTTTCAACCCTACTTTAGGTTAATTGATAAACACAAATGATAGTTATTTTTATTTTTAAATAACTGTATCTCTCATACTGGAATGTCTAACTTCCTTATCCTACACTTACCCCAAAACTGCATAGCAAGTCTCATCATCAAGGCATTTAAAAGGGGCCTAAGTTTGTAGTAAACTTTCAAAGTAACCTTTTAATCACGTCCTTAACTTCTGTGTGGTGGCAATGCTGTTGTTCAGCATCTGCTTACACCCGTTCAGCATAGGCTGGCAATATTTTCTGCTGATCAGTTGCAGGGCTAGTCTCTGTTCCCCAAATTCTAAAACTAAATGCCCAAACATAGACCCTAAGATTTGTATACAGTGAAGAAATAGCACGGAGTAAAACAGCATTAAATTTATTCCCCACTTTAACGTAAGCATCTCTCCTGTTTAACAGAATGCCTCACATTTATTTGGATGCGTGGATCTTATCTGCTTCTATTTTCTGTGCACGCCACACCTTGGTAAACCCACCTTTTCAGTTGCTGCTTGGTAGTTTTTCAACTGTTTATTTCTCACTTAAGAGTTTCAGCGGGCACGTCGCTACTGTCAGCTTCCAGCTTGCACTCCCTCCTTGCTCCCACTACACAGAGTTCTCTTATTTTCCTTTCAAAGACAAGACCAGAACTTTATGACAGTTTTTGAAGACGGCTTAAACACTCTTTAGGTGCACCTAAAAGGCAGAACGCTCACCCTTACGTCGCACAGCTCACCTGCCGCCATCAACAGGTAACATCCATCGCTACCCATCCTCGTACACACGCTACCTACAACTCGGCCACGAGTCCAACAGCAGGGTAGCTGAAAGCATTTACTAGGAGTTTTAAAAGAGACGGGGCAACAACGAGGAGTTATTCTGGCAGGGTGCGTTGGGCTCGCCTTGTCCCAGCCTCACACCGCAGCCCCGCGCCTCCTCTTCCCCTCAGCTCTTTCCCCTCCGGAGCTGCCGAACCGGGAGACGAGGCTCAGAGACGGCGGCGGGAGATGGAGCAAGAGCAGGGGAGGGGGGAGCGAAGGGAAAGAGAAGGCGGCAGGATGGAAAGAAAGGGCGTAGATGGCGGTGGCGGGGCAGGAGCTCGCTCCTCGCAGCACGGCTCTACGCGGGGCGGCTTCGCTTCCCCGCTGTGAGGCAACGGCGGCTCTTCCCGCCCGGGCTGCGTCCCCTCTGCAAACCCGAGGGACAGCCTCAGCTCCCCCCCAGGCGGCAAAGCCCGCTCTCCGGCCGCGCCGGCATTCCCTTTTCCCCTCCTCAAAGTTTCCAGCTTCCCAAGCGGCAGATTATCCGCCACCCCCCGCCTCGAAAAAGCATCCTCCCTCCGCCGCGCTTTCTCCAGCGCCCGTTTCCCTCAGGGTCGGCCGGACTCCCCCGCCCTTACCTCGCCGCCAGGCTGTCTCCCGGAGCTCTCCCTCCCCTCCTCCCACACCGAGCCGGGGGGCTGGGGGGGGGGGTCACGGCTCCCGCGACCCTCTCGCCCACCGCGGCGGTGAGTCAGACCCCGACGGCGAAGGGAGGGGAATGGCCGCCGCCTACCCCAGCCCGCCTTTTACCTGCGCCGGCAGCGGGAAGGAGAGCGCAGAACGGCGGGGAGCGCTGCCTCAGCGGCCGGCTCATCCCGCCTTCCTCCCCGTCCTCCGCGGCAGCGGCAGGGGCCAAGGCGGCGGCGGCTGCTGCCCGCTCCCCCCGCGGCCAAGCGGCTCCGTCTCTATGGCTACTTCCCGCGAGACTTCTTCTTCTTCCTCCTCTTCTTCTTCTTCTTCTTCCTCCTCCTCCTCCTCCTCGTCCCACCGCCACCTCACGGGCCCTCCCCGCCCAGGTGACACGGCCCAGAGTGGCGTCACCGCGCCGCCCGTTAATTAACACCGCTTTAAAACCGTCGCGTCCCCACGATTTTTAATTTTTTTTTTAATTTTTTTTTTTTTTAATAACAAGCGCCCCTTCACGCCGCCGCCCCGGCCCAACACCACCTCGCCGCCCGTTGCCGAGCAACCAAGCGCCGCCCCCTGACCTACTTCTAAAAAATTAAAATAAATCCCTTTCCACGCGGGGCGGGCGGCCACGGCCGTGGGGCCGCCGTCACCCTCAACCGCGAGTCTCTTACACCCACCCCCCCACGACCCTCCTTCCCTCTCCAAAAAAGCCGCTCCTCGCAGAGAGGGGATTTATTTTACTTCTTTTTTTTATCCCGCCCAGCCCGTCCGCGCAGTAACGGAAAACAAGATGGCGCGGGAGCGGGGCTTCTTTTTTTTTTTTTTTTTTTTTTTCCCTCCTTTCAAACCCGCGGGAGGCCGGCCCCCTCCCTTCCCAGCATGCCCCGCGCTTTTCTAACGAATTTCGGTTCGAGTTCGCCGTTTGGGCGCCATTTTCGAGTGTGGAAGCTGCCGAGCCGCGGCGGTGAGCCGCAGCCGCCCGCGCTGCCTCAACCCGCAGCCTCGCTGGGGCCGGCCGCCGCCAGTCCTCCAAGGTACCAGCTTCCGCGGGCAGCGCCGGGTACCTCGGCGGGCAGGGTTTCGGGTAGAGGCGCCGGCAATTCGCCTGAGGGCAGGTGGAGTCGGGGGAGGGGGGGGGAGGCTTCCCCCGCTGTGTGAGGGACGGCGGAGACGTCCTCGGGGCGCTTCCCCGGGCAAGGGGGTGCTGAGGGGGAGGGCAGGGAGGGCGGTGGGCTCTGCCCCGCGCCTTATTTTTTCTTTTTCCTCCTTGTCCTGAGGCAGAGAAAGGCGGCGGCTGCCCCTCTCTCTCCGGGCCCGGGCCGTCGGGCGGGGGCTGTCCCGCCGAGGGCCTCTTCCCGAGGGGTCCGGGTTGCCCGGCGGCCGCTCGGTCTCCGCGCCCAGCGTGTCCGTCCTGGCTGGTGTCGGCAGATGGGTTTGAGGAGGGGGGGGGGTGGGTGTGGATGAGAGAGGGTCTTCTGCAGCCCGAGGGAGAAAGGCCAAGGTTTTCCGCTGTGCTCTTAGAAAACTCTGGGGACCGTGAATCGGAGACCCACCTAGGACGGGGAAGTACGGGAATACTCTTCGGTAGCACAGAGGCCCGATTTTAATCTGCTTACAGAGCAGGCACCCTTCTGTAACTAACTCTGCCTGCTCCTTTAATACTTGAAGTATGAGAGAGAAATCCTAAGAAAGTCCGTAACGACTTGGAAACCGTGACAAGGGTGCAGTTAGACTCCTTAGATTAACGGATGGATTAAAAAAAAAAAAAAAAACAAAACCAACCCAAAATTTCTCGCTGACCTGGGTTGTCGCTATCAAATTTAATCGGCAGTTAATAAGGAAGCCTTTCTGTCCGTCTCTGACGTTCTTTTTCGCCATACCCGCAACAAAAACGGCACTTGGCAGGAGATCGTCGAGAGATGCTTTTAACAAACACCTTTGAGCTGACTCGGGGGAGGGGCTGGGCACGAATTTGTTAAATTTGTTAGAGAGTATGTGGCAGCTGATTTATCGCGATTTAAAAGCTGAGGTCAAGTAGTTATGCTCGTTCATTCTGTTGAAGTATGGGGGGGGGGAAGGGTTGGTAAGGTAAATAGGTCTATATTGCACAATTCCGTTGGAGTGGAGCAGTTTTGGAAAAAAAAAATAAATCTGGTACTTTGAGAGGCTGTAATTGTCTGAGACAGCCATTGCAGAACACTTCTTAACAGGGGCATAGACACAAATTGCCTTAAAATGAGTTCTTTCTCTCATTTCCCCCCCCTCCCCCATTGTCCCAAATGAAGGACTCTCATGAGAGTGTGGGTTGGGGGTAGGTCTGAAAACGTCAAATGATTGGCACCAATTGTAAGATGACTTTCTAACCACGTCAGTTTTTTATCTTGTGAGAAGTAAACTTTCTCATGTCTGTTTTTCTGCGAACTAACTTCGCCACTTGCTGCAATTTAAACTCTTTGGAGAGAGTTTTGCTCCTCCAGTCCTCTTTCTTCTCATCGGTTGCTTTCTATTTATACTTTTGGGGAGCTGTGCTTAAGTGCCAGCTGATGGACTTTTGTAATGTTTCGCTCTTGATCGGTTAACTTCAACATCACAACTAGATTAAGGTATTTTGTTTAGTTTTCTCTGTTAAATGTTGAATGCTGGCATTAGTGGTTGTGTTACGTTTTGTGAGTGTTGATTTAAACTGTTTAAGAGTCAAGTCTTTGCTATAATTATGCAGGTCGTCTTGTTTATCTATCTATATATAGAAAATATATAGTCAGCATGGACTGTTGAAAGTAAAATGCATGTCAGGTCTGAAAAGTGTATGTAAAGAATGCTTCCAGGAGAGCATAGACATATGGCTACTCAGTTTGTTATTGCGAATGTGTCTTTAACTCTTTTGCCCCCAGCATCACGGTTGCTTTCTCTGAGCATAGTAACTGCATTGAACATGGCTGTATGAGTTTTCAGTAGGTAGATTCATCCTGTTTCTACAGATTCAGATTAGGGTCAGGCTTTTGTTTGGGGGGGGGCTGGTGATATATCTTAAAGTATATAATTATGAGGCTAATCTTGTGGTTTTGTTTCAAATTTGGATTTTTGTCTTCCAAGTACCTCTAGTCTCTAGTTTCTAAATTAGTCGAACATCTGGGCAAACATGTAGGTATATTCCGTAGGGGATTGTAGTTCAATTCTTAGATCACGGGGTTTTCTTGTTTATGTTAGCAAAGGAGATAGATCCCTTCAGTAGTTTGATTGCTTGGAATGGAAGGGGAACAGCCAACAGAGATTGTGCCAAGCTTGAGCACCAAAACCTCTACAGCAGCCCATCGGAAAGGCAGAGAGCCCTTAGAGGAGTCCACCAGTGACATGGAAGTGGAAAACGAAGGCGACAGACAGCTTGGCAAAGTACCTCCCCAAGGTAGGTCTGAATATTGTGGCTCTGATGGTGTGTAAACTTGATGATAGTGCCTGTTTAGCAGCAAAGTTCAGTTGAATTCATCAACTACTCGGGATAGGATTTTCTCTTTTCCCTTTTAGAAAGGAATATTGAAAGCCTTGACTCTTGGCAAGTTTAAACTGCTTTTAAAATGGTAAAGAGGGCTTGCAAAGAGTTAAAGTGTTTGGACCAGTGATTTAGTACAAGTGCAAAAGCAATTTGTAGACTTACTCCTAATAAAGCCTATTTCATATTCCTGATCTGTAACATTGTACTTAAGATTGTGGTACAACAGCAGGATTTTTCAAATTTATATGCAGCCAATGGTATGGGATTTCTTGGAATTGAATAAATGTCAAGTTTATTTACTTAACTCTTAAAATGATTTGACTTTCTTTTTCATGAAGCAGTGTGTTTTCTTGAGTTTCTTGAGCTTTTGCTGAAAACATCTGGAAAAACAGCAGTGTGTGTCTTTTTAGGTAGCCAGATATGCAATTATTAAAGCAAGGTATTTGACAAATAGATTAATATGTCGAAATTGGTGGCATAAACGACTGTCAATTTGAAGAAAAAGTTGCTAGTGACTGTTGAAAAGCTGCTTTGCTTACAACTAGCTGATATCCAGGGGGCCAGTTTGTTTTCGTAACAAACTTCCTGTCTTTGCAGAGTAGTTGTGCTGTCATTACAGCTTTCAGAGCATTGTGCAGCGATCCCCAAATCTTGCAGAGTGACTTGTGAGCACGCTTGAAATGTGGCTTTGCACTTATTAATTAGAAAGACTTTGCCTGTTTCAGATTTGTAGGCTTATTGTGACGGTTGTAGCTATTGTAATTGCAGAGTGCCTATTAAAGTGTGTTAGAATAAGAATTACATAATGAAAGAACAAACCCACTAGTGAGTCGATGGGACATCTTAAGTATCTCTTTTTAAAGATTCAGTTCATGGAAAGAAGAATTTTAATTCCACTTAGTTTGTTTTAATAATTATAGGCAAAAGTATAGGTTTGGTTCATATAGAAATGATGTTTGCTTTTCCAGTTGAACATTTTAAAAGGTGTCTAGTCATTGAGAGCTTATAGTCTTTTTTTTTTTTCTGTTTATTTTGGATGTTTTTTAGCAGTCTCAGATGAGATGCTTGATAATCGAAGTTTAGAAGAGATTTTGGGTAGCATCTCTCCTCCCCCACCTCCAGCAATGACCAATGAAGCTGGTGCTCCTCGTCTCATGATAACTCATATTGTAAACCAGAACTTCAAATCCTATGCAGGGGAGCAAACTTTGGGACCTTTTCATAAGGTATCTTTTCTTTTACCTTAAGCATTTTTTAAAAGAAGGTAAGACTTCGCTGTGTGTTAGTATTCCTTCCTGTATTTTCATGTAAGCTTACCTCAGAATAACTGAAAAATATTTTAAGTTTTAGAATTACTTATGTAGTGATACTCTAAATTTTCATTATTGGACAGTAGAGAAAACAGTTAAGTGCACCTTTCTGATACTGTAAAATTTTAATTTGTCAGTAAACCTTAAAAAAGCACACTTTTCTCTTTATTTCGTTTACTGGAGAACTTTTAGGGGTGTGTTTGAAGAATGAGAGTATTTTTTAGTGCCCACAAGAGACTTACGTGGCTAATCATGAAACTTTCCTTGTGAACATGCTTGCTAAATGCAGTATCGCTTTGAGTTAACAAGTTAAAATTTAGAAAACTGAGCTGAGTTGAAGTGTGTTTTTTTTATTTAATAAGTTGTACTGCTTTACCTTTGGCAGTAAAAACTAAGCTATCAAATAGTCTGCAGTTTCATGCAGTAGGAATAATTGTGTTTTAAACTGCTCACAAATGAAATGGGTGATGTACACTGGCCAGGATTTATTTCCCTTTGAATATCACTTTTTTTCCTTCTATTATGCAGCGTTTTTCATGTATTATTGGGCCAAATGGCAGTGGAAAATCTAATGTCATTGATTCAATGCTTTTTGTGTTTGGGTATCGAGCACAAAAAATCAGATCCAAAAAACTTTCTGTGCTGATCCATAATTCTGACGAACATATGGACATCCAGAGTTGTTCTGTGGAAATCCACTTCCAAAAGATCATTGACAAGGTATGTATGCTTCTATTCAGAACAGTGGAGACTTTTTTTTCTGTAAGGATTTGAAAACTCTTAATATTTAGTTATTTTAGTCTGAGCTGGGGAAAACTTCATAGCATGATTAGTTTACCTTTCAGATGTAAAACATCAATTCAAAGTTAATTAGCTTAAAAAATTCCTCTATTGAGTAGTGCAGTTCTTAAAATGTTAGTAGGGATTCTTTTTTTATTTTCTGCAAGACTAATACCTGGTACATATCAGTTTTAAAACTATTTAGAAATACGTAGTAATCATTTTAAGAAGAAGTCGTTTCAGAGTTGTCATCTCTTTTACCTCAAGTAAATAAAACTTATTTCTGAAATTAATAGGACCCTAAAAATTTATAAGTCTATGTTTGGACATGTTATATATTCTTTAATTTATAGTATGAGCATATATATTAAGAAAGAAAACCTATTTAAGCAAAAATTTTCAAACCCATTAGAAAGTATTTGAGGTTATCTAAATTTAGAAAAATATATAAATTTTCATATAAATGAATCTGAAACTTTCTTATTTACACTTTGTATACTGTAAACATGCCTGCAATTTTAAAACAGATTTTTCATCAAAAATTCTGGACCTCACATCCTACCACTAAATATTTTTGAACCTGATATTTTGTTTGAATGTAATAGAAAGTGTTGGCAATTAAAAAAAAAATATTTATTTTGCTTGCCACTTCATGTATTGATAAAAACTTCTGGACATTTTTGTTTGCAATTACAGTGCAAGGAATTTATTTCTCTTATTTAAATTCAATTTTTGTGCACACATTCTAGCTGAAGTATCAACTGTTGAGTTTGGGGTCGCCCAAAATAGTGGGAAATGTACATTGAAATTTCAAAATTTGTGTTGATAAAGTGGCAATATATACAGCCTTTGAAGGAACTGTTTTAAAAGACAGAAATTATTTTCTTTGACTTCATATACATACACACATACCCTTTGCTTGTATTTATAATAACCAGATTCAAAAATTAAGGGGTTTTTTTTTCCACTTAGCTCTTAGTTGTTAACACAAAGTCAACTTTATGATCTAAAAAGCTTCTGCATATACTAGATACCAATTTGATTATGCTCTTGGGGGTTAATCTGGGAAAGTGGTAGGCCAGTTTAAGTCTTTACAAGAAGCATGCATCAATTTTAACTTTTTAAAGTATAGTACTAGCTTTGTTTTAGTTTCTGCTTTGTAGGTGAGTTTAAGATATCTTTTGAAGCTGATGATGTCATATTTGTCACATCTTTAATGTTTTGCTTTGTTATCTTCTACAGTTTCTTTTTAGACTACTCAGCTAAAAGTAACTCCTTTTCCTAGCACTATAAAAGAGGAGTTTAAAATGCAAACAGTATTTAAGTCATTCAAGACTTCCTAATCTAAAATTTAAAGGGTGGAATAGCACAGCCACTTTAAATTTGAAGTAGGCCTTTTCCTTTGTGATTTGAAGCAGTGATAAAGAGAATAAATTAAGTATTTTCAAAGCAATAGCTTGTATTAGAGATGGGAAAGGCATAATATGAAGGCCATTCAGTTTAAACAATTTGGGCTATTTTTTTGTCCCGTTCTCAAGGGTTTTTTGGTTTTTTTCCTCTCTTTTTTTTTGAGATATGCAGCTTTAAGACACTTACCACTTCTACTAGACCCTAGAGTGCAGCTGGCTTAAAACCTGAACATGATAAAACTTCTGTGCTTAATTGTGAAATATGAGGTAAACCTGTGATACAGTAATTGTTTTTTCTGGCTTTGTTTTTCCTCAAAACAGGAAGGAGATGACTATGAAGTGGTTCCTAACAGCAATTTTTGTGTATCTAGAACTGCTTATAGAGATAATTCTTCTGTCTACCACATCAATGGAAAGAAAAAGACATTCAAAGATGTTGGTATTCTTCTTCGAAGCCATGGAATTGATCTGGACCATAACAGGTTCTTAATTTTACAGGTTGGTGTATGAATAAAAGCAATTTTAAGTAAAGCTGTATTTCCAGTTATAGTTATAAAAAATACTCTCTAGGTTTTAAGTCTTGTATTTGAGGCCTTAAAGTACTCTAGCAGCACATCATGGTTTGCATGCTCTAATAAAGATGCGAATCATTATTTGCTGCTTTAGAAATTTAAGGAAGAGAAACAGTTGAAGATACTAATATAAATTTTTCTATTAACAAATTTGTGTTCCTGACATGTGGATGAATAGAAGAGTTGTCATACTTGTTCCGCCCTAGCAGCACGTAAATATTGGTGTAGTAAAATAAACCTTAAACCCCAATATTATTGTGCTGCTTAAGCGTGGCAGAGATTCAGCAACTTGTTTATACTTTAGATAAGTGTATCAATATTAACTTAAATCTTAAAGATTCTACTGTTAAGTTAACTTATCTGCGCTCTCATATATAGACATGGTTTTACTGAAGAAGCGTGTATATAAAAATTAACTGTGCATAAAAATTGAGTGCAAGAAAAAACACATGAAGTGTAGTTTTTGTTTACACTTGTTTAACAAATGTAGAGGATTCAAAGAATGGCAGGTTCATAGCTGATTCAAGCTATGTTTTTAAAAGCTACAGTTTACAACTCATACTGTAAAAATAATCATAGAATTTGTCAATATAATACCATTTATATTTACATTTGACCTTAAAGTTACAAGGCTTGCTGGCATCTGTTTGCTGTTTAAAAGACAGGCTGAAGAGAGCCACACTTAATTTTTTTTCTAGTTTTTAAATAATAATGGAGAATTTTGCTATGTGCTGAACAATTACTTAAAATGTAAATTGAATTAAAGTACTTGAGGGAAGTATTTAAATATTAATTCAATTGAGTAACTATATCTGCAATTACCTGTAACTATTTCACTACTGTTACTAACAGGTCCCAAAACTACTCTGAAGGATCATGGCCTAGAAAATTAGTGAACAGTGGGAGCCGCCCAAGGTCTGAAATTTTTCAATAGAGTTAGTTTATTTTAGGCCTGTTTCTGTCAAAGAAGCTTCCAGTTCCCCTCTAAAAAAAAAAAAAAAAAATTCTAGATAGGTCGCTGTGCTTGCTTCACTTCCTCAAGCCTTTTCATGCAGTCCTTTTTTACAGTTACACCCACAAAAAGAGGATATATGTTTTGAAGTCTCCATGCCAATTAATTATTCCCTCCAACACTTTATTCCTGTATTTTCTGTTTCTAGATGGAGCGAGAAGTACCTCCAACAAAACAATTGTAGTAAATACACTTTTTTTTTTCTATACTGTTGTTCTGAAGTATCATTTTAGTAAAATTTCTGAAAGGGAGAGAATGCAGAGTCAAAGATTAAGCTAGGTAGAAATTATAGTGCATAGATATCCAGAGTTTACTGTTAGAGAGCATGGCCTTTTACCAGTGGGAGAAGGGGAAGGCAACAGTTGGGAGGGAATATTGCTAAGCTTTTTTATTTATTTTATTTTTTTTCCCCACATGTGATTACTTTTCTTCTCCCATTAATTGTTTCCCAGGAAGTTAATCAATGAGAACATACCTTTTCCTAAAAGCTTTCCACCTGTACAGTGGGAAATAAGGGTGGGGTATAACCAATATTAAGGCATAAAGCAGTGGTTCCCACCATTATTTTTTTCTTTCATTCTACTAGACTCTTTGTGGGTAATGTATTATAATGAACAGCAGAGGAAACTACTAAGATTTTCTGTGTTTCTTTACTGAGGCAAGGTCCTTTCTCTTTGCACATAAAGTTTTGTGCCTTTTTAAAGTGAAATCTACTGATTTGGTGATTTAAATTTGAGTACTTTCCAGTTGGGAAATGTAGCAATCCTAAAAATTATAGTTAGAAGTAAATGAGACCATGTCAGAAGGCTAAGACTGTGAACTACTATTACAAGGATTGCCCTTTTTCCCCCTAATGTTTTTCAAATTAAGTTATTTAAAATTGGGGAGATAGGTAACAGTTTTATTTAGCTTTTCTCTTGTTATAGCTAAAGTAGGCTACCCTAAGTTTAACCTGATATAAGTACTTTCTTATTTGAAATAAGTTATAAGTCTCTTTGATTTTGACTGCGTCAATAGGGTGTAATTAAAATATTTCACTTGTACTATAGATTTTTTGGCAAAAATGTTAATTAAGGATTATCAAATGCTGGTTTTAGTGTGTAACAGAATATTCACTAGTTAGTACTAAAGAAGAAGTTGTAGGAGAACATGTCCTACATGTAGTAACAAAACCTTTGGATATCTGATTATATCTTGCTAGCATATTTAGCATTACTCAATGGAGAATATTTGCTTTTTAGAAGACTGCTTTATTTTTTTTGTTTCTTCTCCCTACTTCACCCCCTGTTTTGCAGTCTTTTTCTGACATAGCAGATTTCAGTGCCTCGTAGGATAAAATTTGAAAGCTTAGGCCGGACTGAATTTTGTAGAAGTTGGGCAGGGCATGATACAGGTACTTCTGCTGATGCCATACTGAAAATATTAAAATCAAACAACTGATGACTTTTGTGAGTAACACTACAAAAAACACCCGTGGAAAAACAGAATATGTAAGACTAATTGAGTAGTTCTAGAAACATTACAAATCCTGTGCCTGCACTAGCTAATTGAAAAAAATCTTGTTTAAAAATGGTTCTGGCTACAATGGGATATTGCCAACACTTGACAGGAGGAGTTTGTCACTTTTGTGATCCTTAAGTTCTAATGCTGCATATTTCATGTTTTTAATAAATTGCTATATGCTTTCATTACTTCATGAATAGACAACTGTTCATTGCATTTTTAATGAGCTTGCCACAGCCTGAAACTGCAACAGGAAAACATGCATATTGTCACTTAAAAAAAAAAAAAAAAAAAAAAAAGTATGCTAAGCACTGTGGTAAAATCTAGCATCTTGCTGCTATTTTTCTGTCTTCCACACCTAATGCCTCAGCTTCAATAACTTGTATATCTGTAAAGAACAACAAATAAAACTACTTAGCTTTTCTCGAAAGACTTACTTGGAATGTCAGTGTACATATGCAGAAAACTTGTGTGGGTTCTGTGCTCTGACCGGTCTGGGCAAAACTGGGAAAGTATGTCTGCAGTTGCTCAATAGTGATTCCTGAACAGGTTAACCTTGAGGCCAGAAAAAAAAATATCAGCCTCTTTATGCTGGCTGGTTTGCATCTAAAGAATTGTTAAATAAATGGGGATCATTTGAAGGAATGTCAGTTTTGGACATTGCAGGGTAGGCATGTCTGGGGAGGAAAGCAAACTGGCTCTGGATAGCAACCGTTAACGCCTGCTGAAATTGGCTTTTGCAGTCTTTCAAGGTAAGAGAAGATAGTTGATATGAACCTTTTACAAGGAAAGTGGAGTTTCATAGGTAACGCCCATTCAGTGACTTTGGAAATGAATGTTGTAGAAATGGTAATAAACAGCACAAGACTTCAAATTAACTTTGTACTAAAAGACAGTATCATGGGAGGAGACTTCTATCAGTTGATTTCAATTTACTTTGAGTTTGTTTGAAAGTAGCTTCTAAACTGTTTAAGTAAATTTTGTACTAATTACAGTAGTATTTCACTTAAATATATTTGATGCACTTAATTAAAATATTCTCATGCAATCTTAAGCAAGTATAAACAACTACAGTGATTTTGTATGTACGTATGTATTTTTGTAACTGATTGGAACAGCATTTGTATGTACTAAGTCTTATCCTATGGCAAGGTGATGTTGCCAGAAAGGAAGTTTAGTCAAGTTTTTCACCTGCTGCTTCTGCTGTGTGGAAATAACGTAGGAGTAGCTCTTTCAGTGTATTGGAGAGGAAATGAGGGAGAGCAGATTTTCTTCTCACTTTGAGATAAGCCAGAAGTTCCCAATTGTTGAGGTCTGCTTTTCTAATGAGGCAAACCCACATTTGAGCTAAAGCACCGAGTGGAGCACAAGCTGAAAACCTCTACTGGGATTATAAATGGAGATCTATGCTGCCAGCATTGGTGGTGAAGAGGGGTTTGTTCTAGAAAGGTCAAGGACAGCTGAGCTGAAGTGGTAGGAAGAATTAAAGTAAGTGTGATAATATAATTAAGTGAAAACCAGATTCTTTGAATAAAATATTATGTAAAAATAGAAGCCTCACACTGATTCATAGCATCCAGAATCAATTTCACTGACTGTTTAAATATTACGCTTTATGCTGAAGGAATATAGAGCAGCATAAGATATGCTAATATGCTTATGTGCAGTTTCAAGAATTCTGTTATATTATCAGAAAACTTAGGTTGGCAATTCGTATGTTTTTTATATTGAAAATTGCAACGTAACATTATAACCAATGTTGTATTAAGCTTTCTTCAGAAAAGTAGGGAAATATGGAAAGTGGAGAAAAGCACTTTTCTAGGCACAGTGTGTAATTGAGTGATCAATTAAATAGTTGGAACATACCAATAACCTTAAGTCAAACATTGTAGGTTGAGTTTCACAATAACTTACTTAGATGCCAAAGTGACTCTAGATTTGCACTCAATTTGTATTCTTGTATTAAATACAAGAATGTCCTTAAGAAAGCTTCTAAAATTAGACAGATGTGCAAACAGCTTGACAAAGGCTACTTTTAAATTATTTCCAGAATGCAGAATGGTAGTTTTGTGCAAACAACCGAATGTTGTATAACAGGCTAATTCTAAGTTTTTCCTCATCTTTGGACAGTAGTGGCCTTGTAGATTTGTGTATGTGCATTTATTACTTATTTGACTTTCTTGATTTCCCACCTAGCTTATAACACTTTTCTTGGAAGGCAGAGCATGAAGTTGAGTATTTGATACTTTCTCCCCTCCTGTATATTTGCCATCTGGTAAAATTGAAGGGTAGAAATGAGATATGACTGGAAGCATTAAGTAATAGCAGCAATAACATGGAGTTGGGGGAAGGAAAAAAACCAAACCAAGCCAACCTGTTGTGGTTTACAACAAGAGCTGTATTACAGTCACGTTTCCAGGAGAACAATAAGATTACAGGAATACTGGTTATCTATGTATGTACCTTCCAAGACCCATGTATGTAGAATTAGAATTCATAGTCAAAACTTTACATGTAAAGTGGAGTATGGGCATACTGTCAAAATAAAGTAAAACTGAAATTACCATTCTGGAAAATTGAAGATACATGAATTTAGCACTTATTTTTGCCATTTCTTACTGTACTCCTACTTAAAAAGTGAGAGCTATCGTTCTGATAAAGTAAAAAAAGCCAAGTGTGAGTCCAATATAAGAAAAATAAAAAAATGGGAGAGCAGTCGAAAACAGTGCAAGTAGCATACAAGGAAATGGAAAGACTCATCTCGCGTTGCTGCCTAGTGGCTTACATAAGATAAAAACACAGTTTGAGTGCCTTTTTATTATCGAGAAACTGATTACACAAAATACGCGGGGGGGGGGGGGGGAATTGTGAGGTAGCTAGTGTCAGATGCAGAAACTCACAATTATACAACTTCTAAGCTAGCACTTACCAAATGATATGACAAGTTGATAGTCATTACTACTTTTCCTCTAATTTTACTCCCCACTGACTTTTGCAGCAGTTACAAGTTCTGTCAAACACGTAGAATTGGAGCTGCATAAGAGCCTGAATCTTAGTAGTAGTAATTTAGCATTAGTGCTAGTTCTAACGTCAATGTTTGGAAGTCGGTTAGAATAGAAGACCAAGGAAGGAAAAACAGTAATTGGAATTTCCCAAAATTGGTCTTGGATTTTCTATCTTTTAAATCTTTGTAGAAAAATAGCTTTTGCAATAAATGTTCTACATGTTCTAATGTGCTTTCTTCTTCAAGCAAATCCATAGTGCCACGGATTTCATTCTATTGGCTGCGTAAGCCATTGTTCTTCCTTATGCTCATGATGCTAAGAAGTTGTGCACAAAGTATTTTCAACTCCTGTGGTTGGCTGGTGAAATACTTTCAAAATCTCTTGTCCGCATTCCCTTCGCTTTGGGAGAAAAGCTTCACCGTTTGAAAGAGATTGAAATATAGCTATGTTCTATACAAAAGTTCTAAATTTTACTATTATTCTATTAAGAGAAGTTTGCCTTCTGCCAGCTCAGTTCTGCGTAGCCTTCCATATTAAAAAGTTAAGAATTGAAATTGGGTTATAATTTGGGTTGATCAAGATTGATTTTTCTTCAGTAGGACAAACGATAACAGATTTTGCCTACGGCTACTATAATCGTCTACAAAACTTTGAGTTAGAGGTGGCCGTTACAACTGCAAGTACTGTTTTCTCAGCATTCTGGATATGCTGGCTACAACTCGACTGTTTGCTTCAGTTCAGTGCTTAAAGGATGAGTTCTGTTGATTGCCTGTTGAATATAAAGAAAACCCTATTGTTTCAAAGTTCAGTGTGGTATGACTTTTCCTAATAACTCAAATAGCCCTTTTTTGGGAACAAATGTTCATGCTTAAACCATTTTAATCTAAAATTCAATGTGTTTACATTAAATCTTTTTTATATATACATATATAATAATACTGTGTCACAAACATCAGAAGACTGTTAATCTTGTGATGCTTAACAAAGTTAAATAAAATTATGTTCTGACCACTGTCTACATCCGCATATCTCTTAAATGATATGCAATTATGTAATACTGTAAAGTTGCAAACTATAATTTATTTAATCAATTTAGTAAGCAAATTGAATACACCTATTGACAGTATTAAGAAGTTAAAAGTTGATTGTAATTGTGCTGTAACAGGTGTTATGCTCGGGATTACAGTATAGCCTGCTGTTACCCATCCGTCACAAGATTTTGGACTCATTAACAAAACTTTCTTTTATGGGTGTTTAAAAAGCCTTGAAAGCTGGTATGTTATCAAAAGTATGCTACCATTACAGTGACACTAACAAAATACTGTTCTGAATTGTAAAAAGCCATGAATGCCTTAAAAATACCAAATATTATAGCCACAGTCGTTATATCTAAAATTTTGTCTTAGTTTAATATAATCCTGAAACAATATTACCTCTTTTGACCACAACCCTAGCCCACAGCTTTCTCTCCAAATACTGTAACACTTCTGTTACAAGGCAGGAATTAGAAATTGGACAGACTGTAGTAGCTAGACTTACTTACTTTTCATTATTCCAAATGCTGGTGGTAGAAGAATTCTGAAATTAAGCTGTCATCTTGTATTGATGCAGAGCCACAGCTACCTAGATTTGACATGTAGGTATGAGAGGGTAAATTCAAATTTTGAAACTTCAGGAAACTTCTTATGAGAGGGAAATATCCAGGCTTTTACACGAGATGCTCCCTATTTACAATAGGCTTCCTTTGTACGACTTGAAGAACTAAGAAGGCTTTTCTCCTGCCCAGCACCTCAAAGGTGGAGGAAATGTAACCAAAAAGCTTGTATAAAGGTTTTGTCTAATTTACCAGTATTGACAAAATATGTAATTTTTAAGCCTGGATTCAATTGGTAAAACACATTGAAGTGCCACAAAGGGTTCAGATTTTTTGTGTTCTACTTGCAACAGTTGAGGTGGGGAAACTAAGACAAATGGGATGTCCTGCTGTCTAAGGTAATGCCTAAGTTTCTCAGCCATGTGTAAAAACACAGAAGGTTTTTCCAATGTATAGTATTGCATCTCCTAGGCAGTATTTTCTCTAAAACTATTCCTCATGAGCAAAACTGAATGTAAATTTCAATTCACTTAGATGTTGCATTACTCCACTTTTGAATTTGACTAGTGTTGAAGAGCTCCACTGCCAAAAACCCCTCCAAAAACTAAAACACAACAACTGCAATAGAAAATTCCCCTCAAAAAAACACCCAAACTACCCAGTACTCCACCCCCAGCGTGCAGTATGTGTCCATCTACTGGATTGCAAGCGACAAAATTCCTTTGTTACAATATATGTGTTAATGTGCCGATGCTTTAGTGTGCTTCAAAAGTGTTCTTGATGTGTGGGTTTTAACACTTAAAAGTTAGTCCAATTTGTTAGCTTGTATAGGATCATGCTAATCTATCCCAAGGTTTTCAGCACTTTATTTCAAAGCTTCAGTATTGTAAAGCTTCAGATTAAGATACCAGAAATTAAGTGACAACCCAAAATCCTGGAAAATTGTTTTTACTTATTTGCTGCTGTAATTATTCTGTGGAATGCTAACAAAGTAGATCTGCAAATGTTTTGTTAACAGTTTAGTTGACAAAACTCATTGTGTTGCAAGACATTGTCTTCAAAAGTTATTTTTCCTGAACTTTCAAGGATGAGAAGAGGAGGCAGTAATTGGTAAGCAAACATCTTTCTCTGTAGTTCTCCAGAAACAACTAGTCATAATGCAGGGAAGTTTTCGCAACCAAAGAAAAAAGTATTGTTTCTTTTTTCATGAGGAGTTCTAAGGTTGCTGTCAGTAATCTTTCAATGTCAAAGGCTTTTTGCTAGCCCTGTCTCGTTTCATACCAGAATTTTAAAATGGAATCTGAAGGCTGTATTCTGAAACTCCATAATTCCAGTTCCAGCATTATCACAGACTGAACTACTACTGTGCACAGCACAAATTACCAGCAGCTACAGTTTATCACCATTTGAGGCTGGATAATGTCAGTATTGGGATTAGTGCATTATGCCATTCTGACTTCTTAGCTTTGGAATTAGTGCTTCAATCTATAGACCTTACTCTTAATGTAAAGGAAGGTTGCTGGAACATAATGCTACTGTCTGCCAAGAGCAACAAACAGGAGTTATCTGCAGAAGTGAAAAGTGGTATCCTGTTTCAAGACTAGTGGTAAGAGCTGCAGAAAGGCAGCTTAATGAGTAGGTCAAAACTTCCCTTTATCAAGCAGTTTGATAACCTTGTTTAAAATTCAAATCTTTATATGCCAGAAAACATTGGATGAACTCGGATTAAAAGCTTTCTGTTCTGAGAGGATCAGCTGTTTTAAGAAATGAATGTGTAATTTTAGAGAAAATAGTAGTAGCTCTAAGAAATGAGGTAATAGAGAGTTTAGGGATTTTATTGTCCCACCTTTTGAGGGCTACATGGGAGGTGAAATTCTTGCCTATCACAAATTTGCTCTAGGAAGTTATATACACCAATGGAGTGTGGCTCTTTAAGCTGCTTCCATTGTTAGAGATATGCTGTCCTAATGAGAATTTTAGTCTAACAGGAATACAGAAGAGTGTGCATGCAACATAGAGACTGAAATTTGATGAATTCTGTCTATAATGTCTTGCATTAAACGTACAGTGTTCCTAAAATGCTCCTAGGATGCAAGTATAACTTCTGCTGAAATGCACATAACTCAAAACAGACCCTTGACTTGGCAGCCTCATAACATTAAAATAGTGATGGAACATGCTGATGCTGTTGCCATTCCTGTCAGTGCACCAGACATCTTTATGGGCATCCACCCATGGCATCCTCATGGGCTTGAACACAGCAGGCACAAGAAGTGCAGGCACTCCTGTTTAGCGTATTTTGCGCTGCTGCTTCACTCTGTGTTTATGCTGCTCCTCTCGTAGTCTCCTCAACCGAGTCGTTGATTTCAAATGGTTAATTTTATTCTGTTTTTTGAAGGCATTTACAATATACTTGCTTTAAAATTTTTGCTCTTGTGCACAATTGAAATTTAAATTTAGGAATTGCCTTAAACATCATGGCACTGAAATAATTCACCTCCTCAAGGGTTTGGTTATGCAAAGGAAGGCGGGATCTCCAGCTTCCAAGTTCCTTGGAGTTATTCCTCATACTTTTCACTAGAGGAAATCGCTTTCAAATGAGAATGGCTCTTGCCCTTTTTCCTTTTTTTTTTTTTTTTTTTAATAACTTGTAGCCTGCTGTCAAGCAATGTTTCTCATTATTTGCCACAGTGTTCAGTTAACTTTATCGTTTAGAAATTTCTCCACAGATAAACTTTTGTTCTCTATTAGAATGTACCAATAATTGTTTTCTGGTAACTAAGCTGAGGCATTCTGTAGAAACTGTTACTTAGATGTATGTTCATTATTCAGTGTTTGAGTTGACTACCTGTTACTAGTGATGTCCAGCATCCCAGTGCTAACTTCAGTCTGACATAGAAGACTTCACACACAATGCAGAAACTGAAATTGGGTTTGGAATTCCATTTCAAGTTATTGCACTGGATGTAGAGCCTTCCCAAAATACTCAATGGACATTTCATGCTTTTCATACAGCCATTACTTAACTTTTGTGGATGTTTCATTCTGTGTTAGATGTATGTCAGTGTCACCAATGTCTTAGTGTTGACATCCATTTTGATTGTCTTCTCAACTAAATAGAGGATTTATTTATTTATTTATTGCACATTCCTCCCTTTCCTCCCATGACTTCATGCCTGTGAACTAGAGGAAGATAACAGGCAAATAATTAAAGAGATTTCCTGGTGGTCCATTCTGAGACTTTTTAAATTTAGGTGTGACAACTGTGTTAAGCATGCCCAAGCATGTTTTCTTTTCAACAAATGTCTGCCTGCTGCCGCCTTAGTTTCACTTTCAAAAATGCTGTCTGTATTTCAAAAGATCTTTTACTAGATAAATAAGCAAGGTTGTAATTTTTTTTTTTTTTTACTTAATTCAAATAACAGGTCAAGTAATAAGCACAGCTAAAAAGTTAGGAAACAGTTAAATTGACTATCAAGTTTTAACAGAATGGAGAGTTGTAAAATGTGTTTTTTCCCTGTTAGTCATTGTCATGGCTATTTGCACGAAGAGCAGGTACAATTTTTTCATTCTTTATAAATTGAAATAGCTGGAAATATTTTTGTTTCTTAAAGTGTTAGCTATAGAGGTGAGCTAAACAGATTTCTTATACATTAACTTGATTAAAAATATAAATATTAAATAGTAATAAATAATACTTAATACAGTTATTATTCAGTTATTTATAGATCTTAAATGTTTTCATTTTTACCCTTGGTAAGAAAAGAATCAAAGAATTTAAGTAGGTAGTCCATCTATATGTCTTCATATTAGATGAAGAATATGTAATTCTAAAATTGCTTGCCTATGGTGAAATAGAGGAATTTCATATAAAATTGGTAATAGCTAGCCTGACAAGTTCAATTCACATGCATTATCTTCTCAACTGTACTTGACTCATTTCAGCTTTTTAAAATGTTACTGTATTTATGGCCTAAACTGAAGTCACAAGTAATTCTTGGTTGTATGGTGATTTATTTATTTACCATGTAGACAACCAAACCCTTGATTTCTTAATTTATAAGGTTATAGAATTAAATACAATTTGATTAAATTTCATTAGTTATTTACTATATCATTAAACATTGTCGTTGTATTCCATTACATTAGTGAGCTATGGAGCACCCTCGCAACTACATTAGCATCTTTCTTAGATGGTTGTGACTTAAAGATGGTTAATTATACTTAGCCAGATCATAAAAAAAAGTTGACTTACATTTCTTGCTTGTCTGTAATGCCTGTGCTTGTGTTAAATCCAGGGTAGTTTTCTGGTTTACAGCAGCACCTACTTTGGGGATATACATGCAGCGTAGAAAATTCTTAGACTTGATGCTCAGCACCTGAATTAAATATCTTTTCTGTGATTGTTTTTTCTTGGATGTAAACAGAGGAAATGCTTTAATGTGGGAAGAAACAAAATAGGGATTTATGACAATCCCACAGATATTTAGGAGGGTACAGAGTTTCCTACCTATGAGCAATGTCTCACTGACAGGTAGGTTTTGGTAGGGAAATCATACTTTTGTGGCAAGGGGGCAAATGTGTAATTGGAATTGTATATACTACACTGCAGTTATTAGCCAAACTAATTGTTTGGCTTTTTGAGATGCATAAGAAATAAAAATAAGAGTTGGGTTGTTTTGGGGTGTTTGTTGGTTTTTTTGGTTTTGTTTTGTTTTTTGTCAAACCTGCTGACAGTTTTTTGGAACAGTGATTAGCAGAAAAGCAAAGCTTAGATGCATTTAACTTCTAGAATTTTAAGTTAAAAAAAATCTGCCACTGTATTTTACTCTCACAAAGGAATTATGTGCAAGAAAGACTTATCTTAATAAATACTAGTTCTTATTTTGCAAAATTTGCAAAACTTGGGCTTTTTCCCTTCTCGGCCAACTGGTATTTACTAATTGGAAGAAAAGCGTAGGGCCACTAGGTGTCATTGTGTACTGAGTACGTGGAATGAAATCACTTTGGCAAAAAATTCTAGTAACTTCCTTAGCTAACATTCAGGAGTACCTTATCCTTAAGTTTCTTAGCTGCTTACAGGTCTGATTTACAATGCTTGCCTAGAAATCCTGCCCTTTGTTGACTTCTGTGGCTGTCCTTTCTGGTTCTCCAGCAGTCTCATTAATCACCCCTCCTTCTCTATGTTCTTGAGAGGCTCTTCCTCATCGGTACTTTTGTAGAGACTTGGCTGTCAGCTTAAGCTCAACAAGCAGCCAACAATGACAACTAACTTCTTAACTATATTTTCACTCTGTGGATATAGACTTAGGCTTTTTTACATGCATAGCCTGGATACTGGAATATAAATTTTATTTTATTTTTTATCAGTAAAATAAACAGTCCTTGTCATTGTCTCAGTTTCATCTTTCCCAATTCTTACTTAAAAAAAAAAAAAGTTACTATTCAGCTTAATAATTTTAAAGTTAATGCTGTACATAAAGGAAAACTACATCAAGAAAGCCTAATACTTAAAGAATGTTTTTCTTTTTCCAACAAGGAAGTCTTAGTTGTATGAATTTACAAGTCCAGTACATCCATCAGACATTATTTTATAGACCTTCTGTTTCCTAAAGAGAACCCTTCAGGGACTTCAGTCTGATTAAGCTACCTTAAGACTATTGGGTGCTACATGACCTAGAGGGCATGCTTTATTCTCTTCTTCTTTTTTTAGGTTGGGGAAATACATTTTGAATCTTTACAGAAATGAAGCAATGTTTAGACATGAATGTTGGCTTCAGAAGAGATGCTGGTTTTTCATGCACATCGCCACCATGCACTCCTTGGAGGAAATTTCTATTCATTTTGATCTTTATTTCCCAAATATATTGCTACTCTGAATAGTCAGTTTTGATTACTGCATTATTTTGTTCTTTTTTTTTTTATAATGCTAGAATATGGTCACATACCTGCATTCCAAAGATGTTTGTATTTTTTCAGAATACTAACTCCTTCCCCCAGAAAAAAAAAATTAAGAAAAGAAAACATCAAACTTTTCTTTTCCAAGGGGGAAGTTGAACAAATCGCATTGATGAAACCGAAAGGCCAGACTGAACATGACGAAGGCATGCTTGAATATTTAGAAGACTTAATAGGATCTGCACGACTAAAAGATCCTATCCAAACTCTGTGTCGCAGAGTAGAGATTTTAAATGAACAGAGAGGACAAAAGGTGAGTCTCAGAAAGTTTTGTTTGAATTATAAATAAAAAATATAAGCTTGCAGTGCTTCATTATTGGATTTTTTAGAAAAAAGTTAACATAAAACTTGGTTAAAATTTGGCACTCCTCTATAAGAGAAGTACAGAGAAATTTTGAGTTACCTTTATTGCATCTGCTGTTTCTCTCAATTATAAAAGAAATGGGCAGTCAACATCAGTT
>JANXJC010000088.1:40256141-40283974 GCA_027564655.1 Leptodon cayanensis | reverse complement strand
GAAAGTAGGTATTTAAGAATTAAGCCTTATTGTGATTCAAAGACTTGAGTTCTTATGTGTAAAGCTGTGTTCTTTTACTGCTGTGGCTTGCTTCTCTCTGGATGGGCTCTAGAACTGAACAAGCCTTGCAAATAAAATCCAAGCCTCCTGCTAGAGCCACAGTGTGTCTTACCCTACAAAAACACGAGAGCTTCGTTAGGGCTTATGCTTCCTTTGACTTCCACGTATCACTTGAAAGGCAGGGTTTAAAGATAAGGCAAAACTATTCTGTTTCAGTGGAAGAGGCAGTTAAATTCAGTGGAAGAGGCAGTTAAAAGTCTTTTCCTTGTGTAGGTAGAAGAATTGAAAAATGTACCTTCCAATAGTGAAAAAGCTATCAGCAAAGCAACATCTGAGAAAGAGCTTCTTGAAAAGACAAAAGAGAAAGAAGAAGAAAAACTCAAGCAGGTTATGGATAGCCTTAAGGAAGAAACACAAGGACTTCAGGAAGAAAAAGAGGTTTGAACTGTTTTGACTTAGTACACTTACTGTATTAACTGACGTATAGCTTTGACACTTATGCATAAAATGATCACAAGAGAGTTGTAAAATGCTATTTATGATAAGTACAGTTTCATGTGTTACTTCAGTGGAGCCTAACTGGGAAATTAATTTTGAATTTATAATCAGAGCTAAATAATTTTCGTTAAGTTGGCTGCTTTTTATAGTGATCATGTGTCATCAAGTATGTAATTAATATATGTGTATTAAATACTTTTACACTTCCATTATTTGAACACACTTTAATTTTCTCCCATTGAAATTTTTAAGCCAATATGTTGCTTAAATAAACAAACAGATTTTGAAATGGTATGTTGCGAGCCTTTCGTGCAGCTGTAATCTGTCTTTGAATTAATAGACAACTACTATAACACTTGGTTATTGTTGATATTAGCTGTTCAACCACTAAACACCTGGAGGCTGGAAATTTATCCTGTAAATTTGGAGGGTTATCTTCTGTACTTGAAAGCATGGTTTCTCCATTTGAGTTGTGAAAATGATACAAAGCTTGTATGGAAATGTTCTATAATAATTCCCTGATGTTCTTTATAATTATCAAAAATGTCTTGTTTCATTTCCATACAGAATATGTTAATAAATTAAGAAATACTTGTTCTTCTAGATAACATAATTGTTTTCTGCTGACAGGAGAGCTAGTAAAAGAATATGCCCATTTCTTCTTTTTCTTTCATACAGTGTGATTGCTGTAATAAATCCCACAGTTGTCTGTTTTCAGCTGTAACATTGTCCATTTTTGCAGGGCAAAGAGAAAGAGCTTATGGAGTTTAGTAAAGCAGTGAATGAAGCACGTTCAAAGATGGAAGTAGCCCAGTCAGAGCTTGATATCTATCTCAGCCGTCATAATACTGCTGTGTCTCAGTTAAATCAGGCAAAGGAGGCTCTGATGACTACTTCAGAAACTCTTAAGGAAAGGAAAGCTGCTATCAAAGATATACATATAAAATTACCCCAAGCTGAACAGGAATTGAAGGAGGTGAGACTTGACTTCCATATAGAAGTTCTTTGAGTTACACCACTATGTTGCAACACACAAATCAAAGTTCCACTCTTCTTATCAATAATTGTGGTGAAAATAAACAAAAAACTGTCTCCAATAAAATAACATTTAAAAACTATATTCTAATACTCAGTTACCCGGTGAAGTAAGTATTTGATTTCAAACTTACTTTGGGTTAAGCAAATGCTAACATTAAGCACTGAAATAAAATCCTACATATCCCTGCAAGGGAATCGGTTTAAATATCATAATGAGACATGTGAAAATAAATAAGTGGCTATGTTTCTGAGCCTTCTTTGAATTTCCCTTGCTCCTCTCATTCCCCAAAGAAAAAAAAAATGCCACTACCTTGTCCTAAGCCTGATTCACGAATTCATATGCTGTTGTATTTTTATCAAAGTGTACTAAACACTAGCTGAAGTGTATCCAAATACCAGCCATTCTTCTGATAAGTGTTTGCTACTTCTGCTTTTCGGTGGCTGGTTTCATTGCCTATGCAATCATGAATCTAAGATGCCCTGGATACAGTGGAATCTTTTTGTGAGGCTAAGATAATGTCTTTCTTTTAACCATTAGAAAGAGAATGAGCTTGAGAAGCTGGCAAGAGAAGAATCAGGTGCTAAGAATCTTGTTCGAAAACTGCGTCAAAAAGTAGAAGAAGCCAAAAGTTCTTTAGCACTAAGTCGCAGTCGAGGAAAAGTGCTTGAGGCTCTGCTTCAGCAGAAGAAATCTGGAAATATTCGTGGGATATATGGAAGACTGGTAAATTTTAAAAGGCTATTCTACTTTTAGTCTTAAACTTTATAGGAACAGAATGGTGTTTCTGTAATTGAGTGAAAGATAACATTCCTCACTTCTCTGGTGCTTTGAATTTGGACAACAGAGTTGCAAATCCTGTGGACTTGCTATAAATTAAAAAAAGATTGTTGAGGTTCCACTACTCAGCACTAAGTAAAGGCAATGGCTATGAGAAAGCTTTTTATTTTTGGTAGGCTGATCTTTAAGCTAAATCATGTCGCTGCAGTCTCTATGGGAATATGCTCAAGCCAGGAATACTACCAATGTCTTGTAAACCTGTCCATGCTTTGGTCCTGCCTGTGCTTCTGTGTTGAGCTATGACTGACAGCTGTAGTGATTCTGATTCCTTTGACTGTTAGGAACATCTATGCTGGAGAAGTGTTGTGGAGTAGTGCTTTTTACCTTCTGGTGCCACAGAAGGTAGAATCAATTGCTAACCGCACACTTGGTAGAACTGCCATGAAACTTAAAAAAACATCTTACAGCTTGTATGTAATTTAATGTGGAACTGTATGCCTTTTTTTTTTTGCTTCAGAGTTATAAATTTTGGTGATCTCTTTGCTGTTTGTTTCCTCTCATTTTACTTGCATATCTGTCAAATCAAAAAGAGCAATGTTGGTGTTTCAGAAGACCAAGGAAAGCTATGTCATAGCAAAACGTTGAGTGCTATCAGTTCTTTCCAAGCAGTGTTGATCTAAAGTTCTGAAAGTTTGCAGCTGAGGTAGAGTTCTTCATTCCTTTTTTTTTTTTTTCTTTTTTTCCCCCTAGCACCAAACAATACACGAGTATCATTGTAGATGTAAAAGTGCTATTTTTGTGTTCTGCAGTTTTCTCTTTTTTTCCCCTCCACCTGCTCGTCCAAGGAGAAGTATCTCTGCTTCAAAAAAATCAGTTTATTTAGTGTATGTGTATTTAAAAAACGTGCGTATAGATTTATAAAAAAGATAAAGTTCAAACAGCTGCAGACCACTGCCTAGTACAGCTGGCATGTATTTTGTCTCATGCTCTGTTAGCACTTGCCACAGAGAGGAGTGTGAGGCTAATCTGTTTTTGGGTAACTCACAGTTGGCTGTGCATGCTGTTTTTAACCTGTAGATACACAATAATTTCTCAAAGATGATGAACACCCCTGTACCCATTTTTCAGATCAGTACAGGATGGCACACAGAAGTGTATGACTTGCCGGGTCCCACCCAGCTGACCAATGGTAGAACCGTACACAGAACACATTAAATAATTTTGTTAGGCCAGACTGCCTCACTAAAATGCTGGCATATAAAATTTAACATTTGTCTACAGAAAATACATCAATGCTACTGTGTTGCTCTACCAGAAGCACCACTTTAGAAGCTCTGAGTATATGAATTTCTACTACGGAAACAAGTACATTAGAAATACATAACTAGCAGTGTGCTGGAGAAGACAGGTGTGGTATTATCTTACAAGTTTTAATTAAGGTTTAAGTTCTTCCACAGAAAATTCTTTTATAATTTGTTTTCATCTCATTTCACTTTGTGTAAATTTTTTGTCATTTATTTCTTAATACCAAGACAAAACATTGATGCCAAACTAATTGGTGTACTTCTGCCTCCCCCCCAACCCTCAATTATTAGGGAGACCTGGGAGCAATCAGTGAAAAGTATGATGTTGCTATTTCATCGTCTTGTGGGGCCTTAGACAACATCGTTGTCGATACAATCGATACTGCACAGGAATGTGTGAATTTCTTAAAGGCAAGCGGAATTGGAGTTGCCACATTTATAGCCCTGGACAAAGTAAGTACTAGCACTTCAGCAAAACAAATTGTTGATTTACCCTAATGTGCACAGTATTAATACTGTATATGTATAATGTATTAATATGCAGGTGTATAAATAAGTATTAATATATTACACTGTATATGTATTAATACTGGTAAAGCTAAAATATAAAACATTTTAAATAGGCTGTTGGTACCTTAGCATATGCTACTAGCAAATGATAATATTTATTTACAGAGAATTACAAGGCTTTTTAGATACCTGTATGTGTACAACAGATCTTTGGCATGTCTTTTATGTTTTTATAGTTAGAATTTTTTTTTTTTTCAAATTAGAAAACTTAATAATCCAAGTAATTTAGTAACTGTATAAACTATGAAAACCATGAAAAAGAGCAATGAGTTATCAGTGAGTTTTTAATTATACTGGAAGTAGAAATCCCCAAGGAAGGAAGCTTTACTGTTAATGGCACTGCGATTAATAATGCTAATTGCTTTAAAGCCTTAACATACCTTAAAATAATGAAATAACCTCATAATTTATTCTAAGGAGTCTCTCATTCATTTATTTACTTTTTTGATGTAGATGGCTGTATGGGAAAAAAAAATGCAAAAAATCCCAACTCCTGAAAATATTCCTCGGTTGTTTGATCTCGTCAAAGTAGAAGACGAGAAGGTTCGCCTGGCTTTTTACTTTGCATTACGTGATACTCTAGTAGCTAATAACTTGGAAGAAGCTACCAGAATAGCATTCCGAAAAGAGAAAAGATGGAGGGTGGTAACACTGCAAGGACAAATCATTGAACAGTCAGGTATTTAAGTGCAAACTTGCAGTTACATTTTAAGGACTTTATAGATGATATCTAAGCACAATAAGCTCACTAACTTCTTTTCATCTTTTTTACTTTAGGAACAATGACTGGTGGTGGGGGTAAAGTAATGAAGGGCAGAATGGGTTCCTCCATCATAACAGATGTTTCAGAAGAAGAGGTTAGTACATAATTTTAATTACAAGTGGAATTTTGTCAAAGTTCTTTGTTTTGGTAGTTCATGCACATGTGCTACATCCTTTTAAATTGGCATGAGTAGTTAACAGTCTGTGATGCGCAAGATACATTAACAATGATTTGAAGTTCACAAGGTTAGCATAAGTTATATTCCTCTTAAGCACATTTGTTCATAGCCCAGCTATCATATGCCTATTATTTAATTTTTAGTCTCATAGTGCTTCCTTTGATAGCTTGGATAAACTGATGGAAGGTAGGGATGAGAACATGGAAGATACTGATCATAAGGAACCATTGAGCTGCAGAGCAGTACACACAAACCTCACCAGCAAGAAAAGACAGGTTTGGTCCTTCATTTACGTCCTTGTAAGCTTTGTCAGGGAGTGGCAGAGCTTTCCTTCCAATTTGTATTTCAAGAATGTTTTGGAATATCAAGATACAGCTTGCTTCTTCCTTCTGAATTCTTTTAGGTTTTAGTCTGCAGCTTTATTTAGTGCGGATGCAGCCTGTGTCCTTTTTGCCTAGTATCTGCTGATCAACTTAACTGAGATCAAACATCAAAGTGTTGATACCTCTTCAAGAAGACAAGCTCCCCTGTGTAACTCCTGACATCAGTCCTCTCGCTACAGGAGAATGAACTTTTGCTCTTTAGGAATGAGAGCTATAAGCCAACACAAGGGTTGAATATTTGCTTACCACTAACGACACAGGAACAGTAGTTAGTATTTTTTAGGTGAAAATACTTTCAGATTGGAGAACTTCAAAATCAAACTCAACTTTAAGGTTCTCTCTGTCTCATTTCTCTGCTGGAGGAGATAACCATGTCACCGCCTTTGCTGTCATTGCTGGTGTTTCTGGTTTTGGTTTTGCACGTTTTGGTTTTATCGCTCAGAGGACAAAATATATATCTATTCTTCTCTCATCTGTCTTCTGTATTTTCACCTTCAATCAGCTTGGAAAATAGGATTGCATTGGCCAAGAAAAGATAAAATTCTGCAAACCCTGGAGAGTTTGACATACAACTCTTTTTTTTTTCTTTTTTTTTTTTTTTTTTCTGTCAAGCCTATTCAGATAATGCTGTACTTGTAGAGCACTAATGAACCAACCTCATGGACAAAGGGTTATTGCCCTAGCCTTGTAAAGGGTCAATAAATATATAAGGCAGCTCATATTTGGATCTTGCTAATTAACAGACTTTGCTATTTCCTGTCTTCACGCTTTTGATTTATTCATTGGTCTCTGCAAGAGACAGGCTTATCTACTGTTTTCTGTTTGGCCAATGAGAGATACTGTGGCACTCAATAACGATCAATAGCTGTAACTTAATTTCTCCATTTTCAAGAGTTTTGTACCTGTCTAGCATAGTGGACAACTCCAGGTAGACCAAGTATATTCATATCCTTGCCTGTTAGTTCTCCATATGTAAAAACAGAAAATGGGCTGAGATCTGAAGTGTATCCTTATTCTTTCTGCTCTTTAAGGTGAATTGCAAGACTTGGTCACTTGACTGGTTACTATTTGCAAAAGCTTGTCTTCCTCACACCAGATTACCACAGAAACCAACAAGCATCAAATCTTAATTATAGTAAAAATTGCTTCTAGCTTCTGCTTGTGCGTTTCTTGGGTTCTGCCTTCACTATTCTGGCTTAAGCCTTTCAAGCTTAATCTAGTTTTATTTCCTTAAAACAATTCTCCATTACGAGCTATTTTGACAGGTATTCTTCAGCTTACTTTTTCTTATGCTTGCTTCTCTCTTGGTTTTCACTGCTATAATTGATCTTCTCAGCAGTCAGCCTCCATATTCTGTCCAGCTACGACAAATTTTCAAGTTTTTACTGTACTTCCCTCTTGTGATTTAAGAGATCATAGATTGTTGAGCACATGAATGAGATGTTGATTTGTTTTGTAGTGGTGACACTAGGCAAATGATCATATCGTATTTTTGTGTAGGTCAATAAAATGGAATCTCAGCTGCAGAAGGATTCTAAAAGAGCAGTACAGTATGAAGAAGAGAAATCACAACTTGAAGAAGCGATAAGAAATCTGCACCAAGATATTCAGAAAATGAGAAATACTTTAGAAAAGTATACAGCGAGTATCCAGGTGAACAAGTTTATTATTGAGGCAATATCTGGCTTCTCTGTCTATGTGCAGGGGCACAACTTCTCAGTCTCGGCTTAACATAGTCCTTGTTAGTGTCAAGGATCTTTTTAAAGTACAGGATTCTAACACAGTTCTGGTTTTTGTAGAGTTTATCTGAACAAGAAATTCATCTAAAAACCCAAGTTAAGGAACTTGAAGCTAATGTAATTGCTGCTGCTCCAGACAAAAACAAACAGAAGGAACTGGAAAAAATCCTTAATAGTTACAAAAAAGGTACATTTTGGCGGGGGGGGGATTATAGATAAAAATTGTAGTCATGTTCTTTTACTAGTACAGGAATGAACGGCTATGGCTGTGTTCTTTCAGATTACCAGTGCAGTACCATGTCTTGGTTTGGAACCTCTTTTCTCCTAAGTGAGGGATAAAAGGTGCTTCCAGAGATTAGAGAGTGAAAACCCTTTTTTTGCAATTGCTCAAGTTCATGTTTCAGTCAAGCTGAACATCAATTTCAGTATTTTTTTGTTTATTTGGTTAGATTTTTATGACTGTATTATATACAGATTCATAGGGAAACTTAGTTTAATTAGGGGTAAGAATTGTTAATGTGGAGGTAATGATATTAAAGTTCAGTAAAGGCTTTTGCCATGCTCTAACTGGACTATTACATGAGTCTATAAAATGAATACCCTGTATTTTGTTGTGGGCACACCGTACCCCTACTCTTTTTGTGAAAGATGTTTACTCTGAGAACTTGAATTTGTTTCCCTGAAGAAATCGGTAGCTTAGTAAAGTAAACCTTGACTGCTTCTTTGTATTTCTTGCTCAGGGAATGATATGAGCACAGTGAAACATATTTCCCTTCCCCCACAATTCTGCTTTCATAGCATTTTAGGGAAGAGAACATGTACTACTATGGATTTCCTCTATGCTTCTTTTGAATAGAGTACGAATGCTTTACTTCCTCAGTCACGCTAAGGTTTGATGTTATAAATATCTTCTCTAACATTTGTACCAAATAATGGAGAGACACAAACCTGTGTTCTACTGGAGAGATGACTGCCTTCCACCTTTCAAGTCTCTGCTTTACCCCTTCTGTCCCCAAAAGGAGATTATAAACCTGTAGCAAACTTAGTGTGGGATTTTATTTATTTGTTTTGCCCTTAGAATACTAAGGTGCTATGTTTAATTTTTGAAAGCTGTTCAACTTAAGACAGTTTTGTTGAGTTTTGAGTATAATCTAAATAAGGAAGCTTACCTCCCTTGAAGGTAGAGTAGGCTATCTTATTCAGCATGTGTAGTAACTATGCGATAATACCAGCCGCTGAGCAACAGTTAGTGGCCAGTTCTTACAATTTAACCTTTGAGTATTTTCCCATTAAATAAATGCAAAGAATGAGCTTGGAAGAGCTTCCTATGTACCATCTCGTGTATTTCAGTACTCCATATACATAAAGTAATCCAATTAAATCTCTTGGTGGTTTACATCAAAAAAGCTTTGGCAGTATAGCAGTGTCAGAAAGATGTGGTATTTTTTTCTTTTGCCAAAGTAAAAAAAAAAACCAACGTTTTTCACAGTAGAAAGAAATAGTACGCTTCCCAATATATTAATAGAGCAGAGCTTTTTATCACTTAAATATTGATGTATTGCAGCAGTCCAGTGTTCCTAGGGACAGCATGATGACCTTAACTTCATTTTGTTTTTTGACAGATTACGAATGCCTTGCTGAGAAAGCTGGTAAAATAGAAAATGAAGTTAAACGATTACATAAGCTCATAATTGATATCAATAATCATAAACTTAAAACACAACAAGACAAACTTGATAAGATCAACAAAGAAATAGATGAATGTACTTCAACTATTACTAAAGCCCAAGTGGCAGTCAAGACTGCGGACAGGTACAGTAGATGTCAATGTGCTCAATGGTAAAGCTTTAGGCTGTAATTGTATATTGCTGCAATTCGTGTTTGATTACAGTTGGACTTTTCTGGGGTTAGGGGGGGATTTGTCCGGCTCGAGAAGATGGTTTTTCACCTCTTTAGGGCTAGAGGAAAACTGGAGGGAGAAGGTCGCAACCTTCTTCTCTAAACTGATTTACCTCAAACTGATACTGGTTCTTAATTAAGAACCGTAATCTTTGTTAGTGTGCTTTACAGGCAAAGGATCAGAGACCTAGAAAGCTTAGGGAAAACTGACCAAGGAGAGTCACATCAGCCTTCAAAGAGCTGTATCTGTGGGCATGAGTGCCTGCAGGATATTTGCTTGTTTTAAGTAGTCTCCATAGCTAAAAATCCTGTGATCCTAAAATCTGAATTTTCAGTTGCATGTATAAAACTCAGGAGGTAGGTAAGGGGAGGTAAAAGGAAATACAATTTTGTAGTTTCTACTAGACAGTTTAAAAGTCACATTTAATTGGTATTTTTCTATTAATATTTGCCTGTCACTAAAATGCAGTATTTCAGGATAAAGATTCAAAATAGCAATGAATTGCCATGCAGTGGAGCAGTTCAGATCTGAAGGGACTAATTTTATTATGAGGCATGTCAGGAAGTAAAATGCGATGTATTTTTTTATGTCAGCTTAACAATACATAATGAATACTTAGAACAAATGTCAAAACCGTCTCTCAAAGAACATATTAAATCATTTAACGAGGCCTGTCTGCTATACGTTTAAGGAAGACAACTTTGTTTTACTTGGGTATCTCGGGAGTGTGAGAGTTCATGCATAAATAAGCACTTCCTATTTGGTTGTCAATAGCTATTGAACAATCTTTATAAGTAAGATTGTGTTTCTAGATTATCTTAAGTCATACTTGCACTCACGTGAGGTATACAAACATCTCTGTACCTGTTCAGAAACCTGAAAAAATCTGAAGAGTCTGTTCTTCGCACGGAGAAGGAAATTAAAGATAATGAGAAGGAAATTAAAGACTTAATAGAAGAGCTGACTAAGCTAGAAGACAAAGCTGCTGAGATTATAAATGACTGCAGGCAAGCTGAAGTAAGTGTCATGTTAATTTAGTGTATCTCTTCATGGAGGATGCAGTCTGTGAATAAATTTTAGATAACAGTTGTTGTGCCAGAGTTGTTCTAATGGCTGATGTCTGTTAGCCTTCATCCTTAGACGTTCCAGGCAGGCCTAGCAAGGCATTGCGTTAGCTGATACTATTTTTTTTTTCTCACTTTTCTCAGTTATTCTACTACTCATCCTCCAAAAATTCACACAGGGATAAAATGGCAAAGAATGTTCTTTTCTGTATCCTGCAATATATTGTCTGCATTCATACAAAATTAATAATTTTGTTTACTTGTTAATCAAAGTTGACCTTTAAATACAGGTGCTGAGGGGGGGAATAGGCTAAAACAGTCCTAGTGAGCAGTCTGGCCTTCAGGTAAAATCAGGATGATGAGTTACATCCTTATTATATCCTAGTTATATTCTTCTATTCTATTCTACAGCTGCTGAGTGATGTTCCACAACGGTCAGGGAATGGGAATGTTTGGGGGTTTTTATACTTACCTGGAAATATATCTTGACCCAATTTTCTGAAGCTAAGAAAAAACTTAAACCAAATTTCCCCAAAGAAATTGCTGGTCATAAAACTTGCTTAAAACCAGATTTTTTTTCCAGTTAAGTGGGACTTCAGTTTCCCATCTAGATTTATGTGCAGAAGAGAGTGAAAAACAACCATGATGGCTGAAATTCTTCCAAATAAAGCTGTTTCTTTGAGACTGTCTTTCTCTAAAACTGCCTTTCAGCTAAAAACATTTGAGTGTAGGACTCATTTAATCCAGATCTGGAGTGAAAATGTAAACTGCAGCATATTTGCAGTCATTCCAGAATTCAGGGACTTGGTTAATTTAAATACAAGAACAGGTATTTTGTTTAATCAGTATTTAGGATTGTGGAGAGGAAGCTCTGTGAATAATACAGTGAAAGCAAATCTGTAACCTGAGAAAGTGGTAACATTTTTGTAGGCAACTGATTAATGCACTGTTCTGGTCATTTCTGTTTAGGAAGTGTTGCCAGAAGTTCAGAAGGAGCATCGCAGTTTACTGCAGGAGGTTAAAACTATTCAAGATGATGAACATGTGCTTCAAAAGGAAGCTCTTAATATTAAGCTGAAAATTGAACAAATTGATAGTCATATTTCTGCACACCAGTCAAAGATTAAATACTGGCAAAAAGAGGTAAGGAAATTGTTTAGTTCCTAAAACTTGAACTGTAAGATCTCAAAAGATTAATATGTTAACATGTAGTTAGAAAATAGATAATTTAGGAGAAAATTCATATTCAGTTCACAGTTTATTGGTGTTTATGCTATAAAAAACAAATTGAAAAAATATGACCTTTCAGTCTTTTTTACTTTGTTTTGCATACAAGGTTATGGATGAGTTCTGTATTACATGGCTTCTAGCTTTTCAAGTTTTTTTATTTATGAAAGAATGGTATGATAACTATAACTGACATAACGCTATCTACAAGTAATTAAGAGTAGTGAGGGAAAAATAAGTAGGCCATAAACGGCAACCAGGAGACTTTTTGTGCCTGGGTATCCTCTCTGTACATAGTAAAAAAAAAAAAAAAAAAAAAAAATGTTATAAAAGGGTAGATACCCTCATAGGTAGGAGAAGGAAGGAGGAGTAAGACATTGATAACTAAAACACAAGTTATGTGTAACTGTATTGCTGTGTCCACTAAGCTGTTCTTTATAAAATGGCAAGACCTTTCCCTTGAAAGCATTTCACCTAAAAGTTGTAGTACATTTGGTACATCAAGTTGCCTTTCCCCAGTTAGAGATAACTGGGCCAATAGGAAGTCCGTGGCGCCAGGAAGAAACTGCTTCTTGGAGACTGCTGCTTGAACCAGCTCATCGAATAAATTGGAGCCAGCGGGAGCAAGGAGTTGCTAGTTCCAGGTGCTGCAACACCTAGCTTCTCGGTGTGGGAGTTGTATCTGAGCGGGGCTGCTGGCACAGACACACGGACAGCTTTACACAGACCTTATTTCTTGCCGTCATCTCCCTCCTAACTGCTCTAGTTCTGTTGAACAAGCTAGTGCTAAGCATTGTCTGACATTCGGTGTGTTCATCTCCAAAGTGTCTTGGATCACCTTCCGGGAAGGGCTTGTAATTCTTCTGGAACCAATTCCGCACAGAATCCTGACTTTTTCTGGCCCGTAGGTTAGTTGAGTGCAGAGTCAACGAGAGGCAGTGCTGGGGGTTGGTCTTGGTTTGGTTTTTCTGATTTATGGAAACAGCAAAAATCAGGTGTGTGCCCAGCGAGGCATGCTCAGAGAAGAGGCCAGTTAGGTGGCTGGAGTTCATAAACTTACATTACCATTTTACTGTATGTCCTTTAAATCCTTACTAGAGGTAGGGATCTAGACCAGCAGGTGATCTTGCAGGACAGGGTGCCCTTATACCCTTGTTAATACGAGGATAATGGGGGCAGCTACCCAGCAAGCAAAGCCACTGACAGAAACTTCTCAATCCTGAACACACAAAGTAGTTGTTTAAGTTCTATGGCATCAGCAGAGACGATTTCCTTGTTGTCTGCTACTGCTGCTATTACAGAGAAATAGCTCCTTCGTAAGAATGATGTATATAGTTTTCAGGAGCAGAATAATAGGATAAAAGGATACTTTTTGTTTTCACACCTTACTTTTAAAGGGAGTTATGTGAAGAATCCGTGAATGTTTTGAGATTGGAAGCTTCAGTATGTACTAATACAGCAAATGTTTATTTTTAGAAACATGTTCATGTGATAAGTAATATCATCTTTAAAGATTTCTAGTAACTAGTTTTGAATTTTAGATATCAAAATTATCACTGCACCCCATAGAAGATAAACCACCTGAAGAACTTCCAGTACTAAGTCAAGAAGAGCTTGAGGCTATCAAGGATCCAGATGTTATCACAAATCAAATAGCTCTCCTGGAAGCCCAATGTCATGAAATGAAACCCAACCTCGGTGCTATTGCAGAATATAAGAAGAAGGTAAGCTTAATTACTATTGTGTAGTAGTAGGATTCATCTTTTTGATACTGTATTGCCTGTCAGTGCAGTAGTACGGTACACCCCTCCTTTCTGCTAAGTGCTGTGTATACAGCTTTATTGTTTTCCCGTACTTGAATCTGTACAGAATTGATGTTAGTGCTTCTCAAGTACGGCGGTAACCTTCCAGTTGTGCGTTTTTCTTCAGGTGACTGCTCAAATGGATCCTGCACTTGAAATGCCTGCAAAAATGCGCTCTTTATCTAGGTGAGACAAGAAAATATCTCATCTATAGGCATACGAGGAAAAGGTGGTCCTGTTCTTCTTCAGTTCCCTTCTGTTGGAAACTGAAATCGAACCCTTGAATTTTCCCTTTCTCCTCTGCAGGCTGTGCTGTTGCTAGCATCCTGAAGAGTTGCTAACTTGTATTTAGCCAAGTGTGAAAGTTGTATCTAGGAGCTTACATCTGCCTTTTTATATTTGACGCCATAGATGGCAGGTGAAGACAACTTTCTCCTGTGAAAGTTTGTTCATTTACAGTCAACTAGTCTTGACAGTCTTCACAGATACACAACAATACTTGGATTTTTCTTCTCCTCAGAATGCTCATTTCAATAATGTTGGCCTATTCAACAAATTTTTCTTCATTTTAACGTGGGTTTTCCAGTATAGAGAGATCAGCAGCATGGAGTATAGAGATAAAAGAGATGGTTTGGTTTTGTTCTTTTGTTTCAAGGTTGTTAGCCATTCTGGGAAAAATGAGTCTTCAAGTGGTAGGAAAAATGGTTTAAAATTGAAATTGAGGAGACAGCTTCTTTAACTGTAGTTTTGTGTGGTTTTTTTCTACAGGAGGAGCTATACTTGAAACGTGTGGCTGAATTGGATGACATTACCACAGAGAGAGACAAATTCAGACAAGCTTTCGAAGATCTTAGGAAACAAAGGCTAAATGAATTTATGGCAGGATTTAATGTAATAACAAACAAACTGAAGGAAAACTACCAGATGCTTACTTTGGGAGGAGATGCTGAATTAGAACTTGTGGACAGCCTGGATCCCTTCTCTGAAGGAATCATGTTTAGGTTTGTCAAAATACTTTGTATTATTGCTGTCATGCTTAACTGTTGTGTTCCTTTTTTCAGCCTGCTTTTTAGGTAAATTTTAATGGATCAGCAGCTAACCCAGACAGAGAGTCCTCCTTCTTGGCAAGTATTGGCAAGATACTGACAGAAGCCACAACTTTTTAGCATTGGGTAACGAAGAGATTCATTACTCCTGGAGAAATAAGTAACTAAAGCAGTTAGAAAGCTTTGACTTTGAAGTAATTTTTCAGGGTTTCTTAATTCCCAGATCATTTCATTCTGCCTAGGGCATCGTGTCAATCACATTGGTAACTGGAGATTGTTCTGTCATAAATGCTCCTAGGAGTATATTCATTACTTAAGAGTAGAATAGCACCTTTTGAAAGATAATTAAATAGCAGTTCTTAAGTGTTATAGTTCCTACAGAGAATAGCTGAGTGTGACAGGAGCTTTTCAGGCAGACATCAGCTGGCCGCGTAGCTGTGCGTGTACCTGGGGCGTTACTCCAGGGTGAAGAGAAATAATCCTGTTCGCTGCCTCTCAGCTGCGGAGGACCAAGAGTATCAAGCAGCTCATCTGTGGTTTTAGTCGAGCTTCTTTATGTGTCTGTGTCTTCCAAGAACTCCCTGCTGCCTTGCAACTTGCTTTTCTCCATGACATACTTAGTTTCATCATGAACAGAAGTAAGTTACAAACTGTGTAATTTGTTTCAGTGTTCGGCCTCCAAAGAAAAGTTGGAAGAAGATATTTAACTTATCAGGAGGAGAGAAGACTCTTAGTTCACTGGCTCTAGTTTTTGCTCTTCATCATTACAAGCCAACGCCACTTTATTTTATGGATGAGATTGATGCAGCGCTTGACTTCAAAAATGTATCTATTGTAGCATTTTACATATATGTAAGTATTTAATGGTAACTCCTGTAGTATAATTTTTTAAGATATTTTCTTCTCTGCCAGAAAAGACAAAGTGGTAACACAATTATGGCCAGATTTAATACTCTTAAAAATCTGGACTGATAAGTGGAAACTATGTACTAAGCAGATTTCCAGAAAGGTGCTTAGAATGTTGCTTTCTACATATTTTTTTCTAAGCTGCTAAGTTTGATGCTTTCCTGAAATGAGGCAACTAATAGAGGATTTACAAGGGTTTTTTTTCTCTCCAAATCCTGTTTCAAAAGCTGTCTAAAGAACGCTAGAGTTTGCCAAAGGTACCACATTTCCACATATCCTTGCTGCTACTGCTTCCTCGTTAAAATATAGATACTTTCCCCAAAATAATCAGCTATAATCTGCTGAGAATACAGTAATTTATTTAGCTTTTAGTAATGTGTTCATGTATCTAAGCTTATGATTTTGTTCTCAGGAGCAGCCAAGGTTCCTGGGTTCTATACTTCCATCTCATTAACATGAGCTCTGTCCCATAGTTTTCTTTAGTCTGTGTCTTTATTAGTGGGTTTTTTTCTTTTGTGCCTTTAAAAATTCTGTCATTACCATATTTAAGTCAAGCAAAAATTTATGTTGCTACAGTACTGGTTGCTAATTTAAACTTAGAATTTTCAAAATTATCCCAAGTATAACCACCAGTTTTGGGAACACCCTAGAAGTGCCAAAGATTATGATTAGCTACTTAAAAGTAGGGAGATGCTTTGAAGATACCTGCCTGCAACTGAAGTTTTAAACTTTCCTCCCACAATGCCTGTTTTTCACAAAGCAGGGTCCACCACCTGGATGTGATTTGGTAGAGCAAAGATTTTAATTTCAACTGCAGTGTAAACTAAAAACTTAAATTTGAAACTTGGTATAGTTTAGCTCTTCAATCCAAATTATAGCTTAGTATATAGCTGTAGCTCATATTTTGTATACAGCTTCTGAATTAGTACTGTCCTAGGAGAGAAGATTGTAATTGATACTTGACCCATTTTTATTACATCTAGCCTGAAGCTTTTTAACCTCGTAAAACTTACATGTAAAGATAAAAGCAAGTGTATGCACTGCGTGTGCTGTACGTTCCCTCAAAGCGATTACAGCTGCTTTCTGGAAGTAGAGGTAGGTGCCCAGCCGGCAGGGGCACACCGCTGACTGCCAGGGGGCTTGCACGGTCCCGTTACCTGCGTAACCAGCTCCGCTCACGTCATAGGAGACCTCTGGTGGGGGATGAAGACCCTCCCGGTGCTGCGCTGTACGCCACGGGCTGGGTCTTACCCAACCTTGCAATCCTGTTCCATTGGCGTTCAGTCCTTGCTGGATTTCTTGGATGTGGCAGCAGCAGCTACGCCTTGGCGTTGCCGGGCTGTGCCCTCTGCCCGGAGAAATTCCACTTTTTCATTTTGCCTAGCTGAGATGCTCCTCTCCTGCTGTGCATGTTCCTCCCTTCCCGTAGCCTGACCCAGCGAGCCAGAGCAAGAATGTAGCCAGAGTTGTACAGGGGCTTTGCTCCTCCTGCTCCATGCCTCAGGAGCCCCATGGGGCTCAGAGCACTGGGGAAGTTACACCGATGCTGCTAGGTGCTTAAGGATAAGGCTTGTTTTACCTTTAAAGCACCACCAAATTTAGATATTCTGTTACCTATTGTCATTCTGCCTCAGGGTCACAGAACTAGTGTTCGCAAAGGCTTGTCCTCATTAGCAAAGGGCTTGCTTTCCCCTGGTCTCAGTATTCCTTAGTTCCTAAAACCTGAGCATAGAGATCATACAAGAACAGAGCTTTTTGAAATACTGTGGGCTAACACAAAAAACTTCTCTTTCAGGAGCAAACGAAAAACGCACAGTTTATCATCATTTCCCTGCGAAACAACATGTTTGAGATCGCAGACAGATTAATTGGAATTTATAAGACTCACAATACCACGAAAAGTGTGGCAACAAACCCCAAAGTTATTGCATCCCAAGGACTGGCTGAACTTGGCACTCAACAGTGTAGTATAGCTCAAAACAGAGTGGAATAAACTTCTCCCCTCCTTGCTGCTCTTTACTTTTATCTATCTCATCTACTTTTGTATTTGAGATTTTGTGTTTTCTCTGAGGTTGTTAATGAAACCACCCTCAATAAATTCCATTTTTTAAATTATACAGTCTATATAGATCTTAATTATATGAATTCAAATTACATATCTTGCTGCATTGTAACATTCCATGGGTAGGCTTTATGTCAGTGCTTGGGGTCTGCATTTGGGTTTAAATGCCTGGTTTTTACTGTATGTAAAAAATTGCTTTTAAATGTCATGAGCATGTCCTGTAATATTTCATTATATGAGTCAGTATACAAAATAATCTACATGTATATTGCAAGGATACCATGTGTAATGCTGCTACACTTGTAGCCATTTTGTAATGAATTGGTACAGTTGAGGAAGCTGCTTTTCAGTTATTTTCCTTTCCCCTCCCGTAGGGACAGCTCCTCTCTCTCTCTCAGAGGGCGGCCATGCTGTACGCTCAGGGTTTATTAACACAGGCGTTACCCTCTGCTCGCTTCTACTGTCATTTCACAAAGGACTAAGCTGTTCCCCTGGAAGAGGTGAGGTGCAGTAAATCTCTACCCTGCTCCCAGGGCTCACCTAGCTCTCACAGACAGTTCTCCCTTTCCACCAGCATCTTGCCAACGCTTCAGTGTACACGTTGTGCTTTGAATCCGATTTTTTTTTTTAATAGTTTAAGAACTGAAATTGTGTGGTTTTACTCAAAAGTCAGGCCACTGTCTGGCACACTTGTATGAGTACTGATCCCTGAGCCAGTTGTGCCTCTGTCTCGTGGTGGCATGCTCCCTGGAGGAAAAAAAGCTCTGTCACTGCTGTGCTGCTGTTCAGTAAGGCAGCCAGCAGTAGAAAAGCTGAAAGAACAGCCCTTAACTGCCAGTTCTTTGTGCGCTTAGTCCTTGTTTGTGTTTCCAGCTCTTGCTCTTTTCATACCAAGCACCCTAAAAGGCACAATCATCAACCTGGAGCTGATCCGGAACAGACAGGGGCTGTGCTGTAATAATTTGCTATAAAGTGGGGAGAGATGCTTTCACTGTAAGGTTAAACATTACGATTATATCAAATATTGACAAGTGAAAACGAAGGTACATACCACTTCATTCCACATATGTGCACTGCTTAAATTATTACTTGTCAGAAGAGATCTTTGTGTTACATTTGGGCAGTTTTCAGAAACCACAGCTCAGCAACAGTCAAACACCACTACTCGCCATCAGATAGAAAAATCAGTAAAACAGGCCTGCAGTGGGCAACATGAAAGACCACAAAATCCACACAGCCCCACCTCCTGACAGGCCCTGTCAGAGAATCTTCCTACAGGTCATGCTGCAAAAAAACCCAAAACAAACCAAAACCAGGCAGTTGAGAGAAAACACAGCAGCTAGACAGCACTGCTGAACAGCCACCACCATCCTGCCTCAGCGAGACTCACCGCTCCCTCTCCTCTCCTCCGTCTGCCAGCGCTGCTTAAGAATCGGGGAAGGGTCTGCGCAGTAAGGAAATGAAGGTGTTAGCCAATCCTACTGTAAGAATAGATTTTATTTGTATGCAAATTTATTAAAATATATAGTCCATTGTAAGTACAAGTACTAAATGGTTCAATCAGCAGTAAAGGCATATTTTATAAATCCCTGTAGTCTTGAAAAATAAAATTGCATATAAAGTAAGTTTTTAAAATACAGGAAGGTAAGTCAAAAAAGCCACAGCTAGTAGCAGACAGACACTTAGCACCAGGTCTTGAGAGACTTGCATGCCAAGTGACAGCCTTCTAGCAGGGCTTAAGAAGACAAAAATTCCCAATTTTACTGGGAAATTAATACGACGGCATTTACACAGTCCCCAGATACACCTAAACACCATTTCAAAACCTGATCAGTGGTATTAATGGGATTTGCCTTCGTAACTCTAAAAGATTACAGAAAACTTACGTACAAATTACAGAAACCGCTCCTACCACACAGGCAAGGCCCACTCCTCTGCAGCGCTGCCAGCTCCTACCTCAGTCGATCAAACCCACCAAGCCACAGAGAAGGGAGCTGGGCAGTAGCTGTTTGGCCAGACTTAGTGTTTTATCAATACAGCAATACTAGGATATCAATATTATTACCGGGATCCTTATTTCAGCTTAAGGAATGTATTGGCATCGCATCCGAGGCCTGACCTTGCTCTCGGCTCTCCTGGACGTCTGGCAGCTAACTGGTATTTTGCAGGACCCCACTAGTGCCTGCGGGCAGCAGCGGGCAAGTTTTGGGTTGCACAGGGGTTTCAAATACCAAGTAGTTAAAGGCTCGCCTCAGAATCCCATCACTATTTAAACAACATCTATTATTTAAAAATACACAACAGCCAAGGAATGCTTCTATGCTAGAATATCCTATTATTTTTATCAAGTCAAATACAATTAGACTCAGCAAATACTTTTTTAGTGAACTGTAAGCACATCTGCGCTCTGCTGTTGTAACTGCAGCACCCCAGGGCTGTCCCGGTACTTACTGCACTCGGCCTGTTGATAACCGAAGGCCAAAAAGGGCTTTTCACTGGGGGGGTGTCGCATCTCATCAGAAGCAGTAAACAGCGTTCGTGATCCTCTGACTGCAGAATAAAATGCTATCGTGGTTCCTCTGTGTCAAGGTAGAGATCTCTGTTATTTGTGCTGAAAAGTTGAATATAAATATATATGCGTTGTCAAGTTGGCTTAAGAGCTCTTGACATTTGAAATCCTTATACCACTGACTTCAGTGGGAGTTTTGCTACTTTACTACAGTATGTATCTATTTTCACTACATGTTAAATGATTTAGCAAAAACTCAGGGCTCATTTTAGTAAGCAGTGAGAGCTCCCTGCCAGACTAAACAAACACCTGGTTTGTGCGCAGCTGGCACTAAAACCCTGTGTGCAGTACCTCACCACAACTCCTACCAATACTGCTCTGTAAAGTGGAGAGAACCATTTGAAAGACACAAAGTTATTATAAACAGGTTAAAAAAAAATAAAAAAGATAGTATCATGCTATCCACTAGTAACTAGGAACAAACAAAATGAAACCCAGGGCCATGAATGTACGCTTTAAAGACCACGGGTGTTACCAGTTAAAATACATTTGGAGAGGTCAGTACAACACAAAATAGGAGTTTTATACACACCAGAGCTAGTGACTGACCCATCCAGGACTAGTCGGTTTGCAGCCTGAGGTGTTTTTTAACCTTTAATGTTGTAGTGATTTTATTAAAAAAAAAAACATTTAAAATGATGTTATTAAAAAAACCAACCCCAATAGTAGATGCTTAAGGAGTTTTTACAACCAGGACTCCAGATGACAATCTGTAAGCTGATTACAGCTTGCTTAGGCAGACATTGTTTCTGACTAGCTGCCAGTTTAAACAAACACCTACCAACCTAGCGTATTGTGTGAGCAGAAGAGGAAGCCTTTTTTGTTGCAAATCTTCTCAGTTAACTAAGAGTTAGCTAAGAGGAAATCTATGCAACACAGAAAAAGGAAGGATATAGAAATAGAAAGGAAAAGTGTAGAGCTTTAACAATCCAGCTTTTAAGAAGAAATTAAAAAAAAAAAAAAAAAACCAACCTGTGGATTCCTACACTAACATTTAACCTAATCATTGAAAATGTCAAAGAGAAACAATTCTCCCTAAAAACTCCATCAGTAAATTAGATGTATGGCACAGCACATCCACTATATTCTGCAAATGGGTACAGAAATCTTGATAAATATGCAGCAAGAATTCCGAGATATAAGCGGGAGCAGCTTCAATTACAACTGAGGACACCGGTTTGTGAAATGAAAACACAGTTACCACTATTATTATAGAAAGAAGCAGGACTGCTAAAGGATTTACAGCCTGGAGGAGTTCTTTAGATTCTCTTCCTTCCTTTCCACTGCCTTTGCTGCGTAACTTCCTTTTCGGAATCAGTTTTATTTTTGGAGTGAGGACCTTGTTGATCTGACCAATTTCAGTTTTAGACCACACATCTTTCAACAAGTGCCCAACCCGCGGATAAATCTCCACAGGTTTAACATCTGGTAGTTGCTTCTGTTTCAAAGCTTTTATACGCTGATGCATATCATCCACCTTCTCAAGAAAAATAAGTGGCGACTCTTCTTTTTGAATAGATGTATTCAGTGACATTAATTCAAGCTGTTCTTCCCTTATTTTTTTCAACTTCTCAATGAGAGGCTCATATTCTTCCAAAATGCGTGTATTAATTTCGTCCAGTGCAGTCAGCAGGGCTTGTTTTTTGTGCTCCAAGGTATCGCTAAGTTTCTTAAAATACTGCACTACTACTTTTTTATCATCCTGAACAACGCTTTCACACTGGGACTTCTGTTCCTTCAGCTTTTCAATAAGCAAACATACATCGGTCCAGTGTTTATCAGTTAGCTGCTCGAGAAGTCTTCCAGAAGTCTGTTTTTCTTTTATGTAGGCACTATGAAGATCGTCTATTGGATGACCGTTGTGTTTTCCTATTGTAAGGCAATGGCCACACACCAATTTTCTATCCAAAAGACAGTAAACATTCAGTGGTTGCCTATAGTGTTCACTGCAGGTTGCAACATCGGAGTGATCTTCCTGTTGGTATTTCTCAATAATAGCTTTCAATGCAAAGTTGACAGGCAACGATTCAGTGCCAGCAGCAGGAATTTCAACAATACTCCTACAGTTAGGACACTTCAGAGGAACTCTCAGGGGTCTCCAAATGGAAAAGTTGCTCGACAGCTGAATAACGCCTTCCAGACAGTTCCTACAAAATGTATGGGAACAGGGCAGAACGCGTGGATCTTCAAATATGCTATAGCAAATGGAACACGTTAATTCTTCCTCAAAGTGATGCATGTCCTACAAAAGAAAAACAAAAAGAAAAAGTGTTTTAATCTCTTTTTACCATCAACTCACTCATTTAAAATCATTTTATTAACCTAAGCGCCTCAATATGATATTTAATGACCAGTAACCTAACCTACATCAGCAGTTTATTGCTAAGGGGGAGGCGGGGGGGAGAGGCAGGGAGAGACAAAGAAAAGAATGAAAGTGAGCAACGGTTCAAAGATTTCAGCAAATTATGATCTGCACTTATGATCTAAGTGACTAGATAGATAGTGTTCACCCATACACAACTTCTGCCTAAAAAAGCTAGGAAAAGCAGCAATCTGCTACTAGGTATTTTTTACAGTGGGAAACAGTAGAAGAGAGTGATAAAAGTTAGAACTAAAGTTTCTAAATGACCTAAGAACTATGAACATTTTCTCCCACTATGAGTAACATTTTCAATATGAGAATAGAACAGTAAGTACAAAACTTTTTTTTTCTCCTCTTTTTTCAAATGTCACTTTTGTAATATAAATAGTCATTAGAGTATTAATCAGTCAAATTTACTAAAAGCTATCTCTAGGTCCTGGCACAAACCAGAGTCTAACTAACGCAATGGCCCTTAAATACAATACCACTAACAGTAATTAGACTGGTGGTGTTATTCCTGGGTTACTTTAAGCACAAAACTAAAAAAACAACTTTTGTTTTCCATCCTTTGTAACATTGCCTTGTTTTTCTTTGCCAGCTTAGTGAAATCACACTGTAAAGTCACAAATAACAATAACTCTAATGCCAGCTTTCATAACAAATCCTAATTCTGTTTTTCATTCTGTTAAAAAAAAGGAGAAATTAGTATGAACTTTCCTTATCTTTGTGTCACATTTTCCTGTCCCCTTCATCAGTTCTAGTCAACTCTGTAGACTTTGCTACACTGCAAAAAGAAATTGTCCAAGCATTTAGTACCAAAGACTCTCAATTTAGGGTCTAACTCTAAATCTGAAAACAATAACATGCAGCTGGGCTAATGCAGCTGCCCGAAGTGCTACTGAACCTTTGTTCGATTCAGTCAGGAAGATAACTACCTGTGAGATCTATTTAAGGAGGCTTATTTTATTCAGACGTGCCCTCTTAATCTTTTTAATGCAGTAACATATTTTTGCACCCATCTATCAACATTTCTCATTGACACCAAGATTAAGAAAGTTTGATTGATTTTAAGTGAATCTACTTAAAAGGAATTGAATTGTTAATTATACTCTTCTTTGAAAATAAAACCTTAAATTGCACTTGGAATCATGAAAACCACTAAGCATTAAATTTGTCCCTAGCTAATAAACAATTTACAATAAATGAATAAATTAAGCAGCATTGTTCCTGCAAAAGGCACAGACCTAACCTGATGGAAGTCAGAAGCTAAATACTCAGACCCCGGTTCCTTGAGAGTTAAATCAGCTCTGAACAAAGAAACCTATTCTGGTTGTACAGAAATAAGCATATCTTATCTCACTTTATTGAGGTAGGCTGGTACATCCAAAAGTGAAAGTGTTCAACTCTGCAAGTCTGATCAGACTCTTTTGCTTTGTAAAAACAGACTGAATAATAATAATAATAATAATAATCTAATGGCCATTGTTACCCAAAACATCCAGTTCAATTCAAGGAGGTATTTGTATATTGTTGACTAAGTCAACTTCATATTGAAAACACATTCTGATTAATTCCGCTTTAAAAATAATAATAATAGTAATAAAAAAAATCTATCCAACAGACTTCAGGTCATTTTTTCAGCTAATTAATACAAAAAGTTGATTCACTTATTTGAACTCCAGTTTTTAAAGAGACCTTGACAACAGTTGGAAGAAAATCTACTAGAGAGACATAATTCTTAAGAACTACTCTTTAAAAGAAGAATGGTAAAGTGTGTTAGCATTTATAACTAACTAGTGTATCCTCCTAGTTAAAGAGAACTAGTATCGAGTACTACGGACATTTAAGCAAAAGACATTCACAACACTTTGACACTAAATCTACTTCTGTACTGCACTGCTCTTACTACAGACCATGAGGTATTTCTCTCTTTACCTGGGAGCCACAGACCTTTATTTTCCAGCTTTTCCGATCAACCACTGTGGCAACCCTAGGCTCTTTGGATCTGTATGTTAATAATGTCACATTTTTAAGTGATGTTACAGATACTGAAACTAAAGAAATGTGTCAATAATGAAGAGAAGCTGAACAACAAATCTAGCCCACTGTCTAGAGAAATTATTTTTTGAAAATTAATTCCCACAGGAAATAGATTTAAAGGTTTTCTTTTTATATATATATAAAGTTATTATGAATCTTGGGAATGTCACTTCCACTTAAAGGAAAAAAAATCGGTTAAGTTTGTGCTCATGGTTAGAAAAGAAAGAAACCCTAGTAGGTACTCTCATTCGTTATTTTCTCTCATATATACGGATGAATTTAGTTAAAAAAAGTTTCAGATCACAATTTTTTCCGAAATCTAGGGCTGTAGTTCTGTTCAAAGGAACTGTTAAAGGAGGGAAATTTTCTTTATAAAGAACACATATCTAGTTTATCTGAGCTACATAAAAGGCAAAATAAAATCAATCTTAAAAAAATTGCTTTAACTGCAAAGTAGTTGCTTGCTACCATAAAAACAAAGGAGCAACTTTACAAAATTCTTCTTAGCTCTATTACAAATCACCTCAAACTCTGTAGGAGTAACCCCCCAAGCAGGCAGTGCCCCCCGCAGCAATCCAAGGCGCCTTGCCCCAGGCCTGCGCAGCTTAAAGCCAGGACAAGCCAGCCAGCCTGGAGGCCTGCGCTCGCTTCGGGGCCGTTTCATAACCCTCGCAAGCCGCTAGCCAGAGGGACTGAAATTCCCATTTCTACAGAAAAATACCGCTCTGTTTCCCAGGCAACTGAGAAATTTAAAGAGTGACAGCAATTGCCTGCTAGGGAGCAGCTCGGGAAAGCCAGGCCGGCAGTGCTGGGGCAGGAGCTTTTGCTTTCAGCTCCGGGCAGCAGAGGAGGGTGCATGGGGCACCCTGCTCCAGCCCCCCACCGCCACCCCGGCCTCCCAGGCACCTCCGGAAGAAATGGCACTTGATTTTTTATTTACTATTCATCAATTTCAAAACAGTATTTGGAACGCTAACATTGATGTTTGCTATAGGCATCCTGTGGTTTTTTAATTTGCTCTAGACAACTACTCCAGAGTTGTACCAGGGAAGCAAAAGGTAGAAATCCTGAAATTCAGTTTCATCCTGCACTGGCAGCAGCACAGAGGAAATAGCCTACACGTGAAAAAGAGTGGGATAAATCAGTAGATAGCTATCAGAAACAGAGAGACTGGGAACACCAACAAAAAAAGAAACCGAAGTCCAACATCACAGTTAAGCAAAGAGAAAGAAAAAAAAGTTTTCCAGGAGAAAAAAAACAAAAAGTAGCAGGAAGCTGTTAAATGCTTTCCTGCACAGAGCTGATACTTTTCCTTAAATGTTCCAAACAACTGTGATAGCAAACACATCTGTGTGTGTGTACATACATTTATCAGAACAGTCACTCAGTATAAGCAATTGCAAACTAGAAGGTGTTTTAAATATTCAAAAGTGTAATTGTGCCAGTAACACGGTGAGTTTCAGAAATCTTCCAGTAATAGAAGGCCTACTAAGTGGCTGTAATTTTATCTTCTTCTAATTAGCAATACTGTAGACGAGGTGAAAACATGTAATACACAGCATACCTGTATCACAGTTTATCTGCCAAAGCTTTAGGTTAAGCAGATCAAAGTAATTTAGCGTATTCCTTGATAATGCTGCATTCCTCACCTAGTGATCAGGACACCGCTCATCCGGCCAATTATGCAAGACGTTTAGAAACGTATCTGGAACTAACAGCTTTATAGCAAAAGCCAGCTGTAACGAGCCGATACACCCCACTCTACTCTGGAGTATTTTAAAAAGGTGAATTTGGCATTCGGTAACAGCTGCGACAGCCTACACCAAGGGTTACAAGGGGCACTTAAGGCAGATCCTCCCTAGGAGTCAGTGCTGCCAGGCTTCCTGCTCCTCCTCCACGCCACTGTCAGGAAGGAAAACAACATCTGCTCTCTCCTGAAGGACACTGTAACGCTCGACTTGGCTTTCAATACCGTACTGCACTTCAACTAAATCCACATCTGAAATGCTCTCTCCCCATCCCATAGCAGTCCATGAAGTCCTCCTGTAGCACTAGCACAGAAGGTCAAGTTTATGTTGTGCAAAAATAAGAGATTAACTGACATTGCGGGCAGTGTTTTCCGTTTGTAAATCACGTTCGTGGGAAAGGGTGACAGAACTTTTCTTAAAAAAATCCAGAAGGCCGAGGTGCAGCTCTGGTATTTCTCGGTGCATCAAAAGGAATGCAGCCTGCTACACAGCTGCCAGGTTTGCTGGTTGTAACAACAGGCCAGGCAGCAGAAATCAGAAGGAAGAGCTAGACCTTAAACCTTTCCATTCCAGCCCATTTCAGCTGTAGTGCTTTACTCCGTGCCACAAATATTCCACACCTAAGTCACAGCAATTCTCAACCAGGAATGTTCTGCCCCTAATCCCTACTCCTACCACAGCTACTACACCACTAACTCAGATTTTTACACTGTTTTTTTTTAATGACCTGAAAGGAGATGAATGCAGCTGAGAAGTCTGTCTAGTTTCCCCATCAAGCCAACGTGACAGTTCCCTCCTGTATATCCCTCCACCGGCTCCTTGTCTGCTACTACGAGTTTATGCAAGCTACCACGTTCAAGAAACCCAAATATACTACTCTATCCTTTCCATGCTTGTATTCTGCTGCTGAGACTGCCTCTCCCCCCTTATCTCTTGAACTCTGTCAAAGCTTCTGGTCCTGAGGATTTATCTGTCATTCGCCTCTCACCATTAGCCAGCGGGGCGAGAGGGAAGGCAACACCTTTACCTGCTGCCTACAGAGCTCCTGCCTGCTGCAGACCCTCTGCCAGCTCCCACAGGCAACTAGTAACGCCGGGAACCGTACCTGTATTTAGTAGCTAGGAAAAAAAAAGAAAAAAAAAAAAAAGGATCAACACTAACACCACAAACTCGCTAAGGTTACGAAGCCAGGGACGCGCTTAAAGACGACGAAAGCAGCGGTCAGGTAGGTGACACCTGAGGAGGAGAGATGTCTCCGGGGGGGGTGGCAGCGGGTGTCCCCCCCAGCGCCCGCGGGGCAGGCTGTCAGTAACCCCGGCCCTGCCCAGGCGCCAAGGCTGACTGGAAAAGGGAAGGCTGGCACTGCGGACGGCGGTTTCACCTCAGGAGGCCGCGCCAGCTCCGACGGCAGGTCAAGCCCCTCAGAATAACAAAACCTCCCGCCGCGGAGCGCTGGGGCTGAGGCTACAACCGGAGCCCCGCCGCGGGGGGGGACGACGACACACACACAGGGGCTGCCCCGCTCGCCGGCGAGTCACCCACCCCAAACCCCGTAACCTACCTGGGCGCTCCCTCCTCGGCCGCGCACGGCTCCTCACGGCCGCCGGGGCAGCGGCAGAGAACCGCCACCCTCCCGCCTTCCACCTCACGGGGAGCCGGGCGGGCTCCGCACGGCGAGGCCGCCGCCGCCACCTTCAAACCGCCGGGCCCGCGTCCCGCCGCTCTCCACAGAGCCGCCGCGCCGCGCATGCGCGGGGGGGGGGGGGGGGCCCCCCCCCCCCCCCCCCCCCCCCCCC
>JANXJC010000088.1:40219795-40256041 GCA_027564655.1 Leptodon cayanensis | reverse complement strand
GGGGGGGGGGGGGCACGCCCCCCCCCCCCCCCAACGGCCGCGCCGTTCGAAAGTCAACGGTCGGGCGACCGTTAACGGCCGGGGCGGGGCGCGGGGCTCCGCTCCGCTTCGGTAAAGGAGGCGATTAAAGGGAGGGGGAGGGGTGACGCGCCTGATGCCGTCGTCACCGGTAATGAAATGCCGGGCGTTAATGAAATTAAAGCGGGAACGCCTCGGTCCGCAGCCGCCTTGGTTTTGTTTTTTTTTTTTTTTTTTTTTTTCTCTCGCCTCTTTTCGCGCGGTCTCGCCAAACCTGCTGCTGCTTCGCCGCCTGAGGAGAAATCCGCCCTGAAGCTGGAGAGCGAGAGACGGGAGAAGGTCTGAGGGCTGCTGCAGGGGGATCTGCCGACTCCTGATCGCGGAAAGAAAAATAAATAAATGTAAGTGGTAGCGTTCAATTTAAGCACGTTCACCTACTTCGGCTACTGAACACGGTTAAGGTGTTTTAAGTGCAGCAAAACCGCTGCTGCCATACGTTAAAATTGGCCAAGTAGAATGAAGAATATCAAGCTTGTCTTCTTGCTGAGCAAAACCCAAGATTGCAGTAGAACGTGGATGGATTAGGACTATGGTTACTGACATCTGTGACACTGGTAAACATCAAGATTTTATCAGTTAAGGTACCCAGTGTTGTATAGACTTTGCTCATACTCCAGATTATTCTGCATTTATTTACAGTTCATCGAACTACATTAAACTAAAAGTGTAAAGTTATTCTCAGATGTTACGTTTACAGTGAATCTGAAAGAGAAATGAAATTCATTTAGTGTTGCAATGTAAATCATAATACGTCATCATTCAAAAGTTTCTTAAACATCTGTCTTTAAACACCAGTTTTGAGGACCTTATACAAATATCTGGGAAACATCTGAAATTATGTTTCAAATAATAAAAATACCTCATGTTCTAACAAATTAACCATCACAGCTGATAGGCACAGAGTTTACAATACTACATCACACTGTAATTGGTCTTTTTTATGTGAAGCTTACGATAACACTAGCCTTACATTTGTATCTTTTGATGTCAGTTACACCACTTTAGTTTCGAATATTTAACAATTTTAATTTTGTATGCTATCAGGTTGGAAGGTTTTCAACTTTTCAAACTTAAGAAGTTGAAATAGTGCCTTCTGTTACTGTAGTTCCACTCGCTGCAACCTCAGTGCAACTTGCTCAAAACAAACAACTTTTCTAAAAAAGCCATACATTTTTCAACTCTCATTGTTTCTGATTTTTGTTAGAAAAACCTTGTTGGCTGTTAATTACTTTCATTACCTGATTCTAATTACAGTTTCCAGTACAAGTTCCTTATGATCATGGCTCTGCGTATGCTGGCTTTCACCATAGTCCCCATGGAGGGCAGGTTGATAAAATTGTTCTTATTTGTGCTACCAAAATGGGCAAGGGAGGAGGAGGATTAAAAACATACCTGTTTTTTTTCTCTTAGTGATGGTGGGGGGAGGGGGGGGGAACAACACAGGAAAATATTTTAGTGACAATTACCTATTTGGATAATTTTTATTAAGCATGTCATGTAGGATTTTACCTGTAACTGGTAGCTCTAGTACTTGAGAGAACATTTGTTTCTGGACAGGCCTGATGCAGGGCCTGGGATTACAGGATTCCTGGACATACAGTTTTGTTTTCGTCTCAGGGCACAGCAGCATGTGCCCTCCCTCAGCAGGGCTAATTGCTTCTCTCCCTTTTTGAGCACACCATTTGTAGATCCATTAACCCAGGAAGGGCTGCCTGGTCCACCACCCTGTCCAGCTGAGGCAAGGCTGCCCACAGGCTTGGGAGGAAGGAGTCTGGTCTTGGGGGCCGGGAGCTGACCCACTCTTCCCTGCCCAACTCCAGCACAGCTCCATGGAAGCAGGAAGGAGCTCCAAGCATCTGCACTTCATTACGGCAACGGGGCAGCCCGGAGGCAGCTGTAGCCCAGTACTTATCCCTCAGGATGATGTGCACGGCTGCAGCCTACCCTAGCTGGATCATGGTAATCCAAGGTGCATCGACCAACTTCACGCTAGGGATGGCCTGGGACCATAATCACAGGACACCCCTTCTCACTGCCTGCTCCTGGGCCATGCAGGACTCATCCTCGTGGACTCGGCAGCTCTCTGCTAGCCCTCTTCAGCAGCTGCAGGGCCTGACTGCTGGACTTGCTAGGGCTGAAGCAGGGCAGAACAGCCGCCTTCCTCCTGCGCAGCTCAGCTGCCCTGTTTGCTGCCAGGGCAGCGGCCACAAGCTCCAAGCTCTGGGCACGGAGAAGGCACAACCTCCGCACTGTGCAGCAGCTTCAGCCCTTGGCGCAAGCCTCTTCTTCTGTATCCTTGCTTGCGCCCTTGCAACTGGCCGGAGCTGTACTGCCTTGGCACAGATCAAACCTGCTGCGGCCATTTGCCTGGCCAGGACCAAGTGGCAGGACACAAGCCCCTGCCCCACAGGTGAGCAAAGATGGCACTAGCAACTTGCACGGCTTTCCTTCCTCACTGCACGGAAAGACTGGACTACCCAAGGCGACATGTGTCTCCTTCCTCTGGTGGGGAGCTGAACCCCAGAGAGAGGAACGTCTGCCCTACAAGCAAGAAGCAGCTGAACCCCAAGCAGAGGAAGGCATGGACTTCATCCACAAGGAAACTGACCTCCAGATTCTCCCAAACAAGCAGATACAAGCTCAACTGTCACAGAGTCTCCTTATGATACAGAAGACAGCTGACTCCAAAATGGCAGAGGAATATTCCTTCAAAACAGGAAAGACAACATGAAAAAGAAGTTTCCCCATGAATAAAGGAAAAGACCGACACAGGGAAGAGCTCTTCCCAGATACAATGACTACATTCATTGCCTCACAAGGCCTGCTCAGGCAACTCTCCAGAACCACACAGCAAGAGAATTATCCAGAAAATCTTATGAATTGGAAAGCTTCAGTAAAATTCTTATTTTGCCATAAAAGGGACTCAAGATGTTGAAAAACAAATCCTTCCTTAAAAAACACGGTTTGGAGAAACATTAGGTCCTTCCTGACCTGAGAACAGGACTTAGATGTGTTAAAAGTGTTCTTCTATAAAAGAAGGCAATAGCCTTTCCAGAAGAGATGCAGTAGCAAAGTGAGAAAAAAAAGCATAACTCCAAATACTTGCTTACTTCTAGAATTCTCTAATTTAATACTCAAATTTATTCCAAAATAATATATATGTTTTTTTAAATAACCAATTTCAGTTTAGGTTTATCTTAGGTTTGTGGAACCTAAAACAGTTAATAGAGTTTAAACCAGCATGGACTCTGGCTTTATTTCCATGCTGGGGCAATTCTGCACATTGGTAATGTTACAGTAGGATTGAGAGAGCATTTGATAGATTTGTTTTGCAAATACATAGTCCAAACATGGTGTATTACTTTCCCAAGCCCTGTTGCTTCACTGTATACTCCATTTGACTATTCCATACGTCCCCCAGGAGAAGTTTTGCTAACAGCATTCATTTGGTTCATTCACATGCCCAAACTATTCCCAGGAATAGATCAAAGAGGATAGTACAAGACTGCAGGTGCAAGGTATATTTTTTTCTTGTTATGCTTGGAAGGAGATAAAATATGAGCAATCCAGAGCTAGTGCTATTTATTATTTTCCTACCTAGCTACATAAATAATCAGTATATCTTACATTGTTAGTTTTACAGAGTTTGGGGTAAACTGGGGAAATTCCCCCTTTACTTTCTACAGTCTTACAGTTTCATCTTCTCAAGCCAGAGGACTGTCTTAATTGAAGTCACCAGGTTTTAAAAGTTGCTTGCTCTGTCAAAACCATTCTTTAAATCATGACCTTACCCTTAATTACAGGTGGACGGATTCCTGCCAATTGTGCTCACCCTGCCTGCTGATGGTACCGGAGACCGAAGTCCTACATACCCTCGTTTCTGCAGATTGCTTGGTTTGTGAATTACCCTCCTTATCCCCCGCCTCCACTTCTAACCCAGCTAGCAGTTTCATGACTTAGGCCAGCCTGCATCCACCTCCCTTGTGCTCATGCAGCCATACAGGCTCAAAGAAATATCTGAAAACTAACCCAGAAAATAACTTGTTTTTCAGAGAACAGATCCATTGGCCAGAGGATTATGCTACATAATGGATCATTATACCAGATGGGTCATTACTAAGCCACCTGCCCTGGGTATGTCAAGATGATGAAAGCACATTTCATAAAATGTCAAGAGGTGAACAGAATGTAGGCAGAGTCACTGACAGATCAGTAACCCACTTTCTATTACAGGGATGTTCTCTCAAACATTCTATTTACTATTTGAAGAAGAAAAAGTAATATTGAGCCAGATACACCAATCTTCACATCCGGTTTATCCTGCCCCTGTGCCCAATTTGTAGAAGAGGCTGCAACTACATATAATACTAACAATGGTACATCCATTAACTGCATCACAGTGGCAAATCTTTGCAAATGGAATTTTGGGAATAAGTTATCTTCTAGCAGAATTCTGCATCTGGCAGAAATTGCAATGGACAAGACAATGGGCCAGTGTTCAATCTGCACAGCTGACAGTCTGCAATGTGCTAATGCCAGAGCCATTTTGAAAACATTAGCTTAATAGACAGACCCCTTCTAACTGCATTTATAGGGTCTGGTCCAGTAATAACCTGCTAAAAGATGTTTCTGCCATTTAAGTCAGGTGAAATTCAAAAGTCCTAACAAGCCCTATGTTTTGAAGATGCATAGATAGTGCAAAATAGGCATCTCACAAGGCTACTAACATAAAACAGACATAGCAACATAGATATCATTTGTATCTCAGTACAAATCAAGTAATCTGGAACGCACTTCAGAGGTTCACTCCATTAAAAAAAAAAATCTGCATTTCTATATTTATACGATTCTAGAAAGCTTAGAAAGCTATCATGTGGCAAAACACAGAAACTCACAGCAGTTAAAAAATGAAAATGCTGTATAGTCAAGATAAATGTGCAAGCACATCCAGGCTTGTAACTGAAGATACTATTAGAACAAGTGATACAGTTAGTGAACATACAGCATTTTCGGTGAGGAAAGCCTTCTTCAGGCTAACCTGCAAACTAAGGCTTTGGTTCCACCACAAAAGCCTAATCCCTGGCTGCACACTTCTTGTTCATTATAAATACCTTGTCAAAGGTAGTAGAAAAATTAGTATGAACTCTGTAGTGTGAGTGAAGGAGTTCAAATCTGTGACACATTCCAAACAGCTTAAATGAGAAAGAGGTGACTTGGGCCTATAGTTAAGGAAAAAAAAATTGCAAGCTTGTAAGAAGGGAAGTAACACAGCAGGATAGAGTAAGATTTTACTGTCGCAATATTGCTCAGGCAAGAGTTCCACCCATGACAGCTGTGCATAGAACTTCACCGGTTGCAGACAGCCACTTAAGAAAAAACTCTGAGGCCAACAAAGCACTCAGATTTTTGCTTTAATTTCAATATCAAACCAGTTACTATAGTTATCGATTCCTGTTCTCATTTTAATATATTTGAGATAACCATGTTTTCAGACTACGAGTCTGTAGCTGTCCATGGTATCAGACTACTCCCCTCCCTCCCCCACCCCATGCTCATGAAGGTCTAAATCAGTTTCATGTTTCTTGAAAGATGCTTCTCCAGCTCATCAATACTCTAATTTTTGTGGTGGTGGATGGGAATGTATTGATGCTTTACTCCAGGATCTATACTAAGTACACTGCAACAACAGAGAAGATCTTCTAGTAAACCACTGTGCCTGAAAGCATCCAAATGGCACAAGCACTCAAACAGGGAGTAGTTTTGTTCCTGGGCTACATGCACTACATAATACAGAATTTAAAAAAAAAAAAAAAATTTTGTTATAATCCTTTCTCCTCTATACTCCCCTCAACACACCAGGAACATCTTAAGGAAAAAGCTATAGAAGCAGAAACAAGGGAGCTTTTGAGAGTAATTTCCAATATAAATAACTGATGTTCAGAGTACGAATGTATGTTGGTTTATACCTAGTTTACTTTTATGTACTTAAAAGAATTAAGAATTCAAGATGAAGCAACATTTAATCTGAAAAACTGCCATTCTAGGAATTACATGAACTGGTGTGGCTGATATGAAGTCTGGTCCACTGACCATCTGCCTTTCCATCAAACTACAAAACTTCTGTAATGCACTTGCCAAGAGCTGGCATTTAAAGTTTCCCACACTTGTTTTCTAGTAGTAGTAGCTTTCAATTTTGTTTCATAGAAGTTTAAAAGTATATCAAAAGTATTTACATATGACAGTTTTAATGACAGCTTGAAGAAAACTGTTTTCCCCAGCTTTGGAGCACCAGCAGAATAAATACAGGACCCCCATTTCAAGGGATCTACAAGCAAAAATAGGAATTCCCTTATGTAAATTAACTTTCCAATCACATTTCTGTAGGTATTGAAGCAATATTAACTTTTAAAATGAATTTTGTGTGCCTTCTGAGTTTCACTCTGGCAGTAGCTAAAACTTACTATTAGGAAGAGTTTGTAAACTTTACACATTTTCTGCTACTAAGTTTCCTTTCATAAAGTCTATTTGATCCAGATGCAGGACTTCTGTAATTGTTTCCAGCCTTGTGACCAGCATTCCTGCCAGTAATTTAGTGACATGCAGAGTTGAGGAAACATTTATAGTTAAAAGTGGCAAAGAGTCTACAAGTATTAATATGCAGCCATTCTTAGTTATAAAGCAGAAGTAATTTGGTAATTTATGCAACATACTGTACGATAAGAGGAGTTGTTAACAAATACATGCAGATTTCTTCACTTTCAAGCAGAAAGTAAGCCACCCCCTTTTCTTCCTGGCACATCCACAGTTTTCCTTAGGCTTTTAAAATTGTGTAAGAGCAAAGGCCTGGTTACACAGAAGTCATCAGGTTCTCTTGCTCAGGGCTGGCTAAGTTGCCTTAATCAGTATTTCATTTTACTTGAAACCCTTTTAAGTTGCTTGTTATCTTAACACGCTACCCAGAAATTATTATTTTTTTAAGAGACTAGCCTGTTCCACTACCAAAACAGCACAAGTAGACAACTTACTGGGAATGCTTGCGATCTGCCAGAAGATACCATTCTGTGAAGAAAGATGAAAAGTATGTCTCTGTTCGAGGCTCCATGCATCCAGCAAATGGCTCTCCTATGCTGAAAGGCCTCACACAACCAGGGGCTATTCCACTTCCAGTAGTGGGAGAGAAAGAAACAGGGTCAACTTCTCTCAAGCTACCCCTTTCAAGTCAGCATACTATTCTCTCCATAGACCTACTGGCTCCTACCTAAATCAGCTAGTCCAACCCTAAGATCCTAAAATTCCAATTTGGTCCAACAATGCTGCTCCTTGGAATAAAAATCCTACCTGGAATAGCCTGTATTATGGATTAACTTTTGTCCTATTAGTATTTTAAAGGTCTTTTTCTGCTACCCTAAGTTCAGCTGAAAAGCTAATTTTCTACCTCAAAATCCTGCAAGAGTAGATTAACATACAACCTCACCTCGGTGTCTTCAGTTATTTTTATTAGAATTGAAGAACAGTGACCAAAGAGTTACCATCTGTGTCGTTACAGACAATCTAAATATCACAGAGCGGTATTCTGCTACTGAACAGCTTGAGACATACACTCAATGTCACAGCTTTCATGTTAAAAGGGAAACATCTGAGTTGCTTCTGTTGATGACCTCATTCCACTGCTCAGTAAAGTCAGAGGCTAAAACTCATCCATCTTCACACGCAGGCAGAAAACTGGTCTGTGACTTCCATTGCAGCAATGCAAGGTTGTACCTGTACGTAACTCTGCCTTCTTACTTTTTGGAGACTTAGTAATCTGATCAGTATTCCTAAAGTAAATCTTTAAGTTATTTCTTGTTTGTATCCCAAGCCTCCCAAACAACTCCCCTTTCCCCAACAATGTAATTAATTACATTACCTCAAACCGCAACTTTTGGGAAGAAAGACATTGGACAAACTGGCTTCGGTTTTGCTCCTGAAGAACTCGGAGTACTGCCACCCTGTGGATGCTGAAATGTTTAAGCTTTCCATATTTTGGTAAGCGAACAGAAATATAACAGGATCTGCTGTGAAGCAGGTGAAGAGAATTTTCCACTTAAAAAAACCCTACCAAACCCCCAAACCAACACCACCACTGACCATCTAAAAGTAGAGGCTGCAGCTAGCACAGCACTGGATTAGGGTAATTCTCTGTAAGTATATCATATCGGGGAAGTGCCAAAAAGAGGCATTTACTGGTAGTAAATGTGGACCTTACCACAGTGTTTTGGGTTTTTGGTCTTTTTTTTTGTTTTGGAACCATAAAAGTTGCTACAAACATCTGTTCTCCTCTTACACCTAACAAGAAAGGATTCTAACAATAAAGCAATTTTCTACAATACATCCTTCACAAAGATATTTTAGTGTGAAGTTAGTAGGAAGTATAATTTTACTTACGGCACTGCACCTTCCTTAAAAACACCAGTTTACGCACTTTACCTCCTCTCAGGGTTCGCTACATTTTACATGAAAACATCCCTAATTTATTTAGTGAATACATACTATGTAATTAGGTAAGTTAGTTTTAACTATTTTGGTATAAATATTAAGAAATATTTACCTCGAGCCTACATAACATACAACACAACACACTGACATTTGGCAGGTTAAAAAAAAAAAAACCCACTCCAACAAAAGATATTCAGACACGTCCATGTAACTAACTTCAAATCATCTTCTGCACCTTTTGATGAAAACTGGAGTATATATACAAAGACACACCAAATACAACACTGTTGCAAGTTTTAATGTTTATTTCCCCAAGACAGCCTAGCCTGCACTCTACTTGGATAAATTTCACAAGCTAGTTTCCGCTGCTTCTAGTTTTAAACTTTAACCATGTTTCTGATGACAAGGAATGCTGCAAAAATACTCTAGTCCAACAAAGAGTTATGATCACAAAATAATCTTTATCCATTCTACAGTGTTTCAGAATTACCAGTTGATTTTAAAACACAAGGTAGATATAGATGCTAATGGTGGCTAATCTGGTATGTTTTATTATAGCAAACTGTTGTTCATGCAACACTTGTGCTCAAAGGGGAAGGCACAGCATTTCCTACAATGAGCCACCTTATAAAGAGTTCATTTTGTACAAATTTGTAATGTCACCTTTAATTTAGTGTGCAGAACCTCAAAACTGAGGCATTACTCCAATTATAAAAACACTTGCATCCTTTTTGTGCAAGTTTTAAAAATACAAAGTTTTCTCTCTAAAGTGGCTCAAAATAGATTGTTCATGGCTGCCTACATCTAAGATAAAAAGAGTCTAAAACAATTGGATTAGGCATATTAAAGGTGTTCAAACCATGACTTGATTTGTACATCTATTCACACCTCTTTTTCGGTCTTTATTCGGCAGTACATATGCACCAAATTTCATTTTTAGAAGTTTCCATATCATTTTCATAGAAAACAAAGTTTGAAAACAAGTAACATTGAAACACAGCACGGTATTCTACCACAACGGAAACATTTGGTTACAGGACTCAACAAAATCTAAAAATGAACTATGCTGTAGATTACCACATGCAAAGGTCTTCATGTTATCTTTGAAAATGAAAAGGATGAGATTTTATTACCACATTTTACTGCTTTCTACTATTATGGCAACTTGTGTACTGCAACACAGTCTATTTGAAGGGAAATGTATGATTTTTTCATGCAAAAATCTACAAATTAGTTTTGATGATATGGAAAGCTTTTCATAACATCAAACATTCATCTGGTGCAAATGCACAGGGAAGCCTTCCTGAAATTCTGACTTTACAAACAACTAATAAGCCATACAGGAAAGAAAAATAACTAAAAGAAAAATAAGAGGGGAAAAAAAAAAAACCCAACCAAAAAAGAAACACAGGCTGCAGGAGTAAACCAGAGTCTGCTGCTAAACCGGTCTTTGTTTTTGTGTCCAGTGTAAGTTAACACTTATGAACTCATTTTGATGATTTTACTAGGTTTATTATCAGCCCCCTGAAGGCAAATCAAGCTTGCATGCGTTCACATACAGCATCACAACCATACTCTCGTACACACGCCATTCCAGGACTAGGAGCCTGCTTCAGGACTGAAGAGCCCCGTATTTGAAACATGAGCCTGGCTCCACAGCATCGAGTCCAGACATTCATTCAATGTTGTCCATTCACACGGTGCTTCATAGCAAGGCCTGGGCTCATTCTCCTTGGACTTATATGGGCATCCTATTCTCTTATGCTTACAAGGCTTGATGATGATAGTACTGCATTTCCCCCCAATTGCTCTAGTAAGTCATTGTTCCTTCTCAGGCACTGAAGATCTTTGACCTGTAGCCCTTTTTCTTTGAACAATCTAAATAAGCATTCAGTGTGAAGTTTTTCATTACATTTTGCCACTCATTCTCACTCGCACCCACTCGCCATCTTGACTTCATTTGGGCTTTTCTGTGATTCCAAATGAAATCTTCACATTTTCTTTCCCGATTTAATGCAGCAGCGGATCCCATGAGCCAAGATTGATGGATCAAACCTTTTTTTTATTCAGTGCTGCATTGTACCTAACTTCCAAAATACCACTCTAAAACTGGAACCCTTCTGCTGGTACATTGGCAGATGAATTGAAACCAAATGTTCCGCCTTGTATTGCTTCTGGAACAAGGCTAGGATCTTCATCAATCTGTAACAGAATGAGAACATCATGACTAGGAACAGAAAGACTAAGAAGGAGCTGGACAATCCTAAAGACCGTCTATCTCTTCACCTAATCTACTTCCTTGCATCAAGTCTCACCATTCTTCTCCCAAATTTAGTAAGAGCATTATAATGACAAAGTAATTTAGGCCAAAATGGTTTAGCTTGTATTTAGTACGTAGCCTACATGGCACCCAACAGTCTCTCTCATTTATGCAGTTTTCACTCCTGGAAAGCATTCTGTCAGTCATTCATCATCCTTATTGCCAGCTTATAAACTGTCACAGTTCTTAAGAGAAAACCAATACCATTAAATCAAGTAAAGATTAAGCCAAAACTGCAGTTTCTGTTTAAATAGGTAGTATACAGGTTAACACATTGACACTAGATTAAATTCCAAGTCCTGGTGTATATGCAAAATTTGAGTTACTAAACAAGACTTATGTCTTGTTCATATAAAAGTTAAACTCTAGCACAAAATAAACTGCAGTGCAGACAGTAGGGCATGAATGCAACTGAGCTCTACCATTTTTGCAGTAATCTGCTCCCAAAAGTTCTCCAGCCGAATAGAAAACCCTCTCACTTTGTGACACACACTGACATATTGCGTTTCCTTTACATGCAATTAACTTTTATGATTTAAAGTGCATACAAATCTAAGGCCTTCCTTTGATTTACATTACATGTTTAAACTGAAAGCAACATTCTTGATCAGCACATCTTACCTCTGAAATTACCAAAATATTCAAAATAGTTTGTTTCTTGAGAAGCAGATTCTCAGATTCAGTACTCAGGTGAGCAGGGAGCTTATCAAATGTGAAATGTCAAGCTTAGTCAGAAGCTGACAGTTAAAAGAACTATTCAAAGCCTAGTATTTTATTCCCTAGAGGCAAGTCTTAAATTAGCCATCAGATCTTTAGATACTGCATCATGAAGAATGGCAAAAAACAGAACAGGTTCAAAAAAGGACTCATTCTTCAATGAAAAACAAAACAAATGTCACAGAGAAGGCTTTAGAGCTGTTGCCTTTATCTTGAACCATATTCATAAATATAAACAGACAATTACAAAAGCAGATTGCAGAGCTATTACACACTTACATCATCTGAAGAGAAGAACTGATCAATGATCTCATAAGCCAGTTTGTAGATGTCTTCATTTTCGTGATTTTGTAGCTGTTCAATTTTCTCCAGGCCTGCAATAAATACACAAGAAATGTAATAAACTACTAAGTTCAGGTAAAACAACCTCCCTCTCCTTAAGGCCTCATCATACAAAGTAATTAAAACCAAATCTAGGAATAGAGTGACTATGAATAAGATGCTGTTAACCTCACTTGACATACTGAAAGCATAAGAGTTTCTTAGAGATTTGAGGAAATATATTAAAGATTGAGGAATACATACACCATGACCAAAAAAAAAAGTCAATTCCAGCAATGATAGCACTTCCCTGGTTAAGCTAATCTATGAAAATATGGTGAGGGCCAAGCACTACAACATACTCCCTTTTCACAAAAACCTCTTTTCAGCACCTGCTGTGATAGCCCCAAGCTGTGACATTCCAAATCCACATACTGTTGGTGACACACATGCCATCACTTACTGACCTATAGCTTGGTTACATAGCAAGTAGCTCCAGCACAGTATTGGCAGACATGAGTAGAGCATGCATCCATATATATCTGAAGTTCTGACAAGCAAAGCTTTAGGCATGAACACCTCTTTTCTCACCCTCCCTCACCATCACCAATCAATTAAGCCTTCCCCTCTTCCCTCAAGACTTTCTATTTTAAAGACTATTCAACTCCATGTTAACAAAATGCCAGTTTTTTACCTGTGCCCAAATTTAATATCACTGTTATTTCATCCTTGAAGAATTTCAGTCAACTTAAATAGCAATAAATATAGAGAAAGTCTGAAAGCTATTAGGAAATTAAAGCTATCGTATTTCTGCAACTGTTTTATGTAGAATCTGCCCCCCCTCCTCATTTCACCTGGACATGACTTGTGCATGATTGAGGTAAGCAGACCATCCCTACATTAACAGAAACTAATTTGTCAAGTACACCAGACTGGTATGAAATTGACACCTAATAAACTTTATTGCCATTATCCAAGCTCCTCCACATTTTACTTGATCATGAACTTAATCAGTTAGGAAAAGCCAAGTATATTCACCTGATAGGCATGAAAAGGTCACTTCAAAAAAGATTTGCTTAAAGCATCTGTGCCAACACACAATAAAGCCAACAGCATATACATGTGGTAGGAAGCCAAACCATCAATTTCTGAAAAAAACGTAGCAAAATATTAAGCATCATACCTCCACACTCTTCTATAAGATTGGCTATGGTTTCCGCTTCATCTTCAGCCATTTTTAATATATTACTTAGTCCATCCAGAACCACTTGCACAACTTGCGCATCTTTTACTGTCAGCAAATTGCAAAAGGGAGGAATTACATTTTGTTGAATTAAGTATGCCACCTAAGGGGAAAAAAGCAAACAGCTGAATCAGGAGTGTGACAGAAGCACGCACACAAACAAGTTTAATGAAGTCAAAGTACTCAAAGTTACCCAACAAGGTAAGAGTATTCTATAGCAGTCACTTTCAGAAATTCTTCTTTTAAAGCATTGAAAGGTAACATTTATGTATTATGTTAGAAATATATTTCAAGACTAGAACACACAAGTAGTAGATACTGTGAATTTTTCAGTATTGGACAAGGAGTTTCAACCTCATCTTTGAGGAATTACACCACCACCCCAACCCTACCCTCAATCTAATATTCTGGGCTTACAAGAAACTAGTCTATTTCTACTCAATGGCTACTATCCTTATAATTATCACACTCTTATCCATAAGGGACTACAAGTAGAAAGATAAAGAGATGCTGAATGACCAAGAATCTCATCAGAGCCTGAACACAGTCATTCATAGCTACTAGTCCATCCTAACAGAAGAGTTTCCATCCAAATCCCCATTGATACTCCTAATTTCAGGTCATTCCAGAAACAACAATGGAAGTTTACTCTTAAATCCCATGTGGAAAAGGGAAGAGTTACTGAACAGAAAAAGAATACAGACATTCATAATCCTGGCACAGAAATAGTCTAAACAAATCAGCTGATGTACTCTCTCAAATGCACCCATGTTAGATAATGGACCTTTTCTTAAGGTTTTACTCACTTGGTCTTTTCTTCCGCTGATCGTTAAGTTGCTTATTGCCCAAGCAGCTTCTTTTTGAGTACCAAAGTCACCCTAAAAATACAACCATAAATAGAAATAATCATTCCAGTTTTTGTGTTATGTAGTATTCTAGCAAAAGCTTGTATTAGTTACAGCCCATTCTGCATGGTATCACCATATCAGTCTTCACTAAGTAGGGAAAGTAACTAACAAATCCTGTAGATGTTTGAGTCTACTCACAGATTGTTCATCCCTTCCCTGCAACCATGTTTTTAAAAATCGATCTTCCAGAGGAAGGGAAATTTGTTTGCATCCAAGTAAGTAAAAACTGTAGTACTCCACTCTCTCACGTTCCTTATCAACAGCTGTCATATATTACAGTGCGAGATAAGGAGTAAGTGTCAATTTTGATAAACCACTGTACATACTGTAACTGTGTCTGCCTCCAAAGTTAGTCAACTCAAGTCTGCTTACTAAATTTAGAGAGAAAGGTCTCCAATTCTTTTCTCAGTGATCAATACATTGGCAGTTAACAGAACTATTTGTGAACAGCTATATGTTACTTTGGGGAAAAGACAAGTATTTCTTCAGTCTCAGCCCCAGCCTCTACACTGAAGCAAGATACTGCATCTTTGTCACAGCTGAACACATCATAAGGTTGGTATTTCTGGCCTCCTTCCACACTTCAGGGAAGAAAAAAATCAAGTAATGAATAAAGCAAAAAGTAGAAAATGTTTGAAAGACAGAAGCGTTATACTGTTCCCATTTAAAAACCTGCTTTTAGGCGCCCATCCTTCTCACGAGGCAGATCCTTGGGAGCACAATGTGGTTTGGAAACTAGTGTTTTAAAAGACACTAATGCCCAACAACTGAAAAGGAATACAGGTATTTGAAGTCTCAAATGACAACCCATTAGCATTCAACTTCTAGTATTCAACAAGCAATGAGAGACTTTTTGAAAAAGTGTGAGAAAAGCATTAAGAAGCATTTCCAAGCAACTACTTGACTTTATTATTTAATTAAAAAAAGGTAATAAAAGCATTTGTCTCAACAAGCTTCATCTATTACTGAAAAGAAGCACACATCCATCAGCGTGTTGCTTTTCTACGGGAAAAATCTCTGAATACACAAAAGTTACAATTATTTTCTACGGCCACCTATTTTGTGTTGATGCGGTTTTACTTGTTTAAAAAAAAAAAAGATGGTACAATCCTAGCCCATGATCTAGTGTCACAGATCATTACCTGGATTACTCTCAGACTACATAAATGCAGTAACACGAACAGGTTACTAAATGTCACTGTTGAGCACTTCCTTATGTTTCCAGATAATGCAGGGATAAAAGGATGAAGACATTAAGCTTTTGCAAAACGCTGGGAACTCAATGTTGTTCTCATCCAGACCTCTTCACACCACAAATGAGAGTAAAGAATTCTATCCCCATTGTTTACAAAGTGAGAAAAAGAATTTAAATGATATTTAAAAGGGCCTGAGATCCCCTGATCTGCTTCCTTTCCCCAATACATCTGGCACTCATCATATCACAGCACTTCACAAAAGAATATCAGCAGTAATGTATTTTATCTTGCAACAAAAAAATACTCAAGGGTATAGTTTACCTTTGCCCCCCCACGTTTACAGTATGATGTAAAACATGAAGCAAGGAATTAAATGTCACCTTCCCCAACTAAGGAAAAAAACTGTTAAATCCTTGTTATCTAACCTTATCTAGAAGATGTATTATCATTGGAACAAGGTTTGCATCTATTACTGCCTGAACTTGCTGCTGATTTCCTGCAGTGATGTTAGATAGGAACCACACAGCTTCCTGCAAAATAAAAGGATGTGAGAAATCATTAATTCACAGTCTTCTATATAATATTTTATTTCTACTCCAGCAAGATTTTATACATGCACATTTTTAGATCTGCAACTCATACACTAGCCAATCTTAAATGCAGTCAAATATTGTATCAGTGTGATTGTACGTAGCTGAATTCCTAATGAGTAGACTAGACATACAACAGGCAAAGCAGCAGACAGTCTCACCTCAAAAGACTCCACAAGACTCTCCAGTCTCTCCTTGTTACCAAGTTACAACCATATATTCCAAATCCACAGATTAAAAGGAAAAATTATTTGGAGACAATAAAAAGTCACAAGGCTACAAATGAGCACTCATAGTTGATTCTATTACTGAGAACGAATGCTATAGCATTTTTAAGCTGATGGCCAGGTGAGTTCCAAAGTGCATTACAGCATCATGTTTTCCAGACATGAGTGGTAGAAGACAGTATGTTCTTTACCTGCTCCACAATGATTCTCCTCTTAGTGTCAATCATCAACAAAATGCTACACCTATTACTTAAATGCTTGTTTTTCAAGAATACTGTAAAGTTATATGACCCTTTCTGATCATTCTGTCCATAAGCCCAGGACTCTCTCCTTCCAGCAATAACCAACAGCAGGTGCCTAGGAAAGTGTGTAAGAAGAAAGCTTTTCCCCAGTAGACCCCCCCGAGTCCTGAACAGTTGAAATTTGGAACTAAGCCAAAGACTGTATCTGGATTTTTATCTTAAAAAAGGATTGAGAGCTTCCCCCCCACACACCTTTTTTAAGGAGGAATTAGTCAAGAAATAACACAGTTTCACATAAAATTTTAAGTACATTCAGAGTATCACCTTGTTTTAATCCTACAGTTGATAAATTTCTCCTTTCCTAGAAAGCCACCATCACTCCTTCTGAATTCCTCTCTCCTCTCTACTTATCTGGCATGACAACTTTTTTGGTCAGGAATCCTCACATTTCTTTCAACTGAGTCTCTTGGATCAGACCACAGGATCACTTTCATTAATGAACCTGTTAGAGATTTAAGATGCCTAGGCTTACCTTGGTGGGCTTGTTTTGGGCTTTAATCATTGGCAATGTTGTGAAGTGGCACCCCAGAACTCAACAACATGCCTCAGATGCACTCCGGAATCAGCACTGCATTATCAGTGCCCCCGCTTTAAGCCTTTTCTATACATGCACAGACACACACATTCCCCACACCCCACCCCCAGTTTAACTTGGTTTAATTCCATTTATCACACACACTCCATTCAAACAGACATCCAATTTATCTCTATTTCATCACTTCCAAGAGAGTCAGCTTAATTAAAGTGACATTTCACATATCATAACTTTATAGTCAACAGCCAGAACTGCAAGATGAAGCTTTAATTTCACAAAAACTCAAGTAGAAGAACCAGGAAACAACATTCTTGTCAAGTAAAAGTTTGCAGCTCCTTAGAGATTTTTCTACAGATGCTAACTTCAAGAAAACATTCAGCACCCTTCCTGCTCTTGCCATAAACTGGCGTAAGTAGTCAATTACTCAAATCTCTACCACACTACATTACGTGGAACCCAAAACAGCTATGCCAAATATAAAAGAAGTTATCAATTGGGTGCAATCTCTGCAGTTACTTACCTTATTAATTTTTTCTTTGGGATGTGTCAGAAGTGCTGGAAAATGTGAAAGAGCTTCACAATTCAGAACTACCTGTGTCTGTTCATCAGTACCAGTGACAATGTTTCCTACAGCTCTCAGTGCAGCAGTCTGAAACAAAACGCTTTGTTTAAAGAGTTCTTTTAATCAAAGACTTTTTCTAGTTGAGCACATACTTTCAAATAGTAACAGTTAAAAAAACAAAAAGTTTTATGCAAATGCTGTACCACAGAGGAAAAAGTATTCTTTAAGCTTCAACATGAAGTATGGCTTTAAACTGAAAGAGGGCAGATTTAGACTGGACATAAGGAAGAAATGTTTTACGATGAGGGTGGTGAGACACTGGAACAGGTTGCCCAGAGAGGTTGCCCAGGACACCTCCTCCCTGGCAGTGTTCAAGGCCAGGCTGGATGGGGCTTTGAGCCACCTGGTCTGGTGGAAGGTGTCCCTGTCCATGGCAGGGGGGTTGGGACTAGATGGTCTTTAAGGTCCCTTCCAACCCAAACCTTTCTATGATTCTATGACAAATGAACTTTCTCTAGTATTATGTTTTGAGCAACACTTCCTTAAATTCATCCAAACTTACTTGCACTTTAACTTCTTGATGACTGAGAAGAGGAACCAAATGAGGGACTATTCCGGAGTCTATCACCATCTGGATCTGTTCATTGCCAGCATCCGTTAGATATGAGAGTGCCCAAACTGTATCTACCAATATCTAACAGTAAAAACGTTAATTTGTAATTAGTACAGAAGTACCACAAGTCTTATAAAAAAAAATTAAAATATAAAATTCTCATTGTGAAGCTAGAATTGATGCAATACACCAAAACCCCACTGTTTTACAGACTTCATACATTCCACTCTACCAAAGTCTGAAATGCACAACTGCTGTTCAACCTGTTCTAGAATTTCCATTTCCAAAGGATACATAGAGATTAAAAAAAAAAAAAAAAACCACCAACAACAAAAAAACCCACCCAGCTAAACTGCTAACTACAGCTTACATTCTGAAGGATATAATAAAAGCAATTCAATTACATCTGCTCTTTTCATGAAGTACTGGTGGACAATGTGAGATATGAAAGACTCGCCCCTGGAAGAAAGATAAACCCTTAGCAAATATTAAACTATGGGCATCTGACACTCTCAAACAATGAACTGTATATTACATGGCACCAAGGTTTTTTCTTGGCACTCCCCCACAAAATTTAAGAAACGCTTTGAAGTTCTTTAACATCTGGTGCAGCGGATGCACCATCAGTTGAACTGAATTTCTTCTCTGTGTGTGCATACATGCATATATTCACACACAGAAAAGCCAATTTGAATAGCAGTAAACCTGAACATTGCAAGTGACAGCTTACAAAAAAAATCAAGTGAGCATTGTTTCAGCTGACAACTCTTGACTGGTTCACAAATACAGCCATTTCAAGAAATTAAAATAAACTTACTTTCACTTACTTATATAGAAGAAATGAAACAGTATAATTACTATGCAGAATTTAGTTAATATATTTAAACATATTTTGGTAAAGCACTGTTGCCTTTAACTTAGGCAACTGAGCTACAACTTCCCCAGGAAGCGAAGAATTAATCTTAAACAATTTTGACTTATGTTTTGGCAAAAAGCTGATCTATTTCAGTAAAGTCTCACTCATTTACTTCACTATTAAAATAACCTAATGTTCATATTTAACATCTCAGAAGTTACATCTAAAGCTAACATCTTACATATACAGCAGACACTACTTTTTCTTTCATTTACACTGATACTCGTTACAACCTCAAACTTAAGTGCTAGTCAAAAAAATCCTGTATTTATCTGTAAATAAATGCTTACAGAAATAAAACTGAAACTGTATTTTGTTTTTAACTGTAGGGAAAGTACATCCAAATAAGCACTTAGAAAGATACAGAGAAATACCAGGCAAAAATTGTAACTGATACTTAAAAATAAGCAGTTAAAGACATCAAAATAAGTTTGCCATAATGAAAGAGAACATCATAGATTTTTTTTTTTTTAAGAAAAAGGTTAATTATGACAAGCTTTGTACTTTGGCTAAAAATCCATACCAGAACACAAAACTGTGTCTAAGTGGTGTTACTTACATTTACATCTGTGTGGTGAATTAAAACACAGAGCGCTGGAAGGATCTAAGGAGGAAAAGAAGCATCTGACAGTTATTTTTACGGCAGACAGATAGTCGTCTTCAGTTTAGTTACACTGAACAGTAATTCACTCACCTCCTGAATGGTTTCCATCGGCGGAGGAGGATCTTTGTGACGGCACAAGTTGACCATGACCCAAGTAACATTTCTTAAGAAAGTTATAGGAATAGATGGGCTGATGAAGGACAGCAGTGGTTTCACTACTCCAAGACTAATAACGTAATCTCTACACTGGGGTCCATCACCTGTTTGAGACAGCAAGGAATTATGAAGACAAAAATGCCATTCACAAAAAGTCTGATTTCTGCACACCTAAAACTTCAGTTATTTAAAATGCATACAAAGGTAAAGAATATGGGCCTTTGGAAGACTTATATAAATTTATTTAGAGATACATATCTATATAGATACATCTATCAGCAACACTTACATAAAGCTTTAGTAGGACCTATGGCTGCCTGCCTAACTGCTTCTTTTTGAACTACTCATTAAAAACAGCTACACTGTTAACAGAAAAGTGTTCCATGATTTATAGCATATGTACAGGCTGAGGTGGTGGTGGGCAAAGGGAAGGGGGTGGTAGACAATGACAAACCACCAAGAATAGTTGATAGCCCAATGTATTCCTGGAAGATCCCTTCACAAAGTTTATAACCAATATTAAAACATCTCAAGAGTAGTTGAAAATTGCCTGAAAACAGATATTGTCATCTTCATATCCGAAAGATAAACACACTTTTGTCACTGCCCACGTATCAGTACAGTTGCCTTGAAAGCAACATCTGAATTGTACCGCACACATATCACTAACAGCTTCAGGCAGTTACAGTACTATGGATTTTGCTGATTTGCTCCTTAAGAAGGACTAGGCATTTCTAAAGTATCAGACTGTAGAAATCTCAGTATGTCAGGACCAAAATTAGTCCTCAAGCGCTACAAACATAGTCAGGGCTGTAAACCACAAAGCTAATGCTTGCACAAGAAGAGGAAAAATCAAATGAAAGCTCAAATGATCACAACTTATCTAGAATTCAACACAATGTATGCAAGCTCAGGCAAAATTGCAGAACTCAACGCAAAACAGTTTAGTTTTTTTTTTTTAACAATCTGCATGTCTGTTTGCCAGTAATTCCTTTTCCTGTACCTGGAAAGAAAGTGCGTGGGCGTGTGTTTTTGGGTGCACACTGACAATACACAATAGAGAGAACAGGAATAAGAACAGGGTAACTGCCAGTCTAACAGCTGCCTTTTGTCTCATAGTTGAGCATCTCCAAGTGCTAACACACAAAATCCTACCTAGTTTATTCATTCAATACCAAAAGGAACTTAGAAGTTTTTAGTGGCAGGAGTTAACACAAACCTATGATATTTCCTAAAGCCCACACAGCTTGCTCACAAACATTTTGATGAGGTGAATGCAGCAGTCTCAGAAAAAGTGGCACAGCATCTGGAAGACACAAACAAAACCCCATGCAATTGTTAAGAAATATATCCTCAAAAGACAAAACAGTTCACATAATTATCTCTTAAATAAAGTTTCAGCACTGCATGAAAAATTTTTCTCCTGGTTAAGTATTGGTCAAAACTTTTACTAACTTCCCAGATGACATTGAAATAAAACACACTAAGACAATTCTTCCTTCATTGCACTTTCTTACAGAGCCCGCACTTCAGAATATTATGAAAGCAACTCTTAAAATAACCTGACATTTAATTTGCTTCTAAGTCTCACAAGTTTACTGAAGCTTGTCAGGACTTCAAATTTAGTTATACTTACTGAATTTAGAAATTCCATGCTCACTTGTCTATCAGAACCAACTGCAAAGTAGTAACTGTTTAAGACCAACCTCACGCATTCAAATTGGCCAACGTAAGAATCAGTAGGTACACATCTACATTATTGACTGGTAAAGTAGTAAGAGGGAAGTACAGGGGTTTAATTTGTATCAATCTGACTTACAGTACCCTATATCCCCCATCACATCTTTACTAGTAGTGAAGTATGCGCCAGTTGTTGGTCCTAGCACATGCAGAAAGCTAACTACGGAGGGATCTTCTGTACACACTGCTAGCGCAGAGCTCTAGGCAACGCCTTAGCACGTAACTTCACCTGCGGCTCTACCAAGAGGAAGCCTTTTTCCTTGAGCGTACACAAGCAGACATGCAAGGTAAACTGCACCAAAAGAACCCCTGCTGCCGATACAGATGCACTACTAAGCATCAAGTCACTGTGTACTTTTCCCTAATATTTCCAAACTCTGCGTTCAGTATCTTTTGATAACCATTATGAAGGCAAGTATACAGTAAAAGAAGCTGTTTCTACAAATGTATTCATCTTGGTCTCCTGAAACCTAATACAGATGCATTCCTCCATGTGAAGTCTTGACTCTACTCAATTTGAGACCCATGATCTAATATACCGGAATAACCTAACCGATCACCACAGAAGAGATGGTTTCAAATGCTATCACTATGTAACAAAAAAAAAAAAAAAAAAAAAAAACCAGCAAACTGATGGAGCTGTAAGAAAGGGATTCAAAAGGCAACACACAAACTCCACAATTTTTATCAAGGCAGCTACTTTTCTACCCTGTGTTGGTGTCAGACAGGAGAATGCTCCCAGTATTTAGAACTAAAGCTAAGCCAACGTTTCAAACACATTCTCCATGCACCACATTTAGATAACTGATCCTTAATTTTTTTATCCCCAGCTCCAAGGTGCTTGCTTACATGATTTGCTAATGACAGTTTAGTTTGTAAGAAACACTCATTTACTTTAGACCACATATTTCAAGAGAGGCCGGTATTTTTAGTTCAACTCTTTCTCAATGCAAAAAATTTTTTGCTAGAGAAATAGAAAATCACAATAGATTTCTCATTTCCTACTAAATAAAGGTATTTCACAATGCCTGTATGCAAGGAGAAAAAACATCCTCAGCAAGCATATTAATAAGTACTTTTGGAAAGATTACAACAGACCATCTTATTCATTGAAATAAATCATTACAAGAAATAAACCACACTTTTGTATGTTATAGCTATTAAATTGGCTAATATAGTGCATACATGCAGACCTAGCTAAATCAGAGATTATCACTGAAAATAAGTAATTACTATATTTGGCACTCTTCTTCAATCCATTGATAAACTAGGTTTAAATAAAAAGAAGTGTTCTAGATCAGAAGCGTGGGACAGAGTATATATTAATTACATTTCCAAAAGAAAACTCAGGATGCAACTGGGAAAGGAAGGAGGAGGAGGATAGGAAAAAGGAAGGTTAAAAGCATTAGCAAAAGACACATACTACAATAGTCAAATCCAAGCTATATCAAAGTTAACAGGCTCTTAACACAGAGTTTGTAAAAGCAAAGGGCAACTGATTTTGCAACCAATGCAATCTCAAAACATACATTCAATCAAAAAAAAAATCCTTTACGCTGAAGTCACCTGCCTCAAATTCCTTCACATCTGCTGTGGATAATTAACCTATTTTTCCAGTTAAAGATTTCTGAAACACACCCAGCCATTTAACAGAGCAGATGGTGCTAAGAACTTTTAGGAACACATATTTTTTCAAAATATAAAGCCAGTAATATACAGTTTGTGAGAAGCCTGTAACTGCTTAGCACTAACAATGAAAAATAAACCATCATCTTTGATCACTGAAGTGAAAAATTCAGTCATGGAACATATGTAACAAACATTGACATTTCAACACTTAAAACACCACCACACGTCTTAGAAACTGTACTTACTACATTGAATAGAAGTTCCAAGTAGTTCTAAAAAGTCAATATATGATGGCTGCGGTGGGAGAATACATGCAAAAAGATCAAGTCTAATTCTGTGTATTTTCATTGTTGGAAGCACAGCATGTATAATGGTATCAGCAGCATGCACTGAAATACCACACTGATTCCGACCATTAAAGCTACTGATATCTCACATAATGTAAGTTTTGTGGATTTTGTCCTTAAACTTTAGGCAAAAACTTGTTTTACTGTATGTTTGATTCTTCCATGGGTCTCAAGAAGCTCTGCTGTTTTATTCACTCAATTCAAAAATCCTGCAGACACTTTCTACTTAGTTCTGCTTTACCAACAGAAGTACTACTTTGACTTAGGACATGTTTAGAGTACAGAAGAAAGTTTACTTTGCTTGGTAACTCAGATTCCAAAGTCCAACAGCAATTCCTTTCCATGCTCCAGATTCCTCAAAATATGAAGGACAGTGTTTTTTCTTCGACTTGATTTTGGAAGAGAGTTTGATGTCAGTCACCCTCTGGACTTGGTCCACATCTTTTCCTCCCTCTTCGCAATCAGATAGGAAATTCCTCCATGGGAGTTTTTTAGGGTTTGGGGTTTTTTGTTGGTTGGTTTCTTTGGGGTGTTTTGGGTGTTTGTTTTTGGTTTTTTTTTTTTAAGTTTGAAAACTGGAAACCAGCAGGTATCAACTCTGCTAAAATAGTGTGAGTTTCCAGAAGAGACTACTTACCATGAGGAAACCCAACTGAATTTTAAATCTGAGAAAATGAAGAACAAAAGCAGGTGTGCACTTCAACTGATGCTGCTTGCCAGAGAAGAGGCAGAACATCTGGCAGGTGATTTCATGGGCAGGTCCTTCAGCAAAATGCCTGTGATTGACAACTCAATTTCAACCATTCTGGCTATCGTGTGAAAGGACCAACCCTAACATATGGATTGGTGAACATGCTTGAGATAGAGAGGAACAGGAGTGTTGATGCTCTTTACAGTATCATTCAGATGATCTTATTTTTGTGGAAGCTACAGTGCGTGCTTTATCAATGATCAAATACTGTTGGACTTACTAGATTGAACTACGGCCTGTGTTTGTTCAGAGGTTCCAGAGGCAATGTTTGTCAAAGCCCATGCAGCTTCAAACTGTAAAGAAGGACTGCAAAGTAAGAAAAAAAAAAAATTATTGTAACACAAGTTTTCAAATCAGATGCCATAGGCACATTAGCTAAATACCAAGAACGCTTGCAACAATTAAAACATTTTGAGTTTTACAAATACTCACTTGTCATCTCTTTCAAGACAGTGCACTAAAATAGGTAATATTCCTGATTTTATTAGATCGTCAATTGGTGGATTGCGATCACTGGAAAGCAGCTTTCTGTGTAGGAAAAGGAGAAAACACAAGACTTAACAGACAAATCACAGAATGAGAAGTCACGACTGGAAAGGATCTCTGGAGGTTGTTTAGTCCGACCTTCTCCTCAAAGCAGGATTAATGCTGACACAGATCAGGTCACTAACAGCTTCCTGTAGTTGAGTTTCAGAAACCTCCAAGCACAGAGATCCAACAACCTCCCTGGATAAACTGTTCCAGTGCTGCACTACCTTCTGGGCTGGAAAGTTTTTCCTCATTGTCTCACACTCTCAGAGACCAAGCAAGATTTGTTTTCTCCACTTTAAGGGAAAATGACTAATCCCCCAAATCAAAATTCCTGAACTACTGAAAAAGTAAAGCATTGCCCATTACTTTTTAAGTTTATTACCAGTCAATAAACTAAAAATCACCAGTTACTCAGTTACACCTCCTGCAGCTGCTTCTTCCCCCTCTACCCAACAAGGGATATAAACAGATCCTGGCTGCTTTGACAGGAAAGGCAGAAACTTGCTTCCTCTTTCCTAAGGATATATAATGTCAGAGAGCAAGGATTCACAAAGTACTACTCCAAAGAACAAAAGCATACAAAATTGTTTCAATTTTTAATCCCTTTAGCTCCACCCTTCTGCAGCGAAGGAATTAAGGAGAACAAAGGAAGCTTCTTGGAGGGGACAACATGGGCTGCCACACCAAACTTTCACTAGCAATGGGAAGAGAGATTACATACAGTCATCTCTTCATATACCAGCCTATTCACAAACACATGAAAGGCTTGACAGAACACAGTAACTAGAAATCAACTTTCCACTGCTGCTTTATCCTGAAAGATATCACCGGTGTGTTAAAGGGGGCAACATGGGGAAAGAGGAGACGAAGAAAAGCCAGAGCTGCAAAACAAAATACCTCAGAAAACTCAGCAACCACAACAGGAAGGATCTGAACACAGATCATGTGAAGACTGTTGCAATAATGATATGTGCATTTTCAACTTAATATTAAGTAAAGGAGATGCCTTTTAGAAGTTAAGACAATTTACTTCTACAAGCTTATAAAAATTAAGGAACAAAAGCGTACTTACAGAATCTTAATACTGATTTTTGTTCTTTGTTCAGTGACAAAACAATCATAGTGCAGCCTATTCACAAACCACCTGCTCAAACAGGTAGAGAAACTCTGCTACAAGAATCAAATAAAACTTAAGGCTTTGGGGAATTGAGGGTTTTTTATTTGGTTTGGGTTTTGCTGCTTCTTAAGCAATTCTAATCAGTTTTCTGTTCCTCATATACCAGTCGTACATTTTGGGGGTTAGACTTGAGCAGAATTTTTCCCTCCTGTTCGAGCTTCAGACCAAAGGATGGTACAGATTCAACCAAGACTGAAAAAGCATTTGTTTTCATCTCTAAAATATACTTTAATACCCTTCCAATAATGTAAACTGCACTGCTGTAAATTAGTTTTCAATTTTAAAAAATAGTTACAATAGTAAGAAATCCATATGGACATTCCCGTTTAATTTTAGGTCAGGCTTAATTCAGTGTACTTTAGTCTAACCTGGTTCAGATCAGCTGTAGTAAATAGGGTGTTCTACATGACACTACCCTGAGCTGATGAAAATTTTTAATGAAGACAAGTTGTCCAGTGGAAATTAGCACAGAAATTGTTCTTTCCCCTATCAGTTTCAAATAGTTTCAAATACATTAATTCCCAAAAGTCAAAATAACTTCCAATTCACCTGACTTCTCTTTGATCTGCAAGTCTTCCCTTGCACTTGAATCAACTCCCTGGACCACAGAGGGTAAACAAATAGAAAGTTGTAGCTTTCTGCTACAACAAAAAAAATGCCCAGTAGCTGATGAAACAGCAGTTAAATACTAAATTTATGCAAGCAAAGTTCGTAAGAGTACCTAGGATCGCTTCTCAACTACAACTACGCAGAATTCCTCTTACAGGAAAAAGTGGTTTTAGTGGCCTAATCCATGACAAAACTAGAAAAAGGATTATGCCAGTTCTTTCTGTACTTAAAGCTAAAGACTTCATAGTCCTGCTAATTATATATTTTACTCTACTTGAGAAGCATCAAGCATTGCACTAAGATAAATCCTAATATTTATTTGTACATAATGAAAATCCTGACTACTTCCAAGACCTAGGTATTTTGATGTTTTTTGTAAAGTTCTATTTATCAAGTTTTCTTTTTTAAAAATCAGTAAATGACATACTTTTTCTAGTTAAGCTAGAACACATTTTCTGAATTTAAGAGCATGATAAAGTAAGACTAAAAATAGCGTATTTGAAAAAAGCATGTTCTTACCTTGCAGCCTGCACAGCACTTAACTGTATACCCTGGTTGTCACTTGAAGCATTCTAAAATGAAAGAGAATTTAGACTTTTCACATGTTTGTTCACCATGACATAAAGAATGTTCAAACAAACAATTAAGTTTGGGTTTTTTACCTGTACTATTGCCTCCAAAGAAGTGTTTTGCTAGAAAACAGACAAAAAAGCAGTTAGAAATTATAAATGTCTTTCCAGTACATAAAAAAAAGACATGCTCAAGAGTTAATTCTTACCACTCTAAAGTCACCATCTATATCAGAATCTTCACAGATATCTTCATGAGGAACATTTCTTCTCTTTAGAAGATGCTCATCTCTTTTGTTCTTAAAGAGAAAAATGATGTGATACCTTTAAAACTTTGGTTTAGGGGGTGTGAGGGGTGTTAAGAAGGGAATAGAAGCTTCTGTTTTAAACAAGCATCATAAATGTGCTTTCACTGATACTGTCAAAATTTCCAACACTTAAGAAGTTGGAAACGGCTGCAGAGAAGCACATTTTGGAAATCACTTCTTCCTAGAAAAATCCTCCATCCAACTTTATTTACAGCAGTAACTACTGTTGCTGGAAGTTTTGTGTGCACACATCCATCAACACTGACATTACAACTTATTTGTCATTATTCATAACAAGACAAGGCAATTCCCAGAGGCTGCTTTTCTGTTCATCCCAGAAGTAAAATAATTGAAGTTATGATTATTTTCTCAAGAATTGTTTTTCCAGCCATTCTAAACAGCATTATCTTCACACATATACTCTTCCACTCTTACTTGTGTGTTCAACTACGCTGTTTTGAGAAAGAAAATAACCTTCTGTCTATAGATTAGCAGGAACACCTGATTTTCAAAGGAAAAAACATAAGCTCTTTTTAAGTTTTTAAAATTAAAAACCTAGCTGGAGAAGCAAGAATTCCCTTCAATAGATTACAAATAAAATTATGTTTTTCAGGGCAAAAATCATGGAACTTCTAGTACCAGGTACAGTAACTTTTAGAACTTCCTTCTAAACCAAAGTATCTTCACAGAATTAGTAAAGACAAATAGATAGTTTAACAATTGTCCTTCTTGGTGGACTACAGAAGAGCACACAGACTCTTAAATTTTACCAAAATACCAACATAGCCAAATCCCATTTGGTAAGAACAAAGCTAGGTCATCTCACCTTTCTCAACTCCACAACAACTTCATTTCTTTGTCTTCTCATAGTCTGAAAAGAATCAAGATCAAAGTACGTTATGTTCTGAATCTAGACCAAGTAATTTAAAAAGCTCTTGCACAGCTATTTTTAAGTTCATACACTTTAAACGCATACACTTGTATACACAGGATTTAATTTTCATTATAAAAGTAGAAATCCAACAAGAAGTGGAGATAATTATTATTTCTGCCTGGACTATTTCAGAGTAAACCAGAGTCTCCTAGGTCTTCACGTTGAAAAAAAAAAAGGGGGGGGGGAGTATAGGGAATCAGGGAATAAACAAGTGTCTCTTAAAGGGCAATGCTGAAAGGAGTTGCACATAAAACAGCGCCACCAAAAGCATTATAAACACCACGGCAAACTAACAGATAGCATACTAAATTTGACCAACATTTATAACATTTTCTTCATTCAAGGGTTCTTCAACATACACGCTTAGAGGGAGCACGAGTCAAAAACCCCGAGACAGCCAAAACTGCCACTTTTATGAAAAGGCCTATCAGTACACTTGGAAACTGTAAAGTCAAAGTCAAGCACAACTGCCTATCTACACACCTAATTAAGAACTTGTATCTCTTACTTCCTCAGAGTAGCAGGGGAATCGGGTGATTCCTCAGGCAGAAACACTTGGCTGCCTGGGCTACACTACCCAGACCAGCTGATCAGCCAGAAACCAGCAAGAAGCAATACCTATTAGTAACAGGTAACTGTCACAGTACAGCTACACTGAAAAACAGAGGCTGAAGTCCAGACTGTCTGCTAGCATTACATAATTTGAACCCAGGAAAGCGTAGGCTAGGATTCGCCAGCGAAGACACATATCCCACCTGAATGATGAATGGCAACTCAGAAGAACAGAGCTGAAGGCAAGAAGCACTCAATAGTCATTTGTCAGCACTCAAAGTGCTGCTGCCTTCTCCGAGAAGCTGATACACTACTGGATACCACCCACCGTTTAGAGGCTTTGGAAAGGTGCTGCAGCTTTACAACTGACTTATCTACTACAGGCTCTTGCTCTCAGTTTGTGATGTAGTGCTCAGTGTAGTTTCTCCGAAGTCTACTAACCTGGCATTTTCAAGAAGAAAATAAAACGAGGAAAATCTCTGATAATAAGATTGCAGAACTGTACCAAGCCCCTGATGATCTCACAAGACTGTTAACGCCTTCCCAATCCACAACTGTTACTGCAACCTAACAAAATAAGCATACCTATCAAAAAGCTGTACTTCAAGAAGTATTATTCCCACCAGACTTCAACAATGACATTACTGGTCACAGAAAAGCTGTTGCTAACCAAGAGCAAGACCCAACGTACATTTTCAAGGAGCAGAAGACTGAATTGCTAGAACACCAACTACAAAGGGATATTAAGGTGTAAAGGATATTAAAAAGTAATAGTTACAATTACTAGTGAGCCTAAAAAGAAATGTATTCAAAATCAAGTGGTAACACACCTTCAGGTCAAGCACATATGCGTGTGTGTGTGACAGATATGGGGAGAAGTGAGTGGGACCGAAACAAATACTCCAAGAAAAAAGCCTCAGATGTGTCATTTAGAAGCTTCTTTGCTTGAAAAAAAATCATACATGGAGTTGATCAGGCTTAAAAAAAATCCGGAAAGTCCATCACCCCTCTGCTGGAACAAAAAGAATGTTCTCCCTCCAGACATAAGCTCACAGGCCCTTGGTTTTAATTCCTGCCTGCTTCTGAAGAGGACCTGCATACCTTGGACTCACAAAAGCCTTTCACATGAAAGACAAGCAACCAATGAAGTCACTCTTAAGAACAATTTACCAAAATAGGGCTCCACTAAAATAATTTTCTGTGTAAACAGTAGTCGGTTTGACAAACTAGTTATTACTGGTCAACCTGTCACTGTTCTTCCTCCTAGGAAGAGAAAATGCACAACAAATAAGAACTGAAGTTAGCTCTGTCAAGGAGTTTCACAGCATCATCATCATCTCAGCCTAGAAATGGAATAGATATTCTGGAGAAACTAAAATGACAAGCAGACTCAAGATCAACTTGTCTTGTGTTTTGGAAAACAGCTCGAAGGGCAGAAATCTAGGTATAATAATTTCTTGGCAAGTGGCATTGTAAGGCTAGATTCTCCCTTCTGTATAACATTTGATCATTAGACTTCTCTGAATCAGTTCTCAGCTTGCACTAACACAACTGTGAGCAGGAAACCAATCTCAACTTAAAAGTTTCTAGAAATAGAATTCAGAATGATCATTGGAAAGTGCTCCAATTTAAAAACACGCATCACTTCAGCATGAATTCACGTGGCTCTTTCAGTCATTGGATCTTGTTCTTCATTTGCTGCACTGAAAAATCAAATGATCAAATCTATTTCTGTCAGCCTATGATTGCTACCCCTCCATCCTCCTTTCTGCAATTATATTTAGCTTAAGATTTATCATAAGGGCTATTTTCTGACCATTAAGTCATTACTGAACCCTTCAAGCTTATCATTAAAATCTTGTGTTAGCTGATGCCTGAAGGATCCTGATACATTCTTGTGTTTTTCACAACAATGCCAGAAACAGAAGAAATGTTCTACGCTCCACACTCAGCAACAGCTCAGATCTATTAGCCCTTTTTAAGTACACTAGCATGTACCTGGAGCTTGTGCTCAACTAATGTGTCCCGATCCCTCTTCCACTTCTTTCTCTGAACCACTGCTTCTCAAACTCAGACCATATCATGCACATAACCTGGCCTTTACTGTTTTGTGGGGTGGGGTTTGGTTTTTTGGTTTTTTTTTGCTATTATAAAATATTTCACTCAAGTAGCTCTGTTTATGCAGCTACAACAGGAAGGTCTGACAGCATGCAACTAATGGTAGGTACTTCACCTATTCCTCTCGTTCCAGTGAATGGTATCCAAAGGCACACTGTTTCTGTTGTGGAACTGCAAAGGCAACAGTTGCTTTAAAGCAGAGCTGCTTGAGCCACCTTTCCTTCCTAGGCAGTTGCTACACCACAGTAGCACTAGTCTGGTCTATGATTCAACAACACACAAACAAAACAAACAAAAAAAAAAGAGAAAAGGGGTGTGTGTGTGTGTGTGTGTGTATGTGTGGAAACACACACCACGATTTACCCCCAAAACCTTTTGTGAACTGGATAGCATTTTCAATTATTTTCTTTTTAAAACCCCACTTACTACAGCCTTATGCACAAACTGCTTACTCACTAGACTAGCTACTCAGAAAGCACCTAGTTTGCAGACCACAGCTGGAGAAGACGAGTCTACAACCCAGAACATCCAGTGCAGCGACCACAGCAATGACTAAGAAACTTCGTCTTGTCCTTCACAGGTATAAAAGGCACTGAACTACAAAGCAAGGAAATAACCCGTCAGAGATACATGCACGTTCATATTTGGATTTGGAAAAAACCCATACTCCTCACATTCAGTTTAATCAAGTGATTTAGGCCCTCCTCTAACAGTTATTTCCCTCCTATACTAATCATAGCTCATTTGCAAACTGGAACGATAAAGTCTACTCTCAACATCACTGATAAAAATGCTGTGGGATTTTAAAGCCAACACAATCTCTACAAGATACCACCAGAAAATGCATCTCAGCAACTATTCCCCCTTCAGAATTATAATGGGACTCTCAGTTACAAATAAATAAATAAAAATCAATATGACATTGCACATGCTGTCGTTCTAGTTTTTTCCCTGAAGTTGTGCGTGCCAAATAAAATGCCTTATACAAACAAATACCTAGGTACAATTTTTAAACAACAAAATGCATGAGCTTCACCACAGAACTACAAGTCAGCTTAAAGGAACCTATTTTTAACTAATTTGGTGAATGAAATTCCCGCTGTCCTTCGGTTGCTCCATACTTGAGTCCCAAGCAAACTATTTTGTGTGGGATACACAAAAAGGTTGAAAAGCTTCTAATTACCTGCAATATCCAGTATATCTCATAACACTACTGATCCTTCAATCCCCTGAAGCTTCCCTGGTGTTCTCAAATATTGCTAATATTACAAGTCCAGTGAACTCTACTGGCAACTCCTACTGCTGATCTTAAAACATCTAGATTCAATGGCTGCTCCAAAATTAGTTTTGAAGTACCCTGCATTACAACATTACCATCATTTCACACCATGTATCTCTCAATTACAGAACAGAAATATTTATTTGACACTTCTTCTGTGCTGGCACTATTAAAGCCATTCTTAATCTCTCGCCCAGCAACACAGGCAAGTCAGGGAAGAAAAGGCCAGCAGAAACTCATCAGTTTCTTCCAGTATTTCCAAAGAAATAATTTGCATGAAATATTTTTTATTTCATTTCAAAAACACCTACATGTCAAATTTGAACACTGCAGCAGGCAACAATCACCAACAGAAAATGAAGTGTTAAATCACCTGGTAAACAAAACAAAGCAAACAAAAAACCCACCCCAAACCTTCTCTTCAAACCTTCCCAGAAGCAAGGCTATACTCAAGACCTCTAATGTGCAGTACTAAACACCAATTACTCAAAACCAAACTGTTCATAAAACTACGTCTACTGCAGACACAATGAACAATTTGCACTTATCCTGGCCAAAGATCTAATATTTGATTCCAAGGTCTATGGTACTACAATTAAAAACAAATCTTGGAGAGAAAATTGGGTATCATCACAGCCATACCCACAATAAAACAGAAAAAACAGCTCATCCTTTCTTATTCAAGGGGAAAAAAAAAAACCCAAGGAAAACCTGTTCCTCATTGAAGACACAAGATGAAACAAAGTTACCTTAACTAGCTTTCCTAGCAGATGAGTATTTGCATAATTTTGTGTAAGAGTCCAAATAAGCTCTTGTTTAACTAACATTTTGGTTTTGGATGTTAAAAAAAAAAAGTGACCACTACTGCAGTTCTGTAAGGCTAGCTCCTTTTTGCGGAGCTAGTTCCACCCCCCCCCCCCCCCCAGCTCTAACAACTCTTAAATTCTTGGAAGACCTTAACAGAACTCTGCACATACTAGACAAGAAATCTTATAAACACTACCTAGAGATAATGCCTTAATATTAGCTACAAATTATTGCTCTCACAGCACAAACTCTTCTGATATTAAGAAGTTTATTGTATTGAGTATTTCTTTGAGCAGTACTATAAATAAGAAAAAAGGATGAGGAAGTATTTTGTATTTCTGGTCACAACGAATCCCTCTATTCCCGGTGTCGCCACCAATCTGTCATCTTAAAACACATGGCAGCAATTGTTTACAACATAACATGTCCATGCATGCATGTTTACCCAATGCTTAAGCATATGAAGGAATTTTGCTAAACATCTTATGTAAAACAGGTGTGTGTGTTTTGTTTTTTCTCTTTTTCCTTTTTCAAGGCCAGGTCTTGTATTTTTAGAAGCACGCTGATATGGACTGAAAATTAAAGTTCAACTTTAACTCATTACGTATCCAAAAAGCTAAACATACGCTTAGCACTTTAGGGAGACAAAACGCAGGAAACTCCCTGTCTTTTGTAAGATATACAATATCCTTCTGTGAAGATGCAAGACCTGGAAGGTAAGTACAATGTGACAGCAACTGCTAGCAATATAACTGTCAATAGACTGATCTGACCAACACATATAATTTTTAAAAAGTTTTTAATTTGCAACATGGCAACCCCTTCATAGCCTCTAGAAGTATCTATTGATTTGGGATTCGCCAAACCTAGAAAGAGTTATTATTTGTCTGCTGATGGCAAATGGAGGTAAACTGTCACGGAAAAGAAAAAAGATCACAGTTTTGTGAAAGAAACCAATGGCTAAATGCACAATTTCAGCTGATATAAAAAGGGGGAGGAGTGAAGGAGGCAGGAGGGGAAGAGATAAAGATCAAATGTTGGCTTCCTATGTGAAGTAAATAGACATCTTTCTGCTAAAAGCAGCACAGGAACACAGGGGTTGTGAACTAACTGAATACTCATTAGCAACTGTTGCTACCATAGGATACTTGGCTATAAGTGGACATTACCAACATCTCTCACACTAATGAAAAATGTGATGTGTAAGCAGTTAAAAAGCAAGAATGATAGCCATAAGCCTGAGCTATTGTATAAAAAATAGCCATCCATGGTAGTTATTTTAGGTACCAAGCATATGTTCCAGGATTTGTTGGCTAGATGTCAATATCTAAAACTTAACATGGCCTAACAGTGTTTTTTTCACTGTGTAAAAGGCCATTTAAATCTATCAGCAAGTTCAAAAAATACTGAAGAGGTTACCTGCTTCCTGATACACACACACACGTGTTCTTTTTACTTGCATGTGTTCATCTTGCACCTTCCCTGCTTTGGCTGACTTACCTTAAAACTCAGTATGTAGGCACCAAAAGAGAGAAAACGCAGATGAATTCCAACCTGTATTTTCCCATTAATTTCATTTTTTACTATGATAGCATACACTTTACTTTGCGCCTTCCTAAAGATGCCTTTCGTGCACAGTTGTCTCTTCGATAACAAAACAATTTATAGAAAAACAAATTAACATCCAAGGCAAGTAGTTACTAACAAAGCTAACAACCCTATTGGCAAACAGAGCAATCACTGCAGTAATTATTCCCACTTCCAACATTTTTGGCATCACCAAACTTTGTACATAACCAAATAATAAACTGTTTTATCAATATACTTGGGCAAGTTAAAAATTGAGGTGTTATTGACTTCTGAATTACCCAAATGGGAAACTTGGCAGATGTTTTAATGAATGACAACAACACACGCATCTTTTACTTTCGAAAAAGAAATACTGTACAATTGTCTTCGCGCGAAGGATTAGACTTGCTGTGCTCCTCACAGGGACACATATTGATGCTAGTGAGAAGCAGAAATGAGAATGCCAAAGCCCATTTCTTGATGAGAATCCTACACTGACAATATTACGATGCACAGGTTTACCCAATCGGCATTCCTGGCCAAGCGTTTATGGGTGAGGATTGATACCTAATTTTAAAATTTGAATATTTACTAAGGAAACCCTAAGTTAATTATCTCTTCTGCTGCGTTGAGGAAGCACCTTCACAGCTCAAACAACATATGTGGCAATCCAGCCACCAAAAAGTTTAGAGGCTCTATACTACGAGCCACAACTGCTTCCGCACTCCACTAACAGTAAAATAGTAATATTCACCCTGTTTTCTTTTTTAAAAAAGTGGTTTTTTTGATAATAATCTTTACCGTAAGGAGTAGGCAACAATCAATTCCTTTATTGCCCTGAGTATCTGTTACAGAGACGCACAGCACACCACCCAACTGGGCCCTAATCCCTGACTCAGGCTTTCAGGGGCCGCTCACCTCAAAAAGCGATTATTAAGCGCTACCAAGACCTGAAGGGAAGAGCCACCCGCCATCAGGACCGCTGTCGCAGCCGGCAAAAACACCCAGGCCGACCCCCCCCACACACACCCCAGCGAACGCCTCACACCGAACTACGCCAAACAAGCGCCCTAAACCCCAGGCCGGTGCCTCGCCCCCTTCCTCCTCCTCTTCCCCCGGGGGCCGGGCAGGCGGCGGCGGCCGTTGCCCCCCGCAGCCGCGGCGCGCCCGCCGCCCCGCGGCCCCCACCGGCCCCGCCCGCCCCCGCCCCCACAGCGCGGCCTCCCCCTTCTCCTCCTTCCTCTCCCTCGCTGGGCGGCGGGGGAAGCCAGGCTCCCGCCTCTCGGCGGGGCGGGCAGCGCAGGCCCGCCGCCCCGCCGCGGGCCCCCTTCGCCGGCGGATTAGGAAAAGACGCCACACGGGCGGCGGGCGGTTCCCCCCCCCCCCCCCGCTTCCCCGCTCCCTCCCTCCCTCCCTCGCCTCCCGCCGCCATGACCGGCCGGCCCCTCCCGCCAGGCGCCGCGGCGGTTACCTCCAGGTCGCGGCCTGTGTTCTTGAAGTTCTTCAGCCGCTGGTTGTCCCGTTTCTCGTTGTCGGCCCTGGCGGGGAGAGGGGAAAGGGGGG
>JANXJC010000088.1:40193727-40219785 GCA_027564655.1 Leptodon cayanensis | reverse complement strand
AAGGGGAGGGGGGGAAAGGTGGGAGGAAGCGCCGGTTCCTCCGCCTTCGCTCCCGGGCCCGTGCCCCTGCCCGAGCCCGCCGGGATTCCCCCTTCCCGGCGCCGCTGACGGCCGCCGAGCTCCGCTCACGCCTCAAGGCCCGCTGCGCTGAAGGCCCGCGTCGGCGAAGCCAGGGAAGGGGAGGCGAGGAGACGCCGCTGCCGCTGTCCGGCCTGCTCGGGGCGGCGCTGCCCGTTTGCCGCCGCTGCCGCCCCCCCCGCGGCTGCTCCGGCGGCCGAACGTGCCGGTAGCGAGGAACGGCGCGAGCGGGGGAGGGGAAAAGGGGGGGAGGAAGAGGGGCAAGCCTCGCTTTGGGCCGGCCGGCCTCGCCCGCCGATTGGTCGCGGTGCCCCAGCCCGGGGGCCAATAGGCAGAAGGGAGGTGGAGGGAGGGAGGGAGCGAGCTGCGCGGGGGACGTGACGCGCGCGGTGACGGCGCGCGCGCGGAGGGGGTGGGGGTGGGGTCCTTCGAGGTGTTTCGGCCGGTCCCGTCAGCCGCCGCCGCCATTTTGGGTGGCGGGTTTTTTTTCCGGGCCGGGAGGAGGAGGAGCAGGAGCAGCGGCGGGCGGCCGTGCCCGCCGTTTTCTCAGCCAAAAGTCGACAACGGCCTATCCTTCGCCCCACTCGACTTTGCGTTCGCTCCCCTCGGGGGGCCGGAGGCATGGCCTGGCCCCGCGCCGCTTTAATGCCAGCTTAAAAAAAAAATAAAGTTTTTTGGTTTGGTTGGTTTTTTTTTTTAAATAAAAGTGTTCCACTCGTGGCCGCAGGACGGCAGGAAGGGGTTCCCCGGGCTGCTCCTGGGCCCCCCCGAGCTACCTGAGGGGAGAGGAGAGGGGCGGCGGCCCGGCACCGCGCCGGTGCTCAGCAGTGTCACGCCTGTGAAGTTTTCACAAAAGTACTTGGTAAAGACTCAGCAAAAGGAGCCACTGCAGCTGTCACGTTTGGCACAGTCCAGATTTTAATCCAGACTGCTTTTCTTTACTAGACTTTGGCCCTAAGCACAACTGATTCTGGAAAGAAAATGGAAAGTAGGGCGCAGGATACAGCAGCAGGTATTTTGGCAGCCTCTTTGGAGACAACGAGTAAACTCTCCTCAAGAATTAACATCTATACACAGATGTGTCTGCAGGATTCCACCGTATTGGGCAATGTGCTCATTTATGCTGCACAGCAGCTGTGGACCAAGTTCGCAAGCAAGGCTTGGTGAGAATATTTCTAATAGGGATGATCAGCATTGGGAGCAAAATTATTTTTTATTAAGGTCAGATTTTGTGGATCTTTCTAGTTTCTTAGCATGATGAAAAGAGGCCAGAATGACTTATTTGGGTCCAAAATAGATTGCTGTCATCTTTTGGACTCTACAATCTCAGAGTTTTTTACAGGCCAATGTCCTACCAGTTTGATGATGGCACTCAGCTTTAGTGGCGGTAGATTTTGGCCAGTGATAACTGCTGTAACGCATTGTCAGGTGATGTAGGTGGACACTGTTACCAAACTAATTATGAGCTTTCACCACATAGGCTTCTCACGTTTGAGTATAGTCATCTGTGTTACATATGTTTGTAAACTCCCTTCTGGGACTTAAAGCTTCCTTTCAGGGTGCTTTATAACAAGCAGCATTACCTATGTGTTACGCAGACTGTGGTGAGCTGCAAAAAGTCATTCCTGAATTTGCATTGACATACCAGCAAAGGGAATGATGCCATGAAAATTGCATAGATGTGCTTCGTTTGAATATAGACCGAGACATTTTGTTTACACCAAATACTGTGGCTATCAGAGTATGTCACTGTCCTCATTCAAGCAAATCCTAACTATAAAATCTATTTATCGGGAACTCACATCGGATAAGCTATTGCCTCTTGACTGTCACTCTTCAGAAATACAAAAGAAATTCCTACTTCCCATAGCTTTTCTGTGATGCAGGTGATCAGACTACAGGATGTTTCTGGAAGGGTAGAAAGATTAACAATTGCCAGGAAAACAAAGTGGTTTATTTACAAAATATCCAGTGTTTTTTCTTCTCAGAGCTCACTTGGTTGTGCCTGTGATGTTTGGGACTCAGCTTTAACTTGTGAGGAAAATATGCTCAGAGTAATACCTGTTCCTTCCAGTCTTCCAGAATATTAGAAAAAAAGGCTGCTATCCAAACTGTTTAAGCTAACCTGGTTAATATTTATTGAAATGAGGTAAAGAGTATTGAAAGAAATACATTGATACACTTTCAGAGCAGAGAGGATGGTAAATTTTTTCCTACTTCTATGACTTGATCCAGAAAATAGTACGTCTGCCCATAACTAGAAGGACTCACTAGAATGTATACTTCCCTGATCCTGCATGTAGTTTGTACTCACTGTTAATGTTTGGAAAACTAAGTCAGGGATAGTGAGGATTCCTCTCTGTTAAGTCCTGCATGTCAGTAGAGCTCGTTTCATCAGCAGCCTTATGATTTTCCATGATACGTGTTGAGAAAAGTCAAATCTAAGATGGGAGATGGCAGTCTCCCAAGTGTGTAAACTAAGTCGCTCAGAGACTTAGGACTATCGGAAAAGAGAACTTGATTTAGTTCTTTGTGAAAACACAAAGATGGTGATCTTTCAGACTATGAGCTACTGTGTGTTTTATCTCCGGGAGATTTCTCAGAGGATGAGGCTTCTTTCTAGATAGAAAGGGTTCTCATCAAGACTGAAAGTGACAGAAGTCTGAGTCACCACAGCCACATCTTTTGCATAAATGTAGTGGCAATGTCACAGCAATTTGAGTAGGGTAAATTAGTCAGGGTTAATTAGTCCTGATGGTATTCCATATAGGCATAGCTACTTGTCTACCAATATGTAAGACATTTTGTTCAAAGCTGGTGCAGGTACGGCAACCTTTTCACATTGCAGTCTAGATATACAAAAATGACATTTTCTTGACATGGCTATTTACATTTAAAAAATAATGCAGTTTGTCCATTTGACAATGTTTTAGAAGACTACATAGAGACAAAGAAAAAAAAGAGCATCTCTTTAGCTAGTGCTCTTATTCATTTTCGTTGGTATCACAGCACAGCTGCCTTAAGGAAACACGATATTATAAAAGTACAACCATCCCAACACCATGCACATTTCAAAATTAATGTATTTCAAATTGATGCTGTCATTTCAGAAGGAAGCCTTTAGTAAAGAAACAAGAAAAATATTAAAATATGTAAAAAGTAGACATGTGTGAAGTCTGGGAGACAAGAAATTCTATCATTTAATATTAAATCAGTTGAATAGAATTGACAGGTAGTTTCTCATTGCTTCTAGCATCTGCACTTGCTGTTTAAGGAAATGATCAGCAGGTAAAATATTTGCGTTACCAAATTGGAAATCTCTTATGTTTGCGATGGCTTTTGTTACATTGAGTTTATTGTATAACCCTGTATTTACGTCTGAGTGGTTTGAATTAACTGAAGTAAAAATCCCTACTTTTGATTTAATTTTCAGGCATATTTTAACACTGCTTCCTTTTGTGATTAAAGATTGTGTTGTATGTTTCACAGGGACGTGCAAAATCCTTCGTATTTTTTTATTCTCTGTCATCTTAGAAATGGCCCTAGCTGAACATACCTATTGTCATCACATAGTTGATATGATGGAAGTAGTATTATATTGGCAACCATGCTCTAATTGTTTTTGCTGAACCACAGCTTTTTACATAATAAGGGTATGAAATCCAGAAAGAGACACCTAAAAATAACAAAAGTTTAACTAATAACTATTACAAAAGATGTGAAAATTCAGGATGCAGCACTATGAATCTGTTATTCTGACTGGCTCATCTAGTTGTACATTTAAAGTTCAGCTCCTTCTGAGGAAGTTATGCACTGATTGGAGGAAATATGAGAATTTTAACAAGTAAAATTGCCTTGCAATTTTATCTGAAAATATAAAGTATTGAAAAGTTACTATTATGTAATGGCATAAGTCATTGGTCTCAGATGTATTTTACAGATCTATCAATAATTTGCTGGTTAGTTGTAGTGTCACTTCCTTCGAGGAATAATTTTAGTGTTCCTGAGAAACATTTCTGCAGAATGAATTCTAAAATTTTGTGGCCCCCAAAAGGTTTCTTTGTGAATCAGTCTCTTAAAGCGCAACTGAGGCTCTGTCTCAGCAGAACATAGTTATTAATAATGAAATTGGACTCTAGTACATTGGTACTAGCGTGTTACATTCCTGACCATGTCTTGAGATTATAACTAGTCAGGCTATGAAGGTAAAAAATACATGGTGTCTAAGACCCAACCCAGAAGTTTATGAAAGGAAAGAAAAATCGTTTTGCTCCATCACTGCTCCTTTCCCATGTCTTTGCTAACCCAAACGTATGCATGCTCATCCCATCTCTACCACCTCCCACTGTTGCCACGCTTAGCATTGACTGATTACGTAGCATGTGGTTTGGGAAAGATGGGATCGGAAAGCCAGCACATTCTCTAGCGACCAGAACTGACTCAATGCCCTAACTAGTAACAATGACCTTTTAATGAAGTCATCTCTCTGTTGACCTTCCCTCTGTGTTCTTGGCAAAAGATTGACAGAGACAAGGGACTGAACCATAATCATGTTATTTTATGAGTAACCATTTGAAAATAATGGAGAATCACCTCGAAGAATCTTCCTTCAAATCCAGACCTGTCTTAAAATCACATTGCTGCATCATCAGATCTAACATACCATTCTGGCATGCATAGTTTTCTTACTGTGTACCTTCATATGAAATACAAGAACATGCTTTGCTCTTACTAAATTATGTATGTTTGGAGGAAGACTATCCTTCAGTGGCCTTTGATCTGTATTTTTGGTCTGGTATCATCTGAAAAATAATTTATAGTTTGACTTCAGTGAAGACATAATGAGAGATTAATCAAGTGCATTTTGTTTCACTGTAGTCTAATTAATCTGTTTAGCTCTCAGAGGAACAATTACCATGTTATTTTTGTATTGGTTTGATTTTACCTCAGATCTGCGGTGCAAATCTCCCAGCACTCAGAAGGCCAATTTTGAAGAATAGACCAGTTCCCTTCTGAATTCTTGATGTTGTAGCATTGGGCTGTCTTTAAAAAAAAAAAACAACCAACAAACAAACAGATATTTTGATTCTAAATTAGTTTCTCCTGGAAGGATATGTGTTGGCTAAATGTAGGTGCCTACAACATAATAAATTATGCATATAATGCAAAGTCTCATGGTATGATAATGTTCAAACTTCACGTGATACTATATTACAAAGCTCTATATCTTTTTTATATTTTTGCATATTTCTCAGATTGGAAAATAATAGTAATGCAAATATAAAGATGTGAATTAGGTTCTGCTCACCTTCTGATCCTTCAAGCAATAACAGGAAAGATACTGAGAGCTGCCTTAACCTCTCATTAAGGAGTGGTTCTAAATTATTTGCTCCTGGCACCTGAACATAAAGTTAGAGTAGCTTGAGGTTGGTTATAATTTGTGTAGGATTTGAGCTGTCTAGTGATGTATAGGTGCTAGAAAGGAGATACCATTTGGCAAGGAGGGATTTTTCTCCACTATAGAAGTTTCCAGTTGATGCAAGGAGCCAATTTTGTCACTCTTCAAAGTTTCTGACACAGAGGATATGCTGCGTGGGCATTGTGCTCAGTCCTATGAAAATTCTGGCTTGCCAAGCAGCTACATCATAGAGAGGCCATTCTGATTTCAGAGGTCATCTGGATGTCTGAAAAAAAGAAAAAAAAAAAAACAAAAAGAAAAAAGGCAGAATATGTATGTTTGAAATGGCTTTTAGCCACTGTTGTCCCTTCCATATATGTATACGCAGCCAGATAGATTTGTTACAAATAGTTTATATTTACAAACAGGTAACTTGTTTATAATTTGTGAACTTTGCACTTGATTATGCAGTTAGAAAATGTGTAATTATCAAGTTATCTTGAAAGTCTCTTTCAAGTAATAATGTAAACTGATCTGAAATCTTTTACTAATATTTTTTGCCCTAACCATACATTTAGGTAAACTGAGTTACTACAGATGGCTTTTCATAGCAAGTAAACCTATCTCCCTAGTAGAAGAAACAAAATATTTTGTAAAGCTGAGAAGATTTGTGTTGCACATAGAAAAAGTCTCATTAATCCTGGGGTTTATAAAAATGGAATAGCTAGTATTAACAAAAAAGTAGACCACTAGACTGCTGGTAGGTTGTTTTATGATAATCTTCCATCTGGTATGCAAACACAGCTATTTGTTTTCATTTTACACAGAGCGTCTCCAAGTCTGGAATCCAACTGTTACTTGCTGGACATTGAAACAGCCATATCAAATAATACCTAAACTTAAACTGGGGTCAGCTGTGAATATTGCACCAGGTGAAAAAGACATAAAAAACTGTCACACACAAATAATAAATATATGAAATTGAGCTTCACAGAATAGGGACTTTATTTTAAAAGGGACATTATTACAAAAAGTAACCTATGTAAGATTGAACAGGACCCATCCAAGTAAAGCACCATGGGTTTTTTGGGCTCCATTAAGCAACTCCAGTTTTTTTGCACTGATTTTCACTTTTCCCTGGACTGCTCTGCTGTAGCTCCTTAGCATGAAAAGCCTTTTCTAGAAAGAGCTGGAGGTGCTGACAGAGTTTTTCTGCTGAAGGAGCGGGCAGGTGGAGGCATAACGATCCCAGAGGCAAGTCAGCACAGAACCCTTAGCAGGAGCCAGCGCAAACCCCACGCCACGCGGCAAGAGGTCGTGAGCAGCAGATGCCACGCTTGCAGTTCAGACTTCCCTCGCCGAAGTAACAACCACAAGCTGCTTTCAGGGGGAGATAACTCAAAGACATACTTTTGCAAAAGACAGCACATTTTTTAAGGTTAGGTTTAGGAGAAAATGTGATTTCTACTCTCTGAACGCTATTTTTGCATTTAGTCATCTCTTATGTCACTGTGTTAGAATAATTTTTTCAGATGTGCCATTAAGCAGCTACTATCTCTGGGATGTCACCTTTTAGTACAGTGCTTGATTTTGCCTGAGCCTCTATATTCTCTTCTGCTGTTTTCTTATTTTACCCATTTGAACTACTCGAGCCAGACTGTAATTGTTTCTCTCTCAGAAAATGTTCACACAAAGTTGAAATTCCTTCCTGAGCAATTGCTTTGTTAGCCGATTCTTAATTAGTTGCTCAAATATGCTTTGCCCCAGTTGTATGCCATTTTGTAATAAAAGGCTGTGCACTGAGTATCTGCAGCATCTACAACAAATCCTGCTACCACTGCTGACATTTCCTTTACTCTTTCTGTTGTCTAGAGGCATGTGAAAACAGCAGTATGATGGACCATGCATTGATGATACATCTGGCATGGATGCACATCATCTGTTTTGAGCTAGAAAGACATATTAATACTGAATGAATTATTAACTCTTAAATTATATCCAGCCTTCTGCCCTGCTTCCCTCCTCACTTAAAAACAAAAAAAAAAGATATGCAATCATTTCAGCTAATTTTTCAACTTGTTTTTCGAATTGTTACCCTAACCTGTTGGTTTAAAGTTGTTTTTTGATGAAAGTTGTCTGAAGCTCTTTGGATGACAGTAGGAAAAAAAAGATTTGGAACACAGATGCTTAAACAGCTCTCCTACCTTTTGGCTACATTCACTTTCTCACTCAGGGGTCATTCTCTTGTGCAGTGGGACGCTTCTGTTGTATTCAAAAGCTGTAGAGTTCCTGTGCATGTGTCCCCTTTATTTTTCTGTGTCAATTTAGAACTACTGATTGCACTGTATTTTAGCTTTTTGTATTTAGGAAAAAAAAAAAGTATTTATACTTAGAAAAAAATGCTCTTTAGTTGGAGTGGCACTTAAAAACTCACTTTCTAGCATCACAGTTTCTCAAAGTAATGCACTGCACAGAACTGAAAAAGAAAATCAGCCTAAAATATCCTAAAATGTCCAAAACATAGTAGGATTCAATGCCTTTCCATTTATAACACTTTAATCATGTTGTACAAGACACTAAAATTACTGAGGGATGTTCTTGATCTTGGTTTCAGTGCCGGCCCATATCAGATGTTAATGAAGCCAAAGGCCTGTTGATGTCACTAGGCCAATTTAGTTTTAGTGCTCTCACTCATTTAACACTGTCCCTTGCCAGGCTTGCTTTCCTGTGCTTACTTACAGCCTGAGTATTATAGATACCTTGAGGATCTCCTCCCACAAGGCCTGTTTGAATTTGAAACACCACATAATGAGCACTTTTTTCTAGTTAAAGGCTCTAGATATTTTTCATTTTTTGGAAGCTACTGTGTGATTAGTTATAAGATAATGCACAATATTCTGTTTCTTCAAAAGGAGAGACTGCAAAACAGATCCCCAGATGGTGCAAATTAAAAGTAGTTTCTCTGGCTTCAGTGGCCGTTTGCTGATTCACATCAGCTGAACATCTGCTCCTGCTATTAGAAAATAAACTTGGGGCTCCCACATGACGGCAAGCACTAACCAGGAGGCAGTCCTGTTAAAATTTATTATCACAGGTTCAAAGCTATCTCTGAAATAGTACATGAGCCTACTTCTGATGTCAGTTACTCTGTTTTAATATAACTTTTTATTTAATACAAGCTTTGATTTTGGGATTGCTTTTAATTTACATTGGTGATGTTTTCTACAATTCAGCCTATATATGTTCAGTTTTTAATGCACTAGGTCAGACCTTTTGCAGACAAATTTGTAGATCATGAAATGACCATTGCCAAAAACGTTTCTTGGTACCGGAGCTGGAGTTGATCACAAAATCCATCAGCTGCAAATAGCCCAAGAACAGGAATAAATCATGAATCAGCAGATTGTGGAGCTGCGCTTTCCTGCCTTTGTCATAGCTGCTCTACCTTTCAGACAGAACTGAATAATAAAGGCAAGGGAAGAAAATTTCATTTGAGATAAAAAGTGAGGAAATGGTTAGTGAAATGAGCCATGTCAGTGTTCCCTGAAAGATGCAGGGGTATATTGTTTCCATGCTAAAAAAAAGGCCTTCTTAAGAAGTCCCTAGAACAAAGTCATCCTCTGGTAGCACTGCTGATGGTAAGACAGTGACAGAAAACTTTTCTGTCGCAGCTGCTTGTTTTAGGTGAATTCCATACTTAGTTATCTGCTGGCAGGCCTGGGAACTCCAATATTCTGGATTCTGTTCCACTTGACTGTCTGCGGAAGGGGAAGTCACTTGCCCTCATATCCTTAGTTCCTCAGGTTTTAAAATGGAAGGATGATCCTCAGAGCTGTATTTTAAAAACTAATATATACAATATGCTTAGATAATTAAATGCTAGTATGAAGTGTTAGGTAATATGTGTTTCACATTGTACACAGAAACACTAATAGGATCACAAACCTAGAGTCATTTACGAGAGCATCTGAAATTTAAGCTATCTTATTTCTGGCTCTTAACACTGCCAGTAAGCAGAATTTAGCATATAAAATGGCATCAAATTCAAGATGCATCTTTTATGCAACAAAAATGTAAATGTCCAGATGCAGATTGCTATTGTCAATGCTGTGTTTCAGGCTAATTTTGCAAGGAAACTAGAATACATAACTGAATAAGGAATTTCGAAAGGCTGAAGGCTTGATATTGACTAGAGATGTGAAAATGCCCTAAGTATGCATATCTCTTTGTTACACTGCAATAAAGAAAATGAGTACTTCTGAGCAGCAGCACTAACGAGGCCTATTCTCATAAGGATTTCTGACTGAGCTCTCCTTGATTTTCTGATGTCTGATAAAGGGCAATATTTCTGTTTCAGCTTTTCTTTTGAGGGGAAATAATGGCCACATAATTTTCCTGAAATATATAGCATTTTAGTAGCTTCAGGAACTCTACGCCTCTGTCAGATCACCTAGATCAACCCTTTCTTTTAATGTTCATTACTTCTTTTTATATTATAAACTCCTTTTAGTTATGAACTGGTGTTCAGGGCTCTTATAAATCATTACGAACTTAATGTGAAAAAAAAAATTAACTTTAATGGCAATTCCAGTTTAGGAACACATAATTATAATCGAATAAACTATGGAGTAACTTTTGTCCTTTCTCCGTTGTGACAGTCTGAGCCTGTGAGATAGATATGATGGGATTTTGTAGTGTTCCTGCAGGAGAATAACACTGCCGCCAAGGAGAAGGGAGCGGGGCAGGGGTGAAACTGTTGAGGAGTGAAGTCAGACTGGGAGAATGGCAGTCTGGCTATCCTGGATGCTGTAATGACCGACAGAGAATTTTTTTGAAGTATAATACATTTGAGTAGAAGTGAGTAATACTCACCTGCAACCTAGGAAATAGAAAACTGATATAAAGCTGGCTTGCGTTCCCATCTGTTGCACAGAAGATGTTGAGACAAACCTACCTGCCTAAAGATTTACTCTTGAGACATAGCTGATAGTGTACATTTCACTCTAATGGTAACAGTTGCTTTTTGGTAAAAAAAAAACAAAAAGCGAAAGGACAGAGAGAAAGAGAGAAGGAAAAACTCCCTGTGGCCAGCCAGGAAGGGAAGCAAGGGGGTCCCCTGACAAGCTGCCCTCCTTGGGCTCCTCTCCAGTGCAGTGCACGGTCCCCCATAGTACCTTTCCCATAGTAATGAGCTAGTTTTCATTTGGATCCACTCAACCTGCTATTGATTGTTCCTGCTTATGATGCTGTTAGTGCTGACTGGAGCACACTTTAATCAAGAGCATGTGTTGCACACTAACGGGTTGTTAAGCTTTGGACATCTATATTACTGGGCTATGCTTACCGAATGTTGAAATTACTATTGTCTGCTTGTTTTTTTCCCCTAGCGTAAACCAAAGGCTACAACCAAGAGGTAGGAAAAGGAGGGAAAGAACGGATGATTCCCACACTGGTGGCAATTTCTTCCCTTGAGAACCCACCATAACAGCTGTTCACGACTTGTAGGTGCACCGCCATGAGCGTGACGGCACAAGGATTCTCTCGCTGGGGAGGTAAGTTTGGCTACCGTCAGAGGAGGAGCAGGTCAGGATGTGTGCCGTTACAGAATTAATCTTGAAGTTACTAACGTGAAATAATACCCCAGTCCACTGACTTAACAGTCAAGTATTATACAAATATTATACCAAGATTTTTCCAGAGTTATGTTCAATTCTCATTAACTTCAGAAGATGTCTCAAGTAAATGTCAGGCTTGTTGTTTTGTTAACCACGGCTCATTACTCATCTTAGGCTACCTGTGATACGAAAATCACTATTCCTTCTACAGAGCAGATTGCAGGAGGGATTCCCATGAGATATAAACACAGTTTTTAATCCTCTCAGCATTTACATGCTGTAAATAAATCAGAACCCTGTGAAGGAAGTATGAAAAACTTAATACGATTTGTTGTATATTTGAATTACATTGCTAACATACTTAATGGGTTTTTAATTACAGTTAGTGAGGCTGGTTATACCAAGACCTCCAAAGCAGAAGAAAAAACATACAGAGGGAGGTCTTGTGGTACTGATGTAAATAGTCGTCTACGGAGGGTCTCCCTGTTGCAGAGGCAGTTCTGGCAGCTGGGCACTGTTGTTCCTCCTCTTTTCCTCTCTGGTGGTACAGTCAACCCAGTGGGTTGGAAATGCTGCAGAAGGAGGAGGTGATCCAAAAAAACAAAAAGTTGAGGTCAGAGGCTGTACTACTGTAGTACCTTCTTCACTGTGAGGTATTTCTTCAGTGTGTGATACTGTTTGTATTTATTAGCTAAACAATTTTAGCAGAGGAGCTACAAGTACTCATTTAACTATCCCTCATCTAGAAAATTTTTGTCTTTTTTTTAAATCAAAAACTGAAGTACAAATGAACAGAATAATAGGAATTAAGCTTTCATCAGAGAAATCTGTCAAATATTTTTTTCAAAATAATTTATCTTTAGAGAAATCTTCTGATAATTTTTAAAAAATATTTAATTCCATAGAGGTTCAAGTTGAATTGGAATATTTACTTTTTAAGTGACTCAAAACAGCATTTTTTTTGACCAGATAAATACAATGTTAAAGTAAAAGCATTTCTTTTTTTTTTTTTTGACACAATTCTTTGAAGAAACAGCAGTTTGGACATCACTCACTGTTGTGAAATTTCTGTTCTACTGTCCTGGTTTTGGCTGGGACAGAGTTAATTTTTTTTCTAGTAGCCGGTATAGTGTTATGTCTTGGATTCAGTATGAGAAGAATGTTGATAACACACTGATGTTTTCAGTTGTTGCTGGGTAGTGTTTGTACCAAGTCAAGGATTTTTCAGCTTCTGATGCCCAGCCAGCAAGAAGGCTGGAGGGGCACAAGAAGTTGGGAGGGGGCACAGCCAGGGCAGCTGACCCCAACTGGCCAAAGGGGTATTCCATACCATGTGATGTCATCCCCAGTATATAAACTGGGGGGGGAGTTGGCCTGGGGGGATTGCTGCTCGGGAACTAACTGGGCATCAGTCGGCAAGTGGTGAGCAATTGCATTGTGCATCACTTGGTTTGTGTATTCCAATCCTTTTATTATTATTGTCATATTATTATTGTTATTATTATCATTATTAGTTTCTTCCTTTCTGTTCTATTAAAATGTTCTTAGCTCGACCCACAAGTTTTACCTTTTTCCTTCCGATTCTCTCCCCCATCCCACTGGGTGGGGAGCAGTGAGCGAGCAGCTGCGTGGTGCTTAGTTGCTGGCTGGGGTTAAACCACAACATCCACAAAATGCCGTACTTTTGAAACATGCATCTTAATGTGGAATGAAAACAAATGTGGATTTTACCTAAAGTACAGAAATTTTAATTTAACAAATTGTTACTATCCAGTTTTTGAATACTTAATATCTGAAAATAAGTCCCATCAATGCTGTAATTACCTGGTTTTTGTTTGAAAAAGTGATGTACAAGATTTTTAGCTGTGTGGTTTAAACCTCTCAGAGAGTTCTCAAGCTCATATTGTCACCATTTGAATTTACAATCAGATAGTTTCATTTTTATTAACTGCAGTATGTCTTATACGCCACAAGATGTCTCAGAGTGGAAATGCTAAATTTTATACAAGTGTTTTTGTAATATTACTCAATTGAGGTAAAGATTTTCTAGTATTTGGCTTGGGTTTTCCTTAATACCTGACAGGGGCTTTTTAGTAGCACATGAGGAAGAAAAGTATATACAAATTTACCCATTAGCATAGGCAATAAATTATTATTTTAAATGGTCAATGAACCAAATGACTCATTGGAAAATCTTAATCTTCAAAAAGGAAAGGCTCAATGTATAGCCCTTAGGAAGCATGTGATAGCTAAGAAATATGAATGTCTTCCTATGTAGGTTAAATGGAGCTATTTGAAACTACTCTATTTCATTTCCACAACATTTGATTTTAATCAGATGTTATATATTTTTAATTATTCATGTTCATGATTAATATTGTTTAGAGTTACTATAAGGAGCCAGTTATTTGCATAATATTTGCTCTAAGGTTACATTATCTTTGGGACCTAATGTTACTAAAATCTATAAAATAGTTGCCTTTAGTATGTAATATATGTTCAGAGAGAATACACTGAAGTTACATATGTGAGCACAAGTAGGAATGCTTGCCTACATTAAATGTTTATTTTAAAATAAGAGAAGGCTTCTTAACACACTATTATCACAAGAAGGGAATTGTTGTGGTTTAACCCCAGCCAGCAACTAAGCATCACACAGCTGCTCTATCACCCCTCCTCAGCTGGACAGGGGAGAGAAAAGAAAACAAAAGGCTCATGGGTTGGGATAAGGACAGGGAGAGATTACTCAATCAATTACCGTCATGGGCAAAACAGATTCGACTTGGGGAAAATCAACCTAATTTATTGCCAATCAAACCAGAGTAGGGTAATGTTCTTCCCGAACTGCTCCAGCGTGGGTCCCTCCCTGGGCTGCAGTCCTTCAGGCCCAGCCTGCTCCAGCGTGGGTCCCCCGTGGGGTCACCAGTCCTGCCTGCAAACCTGCTCCAGCCTGGGCTCCTCTCTCCACAGATCCGCAGGTCCTGCCAGGAGCCTGCTCCGGCTCGGGCTTCCCACGGGGTCCCGGCCTCCCTCGGGCATCCCCCTGCTCCAGCGTGGGCCCCTCTCTCCCCGGGCTGCAGGTGGAGATCTGCTCCCCCGTGGCCCTCCCTGGGCTGCAGGGGGACAGCCTGCCTCACCGTGGTCTTCATCACTGACCTGGGGCTCTGCAGGGCTGGGGCTTTCATGTTCTCTGTCCTCTCTCCGGCTGCATTTGTGTAGGTGTTTTTTTCCCCTTCTCAACTCTGTTCTCCCAGAGGCACTACCCCCGTCGCTGATGGGCTCAGCCTTGGCCAGCGGTGGGTCTGTCTCGGAGCCGGCTGGCATTGGCTCTGTTGGACATGGGGAAAGTTTCTAGCAGCTTCTCACAGAAGCCACCCCTGTAGCCCCCCCGCTACCAAAACCTTGCCATGCAAACCCAATACAGGAATGCAAAACGCACTCAAAAGTTGATGGCTGGAAGATGATTTTTTTTTTTTCTTTCTGTTGCTTTGTGTATCTACATACACTTAGTACGTTTGCCCAGAGAACTTTTCTCACCTATTTTTCTTTTCTCCGTCCTTTTCAATTGTATTTCTTTAGCTTATCTTCTCTCACTTCCCCTCCTGCCTGACTCCTTATATATTTTTTCTGTAGCATACTATTTCTTAATTTGTTTTACCTTTCTAGATAAAACAGAGTAATTCAAGCTGGATTTGTATGCACTCGTGTTGGTCTGCAACATGTGTAAATAACTGATGAGTACATAAGCATTCATATTGTGAACAGCAATATATATTTTATGTATATTGAACCTTACATTGTAAATCCTCAACAAAGGAAAAACCATGTGAATTTAGTCAAAAGCCATTGCATTGTGTTGTGAATACATGAAATGATAGCACCCAGCAGTGGAAGCCTGGGCATGAGACCCAGCTGATGAGGAGACCGACGTTTATTTATCAATGAGTAGTTAAGCTGTTTACAGAATGCCTTTACATTTTGTTTTACATCCAAATGATATGAGGGATTTTCACATGAATCTGTGATGGTCCTAAACTAAAATAGAACTTTTCATTATGATTCAGTTAAGAAGAGGCTGAGAGACTAGCATTCTTTAGTGATTAATGTGTATGCTTTAGATAAAGTAACTGAAAACTATTGATTAAGGCACGGTTATCCTTTAACAGCCAAGCACAATTGTAAGGCAGATTAGCCTTTGTTTGGATCAATGAAATTGTTGCTGCAGTTCCGAACTATATTTGCTAAAAAGAGAGAATACACATGGCTTGGGTTTCAGAGCTAGATGGTTTATTTAAACTCACAAAATTACTTATTTTAGCAGATACTCCATGAGATTCAGGTTACTTATAGCAGTAATATAATGTCTAGAAACTCTTCTCAGGCAGTATATGAACCACAGAACAAAAAGATGATCTTTGCACCAAAGAAAGCACATTCTAAGGCTAAAGGGGAACATATGAATAAATATGGGGAGAACAAGGAAATAATAAAAGAATACTCATCAAAAGATACGGGCCAGGGCCCCGTCATAAAACCCTAACAGCTGTTGTCAGGATTTTTGCATACATCATGGGAAGGGACTGTTTCAAGGAAGGATCTGAAAGAAAACAATGAAATGGTTTGGAGAATGTGTTTAGGTAATTCCAAGTATAAAGAGCAGCATGAGAGCAAGCACAAAAACACTCAGTGAAAATCTAATAAAAAGACCATGAAAGCTGGCATCGCCATTTTGATAACCGGTGAAGAACAAGGAAAGTGAGAAAGCTCTGCTGTGCAGAGACCCGCAAGTGTAAATACGTAGCTGGGGAAGGGGACACAGAGGTGACAGAGGGTGAGGGGAGGTGTCTCTTGACAGCAGCCCAATTTAGCGCTAGATGTGGTACGGTTACACTGCGAACACATTGTGGATGAGTGGGAGTGGTACAAAAACATTTATCCCAGCTAAAGAACAGAATATTGTAGAAACCGAAAGACAAGGTAATGCACAATTTGTTAAAATTACGTGCGTTCAAAATAAGATGTGTTTGAACTTGTTACTGTTTTATGAATTTATATTTGCAAATTGTACCGGCAGTATGGTGTATGCTTTTTAAGTAGGGCCTCCACCCTCAAGAGTTTACATCCTGAATTAGAGACTTGTATAATCGAGCCTGTGTGATCTGATGAGATACATGTCCAGAATCCTTATGCCTGTGCTGAATAGGAATACTTGAGCTAATTATGAGTGGAAGAAGCCTAATTGTAGCAGCACAGAACTCAGCATGGGTCATTTACTTTGGAAAGAAAGCCTGCTTTAAGCAGTTTAATATGCATACAGCGCTTCAAAGTATTGTCTTCCTTTGCAGTAGACTTAGAACTTGTTTGATACATGAAAGTCCTTCCTTGGTTGTTTCAGTTAACTTGCCAGAAATGAGGAGGAGATGGCAACAGAGACATTTTGAGTAACTCGCCCAGCTCTACATTACCTGATACTGAAAAAGCCTTGTCTTGCATTCCTTATACACTACACTTCCCTTTGATTCTGCAGAGTATTCTATTATTGGGAGAGTCGTCTCCCAGGCAAAGAAGGAGGGAGTGTTACTATCCAAATCTGGAATGGTTTCTTGTGCTGCTCCACACCTTTCCTTAAAATAGCATTTCATCCCACTGGAACTATGTTCAATGAGCTCCGTGACAGCTATTTCAAAACTCAGAAAGCTCATCATGATTACCACAGTAATCTTATCAATGAATGGTCCAAAGGACAGTCTCCCATACTCTGGATTTGTCAGCTTTTAAATTGTCACATCCAAACACGTCCCAGTGTATAATCTCCTCGAGAGGGCACAGGATACAGCATGCCTCAGGTTTCCCAGACCCTACCCTTTGTATTTCACAATCTCAGATATGTACCATTTATTACTTCATGGATGACTGTTCTGTCAGCAGAAACGAACAGGTACAGCTAACTTTGTGTAAGAAATATTAGGAGGACTTGTACACTTAAGCCACACTAGTAATGCTTCTACCACTTCATCGCAGTTGCACAAAACTCTCAGTATGCATCAATTAAAAAAGCAAGAAACAGCAGGGTGATCACAATCATGTGATTTATTAGGAAAACTAATGAAAAAAGTTCCAAAACCTGAAGCAATATAAACAGCTGGTGGGGGGGGTGGGTGCAAACTCTTTAAGGCCTTTCATCCCATGCAAACTTTTCAACTCACAGACTTTGGTTCCACTGCCTGGGGGGAAGCACTCTTCATAGTCTGATTTCTCACCTTCTCAAAGCATCCTGAACCCTTCAAAAATCCTAGAATTGTTTTTAGTGAGTAACCTATATAAATTCTAAATAATAAAATTAAACAGAACTTGTCCAGGAATAAATTACACTTACGATACTATGGATTGTATTTTTAGCACAAGTAGAATTCCACTTTGTTGTGCTCCGAAACATAACGACAGTTCTGCTCATTATATTGTTCAGACAAGCAGTCAAAAGCTCTAAAACTCTCCGTAGCAGGATGAAGCTGTAAAACACCTTTGTAACTTCCTTGCTATTGACTTCACCACGTAACATGTGATGGGATTGGATATCAAACAATTTCCAGGTTTCCAGCAGGGACCAGACAGTGCCCCGTGGTGAGTGTGTGGGTGAAGGCAGAAGGCACAGATGCTGCGGTGGGTGGCGTGGGGGGCCCTGCTCCCTCCTGCCTCTGACAACTGACCTTCCTTCAGAACGAACCCCGGCCTGCTTGTGGGCTGGGGCAACCAGCCACATCAGCTGCAAAGCGGGCAGCGCGCTGCTCTGCTCTGCGTTCTTGCAGAACTGAGCCAGAAGTTCCACTTCCTCTGCACCTCTGCCCACGTAATATGCTTTTTTCAGGAGTCCTTCCCAGAACATGCTGCGTAGTCAGGGAGATTCTTTACTCCAGGTGTAGAAAGGAAATTACAAGCCGCAGATTCTATATCCTCTATCTCCTCATCCTGAAGAAGCCCCCAAGTACACTATTTACTCAGTATAGAAAAAGACCAACTAGCTCCAGGAGCAGAGGAACTTAGTAAGTCTGAGCTCTGTGGATTTATGTCCTCTTGTAGGCTCTCTTGCAGCTAAAATGGAACATTTATCTCCTAGGGGATTAGTCTTTTGTACCTTACCAGACTTGCATTCGCTGGGCGCACCAGTATGGTCACTTTTCTCTATCTCACTGATTTTTTTGATTAAACTTTCAGGCATATAATTCCTTTGAGAACCTGCACCTCTATTCAACTTGATTGCTATTTGTTTTAAAGCTTAAAAATTACTCAAAAGGGTAGGGGTCTCCACGGGCAGATAAAATGGGCACGGCTTCACTTCTTGAGGAAACCAAGCTCTTAGAAAAATCAATTTTTAAATACTTTATATTCTGTAAAGTGAATGGAATAGAGTTTATTTATTTCCTTTGAATCATAATGGAAAAGATTTTCTTCAAGTCAATGTGAGTATCTTTTAATCAAATTTGATAATCTGGAGAAGGGACTGTGTGCCTGAAAGCTTATTCTCTTTTTTAGCTATAGGAGCTGGTCTATTATACTACTTTATTTCTCCCTTCAGAACTTGCTTCTTGTCTAATTAGAGACCCTGGTCTCATTAAATCTCTCAAGGAGTATTTCTCCCTGAGGAAGTCCTGAGGCCAGTGAACTAGATTCAGATTTATAATAGGCACATGATTAGATTAAACTAGTGGGAGAATTCAGTATGTAACATATGCATGCAAATGTTTATAAATGTATTGATCTGAAATACTACATTTTTAAACACTGAATTGTTGGATTTGGGAAACTAATGTTCCCATTGTTGCAGACTTTTAAAAGTCTTTTTCGGGACAGAAGATGGTATTTTATATTGAGCCTAAATCATCAGACCTGGCAATGACAAGTCTAAATACTTGTTCTCCTTTTATAAGTGTAGTCTCAACATGACTCAGCATTTAGCCCATGGTAATTACTGTCAGTATTAATAACAGCTTCTGTTGAGAAACCTTCCTTTGTTTACCATTTCAGCAAATTCACCTGATGATTTTTTTGTCTTTGAATAATATATGCATGAGACAACAGGGTACGTCTGGGTGCTTTTCTTGCTGCTTCACCCTTCTATAACTTGAAATTCCTGCCTGTTTATTAGTAAGAACTAAATGTAAATTTCTTACGTGAATTACTTGGCATAATCATTTTGTTGCAAGAGAAAGGCTCACAAGCTGACCCTTGCCACAACTTTTTCAGAGCGCATAACTGGGAATTTCATTTTGCCAAGGGACTGTTGAGGCACAAAGTGATTAAATGACTTGCCAGTGGTCAAAGATTGTGGTAGACGTAGAGGAAAAAAAAATGCAGCTATCTAAGCAAGCATCCTAACGACTGGAGCATCCTACCTCTGCAGACATTGCTCATGAAGGCAGAAATAATTGGGCTGGATTTTCTGGGACTGTATAACCAGTAATGAGATGATCTCTTCTCTCCTGCTTTTAAAAGAGCAGGCCCTTTTAACTTTTCAGCCTCAGTGTTTAAACTGTTTTCATGGTTGATACAGTTCAATTAGTCTTCTAGTTATCAATCTTTCATTGCTTTAATGGCATTCAGAATACTAATTCACTCCTTCATCAATCAGGAAATCCGAACAGAAATTTTGTTTGGAATTTTTTTCTACAAACTGTAGTAATAGGATTAGCAATTTTGTGCCACTTACATCAAATTTAATCAAACCTAAATTTATCAGTAACAAAATTTCAGGTGGCTTCAGTACAGGCAGGACAGGATACATCAAGATCTATAAAAAAATGACCAAGGAGCCAATGCCTCCATTCCTCCCCTCTTTACCCACCACCCCAAAAACAATGGGGATCTGCTCTTTGCTGGACTGATCCCATGCTGACTTCCATCGCTCTGCTCCTGGCTAAGGATAGCAATCCAACAGTGGAGAAACAAAGAAATCGGTACGTAGAAATCTGTAACAAAGAGACATCAGACCTACACCTTACACACAGCACTGCATCTCAGCTTTGTCTGTGGCTTGATGCAGAGCAGATCCGTTTGTTAAAATCTGTTCAGAGTAACTGGTTCTAGAATGCAATAATATCCAACAAGTATTTCAGATTTATAGGTTCTCTTGTACAGAACTAAGAGTTTAAGGTCTAAACCAACTACATTTTTACATGAGAAATATGTCCACAAAACAACATTTTATCTCTCGCTTTTCTTGCTGAACAAACGACTTGGCTATTTTACATCTGGACAAAATGATTTGATTTTAAGCACTGCTCACCTATTTGTTTCCAATTGCTAAAATTCAGAAGCTCAACTCCACCTTTTTCATTATTCAACAGCCACACTTCTGAGCTGAATAACCCCAAGTATACTATCACTAATAAAATGCTGCAGAGTAGTACCTCAGAAGCATCTGCAGGTGTAACAGTATAATTTCATGTTGTCAAAGTTCTTTATAAATATTTACTTATAAGAGTTCTCCAGAATCCAGTATTTTCAGATTTAGTCTGTCCAACAAAATATGTTGATTAATGTTCACCAGACTTTGATGCTAGAAATTCTTAAAGTGTTTCGATTTCCTTGAAGATTGTAGAAGTCTCCTTTGATCTGCTGTAGTGTTTTGCAAATGTGGTTAGTCTTTGGAGAGCTTCTGACAAACCTTCTCCTGTGATAGCACAACAGGGTTGTACATACCAATTTCTGTCACTGCAGTATTTCTTCATCTTCAGTCTCCTGGTTATTTCCTCAGCGTTCAAAGCTCCAGGCAAATCCTGCTTGTTCGCTAGCACAACAACTGGTACGCTTTTTATAAATTCATTCTTTAAAATGAGTTCAAATTCTTTCTTTGATTCTTCCAGACGTCGCTTATCAGAGCTGTCCACAACATACAGCAGTCCGTCTATGTTTTCCAGGAAGTTGCACCAAACTTTTCTCATTTTCTGTTGTCCTCCAACATCCCAAAACGTCAGTGCAAAATCTTTCTCGGTTTCAATCATATCAACATTAAAACCAACTGTTGGAATTGTTAGAAAAACATCGTTATACTTGAGCTTGTACAACAGTGTAGATTTTCCCGCATAATCAAGTCCTAACATCAGTATGTTAGCTTGCTTGACTTTGGAGTGTTTGGTGCTCTGGAGACCCATTGGTGCCGCAGCGTTCTCTAGTAAGCCTTTGAAGCTGGAATTCCCTGTCTTCCGTGACGCCAATTTTTGTCACTAAGATGTCTTTCTTCCTCCGTGAGATGAAGCAGAAAGGAGGAGGAAGGGGAAGAAGCAGCTTTGCGCTATGAAGAGTAAGTAAAAGCTCTGTACAAATATATGCTGGCTTTTATCAACTTGATAATACGCAAATGGTACTTATGAAGGTGTACTGTTCAGTGCCAAGCCTGTGGGTGGAACACCTATGAGTAATGTACCAATTGGTCACGAGCACAAAGGTTACAGTCTTCAAACATGTTTGAACAGTGAACCACACTTTCATGATCATTTAAGAACTCTTTACACTGTAAAATTGTGTGTACCGAACCAGCAGCAGCCCGGTTATGCTCCCTAGTCCTGTGGTCCAGGGAACCGCTAGCTGTCTGCCCTGTTCCAGTGTGCGCCCAGAGATAAATCCCTTTATTACTGCATCTGCATCCGTTTTGGAAAAGAAACGAAATATAAACACAGCCAGTGAGGAGGGGAAATCTTAAGGTTTATCCACACTTTCCAATCCACAAAATGACAAGGTACGTGATTTATCGGTGCATCTCATCTCCCAGCAACAAACTGATCTCGAGTGGTTTCTAACGTGAGTCTACGTGGGCACATGGACTCAATCAAGCCAGAAGAGGACTCCCCTTAAAAATGCGCTCTGCTCTAACTGGCTGCCTTGGACTGCGCCAGTTACTCCTCCTGCCCGCTCACACACGAAGTTGTCTGCTTCCGTGACAGTGTCGGAGCTGTAAACTCAGTGCATTATGTTTGTATGAACAAGTTTAACTGCACTCTGCGTGGTAGAGACTAAATACAGATCTTATGATCTGATTGTTACTGAGATTCAGCTACCTGAAATTAAAAATTTCTATTTGCTTCATTATGCTCTATTCTGTTGCTGCCCACTGACCCACCATGAAGATTTCCTTCAGGGAAGGAACAAGAAGAGGGGAAGTAACTGAGTCTCGATCAAAAGGTCATTTCTCTTGCCAGCATTCTAAATAGTAGAATTAAAAAAGAGGAGATAGATAGAAAATTTAGTCTAATATTATTCAATTCATATTGAGCGTCAATTTTTTTGACAGTAGACCTACGTTGGGCTGGTCCAATGCATAGTGAGTATTGCAATAGTTATTTGCCCTTATACCCAGATGCACTAGTATTGGTTGTTGCCATTTGTCTTTGCTCCAGAAAGTACCTAATCAGCAAAAAGATGTAAAGGTCTTTGGGCCAAATGAGCTACTGACTGATAGGGTAATCATTTTGATAATTATGACATTGGTTGCTCAGATATTACAGATGTTGCATAAAATAAACCTCAGTCTTGACAGACAAGTTCTAATCTGGTTTCTCTTGAAGCTAGAAGGGTTATCCCAGAACTAATTAGGGGCAACAAAAGATGACAGTGACATACTCACTGTTGTACATTTTTCATATTTAATAACACGTATAGATTATGTGGAGGATTTTTTTCAGAAGGAGGTCATGATGTATTAAACCAGGGAAGAAAGTGTTTGCGTTTCTTTATAAATAACGTATACGAATGAATCGAAAGATGGGGAGAGAGGAAACCACGCAAAACACACCGTTAACACAGTCAAATGAATCCTAATTCCCTGCAAAATAGCATGCCATTTCCTTGAAATACGGTTATCCTGATCAAGGGCAAAACCTCCCTTCTGTGCGAGTTGTGACAGAGGGCACGCATGGCCCACGTCCCTGGGTAGTGATTTAAAGATTATTCACAGTTCTCTGCTCTCTATGCTTGCTCCAACTGTATTCGATATTTACGGTCTCACCTGTTACTTTATTACATCAGACTACCACTTTAAAGAAGTCTTTAAGCAACGTCTGACTTTTTACAAGCTAATTAAATTTATTTCCAGGACAGAACAGCCAGCTGCTGAAGGCTCCACGGTTTGGCAGTTTTTAACCGTACCCGAGTCAAACGCGATTTTGATTCGGAGCAAGATTCTGCCACGCAGAGCCGCTTCCAGCGATGCTTTCCTGCCTTACTTTGGAGTTTATACACCAGCAGGAGATCCGAACGGAGCGGTGGGCAGCTGCATGGGATACAGCGCGGCGCAGCCTTCTGCGTTGCGGCTTCTCAAATCCGCATTTGTGCCGAAAGGCGAGGATTTGGAAGAATGGTTTGTCCAAAGGTGTATTTGCTTTGCCGGGGGGGGGGAGGCTATCTTGCTTGTGTCGGGTTTGCCGATGAGTTCAGTTTAAAAAAGCCAGAGTAATAACCCCAAACCGGGGACACCTCATTTACCATCCATTAATCTGAACTCAAACTTTGCTCAGTGAACCTTTTGTAAACTCTGCGGGTTTATGTAAACTGTCTAGGTTCCCCAGTTGTCCAAGCAGGATACTCCACCGCGGCTGCACCCCTTTGATAACGATCCAAAACGTAATTAACGTGGTCATTTAGGGGAGGCTCGGGGGAGGGGGGGCAATCCTCACCGCCACCGGACTCCCAGCAGCTGAAGCAAGAGCCCCAGTTCAGCTTGCAGACGCCCGTCCCCTCTTCGCCGGGACTCCATCACCTCCCACCGCCCCGCAGCCTCTCTCTGCGGCAGCCGGGGAAGCCCTGACAGGAACGGCGGGCAGCCGCCGACGCCATTTCCGAAGCCCCGCGGCCCTCACACCCGCTGACAAGAGGCGGAGGCGGGCGTTTCCCGCCGCCCCCCTCCCCCGCGAGCGCCGCGGCTCTGAGGAGACGCGCGGGAAGCGCCGGGGCAACCGTCACCCTGACGGTAACGGTAACGGTGACGGGGGGGGCTATGGCGGCCGCCCAGCAGCCTGAGGGGGCGGTGAGGGCGGGCAGGGGGTGCCGGGGGCTGTGAGGGAGGGCGAACGGCCGTCCTGGGCCCAGGGCTGCCCGGGGGAGGGCTCTGGGAAGGGGGAAGGCCTCCTGTGGAAATGCCAGGTGTTCTCCCCTGTCACCGCGTTTTCCTGCTTTAACGGGGAAAAAAAGGGTTAAACGGCCTTAAATTTGTATATGGTTTCAGCGGGGGTGGGGACGGGACGGGAGATAGCCTCTTCGGGAATTGCATCTTTTGGGGCCGTGCTCTCTTAATTAATTTATGCGTTGGGGAAGGTTGCCTAGAACGGACGATTAAGATTGCTTGGGGGATTTGGAAGGTTATTGAAAATAATTTTTTAAGGTGTAGCTGTATTAGATCATCGTAGCCCAGGATCTTGCAAAAATTCCTCTCGTTCCGCTTAGTAGTAAGCCATATATAGAAAACGAGAAGCCAGCAACAGTAATGTATTTCCAAGTTATTTCCACTGGTAGCCTTAAAAAAAAAATAAATAAAGGATTTCTATACATCTAACATTATAGATATGGTATTTTTTTAATCTTTAGATTGGACTGTCCATCGGTTATTGTAATTATTAGACTTTAATGAATATGAGAATCTGCCACCTTTTTCCTGTTGAGAACGGCTGCACTCAACAATTACCTAGCTGTAGCAGAGAGTGAGAAATGCGTCTACAATTACTATACAGCATGCTCAGTACATGTTTCCTTACGTTTGTTTTAAAGTTGATCAGTTTTATCTGTCAGCATAGCCTCAGGCTCTATCGTGTCATGCCAGCAAGCTGGGAGCTTGGAAGCAAATGAGAGTATTTCCCTGAAAGGAGCAGTTCTTGACCTGGTATTGCTCCTGCTACATGTACCGCGGCGGCAGGGGACAACTGGAAGGTAAAAACCGCCGGCAAATAAAGTCTGGAAGTGGTGGAGAACCTGTCCTGGGCGAGGCTGGAAGGTCTGCGACTGCACCACCTCCGAGCAGAAGTGCCAGCTCGACTTTCAGACCTTACTTCTTCAACCTCATTGCTTTGGTTTAAGCATTTGAAATAGGAGGAGAAGGGGATTTTCCTGTCGAAGGCTGTGGTTAGCGTTTTCCCTTTGATTTGCCCTTTTTTCTGCCTGTGTTTGAGGTCGGAGTTCTGCGCTTAGTGCTGTCGGAGGATGACTGCCTGTATTGTGGATTCCCAGCGCTGCAGAAATAGCTGTCTCACGTTTTGGAGGCTGCAGTTTCTACCCCGACCATTATAAAAGCCCTGTTTTGGTGAAGCTCTGCTAGCTTGCAGTTTAGCGTGCCACTGGAGGAATGTGACCTTAGGGGAGAGAACAGCAGGGTGCGTGAGGACTGGACCTCCTACCTCCTCCGGAGTCACGCAGCAAAACAGCGTTTTACAGTGTTTGTCCTGGAAGCCCTGTGGTGCAGGCTTTTCATAAGAATACGGTAGTTTTAAGACTGTATTTTGCACAGTGTGGGCAAAGGACCTGAACTGATGATTTATTTTTCCAGATTTTTTGTTATGTAGCAGATCAGGCATTGGTCTCCGATTCTGTTGTTCAAAATGTCATGTAATAAGGCTTTTCTGCCCATAAAGAATCAAAATCCTTATAATCAGATTTTTTTTTCCATTAGGTAGTCAAGAACTGATCAAACTTTGATATGCTTTTACTTTCAATTGATCAGCAAACCCTGAGAAATGTTATTTATAGAAAATCAAATACATAAGCACTGATACATAACTGTCGTGGTTTAACCCCAGCCAGCAACTAAGCACCATGCAGCCACTCACTCACTTCTCCCCACACCCCCTCCGTGGGATGGGGGAGAAAATCGGGAAAAGAAGTAAAACTCGTGGGTTGAGATAAAAATGGTTTAATAGAACAGAAAGGAAGAAACTAATAATGATAATGATAACACTAATAAAATGACAATAGTAATAATAAAAGGATTGG
>JANXJC010000088.1:40112773-40193475 GCA_027564655.1 Leptodon cayanensis | reverse complement strand
CTTAGCAACAACTGAAAACGTCGGTGTGTTATCAACATTCTTCTCATACCGAACTCAAAAACACAGCACAGTACCAGCTACTAGGAAGACAGTTAACTCTATCCCAGCTGAAACCAGAACAATGACTTAGGTTATTTTCTTCCAGTATGTATGTTTCATACTGTTCACTGAAAGTCAGGTTGGTATATATATATATAAAGAGAGAAGAATTTCCTCTGCACTTGCCAAACTTTTATTCTGTTTTACTTGCATGTGTTTAATCATTGTGGAGAAAAAGAAGTGCATCAACGTAAAATTTCTGAGGTTCTGTGTTTTTATAAGCTAGGACATTGGTCGTGTTAGGAAGTTCTTAATAAAACTCACTTGTTCATCTGCAGTTATGTGGGGGACCTTTAATGAAGGATTGACTCCTGTTAGCCACCTAGTATTTTTGGAGTGACGCAGCTTTGAGAGGAATCAGTTTAAAATTCTTCTATTTAAATAGCTATTTGTATAAAATTGCTTTAATACATTTTAAGTGACGTGCTAGGTGTTGTCGTTCAAATGTGCTCCCAATGCTTCCTTTAAAGGATAATTAATTTAAAGTCAAACCATACACAGCAATACAAGGCAGGTGGGCTATGGCAAATCAAATTCACCTAAATTCTAGTGTGCTATGTTGGGCTTTGGATTTATTTATTTTTTAATATAAAACACTTACAAGCTCCGCAGTGATCTTTTTGAAGATAAGTTAAATAGTAATTGTGCTGTGAAACTGAACCTTCCATCATCCTTGCTGTGTCTTTGTGGATACTTACAGTGCAGGGTAAATATTAGTACTGCAAACATTAGAAACCATTCGGAACTCCCACAGTAAGACATTGTAATTATTTTGGCTTAAAGATGTCTCATGTATGCTCACAGTGTGTGTACTTTTAAAGAAATATAGTAAAGGTAAGCGCTGCTAAGTGGAGGGTACAGGACTGAGATTCTGGTTTTAAATTTCATTTTGCAAAGATGTATTGATTTGAATATCTAGCCCTGACACTGCAGTAATGTCTTCAGCATGGACTCGCTGGGGGGTTTGTAAGTACCTGCCCGTGTGGATTGGACTCCAGACCAAGATGCGTGTCTCTAGCCGAAAAATGGCTTTGGTTCGTCTCCCCCTCTCGTGCTGATACTGCTGTTTTCGGTTTGTGTGGCATGGTCGTGGTTTTGTGCGCTAGCAGGTGGGAGTAGGGTTTTTCATGAAATAATGCAGATGGGTTCCCTTCTTTAAAACTTAAATAGAGGGAAGTAGCAGGAGGATTTTGTAGTGTCTCGTCTGTTTCAGTGGAAAATATTCAAAGAATTTACAAAACTGAAGATTTGAAGCTCATCTGCTGCTCCCATTATATCAACTGTAAAGCTACGATGACAAAGTTGGTTCCGATGCCCCTTTATTAAATCGCTTGATTTAATAAGCACATATTAGAAAAGAAATGATTGCTGTATAGTGTTGTGTGTTGTGGGAGTCGCTATTTCTTTGGGTGGCGTAAGAGCTCAGTTGGCATGTCGAGATCGGTTTGTGTTTGCGTGTCTGCAGCTCTGACCTTGGTTGTAAGGAAATTGATTTTTTCCTTCTCCCCCCGTCACCTATTCAGTCAATTCAGAACAAGTAGCTGCTCAACCCTTAAATGAGGGATGAAATATTTGCTGGTACTTATTTTTCTACCTGCTTTCTTGGCTGATTCGCTCCAGCTGATAAAAACAAGTAGGACTTCCTTTCTCTAAAATAAATTGCACATTTTTGAAGCCTCCGAACATCACTTTGCTGAGCACTTTGTAGCTGTTAGATTTTTGTGCACGGTATTCCTTCCTCAAGATTTAATTGAGTGGAAGACGTTGTGCTGAGATCTCTGGGATCACAGTGCTTGACGTGTCATCGTTTGCGGACATCGGGTCTACGTAGGGGAAATTTCCAAGGCAAAAGCTATGAGGTTTCGATCCATGCCATGCTCAGTAGCAGCTCAGTGTTCTGCTCGTACTCGTTTCTGGGGTACAGCAGTGATTTGCGGTGTACAGGATGCTGTCTGTAACAGCTGGACAAATAAGTCTTGGAGTTGTCTTCACTGTATTACAGCACGCTTTGAACTGACACTTTAGACAAGATCAGAAAAAGATGATATTTGAATAATAGCATTCTGAATACTACTTTTTCATTTCTTTTTCAGCAAGAAACACACTTCAGGACTTGTGGTGCAGATTTTGAAGATGACTGACGCACTTCTGCAAATTAGTTATTGCCCAGTTCCAGTTAGTGTCTTGTATATGAGACCATTAAAATGGATTTTTTTGTTTCTCCTTGCATTTTCTGTCGTAACAATGTGGTACGTGACTTTTTCTTCCAACACTGTCATTGAGCGTTCAAACCTCCTGTATTTCTATGAATATGAACCGATTTACGAGCAACGCTACCTCTTCACGCTGCGGGAGCGCTTGAAATGCAAAGACATAAATCCATTTCTAGTCATCTTGGTGTCTTCAGGACCCAAGGATGTGAAGTCAAGGCAGGCCATCAGGATAACGTGGGGATCTCAAAACTTCTGGTGGGGACACCAAGTTCTGACCCTGTTCTTGCTAGGTGAGGACACTCAAAGAGAAGACGACGCTGCGGCACTGTCGGTAGAAGATGAAAGCATCCTCTATGGTGACATAATTCGCCAAGATTTCATGGACACTTACGACAACCTCACCTTGAAAACGATCATGGCGTTTAGGTGGGTCGCTGAGTTCTGTTCAAATGCTAGGTTCCTCATGAAGACCGATGCTGATGTCTTCATCAACACTGCTAACCTGGTAAAATTTCTTCTGAAGCTAAATTCCTCAGAAAATATTTTTACTGGTTATCCCCTTATAGATAACTTTGCCTACAGAGGCTTTTACAAAAAAACATACATCTCTTACGATGAATATCCGTTCAAGTTGTATCCTCCATATTGCAGTGGGATGGGTTATATATTGGATGGAAAACTGGCTCTGAGGATTTATGAACTGATGAGTCATATTAAACCTATTAAATTTGAGGATGTTTATGTTGGAATTTGCTTAAATATACTTAGGGTGAACATCAGTATTCCAGAAGATAAACAACAATTCTTTCTTTATAAAGTAAATTTTGATATCTGTAAGTATAGACATTTGATTGCAGTACATGGCATTACGTCAAGTGAAATAATCAGGTTTTGGCAGGATTTGTCATCAAACACGTCAGTTACTTGCCTTTGATTCTGTATTAATATATAAACTAAAACCTACTTGGTGTAAAAATGTTTGAAGTCCAGGGCAATGCAAAACAAAACCACAGCTGTAGAGACGACTTCGACTGAAGGAGGGCTGTGCTGCCAGGATAAAACTAAAATGGCAGCATCTCTCTAGGACATTCTAACATTCTTAAATAAAAATATTGGGAACTCACAAAGCACTTTTCCACATCTGCATCCTGCACGTGCAGGATACTTTGGAATGCGCTGTCCTGTCTCCCTCTGACACTTTTCCATGTGGTCTGCTGTAACCACGGGATTTCTACCAGAATCTTCTGGAATGTATGAAATGTCACCAAGAATAAGGTTTATGCCAAGAAACTAGCTCTGAAGACGCTTCCCAAATTCCTACCTGGATTTTTAGAACTGTTTTTGCAACTGCATCATCCTTTGCCGCTCTCCAGTATTTGTTCTCTGCCCAGCATGAAACTTAGAATGACCTTCTTTCAACGTATCACCTCTGTAATCCTTCTGAGAGTGTTACTCCTTCTTACTTAAACACACCACCTCTGTACTGGTTCTGAGAGTGTTACAAGCCTGTGGATCTCCAGGGGTCTGCAGAAGCTGATGGGAAATTCTGAAAACAGGATGCACTTTGTGCGTGTATACCTATATACGTATAAAATAGAATTACTTTGGTGTCTTTGATAATGTTTACAGACTACTAGAGGGCTAGATGCAGTAGCGTTCATGTGCAGTTCAGTTACTAGACATCTCTGATACACCGGGATAATCAAAACCCACGTGTGTACGTGCACACACACATACCTCTGTGTACCGATACATCCTGAGAGTTGTGGAACCACGCAGGGAAGATTAAATCGGATGCATTTATATTGTGACTTCGTTTCTAAAATAGTTCTCTTTCTTCAAATTTTAAAATGAACAAAGTAAGAAATTCTAAGATTCGTGTTTCTTAAAGACGACAAACTCTAGTATATCTGTAAAGACGGGTATTTAATCACTTTATTCATATCAGCAAGGCCAAGTTTTCAGTAGTTTACACTGCTAATAGACAACAATACAGAATTTGCAATTGCATTAACATAATTATTCTTGACACATCCACTACACAGTGAAGATACTATAGTTACATCCTGTACATCTAGAATGACAGAGCACTGCCACCTTATTTGTACTACAGCTACGATGTTATGAGGTATTTACATTTGGCTGTCTTTCAGATAGTCTCTTAGAGACAAATTAGAAGAGGTGCAGAAACCTCTAGTACCAAGTTTGAGGTTTCACCAGGTTTTTTGTTACATTGTGATTATGGTCAGTATTGAATTTTGCTATCTTTCCAACAACTGCACATGGTTTTTTGATGGAATTATAGGATGTGTTATTTTCTTAGATATAAAAATGAGGTCTTGGGGACAATACTCTCTAGACAAGTATTTCAGATGTCAGTGTTCTAAGAATGTATGTTAAGGTCAAAGTTTTTCAAAAATAGATTTTTTTTTTTTTGTTAAACTAAATAGCTAAAGATACGGTATTGCATAACTGAGGGAAGAACGCTATTGTATTTCTAGAAACAGAGGTGAAACTACAGCTGTTCCTATGGTTTTAGGATCTGTTATTTGACTGTTGTACTGTGGTCAGATCCTGAGAGCTCTGTGAGAAATGTTTAACTTGTTCTTTTGATTGTTTATACATCTTAAAAAAACCCTCCTTTTTTTTTTTTATAAGCCTGCCATGTTAAATGTTTAGAAATAAATTATTTGTCACAAGAACACTGATACTTCAGCATGGTTTGTATTGCTTTTCAAAAAAAATGTAATTATGAAAGACTACGCAATCTTCAGAAACTGGATAGATAAAGCAGAGAGTGCTCCTGTTGAGAGAATACGAAAGGAGTATCACGGAGAAGTGGCTGTGCAGGACTGCAACAAAAACAAAACTGTCACCAAGCAGGGTATTTTTTTATATTTGTGCCTCAGAATGATAACACTGATCATAGATTACGAGGTTTTTGCTTTCACAAATGGAGGTTTATACACAGTGATCTGTTGATGCCGCCTGAAATTGTAACCTAAAGTGACATCAATTCTGCAAGAAATTTACATTGTAAAATACTTCTGCTCCTGTTGTTTGGTATTTTTTTAAAAAACTCATTTCCAAATCTGGTTTGTATTTGAGTCTGACCTTATTATTGCTTAAAAGACCATAAAAATTCATAACGAAGCTAATGTTTCTGCTTAAAGCAAGTATCAGGAAGGCTTCTAGCGTGAGCAGCCATGCAAGAGGTAAAAAAAGCTTAAGACTGTGAACTAATATAAGCGTAAGTAAGTCAGTGGTGGGCCCAAATTTTACTGCATCTGCCTACAATATTGTACTAAAAACGAAGCCTAAACCACAGGCTAAGATTTTTTCCAAATCCTAAGATTCTTTTTCTCGTGCAGGCAAGTGGTTGAGGAAGCTGTGTTAAATCAGAATTCCAAGCACTTGTGATTTTGATATGAAAACTGTGGGGCTTTCTGACTTGGAAAAGCCCAACAATAATCCGTTGGTCAAAAATGTTTGGGTGGATAGCAAAGGGGGTTTACAATGGGAAATTTCAAGCCCGTGTTGCCTGTGTGTTATTTCAGAAGAGTTAAAAACATCAAAATGCTTACATGTTTTGTGTGCATCCTACAACAAATAAGTTCAAAATAAAGCATGAAATAGTAAGTGCTGCAAGTGTAGGGGCATTATTCTTTGGGATCAGTTCAGCATTAACAGGACACAGACGGTTTGGACTATTTTCCTAAGTTTTGTCTTAACGTTTGCTAGTTACTACTAAAGCATTTCAGTGCAAGTTCATTGCAAGTAACTCACGACTGCCTGGATACACAATAAATAATGTGGTTTTATCATATTCTTTCAAATTTAAACTAAAAACTGATTGAAGGTTAACCAAACAACATGACACTGAATTCCTGATACGTGTCCATCGGTTATGTTAGGTATGCTGGAGTCCGGGAGGCAGAGCTTTGCTCCCTATTTTTCGAATTTCCATTCATCTCCATTTTTGTCCGAGTGTACCATTTTGGTCATTTATTAAGTATTTTACAGTTTGCTTAAGACAGAGGTGGTAGGGAAAGAAACGTAAAGCTTTTTGTGGTCTCTGTTAAATTAAGCTTGTTGGGTTTTAATGCCGTTACTGTGTATTGCGTATTAAGCTGTAAACCATATCCAAATGCAAGTACTCCATGTAGGAAGGAAAGAAAACGAAGTTAGAATGAAACTAAGCAGATGGTTGGGTTTGGTGGTGGGTTTTTTTCATGTGTAGTCGAGTCCACATTTTAAAGAAACCTAAAATTGCACAAGAAACCTAAAACTGAAAACCAAAACCAAACACCCCCCCCCCCCCGCCATTTATTTATGGGGTTTCTAAAAATCCTAAAGCTGCTTTCTTTCACAGGACTAAAGAAAATATAGCCTCTCTGAAACGCTGCTGTTACGTGATTCTTAGCTAAAAGCAGTATCGACCTGCAACTCTCACGAGGAAATACTACCTGTGGTACAGACAGTTTGTCTCACCTGCCCTTTCGGGACTTCGGGACTTTGTTTTCCTCCTATAAAATAAGGACTCAGAAAGACAAAGTTTACCCCAAGTGACCTCTCTTGAGATAGTTTCTGTATCTGAGCTCTCTTTACCTCTACCCTTCGGACAGTTGCTGCGCAGCACATGAATTTTCCCAGCCACGTTAATCGGACTGAGGGTTATTTTATGGTGTGAGAGATGATGGTGTGAGGTGTCACGTCCCTCCCGACTGGGACGGGGCTCAGCCCGATGTCCTAGCCGCTTCTCTCAGTAATGCTTGGCCTGTGGTGGTCCTCCACCTAGGAGTAAAGCGCGCTCTCCCCTGAGCTTGCAATAAAGACAAAATCTTAAAAACGCTTCTGGCTCCGAGTGAAAAAACGTCACAGAGAAGCCTGGAGAGGCTCTTATCTACGGTAATACAGCGGTGTTGTACTGAATGGAAGCTGTCGTGAACCAAGATGGATCGCTTAAACATTGCGGTTTTGTTATGTTGTGCGTTGTGTAGGATTTTTGTTAATAAAGCTCTGTCCTGCCCTTGCAGAGTTCTAAACATGCGGTTCATTTTCATAACGAGTCTGTCTCAACCGTTTCTGAGAGAACATTTCCAAATACACTGGCTAGAAGTGGTTTTACCGTCATTCACACAGGACAGGTTTTAAAGTTGTTTTTCCAGACCCTGCTCCTGTTAACTTTGTAGTTAACAGTTACACGATTACGGTTTGCCCTGTTAAAGGTAGATGGGTTTGGACTTCATAGAAATTGACTTCATTTGTAAATCCAGCATTGCTAACCACCGCTTACGTTCTGTACCTAGTTTATGTGCATAGGAACGACATACCAAAGAGCAGTAGAGATTCAGCACAGAACGGAACCAGCTCCAAAGAACTTCTTCCAAACAACATGTTTTTAACATAACTAAGTTTTTCTCACCAGAAGGACGAAACGTAAGAATCGCGCACGGACTCTGGCAGTTCTGGCGCGAGAGTCTCCTCTCATCAACGACGTCTGAAGCGCATCGGCAGGGGCACAGCAGCAACCCCGCTCTGCCCGGCGCCCGCTTGCTTTCCCGGGGCAGGGGCGGCACGGTGGCACCGGCGGGCGTTTACGTGGGGGATGCCGAGCAGGCACCTGACCGCCAGCCCACACGGCTCGACTTCGTGACTCTTGCTATTACCCAAGATGAAAGCAAGTGCGGATAAAGTACAGTTTCATCTATATTGCTCTCACACCCCTAAATATGGTGCAGGAATTCCCAGAGAGCAATGTTTGATGGTCCTGCATTTAGATTTCTAAAACAACATAATTGATTATTCATTTAATTAATTTGGTGGAGTACAGGCTGAAGTAGATTTCTGAGCATCCATATCCCTAGAAATACTGATGCGTCTCCACAGGCTTAGAAAACTACAGGGTTGGCCATTTAAATGCAGAAAAAAAGTGCTTTATTTCCCTATTGCTCAACTAACTCGGAGTTCTTCCTTAAGACTGAGCAGACCAGACATAGGAGCTGACCTGCTCATAAAAGTGGGTTTCAAAACTTTCCTCAAGAATTGCTCTTGATGTCAGCCTCTATTAATGGTTTTAGACAGGCTTCAACTGCTTCGACTGCACACGTTTTGCTTAACAGAGCACCTGGACTATCATACGTAACTAGAGACAAACGATACCTAGAACTCAAAGTTACCTACGGGAAAACTATATGTAAACCAGCTGCTTACCTAAGCCTTATGTAGTCAGCACTATATAAATAAAAGTGACTTAAACTTCAACTCAGTATTAACTTAATTGGATATATCTTTTTAGGTATGAGTCCTCAGGTTTAGAAAGATAATTTATAAATATATTGAAAACACTGAGGGGCAGCAGCTCTGGTCTATACAGTTGCCAAACCTCAGCAGAACATTCTAAATTTTAACCTTGCAATTTCGTACAGCCAGAGTTCAGGATGGAGGCCTAAAAACCTACTTAAGGAAATTAACAGCTGGTGAGGTTTTTTTCTTTAGTATAATCCCTTACTAAATGCTTCTCTGTGTAAAATAAGTATCAGATACATTAGCACTATATTAGCATTATTTAAAGCAAGAATGTCATATATTCTGAGAGGCAGCTGAACAACAAAACTCCCTTATTTTCAAGATGCAGCCTTAGTGTTTATGTAGCAAACACTGTTAGTTCAAGCTGATGAACTGCTTTAGTACTGACTTCTGTATTGTAAAAACCTCACCACTTTTTTTTTCTTTCTTCATTTTACCTTATGTAAATGGTATAATACTGCAATAACATTAGCAGTAGTTTTGGTACTGACCTTGTGTTCGCAAGTACACAATACGTGACGTTAGACGGCATTTACTTTATTTATCTAAACAGTCTATTCAGTAAAACAGGCTCACTCATTTCAAATTTTGCATTTTCAGAAATTTTAGGACTGTGTTTAAAATGCACTCACCGACGCTGCGAAGACACCCGTGCGGGGGGTGAGCTGGCAGGGGATGCAGGGCAGGGTTGTGGCGTGCCAAACTTTCACATGCGGTTTTAGCAGCGAAGCGTCTGCGTTTCTTGGCTGGGCCTGGGGATGCACGCCTGCAGCCCGCACTGCTTCGGCACTGCTGCAAAATTCAGCCTGAGAGAACGGCTCTGCATTAACCTCACAGCCGAATTCTGCCCAAGGGACAATGGGGACGTTAAATCACACGCATTTTTTGTTGTGGACTGAGAGAGCAACTATTAACTTCAACCGAGAGTGGTTGGTTAGCGGGCTTAGGGCCAGGCCAGCCACTAGACGGAGCTGTGATCCCACCTAACCAGGCTGGCACCTACACCGGGGGTCCCTGTTACTGTACCAGGAGCTACAGGGGGTGAAGGCCACAGCCCTCTCGCTGGGCGAATGAACAGCCTCTCTAAAACCCCACTCGTATATAATCAGAACGATAAACTAAATGGTAGTCTACAATCTGAATGAAAAGCTAAATGGTAGTATCTTTAAAATGGACTACCTGAGTTAAACTGTTAGCTTGTAATACCTCTGGGAAAAGCCTAAATTCGTTTAAGTACTAGATAAGATGACTAATTACAAGGTACATTTTGTCTTCATGGACCATATGAAAGATGCTCTTTGGCAGCAACTTAACATACCAATTTTCTGCCATTAGAAGCCATCATTACTTGATGAACAGATGTCACTAGTGGAGCTACTCAGGCTTAAACAACAAAAAACTTCCACAGACACAGCTCCCAGATGTGTGCAAGCCGCTTGAACCGAAATGCACCTCCCGTCTTTTTTGGCGAGGTGCCCAGGCAGGAAAGCAGGACTGAGGATGGCGCGCTGGAAGTACTGCCTCTCCGGTGCTGTTAACGCATTCTGCCACACCGCTCCAGCGTACCTGGGGTCACTTCTGGCTGCAGTGTCTGGCAACCCTTTCCAGATGTAGGATATATTATTAAGGCAGTGGAGGATCAGACCCTAGATCGTTTAGGTTGCGTAAGCAATAAGTACCTTACTTAATCTTGTCATCCAACAGCTGCATGGATCATGACAGAATTTGGCACAAATCAGTATGACTGGGAAGTTATGGATGTCTAGAACTGGATTAAACACTTCTTAGAAGACAGAGTTCTAACAGGGGGCATAGGCAGGCACTGCGCATGGATGTGGAAGACTGCACGAAGCCTGTCATCTCCATTAGTCCTTCATCTTTAAACCTAAAGTAGCTGTTAACTAGTTTTTTAAAGTAATAAAACCAAAAGTCAACAACCTTACCAGAGATCATTGGCATGAATGTCTTTGGCCAGGAACAGGAGCTACTGCTACAAAGGTGGGCGTGTTGCAGGGAACATTAAAGGTGCTAAAACAACTACTGTTGCAACTACAGACACTCAGAGGTTGAAATAGGGCTGATTTGGTAACTGAATGGATGGGCCTGTGAGTGACAGAGTAAATGAATCCTGGAATAAATATCCAGACAAGTCTGCAAAACAGTTCTGTATTGCATTGCACTATGTGTTTTCCTAACTCCTGTGAGCGTGGCTTACTTCCAGAGCGAGCCACCCTCCCACTGCTTCCTCACGGCTGCTTCGGGAGTCTGTGAATGCGTACAATTCCTGCCACCTCATTTTCCTGTCTATCTCGAGTGCTGGAGCAACGAGCAAGTGAGCTCTGCTCAGAAGATCGGGCACCCCTCAGCACCACTCGCTAACCTCGAGAACGTGAGCGGCAGGAGGCTTAGTGGCAGCCGTGAGCTTATCACTCAAGTGGCATTAGTCTATAATGTTTTTTTTGGAGCTGACCGTTGTTCCAGTTCCGACTTCTCAAATGCCTGTAAAGGATTAGTAGTGATGTCTCTGCTATACAAGCGTCCCTCTGCTTTAGGGTTCTGTAGGCTGCTGGGTCTAATTCTTCTTTTCCCTGGGCAGCTGTTTTGACAAACATCCAAGCTGCGTCCTACAAAGAAAAGCCGGTACAACGGAAACATCGTCTGTGAAGGAGAAAGGAAAGGCAAACGCTACATGCACCGTGAGCTCTGCCTGGAGCAGTTTCGATACTGCTGCTGTAGCATTATGAGTACATGATTAAGCACTCCCATGAAAATATCACACCAGGTTTTCATTTCACAGCGTTCTGACCTCAAATACCTTTTAAAAATAAAATAACTGAAGCACTCCGCAATTATTAACATTTCCTGTTAGCTGCTCAATTTAACTGCAAAGTTGCATTTAAAATTCACTGAATGCACTGTTCGAGAGATTTAAAAAGTCCGAAACCTTGCATCCTCCGGGGAAGGACCAGTGCAGGCTGGGTGCCTGCGGTTTCAGAGCATGCTGGACACTTTCACACTCCTGCTTTTCACTTGTCTGTTCCTCAGAGTCAAGGGGCTCTACCCAGAGTCTGGGATGAGAAGAGGCTGCTGACGGATACGTACACAATTTGAATAGCACTGGTAGTAGCGACAGATCCAATTAAAAGTTATGATTATCTCCAAACAAGTTAAAGGAGGGAAGTTTGTTGGGGAAGAGATAACCAAGGAACAAAAATGAAAAGACTAAGATTAGAATTCCTTCTTGAGCAGAAAGAAGGATTTTTCCTTTCATTTTTGTCTTCAGAGACACACGCCCGCTTAGCACAACCACAACACATCACAGTATTTTAGGGACCAGCAAGCCACTTGCCCAGAAAGGGCTATAGGTGGGTGATTAGAAACAGGTAACTTTTTAGCTAGGTAATATTGTATCTTTGCCCAAGAAACAGACACAAAGTTAGTTAATACATTATATCCATGATTCACCTCAGGACCCAAATACTGACAACCTCCATCACCCTGAAGACAAGAGACCTCAGGGGATCGTCCAGGACCACGTTTTGTGGGGAGAGAATCCCAAGAATTGTTATAAGACACAATACGGGTAAGCAAGCCACCCAAAATACTAATCTCCAACCCAGGCCCTGGCTCTGTTCCTCTAACACGCATCGCCCTGTCACTCTGCTTCTGCTGCCTCTTGTTCATGAAGCAGCCAACTAAGTTATGAGATGTAGAGCAAACTCAGACCGTCCTTGTTTAAACTTACAGTAGTCACAGATCAGGATATACAATTAAATACTGAAAGTTAGATCTAAACATATTTTTATCTAGATTTAACACAAGCTTTCATCTCTACAGTGCAATGACACTGCCTGGCATTTATACATTATACCAAAAAACGGTTCTAAAGTGGTCTTCCCCTGGATTAACACCACAAGTTAATCTGCAGTGGTACAAGGAAGTCTTTAATAGGCTTGACTTCCATCTAGGTAGCTCTAAGGAATGCCCTGTCTTGATTAGTTTTCCAAACAGTCACTAACGCAATTAATTTTATCTTGCATTACTTTCTCTACATGCCTATGAAAAGTCCATGCCAAAAAGCTAATGTAAGGGTGAGTCTTGGTGAATGACAGACATTCTTCTATCACAACAGAGCTATTTTTTGATACAGAAGGTGTCAGACCTCGAATTATTTTGCTGAAGTTGAACATTAGTTGGTTTGAATACAACATGGCACAGAAGAAATGTTATTAGAGTAATGCACAGACTGAAGAAACATGTGGCTTCAGGTAATTCAGTAACTATACCTAATCACATGCTTGGCAGGGATTTATTTAAGGGGGGGGGGGGGGTTAAACAAAGCGAGAGAGCCAGTTCTGTGGTAGCAGGCTAATAGTTGGCTCCTCTTCCTCCTTCATATCAATAACAGGCCAATAATTGCAAACCTTTTCCTATACAACCTTATCACTGCAGATTAAAAAAGAAAAGAGATGAGAAACACAAGAGCATCATTCTGAAGAGTCACACCTACGAGTGAAAAGCAGCATCATTCCTATCACTTCCTATTAAGCGGCAGCACTGCCCTGACCCTGCTGTGCATCTGAACGAACCTTTGACTATTAGAAATGAGAGGTAAGGAATCAAAGGAAAAGTCTACAGAGGATTTGTAAAGAAAATTCTGAAATGGAAGATTACAGTTAGTTTCTAAGGAGCAGCAAGGTCACAGGAGACAGGTACATGTGAACAAACTTAATTCTTACAATCACTCAGAATGTATTTGTTGTATTGCTCCTTTTGTTAAGCAAAGAACAAAGACCAGAGGGATCTGTTCCTTTTGTGTAGAATCTTAACGGTATTTACTAGAGCTTTCTACTATGTTTAAAATGTAAGAGTTTGTTTTAAGTTCAGAGTGAGGCAGAGAAACTGGTAATTACTGTTCTTCTGTTTTGCTGCTATTCCTGAACTTCACCACCATCACTGTTATATTATCAGGACATCCTCTGTAAAAGGACTGTAGAACTATACTCTTTGCACCGAAGTGTGGTTCATCCAAGCGTTCCTTGATGAATCGAACAGCTTCCTCGTTGCTGAAAGCATCCCACAGACCATCCGACGCCAAGATCATGAACTCTGGCTGCAGTTTGTCCAGGTCAAAAGTAAGAATATCGGGGTCAGGAATGACAACATTCAGGTTCTTCAGAGGGTAATCTCCTAACGAGCGGGACATGGCCAGGATCCCCTGAACGCGCCAGGAGCCATTAAAGCTGATAAAACCACCTGGAGAGAAACACCAACACTTAAAGCAGTTCTTTTTAAAGTTAAAGCATTTCTCTGGATTCCTCCCAGACCCACCCAAAAATGCATCCTGCTGTGTCCTGAGGTATACACATGTTACATGTCTCAAAAAGCAGGAGATGCCTTAAGTAAATCTCGGAGCGCTGCAGGGAAGAGCTGGATTGTGGCCGCTAGTGCTGTTGAAACAGCTGAAGCAGAGAAGGCAGGAATGGCTCTGCTTTCAAACGAAGCAGCTTCATGCTCTCTACTCTCCCAGAGAGACCGACAACTTCTTGAACACAGGTATTCCTGTACTACGCAACTTACTGTTCAGAAAGCCTTAGGCAATGTTAAGACAAAAGTGCTGAAAGCAAATCTTTATATTCTTATGTTAGTAAACACCTCCTTTTTCTATGTAGTTCACGTTTTCCCCCTTTCAGAAGACCTATGAAGGTAACACCACTGAAAACACCCTGCAGTAGGACTCACGTCTCACTTTAAGGCATAAAGCAAAGAAGCAAGTGCAAGAACATTTATAGGCTCTTCTATCAAACTGCCTTGAATGAGCTGTGTCAAAAAGGACCAAAAAACTGTTGTGAACAAACCGATCACGAAATTTTACTTCAAGTCAGAAAAATGCAATGTGGGATCTGACTGATTGATTTTTACCAGGATTTACCGTCACCAGGATTAAGGCTACTTCTAGTTGAAAATACATTATTTTATTTAGGGGTTGCTTATGGTGAGATATGTTTTGCACTGAAATCGATGACTCTGACACAGCCAGCACCTGGCTCCTACACAGTCTGATTGTGCCAGGGAGGGAACTATACGGTGTTCAAGGTCAAAAAGTAAAATTGAAGCACCTGCAATTCCTGTGCATGCATCTGCATGCCACTGTCTGCACTGTTTCATAGCAATATTCCTGTCACCATAACATGAATGAAAAGTCACTTGAGGACAAACAATTTGCAAATGTGGAACATTTGCAACACATTCACTAAAATGTAGTGAACTGTTAAAATTAGGTGAACTGTTGCCTTTTATATCTGCAAGCTGTCTGCTTTGGTGTTCTTATAAATGCCTTTGTTCTTTGTAGTTATCAGAATGATTTCAGCTCCGCACTTCAGCCTATGCGTTATTTGTCAGTCACCTAAATCTTACAATAGCATTTCCATTCCTGGCTGGCTGATCTAATCTGTGAATTCCTTCTGCTTTCAGGTGAAACTACATTTCATTTAATGATTCATTGTTGTTTAAAGCTTGAAACTTGATTTGTGTTAAAGCCAGCAGAAACAAAACTTTTTAGCTGGGTGTTTTCATCAATACTTCTACGGAGTCTCCATTATGAAGATGTTTCCTTCCGTAGTCAAAAAAAGGAAGGACTGGTGAGCCTACTGCAACTCCTCTTTAGATATGCAGTCAAACCAACCTCGTCCAGCTGCTGCTGTAGGTTTTGAGGGCATCTCAGTTGAACGTTACACAGCCACCTACTCACCAGCCCAGGGTTTTTTCATAAGCGATTAGGACTATAGTAACTGCAGTGTAATCATGTCTACATATTGGAATGACAGGGGAAGCAAAATGCAATTAAGAAGAGGCAGTTTTAAGTAGGTATTTTACACACAATTAGAGGACAGCAATGCCTGCACCCGTTACTGTACTTACAGAGGAGATAGCTGATGCTGCTGACTCGCTGCGGCATGCCTACTACAGTCTTTGCAGGTTGTGCTTACACGTACAAAGTGACTTTTCGGTGCCTTTCTCACATGGCACCTGGAACTGCCTACGGCACAAGTTGAATTCCTGTGGTTTGCTGAAGTGTCTGTTGGCACTTCTAATATTTTATTTTATAAAGCCATCCATACAGAATACATAAAAACGCTTACGGAAAAGCAAACATTCTGCAGTGCTGGCTGCCACTGGAGAAGAAAAGGCATTAAAGAAATAGAAGCTTTTTGGCAACCGCACAAACATTTCGCATGTTAGCGAGAGCTGAGCTCAGAGGATTATGTTCAAGGTGAATGACTTAAATTTCCAGCAGTGACAGTCACCTTGTGGCTCTACAACCGAGTGTTTCTTCACAAGCCAAAACCACGGTTGTTTCAAGGCCACTGTCTTACGCTGATACTATATACATCGCTCAAGATCCTGATCAGAAGAAGATTCCTTGTGTTTTCTGGGGAAACCAGTATCCTTGTATCGCAGGACATGCATTCCCCTATCCCACAGGAACAGGCCAGAGTGGTGGGACCCCGGTCTCATTCAGCTGCGAGACGAACGGCACCCCAGCATTCATCAGCGTGCATCAGCCAGCCTCTTGTGAAAATAACAGTCAGCCTTGACCCAGACCCCGTGACCCATGCTGTTAACTGCGCAGCCATGCTGCGGAGCAGGTGTTTCCACAGGATGCGGCACCTCAGCTTGAAATGGAGGGCCCTGACCTGTTCTCTTAGCTGCTGTCTTTCCTTTTGGTATTTGGCTGCAGGCTTGGGTACCAGTGACCTCTCGCTGCGCTGCAGGAACTCCCACAAGAAACCTGAGCGTTGGCTTCTGGGGCTTCAGCGCAATTGCTGCTCGAGTCACGTTGGACTGATAAATAGAAAATATTTTTCAGGTTGTGGGTTGACTAAGACTTTGTACACAGCTGCTGGGAGTGGGAAAAAGAGAGGGACTGAATTCATTCCCCATCCACCGACCACTGACAGCAACAAGCAGCAAGCCTACTAAACATCCACCATGGCAGCAAAAAATGACGGATTAGTTTAGACTTGTCATCCCAATGTTAACGCCCCGCTGAAATGCAGAGGGCAATTCACGCTTTTCTTAGAGCTGCTGTTTCAGGCACCTCAAATTGATTTATATCAGAATGAGGTTTGAAGGATATTTTCTCAACCGTGGCTATATGGATTTCACTTTTAAATGAAATCTAATCCTACTAACACAAATGTGCAGTCATTTTGTAACTACCTACAAGGTACTGGACAGTGCAGCTTGATGCTGCAATATAAAGCTGGAAAACCGAAATGGAAGATAATGACTGTTGCTTTCTTCAGTTCTACAAGACAAGAAGTATCTAGAAGGTGGAAAAAAGTCAGGTACTTTTGTCACAGTAGCAATGCAGGCTTGATAATTCAGTTTGCTTCAATTTTACACTTTCTGTATGTAAAGAAGGGATGTTCCAAAATGTAAAAGTAGTATAAACTGGATTGTATGTTTTTAACAGCACTATGAGGCCACATGAGTCATGATAATACAATGGGGCAACAGGTGACAGAGAAGAGAATTCATTAAGTCACTAGGCTAGATAGAGTATTTCTTGTTTAGCTGCAGATAGTTACAACATTTACCTGTCCATTAAAATAATTTCTTCCAAAGTCAGAAATTCCTGCAAAAATCCAGGTTAATTTTACACGTTGTTGTGTTATAAAGCCTCATTTCTATAAAAATGAAATAAATTATTTTCTTCTCCTAGGTGAAGGCCTTCTCTAAGTGAACGATTGCATAGAGGCCCTGGACTTAGCTAAGAGGGAAGCAATTTTACAGATGAATCTCCAAATTTTATTAATAAATCCCCCAAGTACAGAGTTGAAGCAAAGTGAGACCAAGATTTTCCTTTTCCTTCTTCTTAGGATCTGTATACTTTTTCTTCCCCTTTAGGGAACGTACGTGACCTCAGCAGTCTGTCTAGCAGCAGGAAGGATCCCCACTGCTCTTATGCCTCCTCAGCGATAAAAGCAAACTGAGAGGAAAGTGCACATTGCACATGTACAAACATTTATGCTGGTGTGAGTGTATTGATAAACCATAGGCTTTAAAAATGTTTTATATTCAGGGAAAAACTTGTTATTTCCACTTTACAGATGAAGATGTGGAGGCAGACAAGCAATGCATCTCTGGAGGCAATTTTCATTGGTAGGTTTAACACAAATGAGAAGAACTTTTTTTCTTCGTCAGATAATTTGCAACTGCAGGCTGCTGTGGGAGCCAAACCAGAAATAGGTTTAAAAGAGACTTTGACAAATTAATGGAGAATTGGCTATTAAACTTGATGATCCAAATGTAACTTGTAGCCCAGAAGGTCACTAAACTGACAAGTGATGAAAGCTAGAAAGATTTATTGGAGAAAGGTTGCTGTTTCTTATATTCTTTCCCTATATTCCTGCTACAATTTACATGTTTGTGCTCATTAGCAGTCACTATATGGGAATAAAAAATAGCTTTGATGAATTAGATTCATGCTCCGCTTATTTTAGGAATTAAACATCACCCAGCCTCTCACATAAATGCTGCTGATACGGTTTGGTGTGACGAAGGCTGTAACGCTGCTGCTCCTGTTTATTAATTTGCTCCCTGCAGAGATCACAGGGGAACTGGCTGGGACGGTCAACTGGCTGTTGAAGATGAAGGCTGCTCTTCTTACTCAGACACTGGCTCATTAAGGGATAGGTCAATCTGCTTCCATTTCTCTGTCTGCACAATGACATCCCACTGAAAAGTGCTATATTAATAATGGAAGATTTTATCTGCCGATGCCTCAGTCTAGTACTTTTCAGTCTCTCTCAGGGGAAAAGTCTATATTATCGACAGAGTAGAGAAGAAAAAAGATGAACCTTCAATCCAAAGCAAAAACATTACCACTCACCAGCTCTTTTAATCCTCTTCCTCTCTTTCAGTTGGTAGGGCTTGTGATCGTGTGACAAGGGGATAGCATTCCCATCCTTGTCACACAAGACTCCTCGTGAATCACCAACGTTGGCAACTGTGAGTTCTTTATCTGACAACAGTGCGATCAAACAAGTTGTACCTGAAAAAAATAGAAGGGAATGGGAAGCAAAACAAATACATGGGAGATATATATATATGTGTGTGTGTGTGTGTAAAAACATGATTAGCAGGAAAATGTTCTTCCTATTAATAATGGCAGAGAGGGGCTGAAGCAGGAGGATTGTATTGCAGTCTCTGAGAGCTGTTTTTTCCTGATGGCCAAGGAAAGTAATAACAGAAAAGTACAAATTAGTCCCAGACCCCACTCGCAGTTCTGTGAACTGAAACTACTGTACTGGACCATGCATGGGTAAATCAGAGCACTCTCCCCTCATTCCCTCAAGAACTGAGGTTGTTTTTTTTAATTTTTTTTATTGAAAAGAGGAAAAGGTTTGACATTTTTAATTACTTTAACCTTTAAATACACAGAAAATGTAATTAGTCATTGACCACCGTATCCAACAGGCATAGTATTTGTTGGCTAAAGTGGCAGGAAAATATTGGAAAAATTGGCTGTTCTTCAAGTGCGAACACTACACTATGGTTTTTATTTTCCTCATTTAACTGATGCAGAGTGGAATAAATATTGAGCAAAGCAGATCCTGTTAAGACCATGCCTTTTCTATATTTTCCCCTTCGAACTAGTGCAAGCTGTATCCATAAAAACACCAGCTATTACAAGTATTCCTTGCACAGGCTTTTGACCAGATGTTTCAATTTCATTCATGCTGTAGAATCAAAAGATGGCAAGTAAGTTTTTAGATAGACACTAACAAACATTAAAAGGGAACGTGCCTACCACTCAGTTTAGATTGCACAGTGCTGCTAAAATTCTTACAAAAGCTACTCTGGTATCCTTCAACAGCAAATAAAATTAACTTAATGGCTGCTTTCTTTTCCTTTTAGGTAAACCAGAGAAGCACATGGTTGAGTTTTCACCTCTGTTACCAATTTACATCTGATTATTCATTTAAAAAAAATGTGCATCCACAGCTGGGGTGCTCCAGAGGAAGCACTTGGGGCCAGCACATCTAATGAAGGGCCCCAGCAATGAAACTCAACCAACAGCGGTGTTATAAAGTAACGTGTCTCCGCTTGTACGTTTTAATCGGACAAAGATGCAGTTTTAATGAAAACGCCGGCAACAGGGCATTCCACCATTGCCTACCATCAGCAGCATCCTGACCTCTGGTTTTGCTCCTGGGGAGCTATATTAGGGTTTAAGTCTATGTTCCGTGGTCTTAAAGCTAAATTCTCATAGCTGCTGCTTGTCGTGTCGCTGTCCAAACCCAGAATTAAAAACTATGTTTTGCTGTTCCCATGTCAGTAGTTGAATATCCCATGACTGGTATAAATAAAATAGCCAGTAATAAACAATTTGTGTTTAGATGCACTATGTTCTGAAGATTTATTTTTAACCTGATGGTCTGTCTTGCACAGCTCTAAACTTGAGCTATTTTTTCCACAAGACAGGCATATATATATATATATATATATAATTTTTTGCAACTGACTGACACATTGCAGACCTAAATGGATATAGTTTCCCATTTGTTGCTAAAAACCCCTGCTAACCACACAACTTATTGGCTCACCTAACAACAGGACATGCAGAGGAACCTGTCTACCAGGATCACCCAAGGAACCCAGCAAAATGAGCTGCCTGCTCAAGAAATACCTTCTCTGAAGGCTAAATGAGATTGCACCAAAGGGTGTGAAGAAGATTGTGTTGAAAAGGGCACCTGCTGGCTGGATGTCCGCCCTGTTCAGATGCAGGTGTCCGGCCTTAGCACCCTGGTGAAGAGACCTGCTCTAACGTCAGAGGACCTCATAGTTAAAATACCAGTATTCAAAACACAAAGACAACAACATAATAACGAGGGTGTAAACTACTGTAGTGGGGTGCAGCTGGTCATTTAAGCAGAACAAAATGGGATTTAGCATTTGAGGTCACCTCATTCTCTACCTGAACAAAAGCTATTAACTCTGCAAATGCATAAAGCTCTGCTTCAATAAGAAAATTATAGTAATAAATGGCACTCGCCCTTGCTTTTTTTTTTTTAATGAAACTTTCCTTAACAAACATTCAAGCAACATTGTGCTGACAACCTGCAAGAGACTAGAGGGGTGGTACCTGCTGAAGCTGGTCTGACATTTTGTCTAAACTTCAGAGAAAAAAAGAACAGCTGCCTTTGCAGTTTGGGTTGAAAACAAAACCTGTGAGATGTAAAACAGGGGCAAAAGTGAAAGCCTTGTTGGATGGGAACACAGAGCCAAAAACAACTCCAGAAGGACCCTGGAGTGCTGCAGGACAGAGACCCACAAGCTGCACACGAGGCTGCAAACCTCTGTGATCTACCACCCAACTGATGCTTCTTTCTGAAGATCAGAGCTCCAGCTTTACCTGCAGCTGCCGTCTTGGCCTGACATTTGCATCTATAAATTCATCGACTCTCCTGTGTGCAAGACCACCCTATTGCTCTGCAGACTGCCTTCCCCCCTTCCCGTGACACCAGCCCAGCGTGTATTTTTCCTACAGGCAGTTGTAAAAATCATGCATTTCCTAGTAAGGAAAATACTGCAAATAACATCCTACAGCCCAGGCGTTTAGCAAGTAAAATGCTTCACAAATATAGTCATTATTACCACAATTTATATAAAAATGATAACTTCGAACACGGTCTTCTTGGTTATATGATCTGTGTGAATGACAGAGAACAAGCATCTGAAACAGAAGATAATTTCCAAAGTGATTTAGGAAGGATCAGTTGTTTCATGGTCCCTGACTGATGGCTGGGCTATTGTTAAGTCCCTGACCTCACGCTACTGCCTGCCATTACATGAAAAAGCAAACTTATTTTACTTTGTTTTCTTTTCCATCTGTTTTTATTTCAGTCATTTAACCTTGTGTAGAGTTAGAAAACATTGAGCTCTTGTCAGCTGCCTCAGATTTAATGCAATTGCACAACGGAAAATTCCCAACATAAAGGGTCCAAAATTGAGAACACATGTTATATTGGTCCCTCGATGCAGCTGCCTGAATAATACCCTGCTGAGCAGTTTACAAAGAAAATCACCAGAAAATTTAAAACCTGTACTATACTGGCTGTAGAGATAGCGTTTTTTTTTGTTTGTTGGGGTTTTTTTTAAGCCAGGTAGGATTATTGGTGTTGTATTTTAGTATCAGACAAGGCACCTTGTAAAAGTCAAGGCTGCACCAGCTCCACCAGTTTTTAGATACTGCTTTATCGAAAGAAGGAAAAGTCACCAGAGCGCAAACAAGACCTGATTAATACTTTAAAAGGCATTAGAGAGCCCAGACATGATCCAGCTCACCCTGCAGCCACTAGAGATCTCTTGCAGCATCAAAAAATCCTGCTGATGCCTGGCTCCAAATCCCCGCTGGTGGGGCAGCTCAGGATGAGGACCAGAGCTCTTGGGATCCAGATGGCCCAAGTTGGTTGAAATTCCTCCAGTGCCCTCATTTCATCCTAATCCATTAGCAAAAGCGCAGTTAATCTCTCCAGGTGCTCACAACGTCACTTCTTTTCTCCCCCTTTGCCAAGTTTTCCTTCTGTTTTCCAAGTCTCTAATGCCCCCACAGCTTTCAGGCCATCAGCACACGTAACGTCTTCCCTTCCCCTTCCCCCTCATCGCTCTCTTTGACCCTGAACTTTTGCCAATCCCTCGTTCATAAGAAATCACACCTCCACCCTGCCCTTACCTCAGGCTCTTAAATGGCAGAAGTCCCTGGCCAAAGCTCTTCCTCCTGAACAACTGTCCCTCCCACATGTGCCTTTTCACTGCTTTTCCCAGTCCTCCCCCACCTCTTCCATGGCTCTTTGCACACAGTCTCTTTCTCAGACAAAACTGAGAAACAAGACTTCCCCCTCCTACATTTTGACCATTGCTTCCCCATTTGCACAACACATGCCGAGGTTGCTCATGTGCTGCCTCTCATCTACCTGTCTTCCTACTCTAATAACTTGATTTTAACATTTTTTATTCATTATCGCCTCATCCCTATGCTTCTCTGGCTCTTTTCTTTCGCAGCACATCTTCATAATGCCACTCTAAAAAAACATCATTACCCTTGATTTTTACAGCTACCACTGCTTTCCTGTCTCACCTGTAAGCTCACTGAAGATGCCGTTTACAGTCATTCTGCCTGAGGTTTTCCTTCCCTTCAGCTCCATGCTACGCCTCCTCCAACGCAGCCTCTTGGCGATGGCTTGCCACTGAAACAGCTTCTGCCGAGATCGTAATGCTGTTTTCCAGCTGCAGCACAGTGAGTTTCTCTCACCCCTCTTACTGCCTCCAGCACTGCCAGCTCAGTGCTTCTTCTAGAGACACTTCTCTCCTAGTTTTCCCCTTTGCTTCCCTAATCACAAGCATCTCTGAAGACCCTTCATCCCCTTCCTCTCTCAAGTCCAGTCTCTGACCGGCCCCCCATCCCTCCATAGGTTTGCTCCTGCATAGCCCCATCTGCAAACGCACACATGGCCAACATTTCCACATGGAGCTCCATGCCCGCTTCTCCGTCCCAGAGGGGTCTCTTCTCTGAACTAAAAGGTCAGCCGGTTTTCTTTGCAGATATTTATCCCAACACTGACCATCTCCTGCAGCCTGTTTTGGATGGAATGACCTCAGAAACAGAGACCATCGCCATGATCTTCAGAGACCAACACTGTCCTCTTAGCATTTGACCTAAAAGCATTAAACCTCAGAGGGCTAACAGCTACATTAATTCCCACACAGGTGGGGCTTGTGACAGCTTGTCTGTATTCAACAGAAGCCTGTGCAATAGGAAATTAGGCTGATCTCACCTCTGAGATGGTCTGCAGAAGGAGGAGGTGGGCTGCACCAGCAGGGACCACTGTGAAGCTGTGGGGAAAAAGATCCCCAGTAACCCTAATTAGAAAGGGAATATCCTGAGTACCTGGACCTGCACCATGTTCGGATGGACCCAGCTTTCACAGTCTGCATTTCGTAGGGTCAAACATAGAGCTGGGGAAAATTTCTATGTAAACAACATGAGCCCTGCACTGACAGTATCTTTGAAAATAGCAGCAGGTTTGAAGCAGCTAGCCCCTTTACCCAGGTATTGAACTGACAATGGAACAACAGCTCAGATCAGTCCTGCCTTATCAGTGACTCCAGGTCAAATGGGAGGTATGTTAAATCAACCCACACAACCACTTTTTGGTAAGTCTGGATCCTCTTTCGCAAGCTGATGGTGTACATTAGCACTCCTGTGATGCCTGACCGCTGGAGAGTAGAGGTCTACCATACCCTTTGAGCAGAAATGCATTCAGAGCGACTGCAGGTCAAGAAATTCAGTACTTACTTGGCTGGACTGATTAAAAAACAAACAAAAAACAACTCAAAAAGCCCCTTCCCATCTTTTTTCGACAGTGCTCAAGCTTGAATTCACACAATAATTAAGAAAGAACTAGTATTTTTGAGCTTCAATAATCTCCAGAAGGAAAGAGAATTACTCAGAACAGTGCAAAAAGCGGGATAAACAAAAATATAGATTTAAATTTACTCTCCACTAGCAACTCACACTGCATGAAGCTCCTTTCTCATTTATAGACCATGCATTTCCATTTGCCTTACAGGGACTTTAAATCCTAAACAATAAGACCCTAGTAGTTTTCAGGGCAGATACGTGATGTTTTTATCATTAATATAGCTGTCCTCTGTGCCCATCTGCCTCAGCTCCTCCCGTTGAGACCAGACATGTGTCTCCTTAATTTCTATTTTACATGTTCTGCACATACCCCTCAGGCAATGCAAATAAAACTCTGATTATAGCCTGTGGAATAGGCAAGACTGAGAAAAACACCATAAGTAAGTATATGAGGGAGGGTAAGGGAGTCTCTTGCTTCCCAGTCGCCAGGAATATGGATAAGAAGTGGTGGAAGACCATCAAGATCATGAAAGCCGCCTCTGTGTGCCCTCCAAATGACCCACCAATTCTAATCTAAAGCCATAAAAATAACTCTAATTACCCACTGCTTATCTATAAGATAAGCAACAATAAAACCGAACAGCAGACCTTCACGTTTCATTCGTGCTACGGCAGTGAAAGGAACTGTGGGAATTGCAAAGGCTGAAGCCCTTTGCTTGTTCTAATGCTCCCCAAACCACCGTGTCTGCACAGAAAAGGAGTGACAAATCAGGTACTGAAAACAACAGTTCTCCAAACTGAAAAAAAATTATCCCAACAACCTGTAATTGGGGTGGGATCACTGTAGAATCTTTTGCTGGGGCAGACCTTTTGCTGCATCACAACGATCTGCGTGCGTCCTCCTTGGCTGGTTTCTAATTCAAGGCACCATTTCTCACATGCATTTTGGGCTTCTCTAATGACATTAGGCCTTTGTCAAAGATTTTGTGAAAGGCCTCGTGCCTTTCGTGCTCATTAGCACTTCTTCGTCCCTTACTCCTTTATAGGTTATTGAAATGTTTAAATAGCTATACAATTTCTTTTAGCAGAAGCTATGCAGGTTAGAGGAAATGCTATTATAATCTCCAAAATACTACACAATTTTGGCAAATTACTGGGCTAATCACCTGTGAATTAAACGAGCTGCTGATCGCTCACAATACCTTTCAAAAATACAAATGCATTTTTTAAGTACCCACCTCCTTTCCCTCAAATGTCTTGCAAGGTATATGGGACTGAACAGCCTACACATCATACAGGCATTCATCCTTGAATCCCCTCAGTACTGGTGTTTCCTACAAATGAGTGGCACCTGCCCCTTGTTTCAGTTAACAAAATTCTCCTGCAAAAGTCAGTTCTGTAAAGCACAAACCTAAACAAAAATTCTAGAAATTCAAGATCTCATAATTCCTTAATCATCTCAACATAATTTTTTCCCCCTAAATTTAAAAGAACTCCCTCTTTTAAAATAGATTCAAAGAAACATCAGGTTCTTAGAAATACATAGAAATCACTTCAAATCTTTCTAAGATTGTAGCTTGATTTCCATCACGAAACTATTCCTTCCTGGCTGTATGCAGTACTATTTTAAGATTTTATATTTGAAACATTGATCCTACTTCCCTGTCTAATCAATGAGTATGTATATATAACTCAATCCTGTTCATCATTAATCATATTTGGGATATACTTACAGACTAACAGATTCATGTAGATGAAGCTATGTAAAAAATACCTAAAAGTGTCTTCCAGGCAGGAAAACAAGAGCTGGAAGGAAGTTTTGTGCATCAGGTTACAAAAGTTAACTACTGAAAAACGGAAACCCTTCTGGGCAGCCTCTCCATCTTTCAGACTGCTCTGACATTGCTTCATCAACACCGCTAAAGAAACAGGGAGTGCGCCCACCTTTGTGCTATCCTAGCACCGCATGATTAATTTCTTGTCCTAATGAAAAACAATCTTAATACAAAGGGAATCTCCATTTCAGTTCAAAAGTCAATTTCTTCACATTACTCCCATATTTAGTTTCATCTGAACATCCCACTCAGCCGTTTAATATGCTAGAAGTAAAAATATGTTGAAAACTGTATATTTTTTTCTGGTTAGAAATTTCTGTATGTCACCAGGCCAACTAAAGTGCAGAAAACCACATGTGCAATCTCCTTTGCAGACAGGCTCGGGCATTCTGCAGCAGTTAAACCTTCCGTGCAGCCTTGCAGTGATATGACAAGAAAAAATGCCTACGCTAAGGTCTGTATATGAGAGGAAAAGAAATCTCTTGCTGACGCTTCCCTGTGAGCCTTCGATATCCACAGGCAGGAACACCATCTGTGTGGTCAGTGCAACGCTAGCGTTTGTACACAAGCTGCAAAGTCTGAATTCTTCTGATTGTAAGAGCTCCTGAAGCACTGGAAACACAAATGACTGTAGACGATCATGCAACATAGTGTATGTACAGATAGGGATCCTGCTACCGCTATTTCAAACCACATTCCTACAATAGCTCAAGCCAGCTGCTACGTAAGCCAAGCAACAAGAGGGAAGAGTAGCTTAGCGTGAGGTTTAGAGATGTCAGGCATAGCAGACGAAGTGCAGGCCCCAGCTCATTTACTGCGCTGAAACGACGGTGAGCACACAACTTTCCCTTGCTGAAAAGCGCAGGTTGTATAAACTGAGAAACAAAAGTTATTGCTTTCAAATAGGAATTACACCCAATTATTCTTTCTTCCCCTGATCGGTTGTTGAACATGTTTTCTTCCATTTCTAGGCCTCTACAGCAGAACAAAAATTTAGGAGCAATTTTGTGTAATTCACCTCCTTTGAACTGGAGGTATCCAATCTTGGAACAAAGTGGTGGGATTTCTATTGGGTCAAACAGCCAGCAGAAGAGGAGCCAGAGGGTATCACAACTCTTCCAAGTCCTGCAAAATACCAGCCTCTGTTGACAAAAGCTGCTCATGTGAACCTATGGTGTTCAGAAAGAAGCCATAAGTTTTCCATTGGGAAGGATAAGGGTATTCCCTCAAAATAGCAATACCTTAACTTCTCTAAGAAAGATTTGGATAAAAGTTTAAAACCAAATAAAAGCTACTAAAAGTTTTACAGTGAGATATGTGTAGTCTGCTTTGTTAAAGATTTGTCCCAAATTTTGTGATCTGTAAGACAGATCTTCTATGGATCCATTAGAAATCTTCTACAGCTTTGCATTTGCCATTATGGAAATATATCAAATTTCAGTGTAAAACACCATCTGAAGAACTGATCACACACACACACAAAAAAAAAAGGGGAAAAAAAAGGGATTCCATCCCCATAGCAATTTCAGACAAATAAACCCCTCCACAACCACAGTGCCAAAGATACTAAAGATGGTACGTTTACGACACTAACTGGCCTTGAGGGAGTCAGTTTTGTACCGACCTGCTGCAGGATCCACCTCACATTTTAAGCCAAGCAGAAGTTTGCTGGTGGCCACACATGGACAGCCAATGCTCGGTGATTTTAAGTGTCAGCAATAAGGTCAGCAATTCTGCTGCTCCAAATGCTGCCCCAAAAGGGTGTGTAAGAGCATGACTGACCTTATCCAGTTAGAAAATGTTATGCTAGATGCAGGCTTTTATTAGCAACATTCAACTGTAACGAGACCTGTAATCATATGGAAAAAGTAGGAGCAAAATGAAAATCCCACTTGGAAAAAAAACCCCACCAAAATAATTAAAAGCATCCAATTTGTGCCGAGTCCTGTGACATCTCTGGCTTTATCCCAGCCCTGCCTAAAGGATCAAGGCTGCAAAATTTCATTTGAAGCCCAGGAATTGATCTGCACTTTCCTGAGGTGCCTGAGCCATAAATACCAGACTTAAAGCAGCAGCTAATAAATAAGGTGTCAGCGGGTAGGCACTAAACTGAACTCAAGACCTATAATCAGCAAATCCTTCAGAAACAGTGTAACTAACAGCTAGCTTATACATGCTGTGCACATCACCGCATCACTCACTCTTAACCAGGCTGCTCAAAAATCCACGGTATGGCTGGCAATTGTATCCAACAAACGGTTTTTACTAAGACTGCATTATCCCTCAGCTCCTGGGGTGGGGTTTTACGAAGCACTAACACCCGTCAGCGGCAGGACCGTCTATCAGGTTGCAGCTAATTTCATGGAGGACCACTCCGCTCTCCAGCTGGCCCTGAGGCACTTGCATGATGGATCACTCACCTCAACTCCTGAACAAAGAAGGAACTTATTAGTATACAGACAGAGCTGTACAGCAAGGCGGTATTTAAGAATTATTTATTTGGTGCCCAAGGTGCATCGCCAAATTACAAACATGCACCCTGTCTGAAGGGATTGTGATCTTACTTTGTATTTCCCATGCTGGCAGAAGAGTGGGAGCGAGACAAAGAGGGAAAAAGGGGTGGGGAGCAATAACGCACTAGAATTACACACAGTTAAGGAGGTTTGTGATTTAATTCAAGATCCTAATTCTGTCCCCACCCCCTCCACTATTCAACACAAGAATTCGCTGATACAGATTTTACTGAGCTGTAAATATAGGCTGGCTGGCCTGAGCAAGGGCGGGAGCTTAAATCAAGCTGGTGACTTTTCCCCTTTTCAGGTTAATCAAACTCAGGGGCTAATCATCTTTCAATGCCCTGCCAAAAGTCACCTCGGACCATACTTTTTTCATTCCATATTCTCCAGTTGTATCTTCCAGTTCTCTGTATCAAACCTACTTTGCCCATTTGCAAATGCAAAACCTCCCATCTGCTGAACATCCATTTTTTGGGGGCAGAGCTGTCACCTCAGAAATCATCCTCCTGGTATGCAGCTGAGTGAAAACAGCACAGTTTGGGGGGAACTTTTGTATGAGATCAGCAAATCTGACTGGCAGCTGGAGCCCAGGTGAACGGCTTTAAAAAGATATGCCCAAACCGCTGGCAGACAGCAACTGCAGCCCATAATCCCAGAACTGCCTGGAAAAGATGCACATGAAGGGAGCAAAAAGCACCGATATTGCTGAAACTTGGCCACTGCCACTGTTAGGAAGGTATTAAGGCATGAGGAAGAGCCCGTTTTTGCTTGTTTATGACCAACTTCTTTACCTTAATGGGTTGTTACAGATTATGGATAGGGTTTTAAATAAAGCTTCGCTTGAGAACAGAAAGCCTCCTTTTGTTCCTGCTCCTTTTTCCTCCTACATCTCCCCATGTATAATTCAAACACTGGGAAATAATGGAAAAGGCTAACAGTGATTGATTGTAGCATGCAATGCAGTTGTGCATGCAAAGCAGGGCTTAGCACGAGCTGAACGCTGCTGCAAATGGGGAGAGCGCAAGGACAGATGACACAAAGATGTGTGCAAGAGCGCAAGCGATCTCCAGAAACACAGCAGGGCCCTTAGATCATAAATCCCTGTGCACGCGTATGTTCTTGATGTTATTACAATGTATTTTCTTCCCAATGATTTTCCTATTAAAATGTTTCCAAAAGAACGCAAATATTAGCTTTTTGTACATGATATGGCAAAACGAGAAGCAGTGAGACTGAAGATATTCACTTCAATACCAAAATGTAGCAACTGTGAGTGTAATGAAGGGTTTTGCAGAAGTGTAGCTCGTGATGATTTTGTGCCGCTCCACCCTGCTACAGTAATACTGTTTATGTTGTCTGGATAATGATGCACGAAAATTGCTAAGGATCTCCAAATGATCTGTCAGGTTTGTAGGCAGAACAAACTTTGCTGCCTTCACTGCTACTCACAAGACCCTTTAGGCATTTGTCTCTGCACCCACCAGCAGGTGACAAACCTCTGCTGAGATGGATGGTTTTCTTCCAGAGACCTGGAACAGATATTCTCTCTGCCTACACTGAATTTGCAGCAAGCTGTGTCTTCAAATGCTATCTCTCTCTGATATCTTTTTAATAGATAATAAAAAAAGAGATAAATCCATGCTTACATCTGTCTACTCATACAACACTTGTATCTGAAATTGAGGAAGAACACTACGGTACTGACAGCAACCATCTCAAGCAATGGTGCACATCAACTGAATCTATATGTTGTCAAATGAAATCTAACAAAAACTTATGCAAAATAAACCTCAAATAGCGGTTTTCATTCTCCAGAGCTTACACACTTTTAAAGTCTTTCATTAGGCCAAAGATACAAACAGGGAAGACAGCAATCAGTCACTGATAATGCAGCATCCTGGAAAAAAAACCTTTAAAAGGTTGGAGGAGCAACCTTTCCCAAATGCAGGAGACATCAAACCAACCCTCCACTGGACACAAACCAGAACTAACTCTACCACAAGTTATGACTGAATTAAGTAACCAACTAAAAATAAGTTTATGCATTTAAGATGCTTTCCAGACTTAATCGGTAAGTACACAGAAAGGAAATGGTCAGTTAGTAATAATTAGTATTAAAACCATTAAATGGTTTAAAAAACACTTTCTATTACACTTCTGAATCTCAGCACTCTGCAGGGCTGTGTTGGTTTCTCCTCTTTATGCAGGACTTTGGTAATAGTAGCATTTTTAATTATTTTTTTTTATTTGCTGCAAATGTATAAATACCAATGTGAAGAGTACATGGCATTTATACAGTAAGACTGAAAATACTTACATATGCCTGAGTGAGAACAGAACGCTTCACGTGATTAATAAAAAAAAAATATCCCTAACTTACTGATGTAGCCCTATAGAGTCAGCACTGCACCTACACTGCACAGAGGTTTCACCAAATATACAAAAATATATTCTTTTGGTTTTACCAAATATATAAACATATTTACCAAATACTTTGAACCAAGTATTGTTAGCGTTTATGCGGGTTCTGAAAAATCGACTGCTAGCTGACAAATCTAAATAGCTAAATACCTACTCCAAAAATTGATGAGAAAGTGAAGAATATTTCACAGGGAAGTAGGCACCTGTCAAAGTGCTGTTTCTGCTCTGAGCTTCTGCTGAAAGGTTATAATTATATGAATAATAAAAATTTATTTTAATGGAGCAAAAGAATGTAACATGCTTGGGCTGGCTTAAACATGTCTGTTTGTTTACAAACATTGCCGATATTCTAGAAAGCTGGAAGACCACAATGTAGGAAATTAGAAAGTTGCATGGTTTGCATGAAGCTACACCGTGAAACGTAATTTAAATGGTTTTATGTGTACACCTACAGAGACGCTTAGGCTGGCGTTCAGCTCCTAACTAGAGCTGCCTGCCTGCATTTCACTTGTGAACAAATACTAATTCACAGCCAACGGAAAAGAGAGGGCACGTTTAGGATATGACTCTTCACATACTAAAGCAGATGCTTACAATAAATGCATGACTCACACTAGAAATGCTGTTTTTTTTCCAACGACTACTGAGGAGCTCTAGAGAAGTTGCCCAGAATTTGATGTCTACAATGCAGGTATCAAAAGGTAAAAGAGACCAACTCTACCCTCAGTGACTGCCCTATGATTTCTGCTGTAGGTACTGGTCCTCCACAGAAAAACAGAGCACTGGTTCACGGTGACCAAGTTTAAGCTGTATCTTTAACGTGTAGAAGAAATTAAATAAGCCAAAGCAAGCGTGGAGCGTAAGGCAGAGATGAAATAAATTCAGCAGTAATCATCTGGCTATAAAGAGTAAAACTTCTACTGTATTATCTGGAAAAAGTACAACGTCAAGTTCTCACTGCAGCAACCAAAGATCCAGAGAAGGCAATTGTTTTAGGGCATCTTCTTGAGATCAAATACCTAAAAATCATTTAAAAACCGAACATGAGCTGGAGAGAAAGCAGCCACCTGTGGTGGCCTGCAGGCTACTCTGGTTTCTCCTTGTCAGAAGAAAGCCTCTGGCACAGTAATAAATGTTGCCCAACACATTCAAGAGCTCTTAGTTACACATCTGCCGTGTGGACGTGTTTGCAACACATCGGAAAATAAACGTACTGGATTGCTACACCTCTGTCAAGTGGTGCTCATGACAGCACACAGAAATCCTACCCAGTAACATCTCTTGAGATAATAGAAACACATCATCTACTACCACCATCCTTTGCCTGTACATGCTTTTTCTTCAGAAAAAGGCAGCTTCTCCTCTTCCCCGCAGCTTCTTTGCAGCTCTCCTGTTTTTGTTCTTGCATATTCTGTACAACCCATTGCCTTTGCAACTGTTGTTTTTATCATGTTTAGTGTTTGACTTTCCTTCCTGCTCTTCAAATCCCTCCTAAAAACTTACATAAAGCTTTTCAACCATTTTTTAGGCTCAGGACATTTCATTTTTGGCAGTAATACATGTTCTTGCAGGACCATTATCACCATATAGTTTTGAGATTACAGATACCTGCTCTTCCCAGTGCTGTCAGCAGAGCAAGCCCATACTCTGCCTTACTGGCAACGGCTGTAGCTGAGACTGGAAGAGAAATATTCCCGAGACTCCTTGTCAGGACAAGGATTTAAACATCTGACGAGTCACCACTATTGAAAGTGTGTTCCTGTATTTCCCCAAAGACCAAGCCCTCTGTGAAAAGGACCAAACACATACCAAAAGCATGGTCCAAGCATGAATGTGCATTATAAGGCTTTTTTATTATTACTATTTTAAAGATGGACATAACAAACCCAACAGATTTCCTTCTGCATTTTTAATAGGTTACTGCTGAGCACAAGCCACCTTGGGATAAACATCACAGCGAAGATAACTCACGTTATCTTCGCTGTGATGTAGCATAATGATGACTTTACTTGGCAAAGCTCTTTGCAGTGGGGAAAAAAGGTTTTTCCCCAGCAGAGTATTTATTATCCCAAATTATAGGATATATTTCTGGTGCAATTTTACTGCTTTAATTTTATCATTTTCCTTTTGTAGTCACTTTCTCTGGGGGAAAACACCTGCCTGCACTGCTAGAAAGGGAGCACTGTAATTGAAAAAGGGGCGTCATCAGCCCCTCGATGATTAAAGTTAACCTTTTCCCAGTGCAACCACACCAGCATGGATGTTTGTGTGAAGCAGATGGATTTGCCAACTTCTTGCGCTGAAGTTTAATTTCCGATATTTTTGCTTTTCTATACCTTTTGCCCGCAACAGCAAATGCTCATGGGACTGGATCTACACCAGGTTGCAGTCCTGAAGTCGGAATGAAGGTCTGAGCCTTGGATTTATGCTTGGAGCCGGTTTTCACAGCTGCAGCTACTAGAGAAACCAGACCCAGTCTTCTGCAAAGCACAGAAATACAGGCTGAATATAAGGAGTTGATTTAATTCCTTATTCATTCATTATATACTAAATCGTGCCAGGAGTGAGGAGTAGAGGACGATGCATCACCTGCTTTGAAAGACCGTGTGATTCCCAGGGAGAGCACAGCACCTGGGCATGGTTGGGGTAGGCAGAGTACAAATCCTCATCTCATCCAGAGACAAAGTGCAAGGTGTTGTAGTGCTAATGGCCACATTTTATCTCAGCAGAAAATAAATTTTGTTGCTAAAATCGGAGTATTCAGGCAATTTGGGACGTGAACTGCTACCATAAAAACTCACTTTAAGAAGCACTATGGTACTGGCAGCGACCATCTCAAGCAATGGTGCACACCAACCCTAATCTAAAGGTTTTCAAATGAAATCTAACACAAAGTGCAACCGCAGGGAGAGGCGCACAGGGTCTGGCCAGGCATGAGCTTTTGGTCCCCCCAGCAGGACGTGGGAAGGAGCAGCAACCCACTTTCCTTGCAGGGGGCTCCAGGAAACATGGGGTGGCCTGGCAAATATTAGCTAAGAAAACATGTTTTGGCTGACATCTGGCTCTGGATGCAGTGCCTAAATATCAATATCTTTCATGACTGCTTCACAGCAGGGAAAAATGGAATTAATCTTTTTTGTCGCACTATAATGAAACTCACTTTATACAGGACTCTGGGGGAGAGTGGCCATCTATTAAAGAAAAACCTATTGACTACAGTGCAAAACCACCACCACAATCTCCTAGCAGGCTTTAGCTACCTGGCACACCAAAGTTAAATGCCAAAGTGCCTTTAAATATCCTAAACTTGTATTTGTACAGAGTAGTCACTGACCACCCCAGACGTTTAGAGATGCTTTAAATTGAAGGAATAGGATTAACATCCAACAAAGCTTCAGCGGAAAAAAATATTCTTGCACAAAATTAACCTAGTCTTAGCTAGTCAAGAATGCCACTTTTTACACTAAGGGATTTAAAGATTATGAGAGGATTTGTACCCATCTGTCACTTTTGGCCTGCTTTCATTTTATAAAGCTTCCTTAGTCAAACTTCACTAAAAATCTTGTCAACATTTGACTATTTTTAGATGAACTAATTTTATTTGGTAGCTCTGATATACTGATTTCCTAAAGGGAAAGATTTACAAAAAGAGGCATTAGGATGTCGAGTCCATTGAAGCTGCACGTTATTAATATTGCATGCCACTAGAAAGGCCAAATTAACATGCAAAATTGTACCAGAAGCCCAAGCCATTTCAGTGCAGTTCTATTTTATTCTGGCAAATGGATGCAGCTGAATTCTACCCGCTTTGGGAGACACCCCTGGGGTGAAGGGAGTTAGCTGGGAGTGAAGACTGCGAACCCTTGGAAAACGGCCCTTCCAGGAGGGATGGGAAAGGTTTCCTGGATGGAAAAGTCTGCTCCCTTGCTGTGAAAGTGCTCCCCTACATGCAGCACCCTGTTACAATCAGCTACTGACCCCTCGTAACACGTACCTTAAACATTTAACTTTCTAGTTTCCCTGGCTGACATGTAGCAGAACTCCAACTGCTCATGATTAAACCCTTAACAGTGCTCTCTGGGATGGGTTTTGTTGATGTCTCACGTAGTCCCCTGCCAGACAAAGTTGTATTTTCCCCTTACATCACAATCACTTTTATTTTCATAATTTTTATTTTTAAAGATTGCTTTCTTCATTTTGCGTGTATCACCAGCAGCTTGATCTTCTCACTGAATTGACTTTGATATGGAAAAACACTAATAAGAAGAAAAATGTCACCAACACAACTGCTCGAGCGCTGAATAGCTGGAGCGCTCGGGAGCATGAACAGCTGCTGCAATTATATTTAACTGCCCATTTTGTGTGCTTTGCTCACAATCAGATCTTACTTCAAGAGCAGGTAGCAGCATTTCTGCTTTTGTAGTAAACAAGTGACATGATTAGAATGATGAGCGGGTTCCATTTCCATGTTTTAATCTCTAGAGGTGTCTCTACCTGATTGCAAAGCTGAAATTCGGGCTTTTTATTCCCAGTGAGCTGCGCTCTCTGTTCTGAATGTGTGTATATGCTGGGACTCCTCTAAACTAGTTATTTATGTAGCTTCTCATTTCCACATGATTGTTTTATTGCATGATATAAATCCCCAAATGTGTGTTTCAAGCAGTTCTAATCTTTTATTTTCCCTGTACAAACATGCAGTTTTCAATAAAGGAAAATGCCTGCTTTTTCTTCTGACAGGAGTCAGTAATTTCCTCCACTGCATTTTTTCCTTCCTAACAAACTTCTATCAATCAAAATGACTGGAGAGATGAAGTGACGAGACCAGGGAAAAAGATTTACATGATTCATTGGACTGGTAAATTCTGCATTAAAAAAGATAAACAGAAGCAACAGAAAGCAACAACTTTCAAAGCTTGTTTTCTATGCATCATTAAAAACAGGCCATATGTGATTAAACAAATATCCTGTGCCCTCATCTTAACTCTGCTGTCTTTCAAGAACTCATATGACTCCAAGCTCCTTAAGTACATGACATGTAGTCTGCAAACGGCACCGTACAGGGCTCGAGAGCATTCAAGATCAAAGCAGTTTAAGAGAATCAGGCTTATTTATTGGGTGAGTGCGTGAATATAATTGATAAAGTAATAGAGCATTGTAATTACTTGAAGTTACTAAAGGTCACAGCCCTGCAAGTACCCAGAATGTACAGTCTGCAAATGGCATTTTAAGTTGCTCAAGCGCCTTCGAGATCAAAGGAGCTTAAGAGAATCATACTGCTAGTGAGTGGGAGTCTGAGTAGGAGACCGAACAAAGTTGTTAAGTAGTTTGAGCATTTTAAATACTTCAGGGCACTGCAGCATGAGTACAAAGTAATAGGACAAAATAACACCAGCTTGTCAGTGCTTGGTTTTCCAGAACTGGACTAGTGATGAGAAACTCAGATGATGGTAATTTTAGCAGGGTGCCACCTAACCAAACACAAGAGTGATCCACTCGGGCTGATGTCTGGCAAACACGATCTAAACAGGATGAAAAACCCAGTTATGAGTTTGAGGCTTCTGCCTAAAACAGCTAGAAGGAAAACTTGGAGCTGAGCTCAGCAAGGTTCCCCAAGGGCACCACAGTGCCAGGTACAGTCAGGGGAATAACAGAACAAGAAAGTGCCACTAGGGATCAAGAAAAACCCCAAGATGGGGACACGCTAAGTATAAACTCTCTTTTTGTACTACAAGGCTGCCCGAGGCTGGTTGGTAGGGCTGCGGATGAAAGGAGATGGTGTGTTGCAGCTCTCGGCCACGAGTGGTTCAAGTGGAGAAACAGAGAGCAGCATCTTTCAGATAGAGCTAAGAAATAAAGGATGCCGAGAGATGTGCTACTGAGGGGAGTGCAGTGAGCCAGGCATGCACACACCTGGTGTGGAAACGCATAGCTCGTCCATACAGACCTCCGTATGCACTGCCAGTCCACTCGTTGCTGTGAATACTAATTCAGCAGTAAAATAATGAACTGCTCTTTTTGTTTGATTCTTTCTTTACAAGGTTGCATAGTTAATTTCAATTTATCTAAACACCAAGAAACTTGGTAAGATTCAGGGGATAGGCATATAGCATATATTGGTGGCTATTTTGGAAGATCATTGAAAAACATCAAGAGCATCTCTTTTTTTCTCTGTAACTGTAAAGAAGACCATGCATCAGCACGACTCTGTGAAGGTTCTAAAAGCTGGAAGACATTTCTAACTACTTTAAAAAAAATGCTAGTAAAAAGTATTAGCTATAACTAAGAAAATTCTCCAAATTATTAAGACGTAAACATCAAAACTGAAAACCTCTGTAACTGCACTGTTAAAATGCCTCCAACACCCTACAAATTATCTGGTTTTGGCCATCAACATGCATCATGTCACATTTAAAAATCAGACTGTGACTATCCAGTACACTCTTAGCTAAGTGAGCCCCCGAAATAAGTTAGCAGTAAAGGAGAACACAGCAGAAACCAGGTCGCACCACTTGCAGAGACAATAAAGATCAATCAACATCAGTGCATTATAACGGACAAAGCATTGTTAGAAAAATAACTGTCCTTTCAGCTAGTTAGTATTCAATCACTGAAGTGGAAAATCTTCTGTCTCAACTTGATTTTAGGAGAAAGAAATATTTCACTGAGTCACCTTATACCTTTGAGGACAAAGTTCAATTTGCTGGTACAAGCACTAGTATTCAGGTGAAAGACTGAAAGCCAGCAATTTCTTTTCAGTAAAATGTAACTTAGAAAGAAACACAAATATACCTGCTTCATCATAGGATACAGTCAATTTTTCCAGCATTTCTCGATCAATTGATAAAATCTGCTGTTCCAGGATGGTTTGGTAAGACAGCACACTGTTCTCCTTGTCTTTCTCATAGTCTTGAAGATGTTGTTTTAGGACTTCAGGCAGACGGGACTTCACATATTCTGCTGCTGACTATGTAGAAAAGAGGCAAAGGTTTAATTAATACATTTTCTTTTGAAAAGCTTTATGCCTACCCATAGCAATTTTTTTTTCTTTTAAATTTAAAGCATTCAAATGTAACTCCTCAGAATAAACCACTCTTAATGCTACTAACTCCACGGTGCAAAATCCACAGGTCCTTTCTCTGCCAAAATGACCCCTGCCCACCCAAAAATTCCAGATAGTTGAGGATATAATGGACCAAATTCCCCTGAGCTGAGGCATAACTACTCTTCGGCAGGGAGTTTATGGCAGTCCAGAAATAGTTACCCATGGTAGACTAGACACATACATACCACAACAGCTCAACTTCTTCATTGTTAACATATTTTGAAAATATAACTATGAAATATGTCATCTTTATTCTAAATTTTAAAGTACAAAGTGACAGAGTGGAATCACTTCACCTGCTATTGATACACAACCAGGCTCAGATAGGGAGATAGAAGTGAATGTTAACAGCATTAAAAAATGACATATATATACACACACATCCATACACAGAAAATTCTTTAAAATTTTTTTCTCTGACTGCTCAAGGCTATAAGGAAACAGAAATTAACACAAGGTGGCATGGTTGTACCAACGTTATGGAGCCTTGTGCAAAAAAGTGCATGGTAGTAACTAATAAGAGCATGTGCCTCTGGAGAGGTGTCCGTGCCGGCAGGATCCCTGCCACCACTGGAACAGGTCTCTCCCTCGGGGTTTGGGCTCAGACACCTTGGTGAGATCCAAACACAAACGAGCTTTCTAGTTTTTAAGCATTAGCATCCCTCTCTTGCAAGTATTACACTCCCACTATGAGGGAATAGAAAGTCCCTTTTTCTGGCACGGTTTTGGGTTGTTTTGGGGTTCTTTTGCTGTCCATCTCTGATACAAATGTAACTGGAAAAGGAAGACGTACCAAAGGCTGCTGCCCAGTGCTCCAGCTTTCCTGCCAGCCTCAAGACCAAAGAAAAAAATAAATGATAACAAGGTTGTATTATTTCAGGCCTGGAACTGACCAGAAGTTACCTCTACTCAGCAACAGGCTCTTCCTCGGTTTATATTTAGTTTTCCAAAGTCAATTGCTGATTAAATTGCAACCTTAAAATATCACTGGAGTTGTGTTCAATTTTTCTGCAAGCTAAGCCATGTGAGACGAATGAAATTATTCTAGGAAAACTAAACGAACTCTCCACATGAGTACAGCATATTTAATGTTACATTTTAATAGTGGTTTTCTTCCAAGGGAAGGCCAAAAGATACACTGTATACTAATTATTTTAGTCCAAGTTCAGGCATTTGTGTTTAATGTTTCCTTTGAGAAGAGGTTTTACTCTGCAGGGGGGCTATTTTTGTGCTCTCCCTAAGGCAGCAATTCTGAAGACCAGAAAACAAAACAAGAATTTATACATACTCATTTTCTGAAATACATCTTGTGCAGTCGAGTGAATATTTGTATACTACTGGCTGTAAACACATAAGGAAAAATATCCATGCTGTCCCAAAGATCTTGCTGCCCAAGTAAAACTCAAGAGACAGATGGGTACAAGCAGATGGGAAAACCATCGAGACCATCGGCTGTGGTTGGTGTGATGGACAGCCGTCACGAGCCACATGCAGCCCAATTGTCAAGTTTTTCCATAGGCATCGAGGCTGAAGATTACACCGATCTCAAGTGTGATCTCACAGGTGGGGATTTTTCCCCCGCAGTGAGAAGCAAAACCCAACACTCTTGCTTAGTCCACTGCCTTTCACATTACATCTAGATGTTATTAAAAATTTAAACTGTAAAGCAATGATGAAACCGATACAAACTCCTCTCCTTTTCTAGCAAGAAAGGTGATCAGCCACATCTGAGTAATTACATCCCTAGCTGCATTGCACCAATGAGATGGATAGTACTATATTTTATTCAGCACAAAAGTAATTTTATCTCGGTTTTAAAAAGTCACTCCAGTACCTGGAACATTGAAAAAGAAAAAGTGTAAGGGTGTGAGTGCACATGTTTATGCACGTGCTTGGTATTAAAGAAACCAAGAAGCTAACTGTACTGGGTAAATAAAAATTAAACAACATTTTAAAAAGAAAGACTTCCACCATTTCCATGCTCTTCCATCTTACCTCAATTCTCATTGCACAGACCACAGTATTCAACATCTGAATAGATCACAAACTCTCCCCCCATGTGTATCCCTTACTGATTTCGGTGCAGACCGCAGCCCAGAGACCCGTTTGACGGGATGCTGCTCACAGGCAGCCTGCCGGCAGAGCATCCCACCACTCCAGCCAGCCTGCCGGCAGCTTGGCCGCTCATCCTCCAGCCAGCTCTCATGAAATGTATTTTCATTAATATATGTATTTGTGTCACAGGCAGAAGTTAGGGGGAAAAACCCATTTCACTACTTTGAGGCTCCAAAATAGCTTTACCCTCTTTTCCTCTGTACAGTCCCTTTAACTCCTGCAGGAAGGAATTACAAACATGGCTGAGGTCAGGTGTTTTCCAGGAGCACCTACTAGTTATAGGTACAACTAATTGTACAAATTTGCTGGTCAGTCTTCCTCATCACCACCCCTACAAGAAAGCAACTTGGAGCCCTAGGCACTGCAGCAGTGAGAAATGCAAAGAAACGGTGGTCCTGCTCATGCAGGCACCTTCCCACAGATCACTCCTTCAAAACAACAACGTAACAGAAATAAGTGCACATTGGTGAACTGTTACCTCTCTCAGTCACCATAGCCTCCTATTTTCTGGCAGGAATTTATCCATTTCTTTTATAAAATTGAAACTGCAGCATCCCCCGTGAATCTGTTTTCAGTCTGAAGCACCCTTCTCCAAATTAAATAAAGGATTGACTTTAATACCTGTAATTGACTTTAAGGTATTTCATCCTACCACGGAAAACTAGTATTTCATATATATAGAATCAATTTTAAAGTATCTACATACAATGAAATATACTTGCAGAGCTTATTCACAAAAAAGCCACATTTTTCTCTATTCACTAAAAAAAAATCCCCTACATAAAAATTACATCAGGAACTGCTGAAATCCCTCACTGTGTAGTAACCTGAACCTTAAATGCAGCCAGCATCCTTCTGTAACTACCAAATCTGCCCACATTTTTTAATTGATGAAAAATATATGTGCCCAAAGTAAATTTACTTTTTATGAATTATGCTAACTGCCCGCTAAAATTTGCTCTGCTTTTCTGAAGTTTATCCTTCTGGGAGCTTCTTAGTACGTGGGGAAGTAAAGGTCTAAAATGGTTAATTAAAGGCTTCTTTACGAACCTACTTCAACAGTCAAGTGGCGGCTTGGCAAAGCAGTCTCCTTACACAGCTATATTGGGTAATTTTGGAAAGGCTTTCAACACGCAGTAGAGTACTTGGTGTGTGGAAGACCACCACACTCACAAGGGACACTTGCATCCTTGCTCATCCTCATCACATTCTGCAGGCTGCTACAGCTCAACACGTCCCATAGCCTGGCTTCACCAACCCACTTGACCTTTAAAATTCAGGTTTTCACCAAAGCAAATGCAGGGACCTTGCATATTTCTGGCACTTGAAACACTCAGGCAGGTCTCATTAAATTGTGTTATTGGCTGATAAACACCAGTCAGTGGAAAACCCTCTCCAAGTGTCAATGCCCTGGGAACCTGCTTGCTGTTCGCCCCACGGTGGAGTTGGGTAGGACAAGCAGGACAGCAGAGCTTCAGGGCCGGCTCCCAAACTATGCGTCTCTCCACGCAAATACTTGTACACAGAGAAGATACACCTCCATGGGCATAAGTGTAAACAAGCAGGAAGCGACCCCAGCACTCTACGACAAAATGCGTTAATTAAGACAGCAAGTGTTAAGTAGCTCCATGACCCCGTGAAAAACGAGCACTGCAAACAAGAACTGTGGGAAGATCAGAACACTGGCACATAAAGCAACTGAAGGATCTAATTAGCTGGAATGGCCATTATTTATAAACACAGATTTCCAATTTAAAAAATGGAAGATGGAGAGTTTATTGCCTCAGACCCGCACTCTGCACTGACTCCCATGATTTACAGGGAGAGGAGGGAAATCACAAATTTACGATCTTAATATTCTTGAGACAATTCATTCTGCCTGCATCTGAATGCAAACATTCAGAGACCATGGGAAAATACAGGATCCATTTTAGAGTGTGGTATTGCTGTTATAGCTTGTAAACCAATGAAGGGTTTAAAAACCCATCAAGATTCCTCTATCGCATCTTGCTGCCTCTCCTTTTTGTTTCCCTCCCCTCCAAAGACAGATGGGTCACTACAAGAAGTTTACTTCTTCGGAGATGATACACCATGAACTGCTGGGCAAGAACAGAGTTAACCTTATGAAAAAGAGGAATTTCAACTTTGCTCACCTCCTGGTTTACCACAGGGAAATAATTTTTTTAAGTAGGATCAAGTCAGTTTGACAAACAAAAGCCTGAGGTGTGTACAACAAATGAACATGGGTGTAAACCCTGTGGAAGACAGTGTTGGCCATGATAATCTCATGTGAAGGAACCATAATGAAGAGTAAAGTGGGACTGATCTGAGGACCCTATTAGACACCTCTGTAAGAATTGTGGAGAATACTCAAAACGAGCTGGAAGGAAATTAGTACAGTATCAAAACTATAATATAACTGGGCAATAAGAGAGACTTGGTAAATAATTCACAAGACTAGATTATTAATACAGATGACATAAGTTACTGAGAAAGGAGGCTTTGGAAATAAAGAAGTGCCCTGCACATCAAAGGATTATTTGCTCTTCTAGGTCCAGTTTGTAAGAGGGAGACAGACCTGCGGAAAGTCATCACGTAAAAAGAGAAGCAGAAAGCACTACTGTAGTGCAGGTCCACCAGACGCTGAATGAAAAATAAAGTAGAGAGGTTGGGGTTTTTTAACCAGGAACTGGAATAATCAACCAAAGCACAAGATGTAACGAAGTACTGCAACTACTCAGATATGTTATAGGAAATATATTTCAGAGCACAGGTTGTCCAGCAAACTTGGAGTGTGTTGGTGATAGTAGGAAAGACCAGTTTGGGTACGGGATGTTCCAGAACGGAGAAGCCCCCTAAGATAAGGAAGGCAAAAGACAACTATAGTGAAGGCGATGATTAATTCTGCAGGGAGAAAACAACATAATAAAGACAAAGGACTTTAAAGGAAGGGCACTTAAAAGGTCTCTGAGGCTTGACAGTACAAAAGGACCAAGAGCTGCAAATCAAAGGAGAAAAGAAGGTATGGGGAGCAAACATTTCCTTAGAGAAATTATGTGAGTGAAAACTATCCCAATGCAGAAACAACCTAGGAATTAACCTGGCTAAGTCGTAAGCTGCTCAGTGATCTCAAACTCGAGAAGGACACATATACACAGTCAGAATACTATGTGAATATATGTCCTGGTTTAACATGACAATAAAAGAATAACAAACACTGAGAAACAAATGGAGACTAAAGAAAAAAAATACTTGGAGCTAGCAAAGGTAGCAAGAAAAGGTTCGACAAGTCCATTTGCAATAAGAAAAAACCCAGGCAAGACATTGCTCTACTGCTCAGCAGAGTAGAAAAGCTATTGACAGATGCTGCCATAAAAGCTGAAGTATTTAATGTCTTTTTTTGCTACAGTACTCAATATCTTTACCTTGCTGCATTCAACTGGCAGCTAATATCAGAGGCAAATAACCAAAATCTCAAGACAGAATAGGGAAAGAACATGTTAGAAAGTGCTTATAAAGATTAGATATTTTCCAGCTGGCTGGGCCAGATGAAATTCATTCAGGTATACATTGGTAATGGGCTGAAACAATCTCTTTAATGACCTCTGTCTTTGAAAATTCACAGAGGATGACGAGACTCTATTTGGAAAGGGCAAATGTCGGGACTACATTTAAAATAGTATAAAGGGAGAAAAACAGAATTACAGACTAGTCAGTTTAACTTTGATGCCTAAAAAATGGGATAAAAGATCAAATGATTTTTTCGCACACGAAAGCACCAAGATTTGTAAAGCGCAGAGAGCAAAGTGGTTCTCTCAGGGCGTAAGGAGAGCTGCTAATTCAGTTCCTATCAACTGCAGTCTAAGGAGCAAATGCTCTCTGGCTCATTCCAGCAAACATGCCCATGCTTAAAAGTCTTAGTACCACTGATCATATCGTCAGCACAGACAAATCTTTCATGCTATTCTCTTAAGCCTTAGGGGAACCCAGAGAAATAGCCTTCCATGTAAATTAGGATGCTGAATCCCACGCAGGTTAAGCATTTCAGAGAATCTTCCAGGATTAAGATGCATCTCCAGAGTCCCCCTGGACCCAACATGTGTGTTTGGTGCTCCTGGGGAGCGGACGCAGGGTGTGGAAGCCTGTCACTGCCACCATCTAACCTTCATTCGCAGCTCAACCATTTCAATGCTCACGGAAAAGATTTCAACTAGAGGAGCTCTTTGAGATATATAATGATCCCATTCAGAATGTCACATTCCACATTTCAGACTAGCACTCCTTCGCAAAAATACCTTTACATACAGGTTTCTGGACTCATGTCTTTAAAACACACCACCACACACACACTCCATTATTCTAGGAACAGTGCACTTAACTTATTAGATATCTTCTAACAGGATGGTAAAATCCATGGTATAATAAGTTTGTGGTCAAGAAATGTATTCCAAAGAGTCCATCAGTGATTTTTTTGTAGCAATGCTATAAGGCTTTCCTGTTTGTTTAAAAATAGTACAGTACAAAACCAAATATATTTACATATATATATATATAAAAAATCATATTGGTAGGTTATAAGAAATTACATCTCAGATTAAATAAAGACCTGAAAGTCAATTGCCCCCTGACCCACTTCATTCTGGTAGAGATGTCCCTGCTTCCAGGGGTGAACTAGGACAACTTTATGAGCACATTCCCTCTGTCCAGCCACACCATTTTCAAACACGGTGCAGCGTATGGAGTATTTGTTCCCATTTTACTGTATTCACAAATCAGTTGTAAATGGCATCCTGATGCTCTGTCGGGTGCTTACTATAGGAAGGAAATGGTTAAAGAATATTCTTTGGGTTCCTGCCTCCCTGAGAGCTAAACTTAATGCAGACAAACCACCTTTTCAACCTATTTGCACTGCAATGCAGGAAAGGCTGGTGTTGATTGAAGGAGATACAAAAATTCTGCCTCCAAGCCCACATGTGCCACTTCAACTGATTTCAGAGAAATATACGTACATCAGCCCTGACTCTCATGTCTCACACCTGGCATTTAGGATCGGATGCCTTCCCTTCATCAGCATGAACCATGAATAACTCCACTGAAGTCAGTGGGATTTTGCTGAGGCAAACCTCTTGGAATAAGGACATGAAGCTATGAATAGTTATTCAAAAGGAAAACGTACGATAGCAAAACATAACCTACTCTCAAGAGAGTAAGACAAGATCTACAAACGGCACCAAGACAAACATTTTGCCCTCTAAAGCAAGGAACTATTTAAAGAACAAACATGCCAAAAGAAACCCGTTAGTAGAGTTTTCCTGTAATACAAACTTTTGGTACACTTAGCCTATTATTTCTATTTAAAAGTGTCCTTTTTCCCCAAAATAAATATTCAGGTAAATAATTTACTATTGATGAATATGTATCCTAGGAAAACGAAACTTACAACTTAAAACAAAGTTATTAGCCAAAGCATGATACCTGAAAACATTTGGGGAATTCAGAAATTCTCTCCTAGGACTTTCAACAAGACTGAACACCAAAACCACCACTATTATTTTGCGATCCATGCACAATTTATTTCCATAGCAGGAAAAATATTAGCCTCGCAAACATCTTTAGTTAATCAGAAGCTATATAATCATGAGAAAATTAACCTGATTCCAAGGAGATGTATAAAGTTCAAATTAGTATTCACACTGGATTGTCAGAGATATATTAAATCCATAATTACAGTAATCCACAGCTGCTTCAACTGTAGAAAATAACGAATTGCCCAGTGAGAACTGGTGTCCATGAAATGGAAAGAAAAGGCCATCTGTCGTGGAGCTTTGCTCTGACTTTATGCTTTGAGCACAGAGAGCTTGATCTTCTTTGACAGTCTATATGTGGATTTATGGCTACAAGCAATCCAAATAACCGTATCACCAAACAGAAAGGATAAAAATAAAAAATGATGATGATTTATAGCTTTAAATTATGCATTTTAGTTTCTTCCCTAAGATAGCACTTGTCACTCACTTCTTAAATAGACTTATTTAAATGTCCTAGAATGAGAAGCAAGTAAGTCAACAAAATTTGTAATGTAAAAATTACATGTTCTGTTCTCCCTCCCACTCCCTCCAACATTAGTCATATAGAAATGTGTGACATTGCAATGAGCATACACGCAAATGTTGGCATGGTACTCGTTAATCTATGACATAGATCAGAAGAGGTAAGAATAAATGCAAACCAATTATTTTCCATCTTCCAATGAGGCAGTGGTTAGCGAAATACTTGTACAAGCCATTTTTTTAGTAACTAATTTTAATTGATTAATTAAAATTAACAAAAACATGCTCCATGTGATATAGCCAAGCAGTCACTCATTCTACAGATGGGGAAAGAAACAAAGCACAGAGACTGATTTGTCAGAGATTTCACTGCAATTGGCAGAGCTACACGAGTGCTCTGGAATCTGGACGTCTAATTATAAGATTAATTTTATCAAGGCAAGGGGGAGAATTATGATTATCTTGTCTGGCATCTTGAATCAGGACCACAGGACTTCCCTGTCTCATTGTTTGAATGAATAAGTCATTTTGAAAAATATGCGACTGTTTCAGAGACGGAGAATCTTCCATAGCCCTTGGAAGTTAATTATCCTTACTGTTAGAGGATAAATTCACATACCACAGAAAATGTTCACATTATTTCCAATCTGATTCTGCTATTATCTATGACTTTCAGCCACTGAATCAAGTAAAATGTCTGCTCACCTACATTCCTCTTTCTCATGTAAATACATGCAAATTGATCAAATCACCCCATTATCTTCTCATTGATAAACTCAATAGATGTAGCTCATTGAATGGCACATTATTACGTGTCACATTATTGCACAGCCTTTCTAATCTTTTCAAGCATTCATGTGGTTCTCCTCTGAACGCTCCTATTTTCCAGCTTTGGTCTTTAGGGGTAATCATCACAGCAAGGCAATGCACCACAGAGGACGACTTACTAATACAAAACCACTTCCTTTTATTAACCATTTGCATTATGCTTATTGGCTCACCATTGCCTTGAGATCTCACGTACAGTTCATGTAGCCCCTATATCTTCTTTTATGACCTACATTGTGCAATATTAGATATACAGACTTACAGTTGATTATACTAAATGCATGCTACTTGCACGCATTTACCCAACAAATGAGTCAAATTTCTCTGGCTCGTTAACTGAATGCCATTATTTATCACTTCTCCAATCTTTGATTAAATTATTAAGTCACACCCCTACAAGAGCCAGGACGGCTCTCCTTATGAATATACCCACTCAACAATTTCTGTGTATAATTATCCTGAAGTCTATCACACAACCCAAATTTAATCCCTTTAATACATACTTTATTGATTTGAAAGTATTCAAAATAGCATGTACATCAAGTCAAAACACATGTTCTTGTAAGTTTTGGCTAACTGCTATGAGAACTACTATTTTTGCTAAAAACAATCAAATGCTTTGATTCATACAGCTGTGAAGTTGAATACAGCTATGAAGTGGAATCCTACTCACAAGGAAATCAAGTATATTCTCATTAATGAGCATGGATGATGGGACAGAGTGCACCCTCAGCAACTTTGCAGATGATACAAAACTAGGAGGAGCACTTGATACACCAGATGGATGTGCTGCCACTTAGAGGGGCCTGGACATGCTGGAGAAATGGGCCAACAGGAACCTCATGAAGTTCAACAAAGGGAACTGCAAAGCCCTGCCCCTGGGGAGGAACAAGCCCATGCAGCAGTACACTGGGGGCTAACCAGCTGGAAAACTGGTTGAAGAAGGACCTGGGGGTCCTGGTGGACAACAAGGTGACCATGAGCCAGCAACGTGCCCTAGCAGCAAAGAGGGCCAACACCACAATGGGCTGCATTAGGCCGAGCGTTGCCAGCAGGTCGAGGGGTGATCCTTTCCCTCTGCTCAGCACCGGTGAGAGGCATCTGGAGTGTTGGGTCCAGTGCTGGGCTCCCCAGTACAACAGAGACAGGGACATACTGGAGTGAGTCCAGTGAAGGGACATGAAGATGATTAAGGGACTGAAGCATCTGTTGTGCAAGGAGAGGCTAAGAGAGCTGGGCCTGTTCAGTCCAATGAAGAGAAGGCTCAGTGGGATCTTATCCATGTGTGCAAACACAAATGATGGAGCCAGGTTCCTCTCAGTGGTGCCCCGTGAATGGGCACAAACTGAAATACAGTAAATTCCATTTAAACCTAAGAAAAAAAAATTTTTATGGTGAGAGTGGTCAAACACTGAGGCAGGTTGCCTGGAGAGGCTGTGGAGTCTCCATCCTTGGAGACAGTCAAAGCCCAACCGGACATGTTCTTGATCAACCTGCTCCAGCTGCCCTATCTCCAGCAGAAGTTGGACTGGATGATCTCCAGAGGCAGTTCCAACCTCAGCCCCTCTGTGACTCTGTAAAAATATTTCTAGAGAATTCAATGGGATGGCTACTCCACCCAGAATATTTATTCTGGTTGTTTAGACAACCGCATATATGCACCCAAAAATGTTTACTAAATATATTAAGAATAATGAGAATAAGAGGAGTTATTACCCTAGTAAAAGGAAATGCATTAGCACTTAAATTGCATATGCACAGACACAAACTCTGAATCTTAATTGTGCTAGGAAGCCAATTACTATTCATGCCCTTTTCAGGAGAAGAATTGAGATTAGTGGGTAAATTAAACTGAAAATTAGCCACAGACAAAGCACTTATTTTATAACACTCCTGTTATTCTTAACAAATAGGAAGCTGAAGCTTATTGTAAAGGTGATGTATTTCATAAATTCTGGAAGATGCACAAGCACAGACACAAAAGACAAGCAATAATTAGGACTACTGTATCCACATGGCCATATGTAAAGGACATAAGTATTTGGCATATGAGACTAATATCTCTATTTGCCAAAAGGCATGATTTAGCTAATGGAACAAAGCAAAATATGTTTGAATGAATTACTAAAAAAAAAAAAAAGTCAAGATTTAACCCAATTTTTATGCTAATTGGTTGTAACTATTAACACAGATGAGCTGAGTGTTAAATTAGGAAATGTTAAAAAAGGTTTAAAAATGCATTAAAATACTTTTTCATTACCAGTTAACAGTGCAGAAAAACCTAGGTCCCAAATTACAATTTATGGTCGCAAGTGATTACTAAATATAAATGCCTATACAGCTATACCAGCAGGGATTGCATTTGCTGAAGACCTGCCAGAAAAATTTCACCCAGCCAGGATGAACTGAAACATTTTCTTATGTTACTGTAATCAAATCTAAGCAATGGGGGATCATTTTTTTTTATACTAGCATAAAAAAAGCAGAAGTGAGATAAAGAGAAATAACACTGAAAATAAGGGCTGAAATGTCATAAGAACAACTAACTTGACAAGAGTATTGAACTGCTCATTTTTCAAGTTAGGCATCAAGCATTTTTTGATACAGAAAAATACTGCATTTTGTATTTTACTGAGCTCATCAAGTTCAACACAGAAGGTGAAAAAAAATCAGTTTTGCAAAATGAATGCAACTTTGTACAACTGAAAAAACGATGTTTAAAACTGCAACTGTAACCTTGCATCAATGCAGGTCTTGAAATGAAAGCCTTCAACAGCAATTAAAGTACCTTAAAACTACCACGGGATTTCTACAGGTGTTTCTGTGTAGATGCTTTTCCAAACAGCAATGGGATACAAGATGGTTTATGAAGAATCAGTTTTACCAGAAGCCTTTCATTCTGCTGCTTCAGTTGAAGGAAAAATGTATTTATAGCCTACTAGACTCAATTAAATAGCAAGAAGCATTCTTCTTTCTTTGCCATTGTTCTCTCCCTCCAAGCAAAGAAAGAGTATAGTGGAGTATTTTAGTCTAAATGGTCTCCCCTGATTTAGAGACATCGCCTTCTGTCAAGCAGAAATCATCACAAGAACTAGAGTCAGTCTGGGCCGAAACACTCTAAGAATTCGTTTGTTACGCAGGAGACCAAAAAGACTATTTTCACCTGCTTAGAATTTTATCAAAATTCAACCATCTGGTCAGAAACCCATATTCTATTTTAGATTCTTATTCTGAAAAAAACCCAAACAAAAAAAACCACCCCAAAGAAACCCAAAACAAAAAACCCATAGTCCAAATAATTTAATTCATCCAGAGAATGAAGTTAAGGAACAAGACATTGCTTTTCCCATTGTAAAAGTCACAGTTTTGGCAAACACTTCCTTAAATAGCTTCAGCTTGATACCACCTCAGTCACGCAGAGCAGGGAACTGCACACTCAGGGCACTCGTACTTATTGGGATGTCTCCATGATGGAGCAAGGCATTGCTATCAGGTGATAGATGAAGAGACGAGCACACAAGACACTTTATATACAGCTGGGAATTTGCATCTCCTACAACGCCCAGCACAGAAACGTGCCAGTATTGCTTGTGTCCTTTGCCACCTACCATCTGTTTGACTGCGCGGTGTGAAGTGTGCTCAGAGGAATGCTGGTCAGGACTGGTAGACCGAGGCTTGCTGCAGTTCTGACCATTACTTTTAGCTGAAGTAATCTGTACAGATGGTTCATACAGAGCTGTTCTGTATTTGCAGGCTCTCGTGCAGAAAGGCAGGTACACAGATGCTGACCTGTAAGTCACTCCTCAGGGTTTAGGTTGTGGCACAAGGTAAATAAAAGTTCTGCCCTTCTGCATTATGATTTTATAACTGTGTGTGGAAGACAGGTATGGTTTATTCTAAAGCATGAAGTATAAGGGTTTTTTTAATGGACTTAAAAGAACAGGGGAAGCACAGTATCAGACACGCATGGGTTCCCACCCTGCTGCTCTGGGTGCATTTCTCCCCAAGAACTAGGGTACCTGCAAGCCTCCCATTGCTCCTTTTCCCAATACTGAGTCCAGCGCTCCTGAATGAAATATTTCTGTAAATTATTTCAGTATAATTTCAAAACTCCAAAGCTTAGCAAGTAAAAAAAGGACAGGAATTTTCAAATAACTGCAGAGTGTCAACATATAATGTACTATTACTTTGCCTTCCACAGTCATAAATCACCTGCACATCACCACCTTGGAGACCCAGCATACCCAAAACACTGCAGCAGCAGGCAGCATATCACCTACTTCTGTTCTGGAGCAGGAGCTTTGACCAGATGTTGTCTCCTGGAGGCCAACAGCAAAGTCCTGTCCTGATACGGCTTTTACTAAACAGGATAAGTCTAACACTGGAAACAATTCTTAAGCTTTCATTTAGTTCCCTGTTTCTCATATGATTGACTTTATAAAAATTCTGTATTAAGAAATCACATTAATAATTACCCCCATGTTACACCCAATGCTGTGATGAGAAGGAGATAAGAATCAAGATAAATGACTTCAGTGTGAGAAAGAAAGTATGTGAAGCTGCAGAGCCTCAGGGTTAATCCAAGCAGTTCTGCTGTGCCATTCGCTCTGAGAAGCTGGAGGGATTAATGAATAGATGACACAACTGTGATTTGTTCCAGCCGTATTTACCGGAGTCCCCCGCTGTCTCTTCAAAAGCTGGAACAAACCCTGCACACAAACAGTTAATGAGGAAAATGTGGTTGTGTAGTCTTTTAAACAATTTACTGCGGGGGCCTGATGACACTTTCCTTTAGAGATGTATATGGAAATTAAAATTTGTGAAGATAACAACTGAGATTCAATGAGTTCTGTTTAAATGCAATTATGGATCTTTTGCTTAGGTCTCCTCCTTGCTTCAGATTTGAAGAGGCCACTGTATTGACCCATGTTGCAAATAATGAGCTGGGAGCTAGCGAGGAAAGTGCCACATTCACAGTTTATGTAAAACTAATCCGACACCATTCAAGAATAAAGCGAACTTTTGTCTCCTCTCTGTGTGTGCTACTGCAACACCAGTCTGCCAGGAAAAAAGATTTTTCTTGCCCATCAGACTTTGTGATCATGTGGGTGAAACATAAGACTATGGTATGACATAGTGTTTAAAAAGGCTACTGGAATCCTAAGATGTATAAATAGAGGAATAATAATGACTGATTGTAGTAAAGTTATTATGGAATTGTTAATGGAAAACTCTGTCTAGTTCTTATATCTGGAATTTGAGAATCAAGAGAACATCTGAGGGTTTAAGAAAACAACAACAGAAAAGGAAAACAATTAAAAATAACCCCAAAGGTTACAGCAAGAGAAGCAAGGATCTGTCTCAACCAAAGCTAAGGTCAGGTAGAAAAACTGAAGATGTGTCTTCCACACAGGGGTCTCCATTAGTCAGAAGGAAGATGTCACCCATAAACTCTTGTGGAGAACCAGGTTACTCTGAAATCTCTACTCTGTCACCAAAGTAACTGCTGCTGAGAAGGGAACTCCCTCCGATGAGCAACGCACGTTAACAGGTGAAATAGGTAAGGATGGAGAGAAGGCCCTGAAGCAAGGTGCTTTAGGGACTCCACTGCTACGAATGACGTTACACAAAGCAGCCGTTGACGGCATGAAGAGGTTCTACCTGCACATAAAGAACGCCAGACCTTTCATAAGCCCAAAATATCTCCAGGATTATAGCAAAGAAAGAGCCAGGCTAGGTATTCTGCCAAGAGCACACAAATGTTGTCTGTATTGACACAGAGACTGGATCGCAGCTCCTCTTCCTAAAAAGAGGGGGAAAAAGAGAAAATTTTGGTGCATCAGTGACTGAGGAGAAAAAGAATGGCCTTAGCAGCATCTCACCCCAACTCAGTCCACCCTGCTACAGAAAGTGTCTTTACTTTCGGATTCTGCATTTTTGTATGTTGTTTTGTCTCCCAAGTTGAAGGACTTGCAAATCAGCATTAAATAAAACACCTTCTTCAGGAAGAAAACACAAACCTTCCAGAGTGGACAGAACTGATGACAAAGAGTAATTATGTAAACCACTTAATTAAATGGCACGGACTCAAAGACAGGGACTTCATTAAATAGAAAAGCAGCCAATTCGAATCCATAAACAGTTTCCAAAGCATGTTCATTTTCTAGTGCCATTTCACTACATAAACACTGAGAGCAGTACCCTTGAGAGAAGGACAGGCATAAATCAGGCCTCCAGTTAGGATAAACACCAATGCCTGGATGTTACTATTTCTTCCCTCTAAACATGTACATAGTTAAAGAATAAAAAAAAAGAATTTCTCTTGCCTGTGCGATCAACAAATCTTTGCTTATTGAGCCCAAATCCCTGTAAGCACATGCGGACCAGCTAACGCTCTCAGTAGATGCATGTACAGAACCCACCTTCAAAGTGGGCAGCACCTGCACACAGACAGAAGTTTGCATCGGGTTCGAAAGCAAAGTGTGCAGAGCGAGGCACGACGGCTTGTTCACGGCGGCGCGGTGGAAGGTGCAGCATGCTCCAATGGCGGTAGAGCGGAGCAACAAGGCTGTCTGCAGCAGGCTCTCTCTTGGTGCCTTCTCACCCGGCATTTGCAAAGGCAGTGGACCACCAGCAAAGAGATGCAGAGAAGCCTCTGGGGCTTTCCACCTCCTTTTTCAACCTTGCCCTTAAATTGAGAGCCAACTTGTTCGCTTGTTTTCTTTGAGGAGTGTCTGCCCTTCCTGCACATCCCTCAGTTCCCATTATCCACCCTGGATCTCTGCCGTGCTCCAATGCTTTGCCTGCACACATTCACGGAGGCAGCAATAAAAGCACAATTGCATCTGCCTTTGGAGGTATTTCTGTATTGTTCACATCGCTTAAGTGCCTGACCAGCCAAATTACACCAAATTAAAAAAGAAGGGAAAATAAGGAGGAAAGAGACAGATGTAGGAAAAAAGAACAAAGGGATACTAATTAAAAGAAGAGTAAGTAAGGGGGAATGAACTTAGAAAAAGGAAAGATGAAATCAATGCCATGGAAATATAAGTTACCATTTAAATGACAGCTTCCTGAAACACAGTTTAATTAAATATGATAGTACACAGTAATTTTTTTTCTCTAGCTCATTAGTACAAGGGGTTGTTAATAGCACTTATTAACAAGGCAGAAGGTCAAGTAGATTTCAGGCTATTTTCATCATTGAACAGATAGAGAAAGGGGGGCTGAGCAAGGAAATTATTCAGCCAAATGACTTGTTGCTGAAACGCTGTGGCTGGGATTAGGACCCAGTGTTTCAGCAAACACCTCTTTCCCTGCATTAGCTGCAAGAGTTTAATGCCACCATGGAACAAAAAGACCAAACACAAAATTAGAGAACCAAACACTCACAGGCAAACACCCCCCCCCCCCAAACATGAGCAAAATAATTTCAATGCAACTTTGAATGCATTTTCCTAAGGGGAGAAAAGTAACTTCATGATACACTGATTTAGAGAAGTGAATAAGCAGCGCTCTGCTATAAGCCCAAGACCTCTGCTGGGGACATGCTGCCTCTCCATTGATTCTAGCCACAAAGGCACGCTCTGAGTCTTAGGATAACATTAAAGAATATGTTGTAGTCACCACTTCAGTAGTTTTTATATCTCTATACATCATCACGCTGTACTACACCTGAACTGGGACATTTCAGCAGCATCAGACTTAAATTACAGCCATGACCAGGTTTACTCCATACTGGGACAAAACCAGTAGACTCTATCAAGTAAGACTGATTAAATGTTCAAACAGCTTCTCTTCCTTACTGCTTCACTTTGCAGTTTCTTACTGTTTTTAAGAGCAGCCACAGCGCGGATTATGTGTCCGTGATATCACACTAAAAAAACTTCAAAGACACAACTGGAAGTTATTCTGCTTCTGCATTAGAACCTCCTTGAAAAAGCTCCTGGTCTGAAGAGATAACAGCATAGCTTTGATTTTAAGCCTTTTGTATTGCTTAGCATGTTTGTACATTAAAGTGACACAGCCTGAAGTTTTCAGATTTCACGGCAAGCCTTGAGACGACAAAAAGCACATACCTTTTTATCAGGAGTATGTAGCGAAGCAACTTACGCAAAAGAACTTAATATTTTGGAAAGTTCCCAAAAATATTCAGCCTTTAACTTCCAGGACTTTAAACAGAAATTTAAGCAAACCTGAGCCAACACTTCTAAAGAAAAACAGATTTTAAATTGAGAGAAACCCAACATATCATAAAGGCTGGCTGTGCTTTAATTTTGCAGGGTGATCGCTGTTTTGCAGAATGGCCAAGTGCTGGCAGTGCCCCAGGACCTGGACCACTGCTTTAACCCATCACCTCAGGCACATGAACCCAAACCCTTCCACTTGGGTACATCTGCAGGACTGCTTTCTACATGCCTGACATATTAAGTTTGTTGAAACCTGACATGCATATGCTTCAACTGAAGACAAATGAGCCACCACCACCCTTGTGTGTCCTATCCACAGAAAGGAAATCTCAGACACAGAGAAGGTAAGTGTTTTGACCAAGGTTGCACAGCACACTGGTAGAGGAGCTAAGAATTCAGACCCCAAACTCATAACCATCACCCCATGGCTCCTCGGTGAGCGCAGGGCCACGGCTGATGGAAAAGTTCCTTCCAGGTTTATTTGTAATGGAGTTATTCTTACAGAGTGCGTTATGTGTACCCTGCAGTCATCAGCTCAGGAATAGTTGTGCATCCTTTACTCCAGAGAACATGCATCATCTTTTGGATCATCACGTTTCAGCACTCCAGCATGCAATGCATCTTGTGAGAATAATACTGCTCAGATTTTCATCAAAAGCAACAGCAAAGTATAATATGGCTGTTCCCTATGAACCAGATTAACATGGCTAACAAGCAGCTTATCTTACAGCCTTCGCTTTCAAAAACTCATTGAAATACATGCCTCTTGTGAATAAATTACTCATGTTTTTCTGATTCAGTTAGCTGACAGCCTCTGAGGTATGTAGTTGGAAGTTGGTAAGATCAAGATTATTTTCTCAGCAAAAAGGGCTGGTAGCAAATCTTTCTTTTGCTGTCACTCAGGTTTTGATTTATTATTTTCTGTATTCATTAATATTTTTTTTCCCAAAGTCTTAGGCATTTGGTCTCTTTGGTAAGATGCTACGCTCTGTCTTTCAGCCTGGTACTGTGCCCTAACTTCAGGACACCCAGAAACTCTGGGTTTCCCTCTCCACCCTCTTCATTACCTGTATTCTACCTGTGCAAGCACTATTCTCTGCCCTGTTGTTTTTTCCATGCCACACAACTGATGGAAGATGTAACAGCCTAACGGACACTGAGCTGGACCTATGTACCACAAACAGGCTCCACTAATAGAGTCTGGACTGCTACCAGAGCCACATACAGCACTGTGCACTGAACGTGCAATGAATACCGTCTGCTGTCTCGAGGATTTACAAATCCCACCTCTCCTGCAGTGCATTTCCTTGCTGCTATATACTTCTAAGTCCTTGTAAAATAAACAGCTTCTCCCCCCCTGCAGAATGCTTATATTAAACCAACACGTTCCTTGTACTTAGACCCTACATCTGAGCTTGTACCATGTCTGCTACAGTTTGAGGCAGAAGAAACTCTGTACAGAATGCACAGCAGAAACAGATTCACTGAGAGGCACGAACAAGCCAATTTTACCTATTTCTAGGTAAAATTTCAAAGCATGCAGGTACCATCAGAGAAAACAGAGCTCAGAACAAAAGAGGAAGATCAGCAGCGTAGCTGGGGATGACTCTCAGATAAGGTCGCATGGGTTGAGCTCTCTACCGACACGTTTCTAGACAACTCCATCCACATGCCTGTCAGTAACTTTACCACCACTGACAGTATTGCTTTCTTGAAATTTTGCCTGCTTTAATGTTGCTCTCTTTTTTTTTTTTTTTCCCTGCTGCTAATTATTCCATCTGGATCTTTTTCACAGAATTATTCCCATCCCACCTGTTATTTTCCATGAGAGTTTCATAATGGTTGTCCAAGGCAAGGATCATGGCCGAGTCCCACTCGTAGAAACCAAATCAGATGTAATCTTTATGCTGATGACTTGCCAATCTACCTTGACTCTCCAGAGCTTTCTGAACTAAAATCCAAGTCAGACAGCTTTAACATTTACTTGGGGATATTCACACAGTGGTGCAAGATAAAGCAGTGGAAGCATAGCTCTTAATCTTCTTCCTCAAGTCCTCCTCTCATCCTCTTATCCCAGAGACCAGGAGAAGCCCAGTATTATTCTTAGAAAGATGTATCCAAGATGTTATCTCTGACTTGGCTCTGTTTACTATACTTGATAACTAAATCATGTCTAAACCTTCCCCATTCTTCCAGCACACCATCTAAAGATGCAGTTGCTTTTAAACCCACCTAGGTAATGCATTCCTTCCAGGCACTGCACGATCTCAAGTACTGGATCACCCTTCACGCTGCCATCTAGCTTTATTTCCAGCCTTTCAAAATGCCGTTGCAATATTGCTTCTCTGCCAATGCCACTGTAAAGTCTCTATTTTGAGCAGAAGTACATACTAAAAGGATGAACTGTGGTGAAACCAAAAGGGAAGAGCAGAGTGGAAAAATATGCTACTTGAAGTGTCTCAACAGATCAGGACAAAAATGTGAGAAAATAATTTAGAGCAGGAAACTGCTGGAGTCAAGGCTTTCTGCACCAAAAAGTGGGCTGTTTCTTGGCGACCGAAGTCGGGACACAAACAGAGAATGAGAAAACAACATCTGAAAGAATCCCAGTGTCATGAGTATGGTTGAAAGAAACGGTGCCAACACTGAGCAAAAAAAGGATAAAACAGGATTTGGGAATGTTGTGGGTGTGACAAAAACTAATCTAAATAGAGAAAAATAAAATACCAACGGGAAATGTTGGGGGGAAAAAAACCTGGCAGACACACAGTGCGTAGAAGACTGAAAAGCCAATTTTGGAGCCAACATACTGGTATAGTGCCGCAGCTAAAGAATAATGAGATTACTTTGGGAGAAAGTATATGCAGGGAGGAAAAGGGCAGACAAAAGGGAAGCCCAACCACCAAAAAGCTTGTTACAGACAAGATAAATTTTAAGAAACACCTTTAAAGATAGCTTTGATGAAGAAGTTAAAAGAAGCTAGAGGTGCTCAAGGCACTTCATAAACCAGAGAACATCATCAAGTACCTAAACACTGACACACCTGACTTCTCAACACTCATTCATTACAATGTCTTTCAGCGAGATGGGCATCCAAAGATTGATGCACCAGGCTACAGTTACATACAAAATGTCATCCCGTTTCCCCAAAGAGAAAGAAAACCACAGATTAGAAGTTAATGCTGCTAAGAGCATCACCAACTTCTGGGAGGCTTTCTGCAGGCAAATCCCCAGGTTCTGGCATTATTCAGTGCCCTGACAGGTATTAAGTCACTACATAAACTTAGAGTCTATCGATTCCCTGTTTTCTGAGAAAAGCTTATTTGGTTGGGATGAGTACTGATAAGAGCACTAAGCTGGACTTCACTCAAAAAGAAACTTGCAGTTAAAGGTAGCTTTGCCAGCTGCAAAGCAACATAAAAAGCCAAGTGCCAATCCCTCTCTCGGTGTATATGCCAGCTCAGTAGTTCAAAACCAGATTAGTTTGCCGTGCTTGGCCTTTTGATTGAATCTTGGCTATTTTTAATCCATCCCATTATAGAAAGGAGAAAATCCCCTGCAAAATAAATACGGAGAATGAGCCTTACCATAAAGAACTAGATACTTATATATAAAAACAAAAATATCCTAGAATGAAAATGCATGAATCTGAGATGAAATTAATCTGATGAGCTAAACTGAACGCACATGTTGCTTTTGTAGGTGAAAGTGCTGCTTTAAGGAAACATTTAATTTCCCACCTAAGAGGGCCCACAAAATGTCAGAACAAAACATATAAGCATAAAGCCCAAGAAAATTTAATCAGGGCTACTTGAGAACTTCTTATCTCAATTTCTGAGTCCATAAATTCCCTTTCCCTTACATGTAGATACAATACTTTCAAAAAGAGCATTTTAGTGAGCTGGTAAATCAAATATGCAAGAGCAATGACTGTAAGAAATCATGATAAAATGCTTGACATTTCCTGACACTTAAAAAAATATTCTGCTTTAACATAATCTGATTTTCCAAAGTTTTGCAATAAACTCTACTGCTTGGAAATAAGGTAGAAATCAAAGGGGATGAATTAAAATACAAAATCATGTAACGAATGTTTTCATTAGATAAAATTATGAGAGATTATATTTTTAAAGAACTGCAGATTGAACTACCTGAAAGTGAAATCTTTAATCCCAGCAATTAAAGTAATAAAGAAACAAAATTGAATGTAGCTTGGTTTTATTCCACTGGGTAAAAAGCTATTTCACAAGGATACTTCATCACCTACATCCACACATAGGTGTTCTGGAGAGCTTGTAAGTAAATATCTTAGATTTCTCTTCCATGAAGGTTATTTTGGTTACTATTCAAGTTTCACATACACATGAGGAACTACAGGCTATTTTTTGGTAGCAGTATGATCTTTATCCTGCTATTTTTACTTCTCATTGCCATGCTTTTGCCCTTGGCCTCTTTGCACAGCTTTCCCACTTTTATCCCTCCCCCAACTTTGTTATTTGACATCCTTTCTTAAAGCATCTAGTTTTATTCTCCTTAAACTCCTTAAATTCTGTAACAATTTACAATTTATGAGCTCAGCTTTTCAACATAGCATAGACATGGTGTTACTCAACCTCGTGTTCCCACTGTATATTTTTTGCATAACAAGACATTTTGAATATTAAAATTTATTTTATAGATTTTCTGTGGCAAGGACTATATGATATGCTAGATATTATACTAAACACGCACAGAATAAATAGAACAGTAAAACACAGCTGTATCTGAAAACCAAACTATGTGCACTCCTCAAGTACCACACTTAGGTAATCTGACTGGGGTGGTATTAAAACTTCTTAAAATAATTTCAGGTGGTACTTTATATGCATCAGCAAGATGTGCTTGATAGAAAAGGCTGTTACTGGTAGATGCAAGACAAGGGATAAACTGGTGGGACTCAGAAACAGTCCCATGACTGAACTCCAGGTTCTGACTCAACTGAAAAAATGGGTTTATAAGCAGAAACACTTCAGTCAGTCCCCTGAAGAACTTCAGCTCCTCAGGGGCAAGAGAAAAGGCATCATAGCCCAGAGGCTAAACCAACATTACTGTTGTATGGACCACAGTTAAGCTGAACCCAGACTGCTTAGGGAGGCAGTAGGGTATGACCAGAAAGGAAAGGCTGGTACATGCTTGACAGATGCCTTCAACAAGAGGAGACCTTGTGTCCTCTCTCCTTACAGTGCCAACAGATGCTCCACCACCGTCAACAGAATGCCGCCACCTGTGCTAACGAATGTATGTAGGCTATGCTGGCCTGAGGTCTAACATGTGGTCATGATATCGCGTCTGCCCCCTGAGGCCAGTCACCCTGATCTCCCAGGCTTTGAGTGGGTCTGCCACTCCAAGAGCAGAGTAGACGTAGAGGCCCGCTGGCACGGTGAGGTGGCTTAGAAATGTTTCCCTCTGCAGCCACTGATGGCACCTTCTTGCCAGAACTGTCCTGTGAACTGAAGATTGTCACCTACAAGTCGAGGAGAGAATCTACACGCATAAGCTATCATCAGCTGAAATCAAGTCTCACACATCCTGAAACCAAGTCCAGCCACCCAGAAGAGCTCTGTGCATTAGAGGGCATGGGTGACAGCTCTGGACGTAGATGGAAACTTCAGTAACACTCTTACTGGAGTTGCTTGTCCAGCTCAGCCTTGTTAATGGCTGGTATGACACTACGGAGAGAGTGGAGCAGCACGGATACATTCCCTGCCCTCTCCTGGGCGCCATGACCCATGCTGAAATTGCACATGTCAGCTTTCCCTTTCCTTCACCCTGCCAAAAGGAGTCCAACAGAAAGTATGACACCAATGGGACCCAGGAGCCTTGCAAATTCCAGTGTGGCATGTCCACAAGGACCTGGTAGGTATTTTCTAGCTTTTCATTGCTGATTCATGTGCTTTTTTATTGGTGGCATCTATTAGCCTTACTCAGTGCTATGGATCGTAGGCATTATGTAAAATAAAATATATAACTACAGGGTCAAGCAAAAAAGCTGTTAAAATTTTCGTAATTAGGTGTCCGAGAAATAATCTGACTTTCACTTGAAAACCAAGTGAGAAACTCATTCATTCAAATAATGTCTCTTAGTGGTTTAGCATCATGTACTTTTTGTAATGAAGTAAATTACAAGAAAAATCTGTGCTCTGTTATTCTCTTACCAAATATTGCAAAAATAACAGGCCAATTGTTTCTTTCTAAAAGGACTAACACTTACTTTAACTTTGAAAGGGACCTAATAAAATAATTTCCATGTAACTTTATCTGAGTATTCATCTAGAAAATGACTTGAGGTATAAATATGACAGGGAATTCAGGGTAAATCACATCTTTAACGTTTGGCTCTCCAGCAGTCCTGTGACTGTTCTCCTTTTCATTAAAGGTGTCTAGGATAAAACCATATGTCAGATTTGGCATTTTAAATTTCTAATAAAATACCAAATGTTATAACCATAAAGAAGGGAAGCAAAAGGTTTCCCTCAATTATTTCCATAACTTTGTTGAACCTTCTCATATTTTTTGGTACCTCTTGATCAACTCTTGCAATCACAGGTGACAGAGGGGAAACCCAGTGTAGGCAGATCCTACTCTGTCTCTACATCTAAAGTTTCTGCAACATGGGAAACAGAGAGGGAACGAGAGAGGTTTCTCCTGGTGCAATGAGACCTGCCAGTGGAAACTAAACAAATGGGATGACAGCTAGAAATCTGTAAAACTGCATTCTGTGCTAATACACAGATATAATTTCATATCCTTAGTCAGTGCCTGCTTTGCAGTATTGACCTGTTCCTTTGCAGCAAACACACACGCCAATGAAGAAACTAAAAAGTGATTTTTCTGAGGAATGGGTAAGTAATCAGAAAAAAAATCAAAGAATTCCCACTTTCAGGCCTAAATCTCTGCAAAAGTCACAGTAGCTGTGTATCTCCAAAAGAAAGTCTCATCTTTGTACCTGTGGCAGTAATAAAATATATTTTGTGCTGATCCCACTGCCTTTTCTGACTGGAATAAACACATCAAAGAATTATCTTGGATTTAAAAATAGAGTATTTTGGCCCGCCTGAAGGCTATGTGGCATCATTATATGTTGCAGCGTAAACCCCTGCTTTGAGCTTTATTGCTCGTGTGCCTCATTCTGAGGAATTAAAGAGCTCAATCAGGTCACAGAAAGACAAAACCAAGGACGTGTACTTAAATCATAGTAACCATTTGCACAAAGGTTTCCTGGTAAAAAATGTAGTGTCCACAATTAAAAGACTCTTGTAATTGAAGGAATATTGATTACAGCCAGCTACAGAGCAATGGTCTGAACAGAACAAAGTATCTGACATATTCCTAAACCTCAATAAATGGAGGAAACAATCTCATCCTGCACAGAACACAATAAACAAATAAAAACACAATTTTGAGGGTAATTTACATATAGCTTCTAAATAAAGTGTTTGGAACATCCCATTCCTGGAGGTATCACATTCCAGAAGATAATGTAATAATTATGGGCAGCATAATTTAATTAATTCTTTAACAACTGCAGGTGTGCAAGCTGCAGCAGGTAGATGTAGAACTGAAGGAAGAGAAAGCAGCTAGTCAGTCGACCTTAACTATCATTCATAAATCAAAATAAAACCCAATGTATTTAAACTGCTGGAACAGAAAATGCTTTATAAATAGATAAAAAACCCCTAAGTTTACAGATCCTCTGTCAACAAGGAAGTGATGCAAAATATTATTAATAGCAACATCCTATCCAGGGCTTTGTTTGCAGGTTTATTTTAGGTGCGGGGGGAAATTTTTTACAAGGTTCTTCTTTGATATATCCCCCTTAGTATTATCTTAAGAGACATTTTTTGGAAGTAGTGTTCAACACAGAAGTGGACAGGATGTTTGTACATTTTGTATTTGAAAATGGAATTATTGTATCCTGGAACAAACAACAGTGCTTGATGTTCAAAACACATGCTTTTCATGGTAGCTGCCAGAGTAAAAGTTGGAATAGCATTCAACCCATGACTGGGGAAAAAACATTCCTGGTCCAAAATTCACCCTCTGGTAGGTTTTCACAGTCCTGTTGACATCAATGGTCTACAAGCATGCAGAGGCACAGCTGGGACCTTGGGAAGCATGTGCTGCATATGCTAAAAAAAGCAACGTTGATGTAAGATTGGAAAAGAACAAGCTACAAATGATTGCAAACCCAAGAACCTCTTAAAATGCAGGTAGTTTGGGAGAAGAAGGGACATGGGAAGACAGGAGTGTGACCACCACTGCATTTGCAACTGATAAAACACCAACTCCAAGAAAAGCCCCATGGCCATGCTTTTGTTGCAGCAGGAAAAATGCTTCTTTGCCATGCTTTTTTTTCCACACAGATGCAAGACAAGCTTGATTTAACAGTGAGTTATCATCAAAGGGGACAGTCCTGCTCTCTCCCACCACCAGGCACATGTTCCCATGTCACTTACATTACATCCAGCAAAAAGTGGCCAAGGACCGTGTTTGGATTGGCTGACTGATCTGACTGAAAGCAAACCCGTGGAAAAATGAAGGACTGGCATGAGATTTTCAGTCACGGGAATGACCTGGTAACAGGCTAATCCTCAGGCAACACAACACCAGAGGACTGGCGTACCCACTGCTGCCTCTTGGGCTGTTACTCCACCTGGGGCCATCGGTAGTGTCAATCACACTGCCATCCAGGAGAAATAGCATGGGCTCATGACTCTCATCTTAAATATCTCAATATAGTTATAAAATTGACTGCCAAAAAATGCAGAAAAAAATGTATGTGCAAATACTGAATTTACATCTGCATAACTAAAGGAAAATAACTTCACATGCTACACATCAGTTAGTTTCACAAACTTCATCTCCTTCCTTCCCTCCCTCTTGCCCTTCTACTCAGCTTGGCCTTTCCTGACAATTTAAGATACTTTCTGATGAAGAGCATCTCAGGCTGTCAATCACAGTAATAAGCAAGTTTGTTTGGTTGCTTGTTTTAAATCTCCCACCTCATTTATTTCTCTCTGGAAGAATTTTGAAAGTGTTTCCCATTTTCTTTCTCTAAGACAGCAGTGGCAAATATCGATTCAGTGTTAATTTCATTCTGCATTAATAAGTTCTTCATTGCCTCTTCTTACAACGGAACTGCTGAAAGGTCTGTGTTAATAAAATCCCACGTTATCTCTATTGCTTCTCATACTACAAGATCTCTGTGAGCACTAAGAAATATTTTTTCCAGCTTTGTTTTGCTCGTCACTAAATCCAAATACCACATAATGAACAGTTCTCTCTAATAATAATATTTACTAGGAAGGGACTTGCCAGCTTTTAGGAAGAGTCCTCATATTTCTGTATCTAGCCACCAGCAAATCTGTAACACTTAAACCTTTTCATCATCATTGCTAGTGTTAGTTTTGTCCAAGAAAGCCTCCAAATGAGTATTAGCTCTGGATTGCTCTTTGGTACTTTTTCAAGATGCTAATTTATTGAGTACACCCAGAATACAGAGCTTTACTGTGTGTTTTAATAAACTGTTATTATATCTTAACTGCATTTTATGTTACACACTTAAAATGTCCAATATGTAGCATGAGATGAAAACAATATAAAGGAAAATCAACTTAAGTGAAGGGTATATAGAAGTTACCCTTATTTTCCTTTCAGTGCAATCTCAAGGATTTGGCAGTGAACGTGAAGAAAGAAACACAGAAAAGTGAGTTTGCCCAAAGGGCCTGAAAGTGAGCAGGAGTGCAGCTTAGTCGTGAGACTGGAAAAATATTCTTTACAGAGAGAACAGCATAAGAAGAAATCACGTATTTCTTTTGCAAATCTCAGTGGGAAAGGACTAGGGGGGGGGGGTGGAGAAAGAGAGAGAGAGAGCGAGAACACCCCAGCTATAGTCTGCACAGTGTATATACACCTGCACAGAATATACATATGGATACACGCTTTTCTACTACTACAGTGCATTCACAAAGCTGGTCTCTACTAACCACCGTCTCTCCTTCATGAAGGACAAGAACAGCAAAGTTAAAATACAAAACAAATGTTCAGTAGGCCAGTGCTAATACAATAATTGTTGCATTTCTCCTAAATAGAGAACCAGAGACTGGAGATGTTAAATGGGGGAGAGATATCTATATATAGAGAGAGATATACATATGAAGAGATCAGCAAGTGTTAAGAAACAATTATCTCACTAACTGGAAGGATTTCAGGGGTAGTGACATTGGTATACTTCAAGTAACTGCTGACAGCTGTAAAATAAAGCACTGTGCTAGGAAAAAAAGCAGAAGGGAAAGAATCTGATAAAAGAATAAGAAATGATTTATGAGTAAGCGAAGAAAAAGTCATCTGGTGCAGTTATGAAGGTCACTTGGTGCAGTTACAAAGGTCACTACATAGAAGAACAGATAAAGGCACAGGTGGTTGACTTGCTGCATTTGAACAACCAACAAAGAAAAATGAAAGGAGGAGATGTAAGGACAACCTGGCTCAGCAGCAGGGCTGGGAGATCTTAAGGAGCAGCTAGATTATGTACAGCAACAAGAAGAGCACTGAGCTGTACTGCAGTCCTCCAGACAGAACTCTGCACGGTAGGACCTTCAAAACTTGCAGGAGAAAAAGGAGGTTGAAACCAGAGAGGAAAGGTCTCACCGGCTTGCACAAAACCTTGGGCTTCTGCAGCTGCTGTTGGGGATCTGCAGGTCTGGAGATCTGGTGGAGGACAATGGGGCATCAGCTGCGACTCGATGCAGAGCTGTTAGCCTCCTACAGACAAGGGGATGTGTGACCCCTCATAGATTTTTAGAAGGCTCATGCTGGAGCAGGATACCTGATGTAAGCACCTTATTTACTAAATTTATTGCTGTGTAAAAGCCATCAAGCCTGCAACCAAAAGGACAGAACAAAGAAAATTAAAAGCAGTTATGAGAAGGTCTCATATATAGGCTGCTTCCCAAGTTTTACAGCAAAAAGCTTCAGCGAATTCAAAAGTACAAAACTGTAACCCATGTAGTAATGGCAAACTGAGTAGGAAATTACCAAATAACACATCAGAAAACTACCAGTATGGGTTAACACTTAAGACTAAAGTCCTACTGACATTTTATTACCAAGCAGGCAATTTACTTACAGTTCCCTGCACTGGAAAAAAGGTTTGTTCTTCATTTCAGTTATAATGCATGTGATGAAGGGCAATCCAGCTTTCAGCTCAGGTTAGCAGCTTAAATTACTTCCTTGTTATTTTAAACCATTTTAGCTAATTCAGGCTAATCGAAAGAAATTGCTCTCCAAGTAACGGTCATCTGCAGAACTCGCATACACCATGGCAGTGTTTTGGGAAAAGCCACAACAAAATTAATAATAAAGGATGAAAATAAGAAGGATAAAGAAACTTCTATTTAAAAATAAATGAATGCAAGTAACTACCTCCACATGGCTAAATTGTTATTCCCCTCATGAACAGCTTTTCACAGCTTATTGAAATTCACATATTGTCTCTGCGGTAGATGTAGCAGTGGAAAAATAATTACAGAAGATGACAAATGAAGTAAATTATACCCAAACTGTGGCTATAAAACAAAAAAAGCTGTCTGCTTCATGTATCATATTTTGAGGTATTTTTAAGACTAGCAAGTTCAGAGGCTAATCCAATAAATATAATGGTATTCGCCAGTTTTAGAACCCATGTAACATCATTCTTAAATATACCACAACCCACAGCATCTACAGAGAAATGTAATTTATCCCAGCAAAGGGAAAATCCTGCTCAGAGCCCTTCTAGAAAAAGACTACACAAGTTAAAATTTAATGAACTGACTGCAGAAAAAGGATTTTAAATTTATCAGAAGTCCAGATTTGCTTAAAAGAAATAGCTGTTTAATTCTGAGTTCTTGGATACTGGGTTCCGAGTCAGAAGATTAAAATCTTGAGAAAGAGGCAAAGTTGAGTTTGAACCTAAGAGGGCTCCTCAGAGCAGCGGAGATGCATGTTTGGTGATGATGATACAGGTATTGATTCTGGTCACGTTATAAACATCTCAGACCAGCTCCTGGCTAATCACAGGAATGATGGCACTAATGTACTGAAAAGCAATTATACCTTCTTCTGCTTCCAGAAGGCAGATCTACAAACAGTTGGTATTTATTACTTATTCTCCACTTCATTAAATATGGGTTATTATAGAAGGGAAACAACAGCGGTGTAACCATTGTTTACATCTAATCCAGAACTAGTTTTATGTACCAGAGGGAACACAAGTTAAATCACTAGAATTATGAAAATTAAAACACAAACTGCTTGGCACAAGATAATGCTTACTATAGGCAAAGGTTAGTGTTACTGTTTACTTTACTGGCATACCTAAAGGCTGAACCCCAGGCAAAATAGGGAAATAAAATGTGACTTGCGGAGGGAGAGCATGTCTACTTAGAGATTTCTTCTCAGGCAGAGAAGGGCAAGGGCACAGCACTGTCCCATCACTGTCCTCGGACATCCTCCCTCCTGCCTTCAACAGATCGGCAACTTTAAAAGTCTCCTTCAGGAGTACGGAGCTGAAGATGAAATCACAACTATGCATTTTAATTTAATCAGACGAAATTATTTTTTTCTGCTGCTAATGAAAAATTAGCATCACGTTGTACCTTAAACTTCCACCAAGAAAGAAAAAAAAAAAAAGACAGAAATTAAATCTAAAGCTACAGCTAATAGCGTGAATAGCATAGAAACTGAGCATGTGGGGGAAGTATGGTACACACTACAAGGATCGTAAACTTAACTCCAGCATTTTTGAACTTAGGGGATTATAGCCTTAAGAATGTTCTATAAATACTGCTTGAGTGTGTGCTTTTATAAATATCCTTAAAACATTTAAAGCAAAACAGCAGATTAAATGGCATTTTCCTACACTCGCTATATTTGTGAGTGCATACACCTCTTCGCAGTTGAACAGCTTACTGAGCATATACCGTACAATGCATAAAAATTGTTAATCATAGGGGGTTTTATTCTTGACAAAAGCTGAAGTGGCCAAATTGCTACTGACGTGTGGCTCACGTCATGTTCTTTTCCCTAAATTTGCAAAGGCATAAACATTTAATAAATAAATTTTAGAAACATAATGAAAACCTTAGCGCAGAACTGAAGGACACTGTAATAGAGTTAAGATTTGAATTTCAGATGTAATTTTTGCTTCAGATGTGATGTGGATGCAAAAACATGTATGAATACAGAATTGAGTATTTTGAATATATAAGTAATATTTCTAAATGTGAATAAACTATAAACAGAGACCAAAGGCTATGCTGCAGATACTTCTGTAAAGTGCTGCCCATGCACAGCAAAGAATCAACCACATAACTATTATTTCAGCTGCTGCTAACATACAGGATTATTTTTTTAAATCTGCAAGATTTCTTTCCACTTCAGAAATCCTTCAAGCTAAAGAAGCTCCACTTGCCTCCCGGTCACACTGTCACCCTTTGTTAGCTACGATGAAATCGATTTACACATCAGAGTAACGGGTAAAACTGTGTACTGGCCTTCTGAAGGCCATTTTGGATTTTTCTTCCAAAACTGCGATAACAGCTCTGCTTTGAAAGTTAAGAAGAAACGTCTGGGAGGGAGAGCCTGGACTGCTCCCCAAAGGTGACACCAAGGCAGCGCGGCAGGGTGGTAGCAGAAGCCTTCTTCCATGTTCACTGCTGTCTGGCCGCCTGCCCACGAAGAAGAGGCAGCTGGCTGTGCGAGCAGGACAGCCACCCTGCCAGCCAGCAAGCGGGTAGATAAAGTCTATCCCAAGTCAGGACAGCTACGCACGTTCTGCCAAAGGACAACAAAACCAGTACACCAAGCAGAACGTACTGAAATCAAACAATAATTCTGCACTGCTATTACCTGGGAAATTCCAAAACGAAACCCGAAAATGATATTGCAGCAGGATGGATGCAGACTGTGAAATTACTCTACTTAAACAGTTCTACTGCACTATGGGTTGGCTGTGGCTGGGTTATTACTCAAGTCCAAGCTCTAATGTTTTTGTAGATGCTAAATTAATATATGTTATCTCCATTTAAGACAAAATAATTACAGGACAGTAAAAAGAAGATTTTTTTTGTTGGCTTTTTTTGTTTTTATTTAGTGTTTCCTGCAGTAAGGCTGATGCATTAACATCAATCATGGAACTCCTAGATTAAGGAAGACCTAACATTAAGGCATTTCAGTAAGACAAGAACAACTTGCATCTTTTGCCACACTTAAAACTACTATAGCAGCCTGCTACTTCTCTAGTGCTACTTTTGCAATGCAATGTTTAAAAACCAGAGATGGAATTTTTCCCTCTATAAAATCACGCCAAAGATGGAGCAAGCGAAAAGTGGAAGAAAAAGTCTGGGCTGTAGTTCCAAGCGTGAACAACCCTGGATTCAGTAACGGCTCTTGTAGCTCACGGCCCTTCCTACTGCATCCAGATAGCACTGGTAACGGCTCCAGAAACACCAAAAGAGACAAAAATTATGCATAACCAGCAGAGCTAAAGCACAGGTGAAGCCGTTGCTTCAGGATTTTCCTGCCCCAAATGTGGGATTTCTCCATCTATCCATGCACAAGCACCAATGACGGCATTTGGCGACAGAGGCTGCAGGCGGGTTACTGCACAACAGGCTCAGAAGTGACCTGTTAAAGATGCCTCTGATAGTAACGCACCACCCCTTAGTGCCAGCAAAGTGAGGTTGCTCTCAGGATCTCTGACATGCATTAATTCTATCAAAAATTTCATAAAAGTTGCTTGTACCATTTACACTTCATTCAGGACCAGCAATCTAAGGTAATACTTTGAATAATGTAGACAACGTTAAATCAGTATAAACAACATATGCTACAATATACACATACACTTTCTATATATATTATAACATACATCTAAACAATATATTCAGCATTTATACTGCTAGGCAAGTACTGCACAAGTTCTTGCTTTACATACATTGCAACAAAATTTATCTTTCAAAAGCTGTCATCTCTTTAAACTAAAAAGTCAAGTCAGACAAAAGAAAAACTGTTTAAGGATAAATGATGCACAGCCATTTCCAGAAAAACTAGAGAAGATGATACAGGAAGATGATCTTCTTTCTTTTTTATTATGAGAAACCCAAACAGCTTTCTTTTGTTGATTTTGACACAACAGTAGTAGTAAAAAGGGGATGATTTGTTTGAGTAAGTTGGGGTGGGGGTGGTTGTGTTTTTTGGAGACTTGATGTTCTGTTGTTGTTGCAGGTTGATGCAAATCTGAAGCTGGAAATGGCACAGAGAAGACATGATTTGTAACCCTAACAACAACATTCATTCTTAACTGTTGCCAGAATCACTTGGAGAAAGACAATTTTCTTTGCTGCATTTGTCCATTTTTTTTGCAATGACGTATGTACTATCAATATTTATGTCTGCACTGTACATGTCTTTGATAGGACCAAGAGAAACATTATGCACTGATAGGCTTTAATCTACACAAGTACATTTACAGAGGCAGTGCAACATTATTACTGCAAAAACAAAATAATGGGCTTAAACACAGTTGCTGAAGTTGGTAGACTGAATATAAAAATGACAAACCTTGTTTATAAAAAATCACATCCACAATAAATCCACATTAATATGGTATGTTTTAACAAATTCTTTATCAGTGCAAGTCTGGCATTGGGCTTTATTATCTCACTATTCAAGATACGCATACAAATCACATCAGCTTCATAATCTTGGTCCTTAGCTTTACACTAATTATTGATACGGGTCCACCACCTCAAGCCTCAGGATGGAAAACATTACCAACTACTTAGGCAAAATGCAACACTACCCAAATGGATAAAGGTAAACTGTGCAGAGACATGCTTTCTGTTGTCCCTGATCAGCTTTTACAACCAACCCCACCCCCCAAATTCAACAGTATTGCAAAACTCACCCCCCAAGGTCTGCTGCTTTCACCTACATCCTTTCATATGAGACAAAGCAACGCTTTTGAAGTGCCCATTTAACAAGGAAAGCCTACCAAAGCAAACATTTCACTGCACAAACAAGTTCCCACCTGGAAAAAACAATACAAAGAAAAATGAGCAATATTATGTACCTTAACACAATCCAGCCATACTTCAACTAGGACAAGTAGTACAGGAACTTGTAAGGCATGAAATATGTGTGCACACAGGCTGAACAACTTAAAAAATGCTCTTTGAATAGTCTGAATATCAACAACCAGTGCCAAGAAGACTAAGTTTCAGAGAAATACTGCTGAAATGACACTTGCTCCAAAACAGGAGACGCAGGTTCCTGCAGAACTCCAGGCTTCAGCCAGGCTCCCCACTTCTTCCTTCATCTTACAATTTGTAGGCTTACAGATGTTTTTGCCTCATGAACAGCATTTCAGCAGCAGAGAGACCTGTTTCAAACTGGTGTTGCTTGGTCACTACAGTGTAGACAAGCAAGATGCATTTTTAGTGACAACTACCACTGTAATTGCTGACAGCAGAGAGCTGATGATTTGCCAAGAGAAAAAAATGTCACTTCTTTAAACCACTTATAAACTTTAAAACCTCAATAATTTACTCCTACCTTCCTATCTGAAGTGTGCTGATCAGCAGCTCCCATTCCACTGGGAAGCTGTCCTTCCAGGAGGAAGCTGTCAGACTGATTAATATGAATATAAAATTACACTATTAATACCACCCAAGGGCAGATTTTTGCTGAATATAAACTGTCATAGTTGCTGCACTGAATTCTAGACTGCAAACTGCCATAAACTGTATCAATAAAGGGATGATCCCCTTCCATTTTCAGAAGCCAGGAGAACTGCTGAGGCAGGCAGGGGATGTGGGGAAGGAGAGCACCAGGAGAGAGAACAGCTCAGAGCAGATCTACCTCTTCCCTTTCTCGGAAAACAGGGGGAATAAGCGGTGCCCTCCCTTGCTGTGACACCACAGCTGAGAAGGGGTGTAAGAAGGAAAGAAGCCTGGGACAGGATGGCTCAAGGGAAAGGTGATCTTATGCTAACATAAAATGCACACATTACGTCCGAGTTCCACATATCCAAGCAGCCCATTATACAAACCTTGGTATTTCTACAACAGAAGGTCAAAAACCAACTTACATACATATACTTGTATACCACAGGAGTCTCTCAGCAGCCACCCACATAGAACGAATGGAGAAACTAAAAGAGTAATTAAAAGGCCAAGATAAGAGGATATAATAATTTTAGTGAAGTCTGGAGATTTTAAGACACCCTTGTGAATTTTAAATTTTGGTGATACTCTGTTGCCTGTGGTTTTCCAGCTGCTCCCCCTCAGGAACACGACTATATAGATTCTTACTATTAGTATACTCAGTATAGCACAATAAATCTCATCCATCACAGTCAGCTTGACAACAGATATTTTCCTGCTAAACATGCATGAAAGGTAAGGGACAGTTATTCATAACTCTGTTTTATGGATACACCTCCTGAAAGCACCTCTAATAATGTACTTTATTTTGGTCTTCACCAAAGACTTACAACTCAGTTGTGAATGCAAGGCGTATTTTATATTTATGACCTGCAAGAAACTTTGTGACAGACCTCCACTGAAAACAGGAGCTGGAAATAGTTCTCCCCAAAAAACACATAAAGCAGGGCACCCGCTTCATTTCAAGATAATCACTCGATCCTACTCAGTATTGTTGCCAGGATGTTGGAGCTAACAAAGAGAAGAGGAATTTCTGCTTTAATCTAGCAGTCAGTTCTGGTCAGGTCATATGAGAAAAGTTTACTCTCCGTATATCCACACAAATGGTCTTCAAAGAAACAGCTTTAGCTGCAAATTAACCGTGACATTCGTCAAGAACAGATAGTCTACCAATCAACTATAAGCTATTTCAAGAGCCAAATTCTTCTACAAACTCAATGCAGGGTTGAATTTGTAAACCTACAGCAGGGTTAGTTCTCAGACACAAACCTGGCTGTGCACTTGGTGCTGGAAAAAAGGTTGCGAGACACTTTCTTCCCCAGCCCCTGCCCTGCCAAGACCTGGCTGGATACGAACGGTCATTAGGCTGAGCAGAAGCCGTATCACAGCTTTTACTGCAGTGAAAGCCATTAACACAAATGCTTCCCTCAAGAGCACAAAAATAGAAATATATTTCTATTATTGAAAGAGATATATCTTGCATGGTCAGCAAACGCTTTCACATATTCTTCCATCTCACCTCCAGACTAATGGACCGATACCAAAGCACTTTCCCTTTCTGCCTTCTCAGCTCCTCCAAGATAAATATTAATGGCAAAGTACGGAGTAAACACTCAAGTGATTCCTCTGCAGCTACTTCAAACTAAATAAGCGCTTTAAAGTATTTTTTTCCACCATATCTTTTCCTTTGAATATTTTCTGGGCTTTCCTTGGGTTTCTCCCTAGTGACATTTAAAGGCTCATATAAAAATGGGTTTGATGTTTGTGCAAAACTGCCAGGCGTGGGGACAGCAGCTCTGCAGCCTCCATGGCAAGTGTGTTCTGGAGAAGTAAACTGCAGTTTGTCCGAAACCTCTCTCTTGGGAAAAAAATGCCCTCTGAGGGGTGGTTTTGCAAGGTTGATTGCACCTCTGAGCATTCAACCACCAGGCACTGACATCTGCCAACACAGCCTGTTCACCACCTGCAATCTTATGCTATGAGTAAAGGATACTTCCCATGCCCCTGAAAAGCATTTACAGTGATCATGGGTCCTCTGTGTTTGTATAGAGGAAATACAGATAATATGTTCAAGGCACAGTTCTGTTAAGCACATCTATTTGCAAACATTATGTTTATGCTTTTAATATGGGATGAAGGCAATATGGATGCCTATACATCTGACTTGAACATCTATTGGCAATCACTTGAACCACAGCGATATCGCACGCTCACCCTCACACACCGCTGTGAAGCTTGTATTCTTTCATTGAGGCTTTTAAGGTTATGTCTTTCTTCCCTATAATAAGTGGAAAATTAATTAAGTAGACTAAGGCAGTGTCTCTGTCCTTCCATAACGTACAAAATACCTGTATGGTTTGAAGAGAGCAGCAAGGCACCGTATTTTCTACTATCCTCCTCCTCTGAGCGGACAAGACATTTTAACAGAGAACTCACTCTGTGCTACACAGTATAAAATAGAGTCTAAATCCCCAAGTAAATGTAAAATGAATAGTCTCTAGTCTGCACATTCTAAAAATAGTTCACATGTACATTATGCTATGAATAATTCCTCAGTTTAGGAATACTGAAGTGCCTTTTAAAATTTAGACCACATAGTCTGCAATTTGGACAAATGATATTGCTAGGGGCACTTCTATTCAGAAAGGGTAAGCCTGTATAATTTTCTCTTAATAGCATTGTTGCCAGTGCTCCATTTTTCAGGATAATTTGCTTTCGTTGATACAATACTTTACACATCCATATTCATGGAGAATACCAAGGGGGTGTTATCCATTCATAACTCACAGGTATCTCTGTAGCTGCCAATTACTACACTCTAAGTCAACAGAGAACAGGATAATCTCGTATCGTCAGTCTGTCCATAAGGAATGGGGGGATTGAGCTGCCAAGGCCAGCTGAGACCAGCATAACGGAGAAGGAGGAGCTACGAGAGAAGGAGAAAGCAGTAGCAGCTGCTTCCACCAGCCTGGGTCACCCTGTGTTGTCCCTGCATGCCCTCCACCCTGCCAGCAAGCAGCACACCTCCCCAGCAAATCCAGCCCCCAGCCCCCATTCCCCGCTTGGGGGTCACGCAGACCCCTGCAGCGCTCAGAGCCGGGCCCCACGGAGCTGCCCTCTGCCCTGCGCAGCCCCAGGGTCCAGCTCTGGCCACCGAAGCCCTGCCATCCCTGGCCCCGCCATCCCTGGCCCCATGGCCATCGCAACCATCCTGCAGCTCCCCGGCTACCTCTGCACAACTGGGACGCCCTCTGCCTCCCAACCTGCATCCCCCAGCCCCTCAAAGCCAGCAGATACACTCAAACCAGTCTTTCCCAGCAGCTGCAGCCAGGAGGCACAACCCTCCTTTCACTTCCAGACTTCATCAATCCCCTGTGACATGTCTGGTGTGTGACCTGAGTCGGAATTTTTGGAAGTGGACTTTGATGACTTCTTGATATCTGTGTTTTGCAGATCATCCACTTCAGACAGTACAGCTTAATCTGTGAAGATACAAAGCATTCGCAACTTCATTTGAAATAAAAATAAAATAAAATAATTTTTGAAATCTGTGGCCACTATGTTCTTGGGCTTCAGATGCCTCAAACAAGACACCCAAAATGTTTTTGTATTTCAGTCTGCCCATAAAGCAGCATGGGCAAACAAATTTTTTTAAGAGACTTCAATACAAAAGAGCTAGGTAAATACGTATTCCAGATGTAGACCATATCATTTTGTAGACGTATAAGCACAAAATAAAATAATTGTTTTAGTACAAGACAGACAAAAAAATCCTTGAAAAACTGATTTAAACGGGATAGAAACAAACCTGGACACCTATTTGATTCACCAAGTTAATTAGGAACTTATTTTACTTGCAAGAATTGCATATTGATCATGGCAATTACTGCTGATGAAGCTGGAGAGGTGGTTTAAACACGTGCCAGGCAGTGCTAACACTGATTTTGTCTTACAGAGGCTGACCACTATGGAAACAAAAGCCTTTTTAAGATGAAACTCTGCTGTTACTTGCTGAATTTCTCATCTTGATGAACTTAACTCACAGTTACTTAGAAGCAATTTAAGAAGAGTCATGCTTTCATTGACAGCTAATTGCCCAAAGGCTTAATTGCTTCCTTACATGTGAAGTCGGACAGGCAAAAAAAAAAAAAAAAAAATCACTAGACTACATCATTTAAAACAGAACTTTGTGGCTCAAAGAATATCAGTCTATAAATAGTACAAAACAAATGTTGTGCAGCGCTGCGTCACGCAACGAAGCTTAAGGCACATGCACCCGACTTGATGGGAGCGATGGGACAGACACTTGATGCCACACTTAAGCTGCTGAAAAATACATCATAGGAGTTCCTGGGGAATGTATGTATTTGCATATGGCAAACAAAACCCCAAACTCAATGAACATTTTCATTTAAGAAAGCAATATCCAAGTCACAAGAGGTGATATCTCTTCAGGCTGATGTAGTACTGAGCATTCAAGCTGTCGGTGAGCATTAACAAGTCAGATTATTCAACTTGCAACAAATTAAAGAATAGTGAGCATTTATATAATAGATGCACCAAAAAGGACTGTAACAATAATGTTGCTTCCCACAGTCTCTGCATAGTAAGTCTTAAAAAGCCATTCTCTTTTCATTTATTCTTTTTTTCTGAAAGCCACAATTATTCCAACAACTCAACATGCTATGCCCTAGCAATCTGTAAACAAAAAACTGAAATGCTCTTCATCAAGACAGGCAAATTAAAACAGACTATATTTATCATGCTGTTTGTACAAAGTGAAGGAAAACTGCACGTTTACCTCCCTGAACATAACTAAAGCAGGCCCAAAGCTGTAACTTCAGCTACTTCTGGAAGTTATTCATAGCAGTTCCTGTCAAACACCTTTAAATTTAAAGCTTTTATCCCTTTTTAAAAATTTTAAACTCAATAGAAAAAACGCCCATAAGCTTAGAATTGCCATTATTCCTACAAGATGTTGCACTTAAATTGCTAAACTTTCATTAAGATGTTATAAGTGTCTCCCAAAATAAAGAAATCACTCACTCTCTATTTCAGGCCACAGAATAATAAAATCAACTGTACACAACTAATTGTGATATGGCACAGACAAATCAAAGAAGTGAGAGAAAGCACATGATGCCGAGGAGGAGGACACCTGGGATTTGGGGCTCTTCAGGGAAACAGCTCTAAAACAGGACCTGTGTCTCCTTGAATACACAGCTCTGATAATTAATTCCTGGTGGTGATGGTAGAGGAGAAATAACTATTCCATTCTGCTGTTGATTTTCTTTTCTCTTGCCCTATAATCATATACTTCAGTATCACTTTTGAGTACCTAATAAAAACACACATAAATTCAAAGAGACGGATTACAGACAGATCAAACATTATTAATCCATAATCTCTTTTCTTGCTGCATATCCAGGATCAGAAGAATTTATCTTGCACATGTCTGTGGTTTTGTTACAAGAGAAAAGTATGTAAAGAGAAAGGTTTAAGTTTGTTCTGAAACAGTAGGACTTACAAGGTATTCAGTTATTCATGGCAGAGAATTCTGTAGTAAATAATGAGCCACTTATTGACGAAAGTAAACAGACGAAAACCTAACACAATATGAGTAATTACTGTAGCTGAACAATAGCACCAAGGAACTTGGGAGTGCCATGAGCAGTTGGGCTGTGGAGCGGTGACCGGGAAGCCTGGGGAACAGAGAGCACCGGCAGTCGGCAAGTGAGACTCCTGGTATGGCCACAGATCACAATGTGCTGCTTGGAACATGTCTGAATGTGTCATTTAAAATTGCTTAGCATGAGCTGAGCAGAAAGATGCTGCTAAAAAGGTTTTGAGTGCATGCTTAATATATGCAAAAAACCATTTAATTGGGAAGTACATCAAGGTGCACAATCAAAGATGATATCCAAGTGCTAATGCATGGTATAATGCATAAAAAGCTTACTAAATTAGTACAAAGAAGAAATGTATATTCAAAGAGCTGAACAATGAAGAACTGCAGCAGGTTTTCATGCTGAGATTTGGACATGTGTTGTGGGATGTCTTTTACCATTTCCAGCAGGTACAGTCAGCCTTGCTCCAGCATTTATTTTCTACCTTGGCAGGTAACTACCAGGATACAACCGGGACGGCCGTCCTCCGGAAGAAGGAATAGGGTCGTAGTTCTGAAACAGACAACTGCCTGTGGGACACATGGGAGTCTTGTAAACTGTCTAGTTAATGGCTTTCATATTTGCATATATATGTGTCCACAGATTATAGCATGCCACAGTTAAAGATGTTACCCAGCTACCATGACTAATTCATTCTCCTCAGTTGGCTGTCCCTGCTCCACAGAGGAGACAGCACTTTTTCTAATAAAATTAAAATCTTTCCCTCACCCACCCTGGATATTTTGTCTTAGTCTTCAAAAAAAGGCTTTGTAATACCCCAAAAATCTGTTGGTTTAGTTGCTAACGTTTCTGCCGACCTAGATCTATTTAGGACTAAAGTAAACCATAATCAAAATTTAAAGCAAAACCAGGGCTTGTCCCCTCCTATAAAATCTACATAAGAAGTTAAAATGGACATATTGTAAAACCTTTAGGTGATACAGTAGGTTTAAAATTAAAATACCTCTTTGAAATCTGAAACTGTATTATTTTTCAGTTTGGTCAAACTCTCTGGAAGAAAAGCAGCAATTGCCAACTACCACTCCCTACCAACCTCAGAAAGGCCTATTCTGTTTTCCTGAATTTGAAAGATGAGAAGGCTAAAAACACCTCTTGCATGCAAATCTGCCCAATAAATCTCAAACCACTAGAAAAGAGGTAACATTTCTTAGACATGAGAATGCTTCTCCAATTTTTCTTCTTACCATTGTACATGAAGACCACTTAGAAGCATATGGTAAAGCATCAATAAATATAATATGTCCCAAAACGTGCTGTCTGAGCGAACCCTGGCTGGCCTCCTGGCCCTGCTGCCTGTACGTAACCCAAAACAGTGCGAGACAAGTTCCTGATCCTGCAGAATCCCAATACTGAGCCTGCAGAGGTTATGCTGACACCTTCCCAGTATCCACACCCCAAGGATTTGCAGCACAGCCTACTTTCCTCTTTTTAAATGACAGAAAATTCGGCTGGGCCACCCCCCAAGTGCACATTGACATAGATGGCTCTTCCCAGAATAGACGTGAAAGGGGCTGCGGAGCAGGGTGCTGGCAGCTGGGAGAGATGCACGACTGATGCAGGTTTTGCAACATGAATGCAGGGCACGCAGGGAAAAAGCTAGCAAGTGCCCAAAATTAGGCCTGCACTTGCAAATAAATTATGTGTATGGTCATTGTAAAACCAGCCACTTTGCAACATGGATCAGCTCGTTCCCAGATTCAAGCCCAAAATCCGATGCAATGCAAATCAACACAAATTTATTATCTGTAAGTATTCCCTCACAAGAAAAATTAAACCCACCCCAATTTTAAGTAATGAAAACTACAGGGTTGCATGGTAATTTTTTTTACAAAATCATTAGGATTATTCTGAAGCTACTTGGGAGAGAGTACAGCTGCAATGGTGATGGTAAGGGACAGTCACTCTTCCATCCCTCGGTGGGGAACCCCATGCAAGCCTACTGGCCCTCCCTGGGGAGAGGGTGCATCATCCCTGCTCCCCACCTCACCTCTACTCTACACTCCTCCAAGTTTCAAAAGTATTTTTAAAAGGTGATACCTCATTACAGTCAGGTGGGGGAAGTCAACGTTTAGTTTGGGGTAAGACTTTGCTCACACTTCTGTGTCAATAACACTTAAGTTGTTAGGACAATGATGGAGTGCAATCCTACACGAAGACTTTAATTCTGTGACTCAGAACTTCTTTAATCACGAGTTACTACATGTGATTAAAGATGGCTCAAATGGCTCACAGTGATAGGATGCTTGATTCTTAACTGACTGTTTAAGCCTTTGTACAGCCTGCTGAAGCACAATTATTGTGTAATACTTTCATGCACTTTTTGTTTACTAAAGGGATCCACAAGATACCTCTCTGAAGTTCTCCAAGATCACCACGGCAGTAGGGTACAATGAGACTTGACTGCAGTGAACAGGAAGGTACAAACACCAGAGGATTTCACAAACGCAATTAAAACTCAAGAATGTCTCTTACACCTGTTACCAAATATTGTCATTGATGGGCTGCACCTGTGACTAGCCCTGAAGCTTTGCTATTCATCCTTCCCCCCAAAGTAGAAGAACAGACTGTCTGGGCTACTTTGTGCATACAAACTGTAGATTGAAAAAGACAATTTCCAGGCCATTGATTAAGTAGCATTTTATTCTCAAAATCTTCATTTCTGTGTTGAAGGAAACAACATTTAGTGCTATGAGGAAAGGAAGTAGGAATTTTAGATCCTATAATGCTCTGCATGAGGCACTAAATACAGAAATCAGACAGTGCCGGATGTTCTTAAGTTTTCAGGTTCTAAAAGATACAGATCAGTGACTGGCAGAAACTTGCAGTGCCCAAGTGCCTCAATCCTGTTTAACTTCAAGTAAATTAGGCATACAGTCACTTTGTGAAAATCTCAGAAAACAACTAGCAGCAGGCTGCATAAATGCCTAAAATATTTTGTCATTAATTTATCTGTTCCACAGTCTAGCTTTATGCTCACCATACCTGTTGTGGAACATTATTTGCTTTGCATTAAATAATAAACATAGCTTCCAATAAGAAAAATGCAACAGAAAATTTATTGTGTGTTCATTTGTCATAGAATCATAGAATGGTTTGGGTTGGAAGGGACCCTAAAGATCACCTAGTTCCACCCCCCCTGCCATGGGCATGGACACCTTCC